>OX451736.1:580077797-581284006 GCA_948472305.1 Vicia faba | reverse complement strand
ATCAATAGCTTCTTATTGTTCTCCTATTTGCTAATATCTAGCTTGATTTTGCAGATAGTACGCGGTTTTGAGTAGATCTTGAAAGGGGTTTCTGAAAACCCTAGTTTCTTGACTTTTGCTCCGGTAAGGTTTTCTAGATTTCTGTACTCGTATATTCCTTCTCTCCTCTTCCGAGCTTGCTATTTTGTGTCTATTTCTTCTAGTTATACGTAATTTCTGAAGGGTTTATTTAGGAAAGTGATGAAACAAAATTAGGGTTTTATGGTTCCGCGACTGTGTTTTCGTATCTTTTGTGTCAACTCTGTTGGGCTTGCTGAAATGATTTTTGAGGGTTTTTGAATCTTGGAAGATGATGAATCAGATTATGGTTTGCCCTTGGTGGCTACAGCTGTGTTTCTGTCTCTTTGTGTGAACTGTTGCCTCTTCTTTAAATGTTGTGAACTTAGGGCTTACTGTTGAAATTGACTTGTGATAACAGGCCTTGAGCCATTGCTTTTCGTCTTGGACTTGTGATTTTCTGTTATGTCAACTCTGTTGTGATTTTATTTCACTTTTGCTATGCCATGTTTCCCCTATGAATTGTCCTTGTTGCTTGCTTTTTCAACTTAGTTTGTACTTGTTGCTTGCTGGCTTTGTGAATTCTGGTTTTCTGGGATGCTTTTTCAACTGAGTTTGACAGCTCTGTACTTGTGACTATGATGATCCTTTTTCTGAGTTTTTTCTATTTGATTTTTTTTATTGTGAACCAACTAAATTTTTGATTTGTAGTAGAGATGAAACTTGGCCCGTGAATGATACTTGAATCTAATTCTATTTGTAAATTAATGAGGCTTTTGTTTGGCTTGAATTCATGATATTCTGACTTGTTGAATTATGTTGGTCTTGTGATTTTCGTACTTTGCTATTGGGTTGGAACTGTGATGGAATTCTGTTTTGAACCTTTTTGCATTTGTCTATTATGAACCAATTTACTTGTGATTTGCAATAGACCTAGGCCTATGATTAAATATGATTTTTGTATGAAGCTTTTTGGCACTTGAACATGATTGAGAAACAACCTAAAATCTGATTCCTTAAAAAAAACCCTAATGATGAAATTGAATAGAAAACTCTTTGAAAATTTCTTGTTTATTATTCAAGTTTTGATGATTTCTAACCTATTCTCTTTCTTGTTTCATGTATTTGGTGTGAGAGAATGGAGATTATATTTGAAGATGAAGGAGAGCAACCATAGAAGGGAAATGATAAAGCTGGGCATGGAGAAAATGATGGTTTGAAGAAGACATAGAAGTTTTATAAATTAGGACTTAGGAAGCTTTGTAGGAACTGTAAACTTAGGACAACTCCTTTGTTATAAATAAACTTGTAACTTCAATATTTTATGTAGTAATCTTGTCAATTTGAGAAAATTTAATATCTTGTAATCAATGTTGAACTTTGTACTACAATGTATTCAAACAGAACTTGTAATTTTCAAAAGACTTTGCAATCAAATGTTCCACTTGTTATATTTGAATGGTAGCATGAATCTTGAATACAACATAGAACTTTGATCAAAGAAGTAATGCATTTGAAATTCGCCTTGTTGAAATATTGTGAACCAAGTTTAGAATAACTTTGAAATTATGCACTTGGAATTATAACATGGAAGCACGAAAAAGGCCTTAGAATTAAACCAAGCTTGTCTTTATGCAATAGAATTTCTTGGTTCCATGATAAAAAGTTTGAAATCTCTCTTCACTTCAAAATACTTGACAAACAAGTGAGTTTTCCTTCTTAAGTAGTGAAAGAACACAACGATACTTTCTCTCCAATGAATTATTCTCTTGAATGAACATCTCAATTATATTAACATAAACACATTGAATGATCTTTGAAGATGTGTGAGATTCGACATAAAGCTCCAGAAAATCTTCCCTTGATAATTATAAACAAAACCCAAACCAAAAGATAAGAAAACCCCAATCTTTAATTCAACTTTGGTTAACTTTCTTCACAAGCAAACAATGTATCATCAAAGAGTCCTCAAGCTCAACAACTTTTATCATGAATCAAAACTTGACGCAAGATAAACTCAACTGTCAAACCCTAATATTGTGCAACCATTGAACCATGAACCTTTGGTGCTTAAAGCAATTAAAAACCCTAGGAGTATGGAGGGATATTTTTTGAATTAGATGAGGGCAAATTTTTGGGTACAACAGCATCCATAAAAGACAACAATTTAAATCCAGCTAAATTATCAACAAGTCTATCTATGTTAGGTAAAGGATAAGCATATTTAGGGCAAGCCCTATTGAGATCGGTATAATCAACGCACATTCGCCACTTTCCATTATATTTTTCACAAGTACAATGTTTGAAATCCAGATTGTGTACTGGGCCTCTGAAATAGAATTTGCCTCTAGGAGGTCTTTTAGAGCATTTTCAGCAGCCTCTGCTTTCTCTGGAGACTGCGTACGCCTATGTTGAACTACAGCCCTACCGGTGGGATCTATGGTCAGCTGGTGGCAAGCCACTTCGAGGTCCAGTCCGGGCATCTCAGCATCACTCCATGCGAACATGTCAGCATTCTCTCTTAGGAAGGCTTTCAGTTACATCCTTGCGAGGTCGGGGAGGCTAGTGCCAATGTTCACTCCTTTGTTTGGGTCGCTTTTAAGGAGGATCACTTTGAACTCTCCCTCTGGAATGGGGCGCCTAGGATGAGGAGGCTCCTCTTTGTTTTTTGGTGTCAAGGATCTTTCCGCTACTAGTCGAGCTTCTCTTTCTTCTTCTGCTCCTTTAAGTCATCTTTTGTGAAGCAACTATCAAGGTCCAATAAGTCAATTTGAGGTATTGGCTTTGGCTCCTTCGAGCTGTTGGGTCGTGCTGGTTTGTTAACGGATCTGGGCGGCACATTGGTGGATTTCTTCCCTTTTGAAGCAACTTCAAAGCATCTCCTCGCAACTTCTATGTCCCCGTGGAGAGTGGCGACAAACCCCTTTGGCGTGTAGTACTTCATCTTCAAATGAATGGTAGAAGGCACTGATCGCATGACTTTAATAGTCTGTCGGGTGTAGTGACTGCAAGTGCACAGTCTAATCGCATAGTTTTAAAAGATATCAAACCCACAGGGACTGGTGGTCAAACAACTGTTTACTAGGGTCACCGTGTAAAGCTAAGGCTAATGATAAAACTTGGATGTTAGGGTTTAAACGGGAATTAACTAAGATCTAATAATTGATAACAAGACACTGGTATGTAATTTATCGACTTTAGGGATTCAATAAATCATTGGCATAGTTTTGTGTATTAAAATATTGTTTAAGTGGAAACTATTAATTTGAAAACCTTTGTCTCACACTCTCGTTCTACCGATTCATGCCATATTATTAAAATCAAATGAGCACTCACTGTGTCATTTAAAATCTAAAAGTATTTTTTGAAAACAAATAGAATCTAATTAATTTTAAAGTGCACTTGTTGTATTTAAAATTAATGTTCAATGACCACTATCTGGTTAAAATCTCAAACTCTCGCTCTGTTGATTTTATCCTTAGTCTTTCTTTTACTCTCATAACAAAACAATTTAATATTGAAATTGGAAACCAAAACTGGAAAAGTCTTTTTGTAAATATTTATCCCAATTAATTACCGAACCCCTTCAGTTTATGACCTCACATACCGGTATCGGGATAGTTAGTCAAACATAGTTTTATTGCGTAATAACATAGTATGAAAACTTGCATATAATAGTATAATCATGGTAAAATAAATAGACTGTATTATTTAAATTTGAAGCCTAAAATAAAATACTGAAAGAATATACTGCAGTACTGGTAGTATCGCACGCAATCCTCCACAACCCGACAGAATTTTGCCTTGGAATAAAATAACTTACAGAAAAATAAATAAACCTAAGCAAAGTTCTGAAAGATGAGAAGAAAACTAATGGTGCAATAATCCTCCAGTGTAGAGAAGTATTGCTTTAAGGGTGATCGGTTCTTTCTACTTAAGAAATTCTCAAACGAAACAAAAATACTAAAATCTCTAAATTGGAATAATAAGCTAAGTGTGCAGAAGGAAAATAATTACTGGAGAGGGCGGCGTGAGAGAGAGCGTCCCCTTGGTAACTGCCTTGCCTTTTATAGATTCAATTTGTTGAGGAAAAATAGAGGCAGTTACTTGATTCCCGTTCTCTGTGCATGGAGGGAAATCCAGAGGAAATGTGTTTCTGGAGAAGACTTCGTACGTAACTAAAAGAAAGAAAGTGACTCGTGCATTGTGGCGAGTGTCACATATTGCATTACACGGGGAACATATTTTTGCTCTGTGCCAACCGTCATGCTTTGTATGCCGAGGGGCACACATCCAAACTTTGTACCGACCGTCAGGAAGTTGTGACGACCGTCACAGACTTCTAATATGGATTCCTCTACATTTTTCTGCTAATCTGTCATTTCTTATTCATTTCTTCAACATTTTTCTTCCTTTTCTCATGTAGGCTTTGCAGAAAGTAAATACCTGAAACATACTTCAAATACAAACATAATGCAACATAATTAACAAAAAATAAGAAACTTTATCAATGTAAATCGGGCGGAATATGCTATGACTCTTCGTGTTATCAAACTCCCCTAAGCTTGAACCTTTTCTTATCCTCAAGCAATATAGTCAGTATGAAAATTGATATAGTACAAGTTAAATGAAAATACATGATACAATTCAAATCGTAAGAGGTTGCGCCAATGTTTTCATGGGAACATAAGCTCAACATCACACTAAAGATACATTAATAACACTAAATGCCCCCCATTGTGCAGACCAATTCTAGTCATGCCATTATAGCTCAACCTAATTTTTTCACTTTATTTCACCCGTTTTCATTCGAGCGCAATCACATTAAGCCCTTTATATTTACACGTACATAGTAGAGTAACCGGTTAGTGAATATGATCCTTTTAAGCACGAGGTTCTGGAACATATATGCGATAAACTCCTTTTATTCACCCAATTGCAAGTTGTGGGGGATCATACTGTGGTCCGCCCTACCAAGTTCAGTACCAGACACCTCTGAACCAACCGACAACGGGTTTCTTTGTTATAATTTGTAGGTTCCGCATTTTTTGGATTAAGTGACCGGGTGAGGGTCACCTAACTTAATTGGTGCATTCATATTTTTCAAATAGTAGAGCATATAACTTTTTAAATACTTGGGATCATTCACTTAAATTCATCGACTCCCTACGTAGGTTATGTTTAAGACGGTGTTGACTGCTAAATAAACTACTTGGGGTTACTTTAAAATTAAAACATAAGGTTTCGGTATATAAGGTACTGAAATAGATATAACGTAATTTGGGGATTTAGAGTTCTACGACTGTATCCATCTTGTTTCTGTTTTACTCTAAATTTCTCATATATCTTAAAAGTGAGCAACCTGTATACTCTTTAAATGTGTTAAGTTATGCAAGTAACTAACAAAATTTTTGTTATGGCTCAAGAAAGTGGGGAAATTAGATAATAACAGAAAAGTTTGCATATAAGAACTCGAAAGTACATAGATGTTTTAATTAATGGAAATACAAGCGAGAATGTAAATCTACTTAGAAAGAGGTAAAGTGTTTCCTCCCCAAACTAAAACCAAGCAGTGTCCCAATGCTTTTAAACAAAGAGGAAACGAGAAAAGAAACAAATGTGACCTACTCCTACTCATTGTCATGTCCTCTTCCTCGCCCTCTGGCTTGTCCACGTCCATCTCGTCCAGTCAGAGGATGAGGAATACCCACATGGTACAAATATTCCTGAAAGTCATCCATGCGTACGGTTAAAGCCGTTATTTCCTCGGTCATTCTTGCAACCCGACGCTCATCCCTTTCATCATATTCTTGTTGCAGAGTTTGCATAACTTGCATGAGTTACATCATTTCATTTTGATTATTTTGAATAGCTTTCATCCTCTCATATTGTTGCATAATGGCAGCCATAATGTCATCATTGGTGGTCGGTGCTCTTTCACTTCTTCTTCGAATTCTCGTGGGCGTGCTTGCCACATTTTCAGAAGGAGCTTGTGCTGTAGGTTGTTGTTCAGCGCCCCCATGATCCATTTATTGTTCAATCTCATAAGCCTGAGAATTACCTTGGCTTGTACCCCAAAATTTTCCCTCTCATTTTATTCAAGACATATTCTTAGGGTTCTCAGCGGCTCAAGGTGGACCAAGAATTGATCAGATAAATTCTCCTCCAAAGCAATGGACTTCCAACTAGGGTTTCACTTTTCACAAAGAAGTTTGGGTTTAAAAGGCCTCAAGTGGTTTCCATGGTTTCTTACATGTCCTCAAGAATGCTCATACCAAGTTTCATGTCTTGCATTACAAGTTTGCTCAGTCAATTGCTCAGGTGATTGAAAATCAACTATATTAGGTCAAAAGTCAACTATGGTCAACATACAGTCAAACTCCAAGATTTTTGGTCAACATCAACACTTTGAAGTTATATTCATCATTTGATCAAGGGTTGGTCATGATTCCTCAAGGAAAGCTCTCAAATCATCAAGAATCAAAAGTTACTAAATTAGGATTTCCTTAGGAGAAGTCAACTAAACTTTGACCATGCATAACTTTCACATGCTTCATCAAATTTCCCCCAACCAAAGCCCATTTTCAAGAGAATCCAGTCCCCTACAACTTTTTTTAATTCTCAAGTTCATAAAATGCATCCTTAGAAAGATATGAGCCAATACATTATAGGTCTTTTTAAAAGTCAACAAAAAGGCACTTTTTTTCAAGGCAATTTACATTAAGATAAAGTCTCCAAATGCAAAATTGATCAAAAAATGGATTGTAGACGACATCTCGAGTTTTCCAAAAAGTCCAAGATCCTCTTAAAAAGATGAAAATTGATCAAATTATGGTCTGCACAAGTTGGGAAAATTTGTGAAAATGCATGAAGTCAACTTTGAGAAAAATCACATTTTTGAGTTGATAGACCTAATTTTTTTTCAGGTTCAAACATGTTTATGACATAACCAAGGACCTCTAAATCTTTACATGCACTATTATGATTTTTATGTTTATTATTTGAATTGTTATTCATTTAAATAAAATTAAATCAAAATAAAATGCAAGAGAGGGGTGCAAGGCGTGTGAGATTTGTTGTTAGTCAAGATTGGAAGCCCGATAAGCTTAGCTTGCTGTACAAAAATGCATGAAACAAAAGGAGGGAAAGATATTTTTGTTTTAGAAAGTTTTGAATCAAATCTTCATGTCTTAACAACCATGATTATATTTGATTTTTTTGGATTATTGTTGACCTAATGTTCTTCCCTATATAAGGATAACATCATAAGATCACAACCTCATGCGCAACTGCCTTCACAAACCCTTGCAAAATTCCAAATTTTATCAAAGGGAGGTGTAACTTGTATCACATGATCTAGCCATCCTCAATTCATTCCAGGTGTTCCATTATTACCATGATGTTCCCAGGAACTTGTTTCAACCATTGCTCAAGCAAAATCGTGCCTAGAATCTCTCCCTTAAGTGTCACCGATCTGGTATACTTTCGTCAATCCAAATCTTTTGATCATACAATATAAATGAATTATTTATGCATACATGTGTTTATGCTACTATTTGTGACTGTTTGTAACCATTACATGTGAGGTCTAACACAAGGATGATGGTTTTCCATTGTTAGGGAAAAGCTTCAGTCAAGCATCGTTTTCAATGATACAAGGATTTTCAAACAAAATAAACCGCACCATCAGATTAGAAAGGGCCTAATTAGTTCCAGTAGGGTTGTTTTCTTGATGGTTTTCATTGAATTTCACAGGATTGAATTTTTTACAACCGGAGATGGTAACCGGAGCCACCGTCCATGGTGGTTTGACTGGCCGGGGACTCTGCATGGAACAATGGAGTCTTTTGGTTGGTCCATTCAAATGACAGGGATCCACTCTGTGCGCACATTTTGATTGGTTTGAACTTTAGCATTTGATTTATATTATATATTTGTGGATGTGTTTATGTTATCGGATGTATAGTCGTCCCAACGATTGAGGCAGCGTGCATTAAGGCTTTGGGATGTGCAAGGGCAGGGGTTCGATACCTGCCTCTTGCATAATTTTTTTCTTCTAAATTATTCTTGCAGATCCAGTGTTCTAGGGGCAAGCGCGCATACCATGTGTCATCAGATCATCACCATCAGATCATCACAACATCAGATCCAGCGCTCCAGATCGGAGCGCTCATGATAGAGCCTTAAGGGAACAATAATAATGAACCACACGCTGGCATTGGGCTTGCTTGTTTTGGTCCTAACAAATTCCTGAGGCACACCCCCATTCTAATTCATACATAAGGCCCAATCATTTTCTTTTCTTTAATTATTTTATTTATTTAATTTTTTATGTTTTAAAAACCAATTTTATTTTTTATCATAAAATCAGAAAATCACAAAAAGTAATAGACTTAAGTTTTTTCTAATTAAATTTAACTTTTGGTAAATAAATTAATTGAATTTAATTATTTTGACTTATTTCATTAACTAAAAATTAATTATAATTAGGTTAAAATTTCAAATCCTTTTCTCAATAAAACACCAAAATATTTTATTAAATAATTAGATTTTTTAGGGTTTCAAACACTTGTTCCCTTTTTAATCTTCGCGCGTTTATTTTTTTCCGTATTATTATTTTTCCAATTATTGTAACTGATGATGGTTTGTAATAGTTTCAAACTAGGGTTTCTTTATTGTTTTTCCCCCAAGTCTTTATGGTCTATACCCCTTTCCGAAGCGATGTAATAGCGTAGGATGTTTCTTTTTTCTTTACTATTTTATTATTATTGTAACTATTTAGCTTAATAGGATTGTGTGATACGGTGGGAGAACTGACTTGGTGGTTTGCGTTTGATCGCAATTGTGCGGATAGCAAGATTCGCCACTGACTTTTCTTTTATCCAAAAGGAAAGGTAAAAAAGCACAGGAAAGACCTTTCGAGATTACTTCTCGGGTTCGGGGGGTAGATTATGAAAAGGGAAGGTTCTAGCACCCTTTTCATCCATGGTTTTCCACGGGCTCTTAGTTACTCGCTAGATCACTTGCTTTTGTTTGAATGTGCTTGTGGTTTTTGAAAGTATTTTGAAAATGTATTTGCAATGGTTTTCGTCTCTATAAGAACACATACAAAGTGTTGTTTCGAAAATTAGTTCAAAATGGTGTTTGTGTATTGGGTTTTTTGAAGGTGATTTTGAAAATATGTTTTTGTAATAGTTCTCGTCTCTATAAGAACGTATACAAAACATTTTTGTCTTTTGGAAAAGGCTTTAGTGTAAAATGTTTGATTGTGAGCAAGCGAGAAATTTAAGAGCGAATCTACATACTCAAAAGGTCTTAAATGTTCTTTTCCTCCTTTAGATGTTGCTATCTTACCATTGATTTGGTAAGAAACTCCATCGTTTGATGTGAAGGGATAGGCGCGGAACATTTGTACAGTCATAGAAGGCAACTTGTGAGACAGTTTAGCAATTTTCGTAAGGGAGTAGATCGTTTTATCGAAGGCAACATCGAGGGACATCAAGGGATTGCGATCTTTTTTATCGAAGGGTCTTTGCTAAAACGTCCCATATTCGAGGGACATGACTGTATTTCCGAGGCAACGAGCGAGGTTACACTAGAGGTGCGCGTGTGAAAAGTGTGTTTGATTCAAGTTATTTTTTGTCTTTGATTAGGGTTATCTAGCGATTGATTTTGAATCTTGTCATGCACGCCTAATTACTATACAGTATAAGGAAAATAGTAAATTGCGGAAATTAAAATTCTACGCTATTACAGAGCTTTTGGGAATGGGGGTACAATTTTTACAAATGGGGATGAGTCGAATGCGATTAAAACTCCAAAATATGCAAACAATACAACTAAATCGAATTTGAACGATTAATTAAAATTATAACAATCTATGAAATAAAATTAATTAACAAAGTATGGAAATAAAATTCTTGGTATTTGTTTGAAAAATTTTGGAAAGAAAAATAGAAAAAATCCATTCGATTAATTAACTAAAGAATTAAATCAAATGCATGTATTTTTTGTCTTTTAGGGTTTTTGTTATTTAGAAATATAAACAAAATAAAAACTTAAAAAAATAAAATAGTTAGTAGAATTATTAACAAAGTTTTTTTTAAAAAAAATTAAATTTGAACTAAGCTAAATTGATTAAAGAAATTAATTAACAAAATAAGATTTATTAAGTTAATGGAAATAAGTAAAATTAAATTAAATATTTGAAACAAAGCAAATGGAGTGGTGGTGTCAAACTGGAATATGGGTGATGTTGGCAAGCAAATCACTGCTGGGTTTTGGGCTACAAGTTAGTTGAAGCCCAATAGTTTACTTTTGTTTAACAAAAAAAAGGAATGAAGTAAACAGAAAAAGAAAAATAAGAAAACGTCCCCAGAGGGTCTCGAACCCAGAACTTGACCTTCATATGACAACCTCCTTAACCGCTGCATCACTCAACCATTCATTTTGTATTTACTTCTATTGATATGTAAATCAAAACTTCAAAATTGGGTTGGACCAAATCAAACCAGGCCCAAACCCAGTCTCATGTATGAAACGGAAGGGAAAAGAACAAGAAAGCTCACTGTCATTGTTTCAAAACAGAAAACCCTAATCTCTCTTCCTAATTTTCACTCTAATCTCTTCCTCCCTCTCGATCAATACCTCTATGTTCTAATGGAGAATCAATCTCTATCTCTATTATCTTTCTCGTTTCTAGCTAAACTCGTTCCCAGCGAAACCCTAAAACCCCAAATTGAAATGGTACTGTAATCGCAAAAGGGTAAGAACAACGATGAGTTACCTCGTATTTTTAGCTTCTAAGGTATGTTTCAAATCTTGTTTTTGTTTCTTCTTCTGATTGGATCTGTGCGACTTCCTATGTTTTCTGTATTTGTTATTCGATTTGTTTGTGTTGTTACTGACTCCGCGAGGCTGTGGCTAAGAATGAATTGATGAGGGTTGCAGTTTTATAGAAGAGAATGATGTGATTCGATTAAGGTTGATTGGTTGTTGCAGTTATGAGTTGAGCATGACAAAGGGTTTGTGGAAGTTTGTTGGTTCTGTTTGGTTTGTCTTCATTTCATGCTAATGCTCTTCTTTAGAACATATGGGTATTGTGTGTTTACAGGAATTAGAAAATTTGGTTTTTTGGTTTTTCTAATGGCTTTATTTTGGTTTTGTTGTTTGTTGGTTTGTATATCCTTGCTCTTTGCAATTTTCTGTGAAATTTGTGATGACCTCCTGTTTAGTGAAATAGTGGCTTTTATATTTGAGATGGGAGAGAAGCTGTTGAGATTTTTTGAACAAAATGGATATGCTATTTTACTGTCTTTGTTATGCAGCTTTGACTTGGTCTGTTTGTGTGCAATTTTTTGTTATACACTGCAGTTGCTTTTGACAGTTTTTTTTGGACTGTTTTGGAAAGTTGATTTTGAACACTTTGAGTGCGATTTTCATATTGCTATTTGTGTGCAAATGTTGGGCTGGTATAGCAGATGATGCAGGTTTGACAGTTTTGGGGCTGTTTCTTGTCTAGGTGATATCTTTCTGTCCCTTTCCTCTTTCCTCTTTCCTCTTTCAATGAAAAAGCAAATTTTCTTATTTTTCTATGAAAAATTATGAAGGCTTTGTATGATTTAGGAAAGTGATGATACACTTGGTTTGATGAGCAAATTAATTTGCTATTTTTGAATTGCTGCCATTTTCTTTTGTTCTCTTGTTGTTGTTATGCTTTGTATTTTTGCTGCAGGTTGGGAAGCTTGCTTGCCCTGCTGCATTGCAGCTTGCCTTGTTGACTTGCTTGCTTTTGTTTGACAGCAGATTAGGTTGCTTGCTTGCCCTGTTGGTTTTGCTTGTTGGTTAAGCTATGCAGCCTGTTTGTTGTAGATTTGGGCAGCCTTGGGCTTGCATTTTTGTTTTGACGGCTTTGGGCTTGCATTTTTGCTTTTCCTTCTTGTGAACCAAGGTCCACCCTTGTGATTTGCAAGAATGAGAGAAGAGGTATTATGATAAAAAAAACCTACTTGAATTCTGATTCCTATATACAAACCCTAGTGATGAAATTTCTCTTTTGACAAACTCTTTTACTTGAATTCTTGCTAACTTTCTTTCTTTTTTGTGTTTTCATGGATGGCGAGCGAGGCAAGGTGAAGAGAAGTCATGGCTATCAAAGAGGAGTTTCTTGAAGATGAAGCAAACATTTATTTCTTTCTTTGTAAACAAAAAATGTATCTTGTGATTCAATTTATATTTTGCATTGTAAACCCTTTTTTTGCAAATTGTCCAAGAATGTAACCATAACATAACATTTGAATGAAATGTATGAATGATGAATTTGTTGTACAAAACTTTGAGTTTTAATTTAAGCTTTGCAATTATCGATTGAATGCTTTGAATAAAATATCTTGGTTTGGTAACTTGAACTTCAAACAATCACAAAATGATCAAATAAACCCTACGCTTTGTACTCTGGTCAAATTTCTAAACAAAATAAATGTTTAAAAATGGAACTTCATTGCCAAACAAATCATGCTTTGAGAACCATAATCAACCTCAACCAATTTCAAGAACAATGATGATTAAGAACACTTGTAATCAAACAAATGACTTGCGACGATTCGATGACTTTCGAAGTCTTCCCAACGCAATTTTCTTTCGATCTTTGAAGTTAAACTCGTGTGCAAAATCACCTATGACCACATACATAAATAATCATCTCAAGATCTCATAATTTGGGGAAATCACAAACCTTAGAAATCAGGCGACTGTTGTTTAAGATTAGGTCAAAATCCAAGAAGTGACATTTAACGCCTTCGAATTTTGGTGATCTTCTATGCGTAATCAGCTCTTGATTTGTGAAGAGAAATTGGAGATAACTTCGAGGAGAGTCATACGCAAGAAGAACTGCTCAAAAATATCGAATAATGAATAAGTTACAATTGCTTGAACTTGGTCTCAAAAAGGGTCAGTTTTTTTTAGGTTAATGGAGTCATTTTCAGTCGTCTGAACCATTGATTGAGATAACTTGTAACGTGAGGTTCGAAACTTGGAATGAACATACTCGAGGAGACATGAAGATCTATGAAGACCATTTGAAACCTTGAAGAATCTGTTTTCTTTGAGAAACACCAAACCCTAATTGTTGACTTACTGCCTAGGAAGAGAATCTGTCTGACCAACTTCCGAGCCAAATTGAATATTCGAGAAGACCTAGGATAGCATCTTGAATAAAAATGAGAGGGAAAATTTTGGGGTACAACAGACTGTATGGAAAGACATAAAAGAAATCAGTAGCTAACCCTAATTGAAAGATAAATGAATTGAATCAAGTATACTTTGTACACTTCACCTCTAGGGTAACCCCTCTCGTTGCCTCGGAAAAACAATGGTCATGTCCCTTGAACATAGGGATACCATTAGCAAAAACCCTCAATTAGAAATCATCATAAAGATCATAGTCCCTCGATGTCCCTCGAAGTTGTCTATGGTATATGATCTTGTCCCTCGTCGTTGCCTATGAATATATGATGACGTCCCTTTAAATTGCTAAAGGTATTCCTACATGTTGCCTTCAATAACCATAACGACGACACTAAGATTGTCCCTCAAACATCCAACGATAGGGCTACCTACTAACTAATGGTAGGGTGGTACTATCTATAGAAAGAGGAAAATAATGCGAAATACTTTTGAGTAAGGGTAGAATACTGTTAATTGCTTGTTCACACAAAACATTTCTTCACAAAATAGTTTTCTAAAATATTTTCAAAACAAAAACATTTTTGTAAGCATTCTTAACTAATACGAGAATCATTACAAAATTTTCATACTTAGGCATTTTCAAAGTATTTTCAAGCACACACACAAAACAAATAAAATGAGCAAGCGATTAAGAGCCCGTAGATAACTACGAATGAAAAGGGTGCTAACATCTCCCCTTTTCATAATCAACCCCCTGTACTCAGAAAATTCTCAAAGGTCTTTCCTGTTCTTTTCAACCTTCCTGTTGTACCCCAAAATTTGCCCTCCCATATTCTTCAAGATTTGTCAAGAATCATCTTCAAATGGTTCAAGATTTCTCAAGGGTTGCACAGTCCAAATGCCTCCTAAGCCAGTCAAAATTAGGGTTTTGTTTCTTTCAAGGAATTTGGGGTTTTCAATGGTCCAATAAAAGTCTCATACGCCTATATACATTGTCAAGAATCTACATGCCAAGTTTCAACACTCACAATGCCAAATTGCACAGTCAAAAGTCCCATTTGATCCACAATCAACTACAAGGGCAAAATGGTCATTTTACAGTCAAAAGTCAGAATTTTTGGTCAACATCTTATTTTGAGTTTACAATCATCATTTGATCAAACATTGATCATGATTCCACAAGGATAGCTCAAAAGTCATCAAGATGCAAAAAGTTACTATTTTTGGACAGTAGAAAAGTCAACTGTATCTTGACCAGGGCATAACTTTTTCATGGTTCATCAGAAAAATCCCATCCAATGCTCATTTTTAAGGGGATGACATTTCCTACAACTCATCTTCACATTCCAAGTCCAAGAAATGCTCTCATAAAAAGTTATCAATTTCTACATTATAGGTCAATTTCAAAAGTCAACAAAAATGCACTTTAAGTCAAAGACCATAACTTGAGATTGGTAAATCCAAATGACATGGGACCAAAGGCATTGGTTAGAGGACTTCAATACCTTACAAAAATGTCCAATAACATGTTCATATGATCAAAATTGAGCAAGATATGCATTGGAGAAGTTGGGAAAGTTTTGTGAATTTGCAAAAGTCAACTTTGCTCAAAACACTTTGTTTTTGCTAATGGGCCTCAAATTTCTTCTTGAAACTTTATCCAAGGCTTATGCACGACCCATCAAGCCTATTTGATTTATTTTCTTATTTTCTATTAATTAATTGGATTTTTAATCAATTTTAATTCATTTAATTAATTTAAATTGTAGGAAATATCAAGATATGATTTCTCAATCTTTTTGTGAAGCAAAAGTGGTCAATATATGCTGGAAATTTCGTGTGCAAATCAAAGAGACAAGAATCTCCAAATTTAGCAAGTTTTTCCAATCAAAAAGATTCAAAAATATTTGATTTTCAATCAAATATACAATCATCAATTCCATGGATTTCTTGGCAAAGATTTGACCTAGTTTCACTCTACTATATATACAAGAGCTAAACCTAATCATGCAGACGTGAAATTGCTGCAAACAAAGCCATAGCCATATTGATTTTTTTCAAGAAAATTGCAAAACTGTTTTCTGCATTCTAGCACGATTCAAAGGCATTTGTTGATTTCAATACATTGCTAGAAGTGTGAGGAACGTGTAGCAATCAGAATCAAGCGTTAAAGCTCCAGAAATCACCCTAAACAGACTCACAGTTTGCATATTTTTCTCATAATCGAAACTCATGATTCATAAGCTTTTAACATGATTTATCGTTTGTTTTTCATTGCTTAAATCTATATAAAGCTAATGGTATTGGTTAATTGAATTATAGTCTACAGAATCGTAAGTTGCCATTGACAAAATCTAGGGTTCTTGAGCTTCCAAATTGGGGCTTTTCAGTATAGGAAAAATCAAGCCTCATAAGACCCATGGTTGAATTCGTTGAGACAAGACGAATCCATAGCCATCCTCGCGAAATATTTATATTGATCATACGCCTATTCACTATTTTTCGTGGTTGTAGGTTGTGGGGGTTAAAAACCCCCGCTATCTAACTGTGTTTTTTACAGGCAAACAAAGAAGATGAGTACATGGTGATATTCCATTGGAGCATTCAGAAAGGGCGCGCGTTTATTTGTTGTTTCCAGCATAATTGTTACGTTTTATATATTATATTCACTTCTTATTATATTATCAAAGCAAGCAAATGGCCTAGTGGATGGTGCGCTGGCTGGTGATCATTGGGACCTGGGTTCGAATCCCAGGTCCACCCAAAACGCTTATATTGTTTTTTCTAACATAATTGCATGCAGACTTCCCAGCGTGATTCACCATGTGCCTCACTTACCAACGCGCCATGTGGCTGCCAGCATAGATCCAAAGGCCTGGATTGGAAGACCATGGTACTCCCTAGTCAATGCATGCCTGGATAATTCCCAAAGTCAAACGTGGCTGAATAGCTTAATGGGCCTTAGATTGCAATCAACACCTCCTTGTTGGGCCCAGCACCCCCTGGTTTCTTTATTCTTTTTTCTTTTACATTTTAATTATTATTTTATTAATTTTAATAATTATTATTATTATTTAATTAATATAATTAACTTTTTTTTCATAATAAAATTCAGAAAACTAAAAAATGTAAATATTTTTATTATTTATTAATTTCACCTTAATTTATTTTTGTAAATAAATACTAACAAATTAATTAGTTAATTAGGTTAAATTTGACTTTTTTTTCATAATAAATAAAATTAACCTAGAATTAGGGTTTTTGACAACTTTTAATTTCTTTTATTTTTATTTTTCATTAAAAACATAAAAAACTTAAAAAACATTTCTTTTATTTAATTAATTAGAATTAGGTTTAATTTAATGCAAAAAGGACCAAAATTCATTCTTTTCTCAAAAAGGGTCGAAACCTTAAGGACTTTCCCGATGCAATTTTGTTTCGCGCATGTTTATTCTTGATTATTATTTTGATCATATTTATGTATCTGCTCTGAGGATGTAATAGCGTAATTAGGCCTTTTTATCGCTTTCCTTTATTTTCTCGCATTTACTTTTCAAGGGTTATGTTTTTGGCGATGTAAATACCCGACGCCTTGTAATAGCATAGATTTACTTTCCGCAATTTACTTTCCACACAATTATTAACTGTTAACTATGCATGACAAGATTTGCCTGAAAATTAAAATCAAAACGTAGCTCACCATAATACATGTGCAAAGATAATATAAATTGAATCCTGACACACTCGCACATGCCACTCCTAGGGTACGCCTCACTTGGTTGCCTCGACGTGGTCATTGAGTATAGGGTATTTTAAAGGTTGCCCTCCTGTCTAAAGATCCAGTTGCCTCGAAACGGTTGCCTCGGATAAAAAAGGATCTAGGACATTAGGGTTACCGCTAAGGCGTCCTACTATTGCTTTGGTGACCACACATGTCCCTATAATCGAATTGACCCGAAACTCCAACGACGGTGCTACCTACTTCTCAATAGTGGGATAGTCCTGTCTAAAAGACATTTACACAACTTAATTTCTTATGAGTAGGTAGAGGTTCTCAGGTACTTGCTCTTTCAAAACAAAAATACTTTTCGCACTCACACTTTCAAACAAAAGTTTTCAAACAAACACTTCATACACTCTTGAGGACTGATACAAGAGTTATCTAGAAGTTTTCAAAATGAAACTTTTTCAAAACCCACAAACACAAGAAAAGCAAACATTTTTGAAAACATAGTGAGCAAGTACCTAAGAGCCCGTGGATAACCACTGATAGAAAGGGTGCTAACACCTTCCCTTTCTATAATCTACCTCCCGAACCGAGAAACATCTCGAAAAGGAATTTTGCTGTGCTTTTGTCCTTTCCTTGTTGGAGAACATAAAAGACGGTGGCGACTCTTGCTTACCGCGACATTTCGCGAACCAGCATTTCAAAACAGTTAGTTCTATTTCCACCGATCACACTTCCCTTTATAGGATAAAAGAAAAGTCGGTGGTGACTCTTGTTATCCGCAACACTTGCGATAAAACACAAAACAAACAAGTAAGTTCTCCCACCTTATTACAGAACTGGCGACTCTGCTGGGGGAAAATACCTAAAAAGAGGGGTTACCTTAAGAGCTTAGGTCACATTTACTTGCTTTAAACTATTTTCTTTGATTGCTTTACATTTGAGGTTTTTTTTTGGGTATTTTCTTGCAAAGATCATACACCCGGATCGGGGAACACCATTAGCTAAGTAGTAATAAATCATGGAGGATGTACGATGTAGACCGATATGGATGATATGATAGGTACGTTAGTGCGATACTCTGGCTTGTACTAATGTTCCTTGAGTAAGACAAGGATAACATTAGGCTTCCACATAGTGTCATTAAGCACTAACTGACCTTTAGAACCTCAAATAGGCTCATCTTGGCCATTATAAAGTAGTGAGATGGCCGGCTTTGGTTCAGATTGAAGATGGTTGATACTCGATGCTACACTCATTGAGATTGGACTTTCAGGATATTTCGGTCGCAATTCAGATGCTTGAGCTGAAACAATGCCTGAGAGAAAGATCAATGATATGAGATCCCTAGAACTCGGTTACTATTGCTAGGACAGGTTGAGCCAACTAAACTTCAAAAGGGTACTTACCTATAGACCTCATAAAAGCCTTTAAACCTAAGGTCTTTGTGTGACTTGTTTGTGTTTGCTATTTTGTTTTAAGCATGAACATAACATCATAAACATCATAACATAGAATTTGTACTAACCATTTCAAGGACCTAAGAATTTATGTCTTCTCTGTTTTTTAGGTTATGGCTTCCGCTCGCAGAAATACCATCCGAAACAACTTCGTAGGCATACCTTCCAACTTAGAGAATTGGTCTCAAGGGTTCCTGAAACTTCCCAATAGAAAACATGGTCACTTGCTCAGTTTGGTTACTGCCAGTTTTAAAGAAGGTATGATGAGCGTCATATTCCAGTTCTTTGATCCTAAGCATTATTGCTTCACTTTCCCTGATTATCAGTTGGTGCCCATGTTGGAAGAATTCTCTAAGCTACTTGGAGTGCCTATATTGGAGCAGACACCCTTCACCAGTTTAGAACAAGATCCAAAGCCTAAAGATGTTGCCACAACTTTGCACTTGAAACCATCCTACATTGAATCTAATTGGGAAAGGATAAGTGGGGTCAAAGGTCTTCTTGCAAAGTTTCTGATAGAGAAAGCTCAGTTATTCCTAGACGCCATGAGTTTCCATGCTTTTAAGGATATCTTGGCCCTCCTGAACTATGGGTTGGTATTGTTCCCTAATTCGGACCAACTTATAGATGTGAACGCCATCAAGATTTTCCTTACTCACAATCCAGTGCCTACATTGCTCGGAGATATTCTGCATTCTCTCCATACTCGTACTATGAAGAAATGAGGAACTCTTATGTGTTGTGTACCTTTGCTCTATAGGTGGTTTATTTTTCACCTTCCTCGATCAGTAATGAAGAATGAGTTAGGCTTAAGATGGTGTCAAAGGTTGATGTCTCTCTCTCACGCTGAAATCTATTGGTGTTCTCGCTCTCAAGAAGACGTCTCTATCATTAATCGCTGAGGAGAATTTCCTAATGTGCCACTCCTTGGCATTAGTGGAGGCATCACTTACAACCCTTCTCTAGCTTTACGTCAGTTTGGTTACGAACGAAGAGACGGTCCTCATGATATGCTCATCCAGGGTATTATGTTCGACTTCTATAATGATCTGCAAGGTTATCGTCAGAGGTTCATATGCGTTTGGGGAATGGTAAAGAGGATTAATGGTAAGACTTTGGGTCATAGGAATTCCATCCCTTTGGAACCTTACCTCAAATGGGTGCGAACTCGTGCTCAAAGTCTTATGATGCCATATCCCACCATCTTACTGGTGATCTTAGAGCGTATTGTTTAAGGGGACGAGTCCCGTGTTATTCTTCATCCTGATATGCCAACAAACTTTGAAGAGCTGCAAAGGTCTTTGATTCAACTCAAGGAGGAATGAGACACCTTTGAGACTCAATTCTATGCAAGTGAGAAGAAAGTGTTAGAACTGATGAAACGGCTTTACGAGGAGCAGAACCTTAATTCCTATGTCAACACAAAGAGGAAGCGTCCATGGGAGACTTAAGAGCTTTAGAAATCTTTGATTTTTTTTCTTTGTAATCTTTTGTTTCACTTGAACTTACTAATAAAAAATCTTTGTCTTTGTTTCCTTTGATTAAGAGTTTAAATCCCACGAGGTCCTTGAAAACATTGCATAAATATATCATGCATATCATTACATAAACAGGTACTTCAAGACAAGTTTCTTATCTTTTCGCTGTTTATTTCAGCAAAGAGAAATGGCTCTCAAACAAATTGTGAAAGATCTTCAAGCACAAAACGCTCAATTGTAAAAGATGTTCCTGACTCTGGCTAAAGGATAGGAAGAATCTGAAAGCTCTCATCACTAAAGAGAAGAAGAAGGTAAAGAAACAGATTGGCATCCTGAACATGGGGATAAGATTTAGAGGACCAACAAAGCAAGCTCTAGAATTCGCAAACCCATCAAATGAAGAGGATAATCAAGAAGAGGATAACAAGAGTGTGAAAGAAGAAGAGGAAGCAGACTATTCTGAGGAATAATATCCTCCTGCTGATGACAAGTATAAATAGTTGGAGGATCGTCTCAATGCTATGCAGATTCAGAGGGTACCTGGTTTGGACTTTGAAGAGCTAGGGTTCGTCTCAGGAGTGGTCATCCCACATAAATTCAAAGTTCTCACTTTTGCAAAATATGACGGTGTTTCGTGTCCCAAGCTTCATCTGAGATTTTATATCAGGAAGATTCAACCCCATACAGCTGATAGAAAGTTATGGGTTCACTTATTTCAATAGAGTTTGTCAGGAACATAATTGGAATGGTTCTATCAACTGGAAGGAACCAATATCCATAATTTGGAAGACTTGGCTGCTACTTTTTACAAGAAGTATCAATATAATGTTGACCTCGCTCCAACCCGCATGCAAATCAAAAGCATGTCTATAGGTTCCAGTGAGGATTTCAAAGATTACGCCTAAAAGTGGAGGGATCTTACAGGTAGAGTCCAACCTCCCATGTCTGATAAGGAGTTGGTAGACATGTTCATGGGTACTGTGACATGCCCATTTTCAACCATTTTATTGGAAGCTCTTCAACCGGATTCACTGAGCTGATATTGACAAGAGAAAGAGTTGAAGCTAGTATCAAGAGTGATAAAATCCCAAGGGGTGCATCCTCAAGTGCTGTGAAGAAACCGTTCAGTGGAAAGAGGGAGGTCAATGCCGCCTATGGTCAGAGAAGTCATGGTAAAGTTGAACGTCGTCCAACAGTAGGAGTTGTAATGATCTCTAACCCTGCACCGGCTCAACAATCAAATAATCAACACATGAAGGTTGCGCCTAGAAGACAGTTTATAAGAATTAATATGCCACTGTCTTAGGAATTACAATATCTGGTAAAGGCTGGCCTGGTTACTTTGAGGGATCCTCCTAAAAACCCAAACACTTCCTCTCCCCGATATAATCCAAATGTAAAGTGTGCTTACCACTCCAACTGTAACGCCCGTAATTTAATTAATTATTTAATTAAATTATTTTTGGAATACTTGTGAAGATGTGTGGTGATTAGTTGGATTTACTTATTTTATTAAGTGGTGAAATAATATTATTAGAATGAAGATATTATTTAATGTGGGCTTGTTTTAAAGGAATAGAAGTAGTAAAGAGGGGGTGTATTAGTTTTAAGCCCATTAAAGAATAAAGAGAATAATAGGTTATTTTATTATTGTTAGAAATAACAAGAAAGAAGAAGCAGTAAAAAGAATAAGGGTTGGAAAGAAGAACGTGAAGCTGCTGGAAAAGAGGAAAAATGGAAGAACGGAAATTCAACCGGAAAGTTATAGAGCAACCTTCAATCAAAGGTAAGGGTGGGGTTCTGACACTATAATAGGGTTCATGATAATTGGTATGTGGGGTTAGAGGTGAAATGTTGTTTCATTCATGATTGAATTATATGATGTTGTATGATGGAAATTGATGATTGAAAGATTAATAACAATGTCCTAATATTTTATATTTGATGTAGAATTATAGGGTAATGATAATCGATGAATTACCTATGATTAGGAGATGTTTTTAGGGCCTAAAGTATGGAACCCGTAGTCAAAACACAGAGAAAATCCCAAGAAATACCCTTAGCAAAGAAGTATGTGTCGACCCCAAACGTGATGTGTCAATACAAGAATATTGTTAGACTCAGTATGAGTCGACATGAAGGATTCATGTCTCGATACATGAGGGATTTCAGACTCAGGATGAGTCGATACGTAGGAGAATGTGTCGATACATACAGAGTTGCAGACTCAGGATGAGTCGATACAAGAGACGATGCGTCGACTCATGTTTCGAGCTCAATTCAGTACGTGTCGACCAAAGGCGTTATGGATCGATCTATGTTGTCTGGTTGTTGGCAGAATCAGTTTGAGAAGGCTGTAACTTGAGTTTTCGGACTCCATTTGAGGTGATGTTCGAAGCATTGAATAGCTAACGTGATGAACTTCATTATTATTGATTAAAATAAAGAATAGGAAGGATAACCATATGATTTTAATTAGTTCCCATGTTGATCGTTATGTTGATTCTTGTGAAGAATGATGAGGATGAAATGCTTATAGATTGTTGTTTGGTTTGTAACAGTAGAGTGAATGATGATAATGATGCAATATTACAGAATAGTAATATGCAGAGGTTTGGTAATTAGAAGTAATCCTTAGTTGATTAACTAGTTATAAGCGAATCATGTTGTAGGCCTATGGCCAACATTTTGAAATTCATGAGTTATTGTGTATTTTTGTACGACTGAGTTGTTGATGAGATGATGTTAATGAGAGTTTGTTTTGATGAATTATGATGTATAAATGATGTTTGATGATTTATGATGATAAATGATGTTGATGAAAATATGTTGAGATGCTTTTAAGATGTAGGCTTTTAGCCAATGATGATGTTGTATTGAGATGTTGTCAATTATGGTGTTGTCATTACATTCATGATTGTGTCGCATACATTGCATTTTAAGAAGGAGCTTATGCTCGTTGAGATGGCCTGTATTGGCGAATATTGAGATGAAGGCTTATGCCTTGTTGATGCCTCTATTAATTGTCAATTTTGAGATGGGAATTCTGCTCCAATGGTACCACATGCATTTGCATAGTATTGATTTGCATTATTAAATTACATAAAGAGGTTGTGCATTGAAGTGGTATATATGTATATTGTTGATATTCTTTTACGAGGTTTGTTGTTTGTAATATGAGAAGTGGTGATGTTATGTGATCTAATTTAATATATTAATTATCATACGCTTTACTATATTGTTAGATATCTCACCCCTTCTGTTTAAATGTTACCCTTATGTCGGTAACGTGCAGGTAATCGAGAGTGAAGGTTGTATACCTTCAATAGTTTGAGTCGGTCTCATTTCTCTGATATGTAACACTCGGGGGGATGAAGGCTTGTTGCTTTTGATTTTTGATTATTCAGTTGTTGAACTTTAAGTTGATTATTATTAAGTATGTGTTGTTTTGAAGTTGCTGTAACGATGATTAAAGACGTTATTATGAATTCCGCTGCGTCGATGTTTAAATTGTTGAATTATTTAATTAAAGTATTATGCTGATGGTTCATCTGAAGTTTTAAAGTGTTATGTATCCACGATGAATGCAATGAGTATTCTTGTGAATAATTTGTGGCATCCTGATTCGTTTGCATGAATGATTTTATAACTCTGATTTATTTATATAATTGCCGGGTAGAATTGGGGTGTTACAAAGTTGGTATCAGAGCAAAAGGTTGGTCTGACCTTGTCGTCGAGTCGTAGTTGTCTAACAATCGAGTATTGTTAATTTCAGTTCTAACCGTTGTTTATGTTGTAGCGATAAATTGAGATGGATGGAAGAAATGATGTTGCACTTGCTGCTGCTTTAGAAGCAATGGCTCATGCGATGGAGAATCGACTGAATACTAATGGGAATGTTAGATCTCGAAGCATGGCGACTTTCCAGAGGGAGAATCCGCCTACGTTCAAGGGAAAGTGTGATCCTAACGGAGCATTGGAGTGGTTGAAAGAGATTGAGAGAATCTTCCGTGTGATGGACTGCACTCCAGTGCAGAAGGTTCGGTATGGTACTCATATGCTAGCAATCGAGGTTGATGACTGGTGGCTAGAGACTTGTCAGAAGTTAGAAGCTGTAGGTCAGAATTTCACTTGGGTTGTGTTCCGTAAGGAATTTATGAGGAAGTACTTTCCTGAAGATGTTCGTGGTAAGAAGGAAATTGAATTCCTTGAGCTGAAGCAAGGGAATATATCTGTTGTTAAGTATGCATCCAAGTTTTCTGAGTTGGCTAAGTTTTATTCGCACTACGGTGAGGCGAATGCTGAATTTTCGAAGTGTATCAAATTTGAGAATGGGTTACGCCCCGAGATAAAGAAGGCGATTGGATACCAGAAGATCTGTGTCTTTGCGGATTTGGTTGATAGTTGCAGGATTTATGACGAAGATAATAATGCTTATTACAAGATTATCAGTGAGAAGAGGGGTAAGCACCAACAGAATCGTGGTAAGCCTTATGATACCCCGGTAGGTAAAGGTAAACAGAAAGTTACTCAGGGTCAGAGGACTAGTGAAGGAGATGCTCCTGCTGGTGTGGTTTGATTTAAATATGGGAAACCTGGGCACAAGAGTAATATGTGTACTACTGAAGTAAAAAAGTGTTTCCCTTATGGTGAGAACGGACATGTTGTATCTGAGTGTGAACATAAGGATGTGATTTCTTTCAATTGTAGAGAAGAAGGGCAAATTGGTAGCTAGTGTCAGAAACCATAGAGGGCGCAAACAAGTGGTAAAGTGTTCGCTTTAGTTAAGGATATGACTGCTGCTGAGGATAGACTTATCAGAGGTACATGTTTCATTAATAGTACTCCTTTAATTACTATTATTGATACCGGTGCCACTCATTGTTTTATTGTTGCTGATTGTGTGGAAAGATTGGGTCTTATGTTGTCTTCTTTGAATGGAGAAATGGTCGTCGATACTCCAGCCAAGGGGTCGGTGACTACTTCTTTTGTGTCTTTAAAGTGTCCCTTGTCGATCTTCGATGGAGCCTTTGCTGTTGATTTGTTTTGTTTATCATTAAGAGGTTTGGATGTGATTTTGGGTATGAACTGCTTAGAGCATAACTATGTTCATATTAATTGTTATGATAAGTCTGAGGTTTTCTACCCCTGAAGAAGAGGAAGATAGTCTGTTGTCTGCTAAACAGTTGAGGAAGTTGATGCAAGAGGAAGCACAGATGTTCTCGTTGATGGCGTTGCTATCTGTAGAGACTCAAGCTATAATTGAGGAATTGCAGGTGGTGTGTGAATTTCCTGAAGTTTTCCCTGATGAAATTCCTGATGTACCGCCGGAGAGGGAAGTTGAATTTGCAATTGATCTTGTACCTGGTACCAGTCCTGTATCTATGGCACCATACAGGATGTCTGCATCTAAATTGTCAAAGTTAAAGAAGCAATTGGAAGAGTTATTTGAGATGAAGTTTGTAAGACCAAGTGTATCGCCGTGGGGAGCTCCAGTGTTGTTAGTAAAGAAGAAAGATGGAAGTATGAGGCTTTGTGTTGATTATAGACAGTTGAATAATATGACGATTAAGAACAAGTATCCGCTTCCAAGGATAGACGACTTGATGGACCAATTGGTGGATGCTCGTGTGTTTAGCAAGATTGATTTGAGGTCGGGTTACCATCAAATTAAAGTGATGGATGAAGATATACAGAAGACGGCTTTCAGAATGCGTTATGGACACTTTGAGTATTCGGTGATGCCTTTCAGTGTTACTAATGAGTCGGGAGTATTCATGAAATACATGAATCGTATCTTTCATACTTATTTGGATCGGTTTGTAGTGGTGTTCATTGATGATATTTTGATTTACTCTAAGTCAAAAGAAGAGCATACTGAACACTTAAGAGTAGTATTGCGAGTTTTGAAAGAGAAGAAGTTGTATGCAAAGTTGTCCAAGTGTGAGTTCTGGTTAAAGGAGGTTAGTTTTCTTGGTCATGTGATTTCAGATAGTGGCATTGTTGTAGACCCATCGAAGGTTGATGTTGTGTTGCAGTGGGAAACTTCGAGGTCAGCTACTGAGGTTAGAAGCTTTTTGGGGTTAGCTGGTTATTATAGAAGGTTTATAGAAGATTTTTCTAAGTTGGCACTTCCGTTGACTAAGTTGACTTGTAAAGGTAGAGCTTTTGTACGGGATGTTCAGTGCGAAGAAAGTTTTGCAGAATTGAAGAAGAGGTTGACGTCGACTCCGATTTTGACGTTACCTAATCCAGGAGAGCCTTTTGTGTTGTATTGTGATGCTTCTAAGATGGGTTTAGGAGGTGTGCTTATGCAAAATGATAAGGTATTTTCTTATGCGTCAGGGCAGTTGAGGACTCATGAGAGGAACTATCCTACGCGTGATGTAGAGCTTGCTGCAGTTGTGTTTGTGTTGAAGATTTAGAGGCATTATCTTTATGGTTCTAGATTTGAAGTGTTTAGTGACCATAAGAGTTTGAAGTATTTATTCGATCAAAAGGAGTTGAATATGAGGCAACTAAGATGGTTGGAATTGTTGAAGGATTACGATTTCAGTTTGAATTATCATCCAGGAAAGGCGAATGTGGTAGCTGATGCGTTAAGTCGAAAGACTTTACATATGTCGACAATGATGGTTAAAGAGTTGGAATTAATTGAGCAGTTCAGAGATATGAGCTTATTTTGCGAGGTTACGCTGCGGAGTGTTATGTTGGGCATGTTGAGGATTAATAATGAATTTCTAGACAGTATCAGAGAAGCTTGAGAGTTAGATGTGAAACTGGTAGATTTGATGGTTGGGATCGATTAGTCTGAGAATAGTGATTTTAATCTAGATGCGCAAGGTGTGTTAAGATTTCGTAACCGGATTTGTATTCCTAATGATGCTGAGATAA
This sequence comes from Vicia faba, assembly GCA_948472305.1. NCBI lineage: Eukaryota > Viridiplantae > Streptophyta > Magnoliopsida > Fabales > Fabaceae > Vicia > Vicia faba. The sequence continues at coordinate 581,257,205 of OX451736.1, read as the reverse complement.
AGAAATGATACTTGAAGAGAGTCATAGAAGTAAGTTGAGTATTCATCTAGGAGCTACAAAGATGTACCAAGATTTGAAAGGTTTGTTTTGGTGGCCTAGGATGAAGAGTGATGTGGCTCGGTTTGTGTATGCATGTTTGACTTGTTAGAAGTCAAAAGTTGAACATCAAAAGCCTGCAGGGTTGATGCAACCGTTAGAAGTTCCAGAATGGAAATGGGATAGCATTTCAATGGACTTTGTGACGAGGTTACCTAATACTATAAGAGGACATGATTCGATTTGGGTGATTGTTGATAGGCTTGTGAAGTCGGCTCATTTTATTCCTATTAACATCAGTTTTCCAGTGTCGAAGTTGGTTGAGATTTACACTAGTGTGATTGTGGAGATGCATGGTGTTCCTTTGTGAATTGTCTCAGATAGAGATCCAAGATTTACTTCTGGTTTTTGGAAGAGTTTGCAAGAAGCATTGGGTTCTAAGTTAAGGTTGAGTTCAGCGTATCATCCTTAGACAGATGGTCAGACTAAACGGACTATTCAATCGTTGGAAGATTTGCTGAGGGCGTGTGTTCTTGAGAAGGGAGGTTCGTGGGATACTTATCTTCCGTTAATGGAGTTCACTTATAGTAACAGTTACCATTCTAGTATTAGAATTGCACCTTTTGAGGCATTGTATGGTCGAAGATGTAGAACTCTCTTATGTTGGCATGAATCTAGTGAGAATGTGGTACTTGGACCTGAATTTGTTTGTGAGACTACTGAGAAGGTGAAGTTGATTCGAGAAAATATGAAAGCTTCCCAAAGTAGACATAAGAGTTATCATGACAAGCGAAGGAAAGATTTAGAATTTCAAGCGGGTGACCATGTGTTTTTCAGAGTTACACCTGTGACTGGTGTTGGGCGAGCATTGAAGTCTAAGAAGCTCACTTCTCATTTTATTGGACCATATCAAATTTCGGAGAGAGTGGGGAATGTTGCTTATAGAGTGGCTTTACCGCCTAATCTTTCAAATTCGCATGATGTGTTTCATGTGTCACAACTCCAGAAGTATATATCATATCCATCTCATGTGATTCATATGGACGATGTTTAAGTACGGGATAATCTTACTGTGGAGACGATGCCTATACGGATCGCAGATCGTGAAATAAAGACTCTAAGGGGCAAAGAGATTGCTTTGATTAAAGTGGTTTGGCTAGGAGCTGCCGGAGAAAGCATGACTTGGGAGTTGGAGAGCAAGATGCGAGACTCCTATCCTGAGTTGTTTGATTAAGGTAAATTTTCGAGGACGAAAATATTCTAAGTGGGGGAGAGTTATAACGCCCGTAATTTAATTAATTATTTAATTAAATTATTTTTGGAATATTTGTGAAGATGTGTGGTGATTAGTTGGATTGACTTATTTTATTAAGTGGTGAAATAATATTATGAGAAGGAATATATTATTTAATGTGGGCTTGTTTTAAAGGAATAGTAGTAAAGAGGGGGTGTATTAGCTTTAAGCCCATTAAGGAATAAAGAGAATAATAGATTATTTTATTATTGTTAGAAATAACAATAAAGAAGAAGCAGTAAAAAGAATAAGGGTTGGAAAGAAGAACGTGAAGCTGTTGGAAAAGAGGAAAAATGGCAGAACGAAAATTAAACCGGAAAGTTATAGAGCAACCTTCAATCCAAGGTAAGGAGGGGATTCTGACTCTATAATAGGGTTCATGATAATTGGTATGTGGGGTTATAGGTGAAATGTTGTTTCGTTCATGATTGAATTATATGATGTTGTATGATGGAAATTGATGACTGAAAGATGAATAACGATGTCCTAATACTGTATATTTGATGTAGAATTATAGAGTAATGATAATCGATGAATTACCTATGATTATGAGATGTTTTTAGGGCCTAAAGTGTGGAACCCGTAGTGAAAACACAGAGAAAATCATAGGAAATACCCTTAGCAGAGCAGTATGTGTCGACCCCAAACGTGATGTGTCGATATAAGAATGTTGTTAGACTCAGTATGATTCGACACGAAGGAGTCATGTGTCGATACATGAGGGGTTTTAGAGTCAGGATGAGTCGATGCGTAGGAGCATGTGTCGATACATGCAGAGTTGCAGACTCAGGATGAGTCGATACAAGAGAGGATACATCGACTCATGTTTCGAGTTCATTTCAGTATGCGTCGACCCAAGGCATTATGCATCGATCTATGTTGTCTGGTTGTTGGCAGAATCAATTTGAGAAGGCTGTAACTTGAGTTTTCAGACTCTGTTTGAGGTGTCGTTTGAAGCGTTGAATAGCTAACACGATGAATTTCATTCTTATTGATTAAAATGAAGAATAGGAATGATAACCATATGTTTTAAATTAGTTCCCGTGTTGATTGTTATGTTGATTCTCGTGAAGAATGATGAGGATGAAATGTTTATAGATTACTGTTTGGTTTGTAACAGTAGGGTGAATGATGATAATGATGCAGTATTACAGAATAGTAATATGCAGAGGTTTTGTAATTAGAAGTAATCCTTAGTTGATTAACTAGTTATAAGCGAATCATGTTGTAGGCCTATGGCTAACGTTGTGAAATTGATGAGTTACTATGTATTACTGTGTAAGTCTCAGAGTGCCTAAGAGGGGGGGGGGGGGTGAATTAGGTCTTATAAAAAATTTACTCGGTTTTATGAGAATGCTTGGTAGTAATTTTTGGTTAAGTATTTGAAGGTTTTGATTATATCTTTATCTTTTCTCGATTATGGTCATGAAAGCGATAAATGCGGAAAAGTAAAGAACACAGTGATATATCCTGGTTCCCCTCACAATCTGAGAGTACTCCAGTCCCCTTTCCAACACGAAAGAGATTTCACTATAGTTAGAATGATTGTACAGCCTATGCTTACTATCTAACCTATAGGGTGATCAAAGGTTCTTAACACCTTTAAGACCAAACAAACACTAATGTGAATGAAGAACAATCCTCTTCAAATCACAACACTTACTTCCAACAATCCTCGATAGTAAGGGAAAATCTTTAAGTAATACAATGATTAATTTTGAAGTATATGAAGAGCTTTATCAATCTTCAATAGATCTTCTTCTTCAAGATAAAAACAATTCTCAACAATGTATATAAATGTTCACAATGTATGAATGAAACTTGAAATGATAATGAAAGTGTATATGGCAAGTTTCACAAAATTATGAACACATGAAAGTATAATTTCAAATATGAGTAAATGAGAAAATTGTTAATGAAGAAGGATATTTGTTAATTTGAAAATTGAAGTATTGAACATTGTTTGAAAATAAGAAAATCTGCATTTTATAAAGTTGTAAGAACCTCTTCATTCATGTCAATTCATATGAAAAGTTGCAATGCATTCATGAAAAGATACCACTTAAAAAATGTTCAAAAAACAAAGTAAAAGCTGCATTGGTTCGCTAGGAACCAGTTCCGACACTGACAGAACCCGGTTCTTAGTGAACGTTATAATTTGGAATTCAAATTTATCACGCAGGAACCGGTTCCCCTATTGGTACAACCCGGTTCCTGGTACAAAAACCAGGGACATGTTTTTTGAGAAAAGCTGGAACTCGGTTCCGTGTTAGGGAAGAACCGGTTCCTAAAGGTTTATTTTCAAAAATACATTTTGAAAGATGTTTCAAACAAAGTTTTTCTTGATGTTAAAGTTATGGAATATGTATATGTTGATGAATGCATATTGTGAACATCTATATTCAAGGTTTTAAGAATTATTTATACCATATTGACATTTGATGATTTCTTTAATAATTCTTCAATAATCTTCAAGACTTTAATTTGATGTTGATAAGCTTTTTGCACATCCTTTGAAACTTGATGTCCATGTTGTCTTCATCAAAACACATGCTTTAAATATGACTTGAGAAGCTTGCAATTACATTCTCCCCCTTTTTGATGATGACAACCAAGTCTTGAAAACGATTTATTGAAATGTTCATGTTGTTTTGTGTAGCGAACATGTTGAGCAAATGCAAGGCTGCCCCTAAAATGTATGCTCCCCCTAAGTCCATGATTCTTTGAATTTTGGAGAGAGTTTGATATTTATTTGGGCCTGCAATTTCTTAAAACAAAACAACATACATGCATACTCTTCTCCCCCTTTGTTAACATCAAAAAGGATGGGGAAAAAGAGTGAAATAGATACATTTAAAAATTAAGACATGTATCTTAAGAGAAACATTAGATATCACCTTCATCCAAAATACCAAGTTCTCTTCGGATTTTGAAGAAAGGTTCTCGAGCAAGCGGTTTAGTGAAGATATCTGCGAGTTGGTTATGAGTATCCACAAAAGTGACTTCGACATCTCCTTTAAGTACATGATCACGGAGAAAATGATGTCGAATATCTATATGTTTGGTTCTTGAATGCATGACCGGATTCTTTGTAATATTGATAGCACTTGTATTGTCGCATCGAAGAGGAATGCATCCGAGATCAAGTCCGTAATCACAGAGTTGTTGCTTGAGCCAAAGAATTTGTGCACAACAACTACCCGCTGCTATGTATTCTGCTTCGGTCGTGCTAAGAGCAACACATGCTTGCTTTTTACAAGCCCATGATAGTAATGCATTTCCAATAATGTGACACGTACCACTTGTGCTTTTACGATCAGTTTTACAACCTTCGTCGGATTTCTCGTCAAACTTACCGAGATTATCCTTGTCATTGTTAAGAAAAAGCACTTGCATCCAAAAATGTGGAAGTGAGCAATATTTGGCTTTCTTCCTTTGAAGAGTTCATATGGAGTCTTCTTTATTATAGGTCTAATGATAACTCGATTTCCAACATAACATGCCGTACTAACTACATCCGCCCAAAAATATTTAGGAAGATTTGCATCACTAAGCATTGTTCTTGCAAGTTCCACTAGAAACCTATTCTTTCTTTCAACTACTCCATTTTGTTGTGGAGTTCTTGGTGCTGAAAAATTATGAGAGATACCATGTTCTTCACAAAATTCTTCAAATTGAGCATTTTGGAATTCTCCACCATGATCACTTCTTATGGATACAATCTTTAGGGATTTTTCATTTTGGATTTGCTTAGCATACTTCTTAAAGGCTTTAAAAGCATCACTTTTCTGCACAAGAAACAAAGTCCAAGAATATCTAAAAAAATCATCAATAATGACTAAAGCGTATACATTACCTCCGAAGCTTTTTGTTCTTGATGGACCAAAAAGATCCATGTGTAACAATTGTAGTGGTCTTGAAGTAGACACCACATTCTTAGATTTGAAAGTTGTTTTGGTCTGTTTCCCCTTTTGGCATGCATTACATAATTTGTCCTTGATGAACTTCATCTTTGGTAGACCAATAACTAAGTCATGCTTAACCAATTTGTTCAAGTGCTCCATGTGAATGTGAGCGATCCTCTTGTGCCATAACCAAGCGTCATTGTTGTTTACCATAAGACATTGTACCTTCAGAGACAAATCATCTAAAGTAATCATAAAAATATTGTTAGTTCTTATAACTTTGAGTTCTACCTCATTGGTTGCCTCATCCATAATGAGACATTCATCTTTGTTGAATTTGATCTTGAACCCTCTATCGCAAAGTTGACTTATGCTAAGAAGATTGTGCTTTAATCCTTCAACATAGATAACATCCTCAATTTGAATGGATGGAAGTGTGCCAACTATTCCAACGCCAAGAATCTTTCCTTTGGTGTTGTCTCCATAGGTGACATACCCTTTGGCTTTATGTACTAGATATGAAAATTGGTGTACATCTCCTGTCATATGCTTTGAACATCCACTATCAAGATACCAAACATTTGATGTGGATTTCAAGGATACCTACACAAACAAATTATTCTTTGTTAGGTACCCAAGTTGCCTTGGGTCCTTCATAGTTAGTTCCCTTTTTCACCCACACATAATGCCCACTTGCTATACTAAAGTTTCTAACATAGCAAGCATTAGGTGTATGGCCTTTAATACCACAATAAAAACAAGTAGGTTCAAAGTTACTTCTATATCTAGAAGGATAAGATTTCTTCTTAGGAAATGTTTTCTTTTTCGATACATTAGCCTTTTTCTTTTGATGATTATGAATAACTTGCTTCTTTTCTACTTTCTTGGGATTGGAACTATTACTAGCCTTTACAAAAACAGTGGGATTGTTACTTGGTTTCTTAGAATTCACATAACCAAGACCCCTTTTATCATTAGGATAGCGTTGTTGGCTTAGTAATCCTTCCAATCCTATTTGTCCTTTTTCATATCGTTCAATGACTCTTTTCAATTGAACAATTTGAAAGACATTTGATTCACACTTGGAGCATGCAAAGTTTTCTTTTTCTTTAATAAAATTCTGTTTTTGAAGTTCAAAATCTTTAGTCATGGTGTCAATTTTTTCTAAACAACTTAGAAGTTCTTTTTCTTGATTTGACACCTTTTTGTATAAACTTTTGCATTCTCTCAAGAGTTCATCAATAGCATCTTGAACATCATCATCAAAAAGATTAAATTCATGACTAACCTCTTCTTCATTGTCAGAGTGATGTGAAGCCATTAATGCTAGATTTACACATTCCTCGCTTTCCGAATCGGATGAAGAACTTATCTCATTATCTTCCCATGCAACATAAGCCTTTTTGTTCTTGAACTCCTTTTTTCCTTTGAATCCATTTTTCTTGGAGAGTTTTGGATAACCCGGCTTTATGTGACCTTGCTTTCCACATTCATAACATGTGACATCTTGTGTTGATGTGGAGGCTTCTTTATCTTTATGATTATAAAATTTCTTCCTCTTGACAAAGTTAGCATTATGAAGATTATTTTTATGACCAAAATATTTTCCTAACCTTTTTATAAGAAGCAAGAAGTTTTCATCTTCCTCCGATGCATCTTTATCTTGACTTTCCTTTGAATAAACTTTCAAGGCAATGCCTTTGGATTTCTTCTCTAAATTTTCATGTTTTTCAAGTCTACCGAGTTCTGTTTCATATTCTTGAAGTTTGCCAAATAATGTAGCGGAAGTCATTGCAGAGAGACTCTTCTTTTCTGAGATTGTCGTTACCTTTGGTTGCCATTCCCTAGTCAATGATCTAAGGATTTTCAAGTTGAGTTCATCATTTGTCAAGGTTTTACCAAGAGCATTTAAGTGATTTGTCAAATGCACAAATCTCTTTTGTAAGTCAAGAATGGATTCTCCGAGTTGCATTCGAAATAGTTTATATTCTGGACTCAAGGTATTTAGCCTTGATCTTTTTACTTCAACCGTTCCTTCATGAGTTTGAACCAGGGTATCCCATATTTCTTTTGCTATCTTGCAGTTTGAGACACGGAAAAATTCGTCCATACTGAGTGCACCTTGAAGAAGGTTTATTGCTTTTTTGTCATATAGAACTTTCTTTTTATCATCATCGTCCCATGCAGTTTTGGGCTTTACAGAACCAATGCCATTGATAACAGATATCGGGATAAATGGACCATTTTCAACAGCATCCCATACTTCCTCTCCTTGTGCTTCTAAATGCGCCTTCATGCGTATTTTCCAGAAGTCAAAATATTCACCACAGAATAGAGGAGGCTTGTTGTTACTACCACCATCTCTGAAGACTGGTTGATGATTTGCGGAAGCCATTCTGGATCTTTAGGAACAAGTTACCTATAACTTGCTCTGATGCCAATTGTAAGTCTCAGAGTGCCTAAGAGGGGGGGGGGGGTGAATTAGGTCTTATAAAAAATTTACTCGGTTTTATGAGAATGCTTGGTAGTAATTTTTGGTTAAGTATTTGAAGGTTTTGATTATATCTTTATCTTTTCTCGATTATGGTCATGAAAGCGATAAATGCGGAAAAGTAAAGAACACGGTGATATATCCTAGTTCCCCTCACAATCCGAGAGTAATCCAGTCCCCTTTCCAACACGAAAGAGATTTCACTATAGTTAGAATGATTGTACAACCTATGCTTACTATCTAACCTATAGGGTGATCAAAGGTTCTTAACACCTTTAAGACCAAACAAACACTAATGTGAATGAAGAACAATCCTCTTCAAATCACAACACTTACTTCCAACAATCCTGGATAGTAAGGGAAAATCTTTAAGTAATACAATGATTAATTTTGAAGTATATGGAGAGCTTTATCAATCTTCAATTGATCTTCTTCTTCAAGATAAAAACAATTCTCAACAATGTATATAAATGTTCACAATGTATGAATGAAACTTGAAATGATAATGAAAGTGTATATGGCAAGTTTCACAAAATTATGAACACATGAAAGTATAATTTCAAATGTGAGTAAATGAGAAAATTGTTAATGAAGAAGGATATTTGTTAATTTGAAAATTGAAGTATTGAACATTGTTTGAAAATAAGAAAATCTGCATTTTATAAAGTTGTAAGAACCTCTTGATTCATGCCAATTCATATGAAAAGTTGCAATGCATTCATGAAAAGATACCACTTAAAAAATGTTCAAAAAACAAAGTAAAAGCTGCATTGGTTCGCTAGGAACCGGTTCCGACACTGACAGAACCCGGTTCTTAGTGAACGTTATAATTTGGAATTCAAATTTATCACGCAGGAACCGGTTCCCCTATTGGTACAACCCGGTTCCTGGTACAAAAACCAGGGACATGTTTTTTGAGAAAAGCTGGAACTCGGTTCCCTGTTAGGGAGGAACCGGTTCCTAAAGGTTTATTTTCAAAAATACATTTTGAAAGATATTTCAAACAAAGTTTTTCTTGATGTTAAAGTTATGGAATATGTATATGTTGATGAATGCATATTGTGAACATCTATAATCAAGGTTTTAAGAATTATTTATACCATATTGACATTTGATGATTTCTTTAATAATTCTTCAATAATCTTCAAGACTTTAATTTGATGTTGATAAGCTTTTTGCACATCCTTTGAAACTTGATGTCCATGTTGTCTTCATCAAAACACATGCTTTAAATATGACTTGAGAAGCTTGCAATTACATACTGTACGGCTGAGTTGTTGATGAGATGATGTTAATGAGAGTTTGTTTTGATGAATTATGATGTATAAATGATGTTTGATGATTTATGATGATAAATGATGTTGATGTAAATATGTTGAGATGCTTTTAAGATGTAGGCTTTTGGAAAACGATGATGTTGTATTGAGATGTTGTCAATTATGGTGTTGTCATTACATTCATGATTGTGTCGCATATATTGCATTTTGAGATGGAGCTTATGCTCGTTGAGATGGTCTGTATCGACGAATATTAAGATGAAGGATTATGCCTTGTCGATGCCTCTATTAATTGGCAATTTTGAGATGGGAGTTCTGCTCCAATGGTACCACGTGCATTTGCATAGTATCGATTCGCATTATTTAATTGCATAAAGAGGTTGTGCATTGCAGTGGTATATGTGTATATTGTTGATATTCTGTTACGAGGTTTGTTGTTTGTAATATGAGAAGTGGTGATGTTATGTGATCTAATTTAATATATTAATTATCATACACTTTACTATATTGTTAGATATCTCACCCCTTCTGTTTGAATGTTACCCTTATGTCGGTAACATGCAGGTAATTGAGAGTGAAGGTTGTATACCTTCAATAGTTCGAGTCGGTGTCATTGCTCTCATATGTAACACTCGGGGGGATGAACACTTGTTGCTTTTGATTGTTGATTATTCAGTTGTAGAACTTTAAGTTGATTATTATTAAGTATGTGTTGTTTTGAAGTTGTTGTAACAATGATTAAAGATGTTATTATGAATTCCGCTGCATAGATGTTTAAATTGTTGAATTATTTAATTAAAGTATTATGTTGATGGTTCATCTGAAGTTTTAAAGTGTTATGTATCCATGATGAATGCAATGAGTATTCTTGTGAAGAATTTGTGGCATCCTGATTCGTTTGCATGAATGATTTTATAACTGTGATTTATTTATATAATTGCCGGGTAGAATTGGGGTGTTACACCAACAGTCTGGGGCATGATACAAATGACTGTTCAGCTCAGAAGAACAAGGTTCAAGACCTTATTAATGCAAAGGAGATTGAGTTTGACCCTCCTGAGACGCCCAACGTGATTACTGTACCAATTCCCAAGCATGACAAGGGTATCAATGTTGTTGATGATGTTCTTTTTGTTTCTTTCGTGAATGATCTGACTACTCCTCTTCCAGTTGTTAAGAAGAATCAATTATGAGCAAGTTTATTTCTGGGATGTGGTGAATATTTTTACCTTTGTGCATCCCTGCCCAATGGTTGTATGTTGCTGAAGATAGGTGTTCAACGCCTGATGAACGACAGGGAAATTCTGTTTGAGAAGACTCCCTCTATGAAAAACTTATATGAAGATGTAAATTGTGAAGACATGTCAATTATTACCATTTCTAATAATCCTACAAGGATCTCCTCCAAAGGTCTTGTAAGGATTACCACCAATCCTATAGTTTCTCACTTGATCATTACCTCTCCAGGGCCAATACCATATTCCTCTGACAATGTTATTCTTTGGAATTATGGAGCTGACATCTACTACCATTACATCAAGCAAGACCTATTGGCTATCAATAATGAAGTTGCTGAAGATATTGATCCTAACATTGACAATATTGTTGGGACCAGTAAGGTCACCAGAAGCGGAAGGATTTTCTCTCTGAAAATCTCTCCAAAGACTGTTGTTATCCCTGTTGTTATCCTTGTTGTTGAGTCAACTGAGGCCCAGGGAAAATAAGTATTTGGTGAGCCTGCCCGGAAGGAGGCATCAAAAGGAACCATTCCCGAGGCTTCCAAACAAGAAATGGAGGAAATTCTGAAGATCATACGGAAAAGTGACTACAATGTTGTGGAACAGTTGGGGAAAACCCCCTCCAAAATTTCAATGCTAGCTTTGTTGTTGTGCTCTGAGGCCCATGATAAAGCTTTGGTGAAGTTTCTGAAGTCTCCTCATGTTCCACAAGAGACTTCTGCCAACCAATTTGAGAACTGTGTTGCCAGTCTGACTGTTGATAATGGGCTAGGCTTCTCTGATGCTGATATGACTCCTGAGGGATGAAAACATGACAAGGCCCTGCATGTCTCCATTGAATGCAGGGTCACTACTTTGGCTCATGTGATGGTTGATACGGGTTCATCTTTGAATGTCTTACCGAAGGATACCCTAGACAGGTTGGATTATGAAGGGATTACGCTGAAACCCAGTAACATTATGGTGAGGGCTTTTGACGGTTTTAAAAGGATGGTACATGTGGAGGTGGACATCCCAACTAAAGTTGGCTCCCAAATATTTGACTCCACTTTCTATGTGATGTACATTCTCCCGGCTTACTCTTGCTTACTTGTACGCCCTTGGATTCATGGGGTAGGCGTTGTCACCTCCACATTGCATCTGATGTTGAAATATCCTATAAACGGAAATATTGTTACAGTCTGTAGTGAAGAAGAGTGTATGGTGAGCCACTTGAATTCTTTTAGGTATGTCGAGATGGATGGTGAATTCATTGAAACTCCCTGTCACAATTTTGAAGAGGTTCCTCAAACGATTGTTGTTACCAAATCTGCTAATGTGGTTCCAAATATTACCAGGCCCCCACTGAAGATGGCTTCTCTGAAGGACGCCAAGGTTGTGGTTGAAGAAGGTGGGTGTACTATTTGGGGCCAACTCCCTAACATTCCCTATAAGTCTGACATGTTTGGTTTGGGTTTCACTCCAGGAGCTCAAAGGGCTGTCCGTCGTGCTCGCTCTGGAATACCACCACTACGCATCAGCAACCATGGAGTCAATGCTATAGAGGATGCTGACAGTGACTGTGACCTGGATAATTGGATCTTCCCTACTACCAATGATGGACTCAATAATTGGACGACTAGAGACTTTGTGCCAATCTCTTTTATCCAGAAGTAATTGTTGTTTCCTGTTTTTGGGATATGTAATTTTTGAACAAATTAAACTCTAAGCCTTGTGTCTTACCCGAGGCACAATGGTATATTTGTGAGGGTTATCATACTTCGTTTTCATATGTCATTTTAGTAAATCATTGGATATTTTGCATTCAAATTTTGAGCTCTTTGTCTTTCTTTTTGCTTTATTTTTCAAAATAGCTATGTGCTCTTACACACACCCACACATCAAATTGCAGATCCACATCCACCCTGGATCCCATTGATAACAGTTCTACTATTACCAATTATGACTTTGAAAATCCAATCTACCAAGCCGAGGACGAAGGTGAGGAAGATTGTGAAGTACTGGGAGATCTTGTTAGACTATTACATCAAGAGGAAAGAGCAATACAGCCTCATGAAGAGTCGGTCGAGGTGGTAAACTTAGGTACTAAGGACAATAAAAAGGAAGTCAAGATAGGTGCCAACTTGGAGAACAATGTCAAAGAACGGTTAATCCAGATGTTACGTGACTACGTTGAGATCTTTGCTTGGTCATACGAATACATGCCATGGCTTGATACTGATATTGTGGTTCATCGTTTTCCATCAAAAGAAGACTGACCTCCAGTGAAGCAAAAGGTTCGTCGTATGCATCCTGAAATGTAAGAAAAGATCAAGGCTGAAGTCATGAAACAGTTTAATGTCGGGTTTTTAGTTTTTACTTCCTACCTATAATGGGTTGAAAACATGGTGCCAGTACCTAAGAAGGACGGTAAGGTACGCATGTGTGTGGACTATAGGGATTTGAATAGGGCGAGCCCTAAAGATGACTTTCCACTTCCTCATATTGACATTCTAGTTGACAACACCGTTCAGAATAAGATATTCTCATTCATGGATGGCTTCTCCAGTTATAATCAGATCAAAATGGCACCTGAGGACATGGAGAAGACTACCTTCGTTACACAGTGGGGAACCTTCTGTTACAAGGTTATGCCAACTGGGTTGAAGAACGTCGGGGCAACCTATCAGCGTGCTATGGTAGCATTGTTCCATGATATAATCCATCACGAGATAGAGGTCTATGTTAACGACATGATAACTAGGTCCAAAACTGAAGAAGAGAACCTTGATCACTTGCAAAAATTGTTTAAAAGGCTGAAGAAGTACAAGTTAAGACTAAACCCGAACAAGTGCACCTTTGGAGTAAGATCTGGTAAGCTCATAAGTTTCGTCGTCAGTGACAAAGGTATTGAGGTAGATCTTGAAAAAGTTAAAGATATTCAAGAGATGCCAACTCACTACACTGAGAAGGAAGTTAGAGGTTTCTTGGGACGTCTAAACTACATTTTCAGATTCATTTCCCACCTAACCTATACTTGTAAACCAATCTTCAAGCTACTGAAGAAACATCAAGTAGTGAAATGGAACGATGATTGTCAGATAGCCTTTGACAGAATCAAGGAATATCTTCAAGAACCTCCAATTTTGATTCCACTAATTGAAGGAATACCTTTAATCGTGTACCTAACAGTGTTAGAGAATTCAATGGGGTGTGTGTTGGGGCAACATGACGAGTCTGGTCGAAAAGAGCACGCAATATACTACCTTAGAAAAAATGTTGCCGACTGTGAAACAAGATACTCACAGCTCGAGAAAATGTGTTGCGCTTTGGCATGGGCTGCTCGCCGACTAAGACAATATATGTTGACTCACACTACTCTATTGATCTCTAAAATGGATCCCATCAAATACATATTTGAGAAGCTTGCTCTCTCCGGAAGAATAGCCAGATGGAAAATGGTCATGACAGAATACGACATTCAGTACACCACTCAAAAGGCGATCAAAGGAAGTGTAATGGCAGATCATTTGGCTCATCGGGCTGTAGACGACTACCAGTCTATGAATTCTGAATTCCTGGATGAGAATATTATGCTAGTAACTGACTGTGAAGAACCTGGACTAGATGAAGGACCTAAAAAAGGTTCCCGATGGACTATGGTTTTTTATGGAGCTTCTAACGCGCTCGATAATGGAATTTGTGATGTGATTATCTCTCTTGAAGGTTGCCACACACCCTTCACCGCTAGGCTATGTTTTGATTGTACCAACAATATGGCCGAATATGAAGCATGCATTATGGGTATCAAGGCTACTGTTGACATGAGAATCAAGTTCTTGCAAGTATACAGAGACTCCACCTTGGTAATCATCCAGATTAAGGGAGATTGAGATACGAAGCATCCTAATCTCATTCCTTACCGAGAGTATGTGTTGAAATTGATCCTGTATTTTGAAGAGATTACCTTTGAACATGTTCCACGAGAAGAAAGTCAGTTAGCGGACGCGCTAGCTACCATGGCATCCATGTTCAAGGTCAGATGGGATAACGAAGCCCCTCGGATCACTATTGAAATATTAGATGAACCGGCATATTGTTATGAGGTTAACACTGACGGAGTATAGGAAAAGCCTTTGTTCCATGAGGTGAAAAGGTACCTTGAAGACCAAGAATACCCTGGGGGGCATCTATAAATGACAAGAAGTTTCTAAGATGATTCTCTGCCAAGTTCTTTCTAAGTAACAAAATCTTATATAAGCGCAATCATGATTCATCTTTGCTTCGTTGTGTGGATAAGAAAGAAGCTGAAAAGATCATGGAGGATATGAAAGAAGGTATCTTTGGTACTCATTATAGAGGGAACACAATGGCTAAGAAGATTCTGAGGGTAGGTTACTAATGGTCCACCATGGAAATAGATTTCTATCACCACTCCCGGACTTGCCACAAATGCCAAATTTATGCTAACAAAGTACACGTGCCTCCGGTTCCCTTAAACGTCTTGACCGCTCCTTGGCCATTCTCAATGTGGGGCATTGATATGATTGGAGAGATTAGACCTATCGCTTCCAATGGATATCACTTCATCCTCGTTTCCATTGATTACTTCATAAAGTGGGTCGAGAAAGCCTCATTCGCTTTTGTTACCAAGAACGTTGTGGCTCGGTTCATCAGACATAATCTTATTTGTAGATATGGTATCCCAGAAAGAATTATCACAAATAATGGTACCAACCTCAATAATACTATGATCACCGAGCTCTGCATGCAATTTAAGATCCATTATCATAACTCTTCTCCTTACCAACCAAAGATAAATGGCGTTGTGGAAGCTGCCAATAAGAATATAAATAAGATTACACAGAAGATGACGGTAACATATAAAGATTGGCACGAGATGTTACCATTTGCTCTTTATGGTTACCATACCTCGGTGCGCACATCAATAGGGGCAACCCCATTTTCTCACGTCTATGGTATGGAAGTTATTTTACCTCTCGAAGTCCAGATTCCTTCCTCGAGAATTATGAAGGATGCACATTGAAATGAAGATGAGTGGATTCAGACTCGACTCGACCAATTAAACCTGATTGACAAGAAGAGGCTCGCGCCTGTTTGTCATGGTTAGATATATCATAAACGTATGACCAAAGCTTTTAACAAGAAGGTCGGACGTCAGGTATATCAGGTTGGTGACCTGGTAATCAAGCGCATCATCCTGCCATAAGGGGATCCCAAGGGAAAATGGACTCCTACATATGAAGGACCATTTGTGATTAAAAACATATTTTCTGGTGGAGCCATGATATTGACCACCATGGACGGTGATGACCTTCCGCACCCTGTAAACGTGAACATAGTTAAAAGATACTACGTATGAAAAAATACCCGCTAGGTTGACTGGCCTAGGCAAAAATAAGGTCATCCCAGCGAACCAAAAGGGTTCGGGCAAAAATTAGGGATATATATACATGAAAAATCTGTACACCCGGCAAGTCGAAAACCTGAAAAGGCGGCTTGGGAAAAAAAGGGTATCCCGGTGGACTGAAAACCCGAAATGGCGGTCCAGGAAAAAGTTAAGGATTAAAAACATATGATTATGTCCCGTTGGATCACCTTATAGCCATACTTTGTTATCAAGTTCGAGTGATACAGATCAACCCAGTCAACTTCTTCTAAACGACAAAGTGATGAGACACTCAAAGATATAAAGGCAATAGCAGAATTGAAACCCAATAGGATCAATTCACATAGTTGTTTTTTCTTTGTGTACCACTTTGTATATTTCTCATTTTACAACGACATTCTCTTACTAGGATGTCCGTCTCTTTGTACAAAAGCGCCTGTTTATAGGCGAAACTTCCTCAAATTAATACAAAACGTCTCTCTTAAAGTTCAAAACTATTTGTTTTTTATTTTTCTGTTTTGTTTGCAAGAACGCCCAATGATTATTTTAAATGAACATATGCATTTAAATGTGATTACCGTTTACAAATGCATGCATAAAAACGGGAAAGACAGTTACTAAGGGATCTAAGAGGTGAGACAATGTTAAAAGTCATCCGTAAATCCCAACAGAGCAACCACCTCTAGAGGACTATCTTCACTAGTTCATCCTCAGCAAAGATACATTCCTTAGTAGGTACAGAAACAGGGGCATCTTCCCGCAGTTCACCGTTGTATCTTTAACATATAGCCTAATCATTTCCCTAGCATCTCAAAAAATCCCCCAGCATGGTCTATGGATTTCTTGGGTTCCCCAACAGAGTTTCATAAAAATCCCCAAGCAGTTTATGAAGCTTCATTCCCCACTAGAGTTTATTACTCTAGCTACGGAAGTCCATCCCCCAGCGGAGTTTATTTCTCCAAATTGGTAAATTCTTCTGACAAAATTATTTTCTCCAACAGGTTTAGCCTTCTCTAGAAGAGTATCTACTCAGATCAAAGGAATATTTGTCCCTTCATTCCCATTCAACGTGCATGCAATCCTAATCCATTTCAGAATACTCATATCCTTAGGCAGAAATCAAAATCTCCAATGGAATATCCTCGAACAGGAAGCAGGATCCCCGACAAGTTTAACTTCATCAAAGAATGTAGAACTACATGCTTCATCTCCAGCAGCAGTCATGGATTTATTTCCCCGATTCAATGATGTCATAAATAGCAATTGATACGCTCACATATCACATCCATACATCATTTATTGAAATTATGGTACAACAGTCTCAGATGTCCTATAAGGATGTCGAGACATCTGATCTGACATAAACACACATGCAAGATAAAATAGTGCATAAAAATAAAGAACACACCAGAATTGTTTACCCAGTTCAGTTTACAACAACACCTACTCTGGGGGCTACCAAGCCAGGAATGAAGTCCATTATCAACAATATCAATTTGTAGAACCTACAGCCGACACACCCGTTGACGATATACACACTTAATCAATACCCAGTGACCCTTCTGCCTAGGTCCTCCCTAGATATGGAATATCCCTATCCCACTTCTAATCATCGCAATGATGTCTAGCAGTCAACACCTCAGTCACTGTATCGACGACCCTTCACCAAGATTCTGATCACACAAATAGATAGTTTGGAAGACACACTTCCATGACAACCTAGCTAAGTCTCGAAGCCAAACTCCACTATTTGTTAGCTCCGCTCCTAACTAAGAACACATCCTGGAGTTACTTCAAAGCTTCCTCCAAGAACAATACACCTCTTACCTACAGGCTTCAAGGTGAACATGGTAACCTTCCCACAACCCGAGAGGTTTACCTTGACAAAACCCTAGACTTCTACATCTTGAGTAGTCACTTTTCTAGGTTACAAACCCTTCTATTTATAACCTATTACCCAACTAGTTTTGGGCCTTCAATCACAGCAAATCAACTGTAACAAACTACATAAACTTCTGCTCCAAGAAAGGTCTTCAATCTTTTCTTTCATAAATAATATCCTTATTTAGAAAGTTTTCATTCTCCTTGATTTCTGATTGAATTTTCTAGACCTTTAAGTATGCGCCACATAGGATGCATAATATTCTCCTGAATATTCTGCTTATATTAAGAACAAACAATCTCATTAATCCAGCTCAGCAGGCGCGATGTCAAGACATCTTCTTTGACATGTTGTTCTAGTTGTTGAAAAAGTTCAACACAACATGTTCTAACATTGTAATAGGACTTCTTGTTGTACCTGTTCTTCTTAGAAAGTTTATACATCATATTCTAAATTACATTATTGCTGCTATTATTTGTTTTACAAAAAATTAAGCCAATCATAAAACAAGAGAACTACAATCTCCCCCTTTGGAAAATTTTGGCTAAAAAAAATAATAAAAAAAATTGCAGTAATTTAGAAGCTACTGCACACAACAATAGATCTTCAGTTTAAAATAATGTCTCAACATCTTGTTAGACATCTTCATTGCAGCACTCAATTGCATCACTACCAACAAACATCAGTTTCAGGATAAAAGGAAGGAAAGTCCTGAAATTTGGTTGATGCACACAAGGAAGAAGATAGCAGAAGACAACTTGTACTCTCCCTTAGTGTAGGAACATCTTCTAAACATAGAAGACCAATAGTGGAATTAGAGAACTCTCAATAACTCCTTAACACCAAATCAACCACCGCCCCTGATAACTCAGAACACAGGTCACAACTGTGTTTATAACTCATATCACAGGTCACAAACATATGTCATAGAAATAATAACCACTTGACATCTTATTTTGACATCTGCGAACATTAATAATAACCACTTGTGGAAGCAGCGGCAACATATGAGATAATTCACCTTTCTCCTCCTTTATAGCCAAAGCTTGGCAAAGGAGACCTTCATAATACCAGACCCAAGCGTAACTTACCCAAACTCGAATAAAATACATAAGAATTATAGACTCAAGAAGCTCACGGGGTTATGGGGAAACAGAGAACTCTCTATAAATAACTGGGATTTTTACTTGGAAAATAACTATCCTAGATTGTAGTACCAATCTTGGTCAAAATGAACGATATTTGAGGAGAAAACTTCAAGTATCAATGTGCACCGTCCATACTGGCATTGAATGCTATAGCTACTTCCTCTATATACACATGCATAGTCAAACAAATTTTTCTCCCCTTATTTACAGCCATGTGTTTGAACACATAGGCCACTCCACCCTATGTTGACCATGCAGGAACATGTCCTGTATAATGTCCTGACACTTAGTCAGACATTGTCTTCTTATTTCAGTGATCAATACATCTTTTCCCACCAATCAGGGATGCTTCACCAGAGTATCCACCTGTTCATACTGGATTCTAAGTGTTCTTCTTTCACTTAGACTTAGTGACATATACTAAGATATCAAAATATCACATTTGTGACACCTCTTCATAATATAGACCCTCAAGGAGTCTTTTTGAAATCTATAGAGAAAAATAAATTCTTACAGACTTCCCATTAAATTTCTAAGAGATATGTGAACTTCTGATCTTCACCAAGCTTCTCACAGTTAGAAACAACCATGTCTTGTTAAGTTTATCCATAACTTCATAATGTCACTGAAGAAGTGAAAAACACAAGAAGGGGGGTTGAATTGAAACTTAAAAATCAAAAGCAATAGACACAATGATTTTTATCCTGGTTCGCTTGATCTCAAACTACTCCAGTCCACCCGCCAAGGTGATTTCACCTCTCTCCAACGAGGACTTAATTCACTAATCAACCTGATTACAATTCTACTTTAACAACTGTTAAAGTCTTCTTGAGTCCAAAACCACAGCCCATTTTTCTCAAGGAAATTCACTAAACAGTTAATTGAATAAAAGTGTACAATGATATTTCTAATAAACAGTATCACAAACTTGTGATGTATTACACAGTTTAATATTGAATCGTTGAAGATGAAGAATGATAGTTGCATTGCTGACTTTTCACGTGAGTTTTTCTTTTTGAGTGTGGTTTTTCATCATCATGAAATCTTCTTCTAGTCTGCTTTATATAGGACTTGCAATAGAGACATAAGAAGATACTTTTGGTAAGTCCATAACACGAGTTAACGAGCTTTCCAAATCAGTAGATCCTTGTCTGTTTGTAGCCGTTACTTATGATCTTGCAGTGATAGAATTGTAATGCTTCAGAGCTTCTTATATAAGAGGATGAATGTTACCATTGACAGTCCTTTACAGCTTGATCAGAACTTTGCGCATCAGAGTATCAGATATTTTGTTTTGCAGCACTGGTGCATTCAGAAGTTCAAACAAAACTTCTTCATATAAGCTTGTCAGCATATTTGATTAGTCTGAATCTTTCATTGTTCTCTCAACTTCTGTGCTTGCATAATCAGAACTTCAGGTGATGTTCTGGCAGAACTTCCAGTTGCATCAGAACATCTTATTCACATCAGAACTTCCTGCATGTAAAGATACTTTTATTAGCGAGCGTATTTGTTCTTTATATCATGTGTTTGTTATCATCAAAACTCTTACTGGGATGTAGAACCAAATTATGTTCTAACAATCTCCCCCTTTTTGATTATGACAAAAACTAGTATATTTTGATGGAATATAAAGAACAAAAATTAAAAGTCTCCCCCTAGTTTAATATTAAATCGTTGAAGATGAAGAATGATAGCTGTGTTGCTGACTTTTCACGTGAGTTTTTCTTTTTGAGCGCGGTTGTTCATCATCATGAAATCTTCTTCTAGTCTGCTTTATATAGGCCTTGCAATAGAGACATAAGAAGATACTTTTGGTAAGTCCATAACACAAGTTAATGAGCTTTCCAAATCAGTAAATCCTTGTCTGTTTGTAGCCGTTATTATGATATTGCAGTGATAAAATTGTAATGCTTCAGAGCTTCTTACATCAGAGGATGAATGTTACCGTTGAGAGTCCTTTACAGCTTGATCATAACTTTGCAAATTAGAGTATCAGATATTCTGCTTCGCAGCGCTGGTGCATTAAGAAGTTCAAACATAACTTCTTCATATAAGCTTGTCAGCATTTTTGATACGTCTGAATCTTTCATTGTTCTCTCAACTTCCGTGCTCGCATAATCAGAACTTCTGGTGATGTTCTGGCAGAACATCTGGTTGCATCAGAACATCTTTTTCACATCATAACTTCCTGCATGTAAAGATACTTTTATTAGCGAGCGTATTTGTTCTTTATATCATGTGTTTGTTATCATCAAAACTCTTACTGGGCTGTAGAACCAAATTATGTTCTAACAATCTCCCCCTTTTTGATGATGACAAAAACTAGTATATTTTGATGGAATATAAAGATGAAAAATTAAAAGGCGCCCCCTAGTTTAATATTGAATTGTTGAAGATGAAGAATGATAGCTGCGTTGCTGACTTTTCACGTGAGTTTTTCTTTTTGAGTGCGGTTGTTCATCATCATGAAATCTTCTTCTAGACTGCTTTATATAGGCCTTGCAATAGAGACATAAGAAGATACTTTTGGTAAGTCAATACCCCAAGTTAATGAGCTTTCTAAATCAGTAGATCCTTGTCTGTTTATAGCCGTTACATATGATTTTGCAGTTATAGAATTGTAACGCTTCATAGCTTCTTACATCAAAGGATGAATGTTACCGTTGAGAGTCCTTTACAGTTTGATCAGAACTTTGCGCATCAGAGTAACAGATATTCTGCTTCGCAGCACTGGTGCATTCAGAAGTTCAAATAGAACTTCTTCATATAAGCTCGTCATCATATTTGATACGTCTGAATCTTTCATTGTTCTCTCAACTTCTGTGCTCGCATAATCAGAACTTCTGGTGATGTTCTGGT
Organism: Vicia faba; assembly: GCA_948472305.1. Lineage (NCBI taxonomy): Eukaryota > Viridiplantae > Streptophyta > Magnoliopsida > Fabales > Fabaceae > Vicia > Vicia faba. Next base: position 581,235,683 of record OX451736.1, on the reverse strand, counting down.
AGAACTTCCAGTTGCATCAGAACATCTTTTTCACATCAGAACTTCCTGCATGTAAAGATACTTTTATTAGCGAGCGTATTTGTTCTTTATATCATGTGTTTGTTATCATCAAAACTCTTACTGGGATGTAGAACCAAATTATGTTCTAACAATCTCCCCCTTTTTGGTGATGACAAAAACTAGTATATTTTGATGGAATATAAAGAACAAAAATTAAAAGGCTCCCCTTGAGTAGAATACTCGGCTAACGAGAAAATAAAATACTTCCATGAGGATCTTCTAATTATGAGTCAAAATATTCTTCATTCTCCCCCTTTTTGTCAAGAATCAAAAAGTGGTAAAGACTCTATTTGGCTTGCTCTGACAGAAGTTGCTTGAAAAGCTATGACAACCTTTTCTAGATACATCTGAGATTCTATAGAGAGCTTGTGATATTGTATTTCCATTCAAGTTTCCAATAGATTCAGAGCCAGTAACCTTTTGTTTCTGATTACCTCTGAAGTCTGCGAATATTTTAAATTCCAGGTTTTGGAACATATGCTTTCTTTCCTCCATGAGTAGAGAGCATCCAGAGTCCAGATTTTAATACTGGTGTTTCAACCTTAATGTTAAAAAAAATATGCAACATAGATGATTTTGTCTTTTGGTACCCATATCTTTCTGGGTCCATGACTGTTAGAGTTTCCAAAATTTTGTTTGAACTTTGGTTTAGTGTAAAACGCCTTACCAGCATGTTTTATATCATGTGTTTGCCCAGTAGTGAAGTGAGAATTAAGAGGAGTGCATTTAATAACTAGATCCTTAACTTTCTTAGGTTGGGATACTTTGCCTTTGTATCCTATACCTATTCTGTTGTTTCTGCTAACTCCATAGATCATTGAAGCCATCTTGCTTCTATCTATGTTTTTAGCAAGGAACTTATGAAAGCTAAGATCATATTCCTTTATATTCTTATCAGCATTACTGGGAGCTTTTGAGATTATTTCCTTCTGAGAGTTTTGTAAATCATTTTCTAGTTTTGAAATCTTTTCTTTTAACTCAGAATTTTCTAATCTAAGACTCTCAGTTTCTTTAGAGTCAGAGACAAGATCCTTTTTCAGGTTCTTGAATTTGACTCTGAGCTGCTGATACCTTTCCAGAATGTCACGCAGACTTTCTGCTAGTTCAGCTTTAGAAAAATTAACAGTAAAGTCAGAAAATACCTCTTTCGCGTCTGATTCTGACCCTGATTCTGATTTAGAAGATTCAGAGACATCTAATAAGTTGTCCGTTTGAGCTATATTGGCTTGTTCATCTTCTGATTCTGTTCAGTCTTCAGAAGATTCAGAGTCATCCCATGTTGCCATAAGACTTTTCTTCTTCTCCTTAACGAACTTCCTTTTATGTTTCTCCTTCTTAAGCCTTGGACAATCACTTTTGTAGTGACCTTGTTTATTGCATTCATAGCAGGTAATAATTATGTTACTTGATTTTCTGTGTCCATAAGATTGTTCAGAGTCATTTCCTATTCTTCTGGAGTTTCTGAAATTATTCTGCCTGTGCTTCCACAGCTGATTGATTCTTCTAGATAGAAAAATAGTTCGTCTTCTTCTGACGAGGATTCTCCAGAATTTTCTGCTTCTGCTTCTGCTTCTGCCTGTAAAATTTTAGTTTCATATTTGTTAGATTTCAGAGCGAGAGACTTACATTGCTTGAGGCTCATCATCTTCTAACTCTATCTCGTGGCTTCTGAGAGAGATGACAAGTTCTTCTAGAGATATTATGTTCAGATCTTTTTCCAGTTTGAGAGTCGTGACCATTGGTCTCCATTGTTTTGGTAAACTTCTGATGATCTTCTTTACATGATCAACAGTTGAGTACCCTTTGTCCAGTACCTTTAGCCCTGCCACCAGAGTTTGGAATCTAGAGAACATTTTTTCAATGGTTTCGTCCTCTTCCATTCTGAAGGCTTCATACTTATGAATGAGCACAAGGGCTTTGGGTTCTTTTACTTACATGTTGCCTTCATGCGTCATTCTCAGAGAATCAAACATGTTCTTAGTTGTTTCTCTGTTTGTGATCTTATCATACTCTGAATATGAGATGGCACTAAAGAGAATCATTTTGGCCTTGTGATGATTTCTGAAGTCTTGCTTTTGATGATCTGTCATCCTTTTTTTGTCAATCTTCTAAAGGTATTACACAATTTAAGATTTCTAGGCAGAACTGGGTAAGTATGCTTTTCTTTTACGTGCGCATTCGTTCGTCACTTGAATTCTTCTTTTTGTCTTCTTAATATAGGCCATGAAACATTGACATAAGAATATGCTTTTGGAATATTCATAACACGAATTAAAGATCTTTCTAAACCAGGAGATTCTTGTCTGTTTGTAGCCGTTACTTTTCATATTGCATTGATAAACTGTAACGCTTCAGAATTCTTACGTGAGAGGTTGAATGTTACAGTTGGGAGTCCCTTACTGCTTGTATCAGAACTTTATAGATCAAAGTATCAGAGGTTCTGTTTCACAGCGTTGGTGCATTCATAATTTATAACAGAACTTCTTCACATAAGCGTGTCACACATATTTTCTTCTAAGAATTATGAATCTGATTATATCATGATACTCTCATCTTCTATGCTTGCATAATCAGAACTTCTAGTGATGTTCTGGCAGATTGTTTATGCTCCTTACATTAAAACTTCCTGCATATAAAGATACTTTTATTAGCGAGCACATTTGTTCTTTATATATATATATATATATATATATATATATATATATATATATATATATATATATATATATATATATATATATATATATATATATATATATATATATATATATATATATATATATATATATATATATATATATATCATGTGTTTGTTATCATAAAAACTCTTACAGGAATGTAGAACCAAGTTATGTTCTAAGAATCTCCCCCTTTTTGATGATGACAAAAACTTGTATATTTTGCTGGAATATAAAGAACAAAGAATAAAAAACTCCCCCTGAGTAGAATACTCAGATAACGAGAAAATAAAATACTTCCCTGAAGATCTTCTGATATAGCTTCTGATAGGAGTCAAAAAATCTTTCATTCTCCCCATTTTTGTCAATAATCAAAAAGTAGGAAAAACTCTATTTGTATTTCTTTGATATAAGTTGCTTGAGAAGGTGTGACATCCTCTCTGAATTCAATTGAGATTCTTTAGAGAGCTTCTGATGTTGTATTCTCATTACCGTTCCCAATAGTTCCAGAGTCAATAACTTTTTCTTTCTGATTTCCTCTGAAACCTGTAAATCCTTTAAACTCCAGGCTTTGGAACATATGCTTTCTTCCCACCATGTGTAGAGAGCATCCACAATCCAGGTGTTAGGACTGGTGTTTCAATCTTTCTGTTAAAAATATTTGCAAAATAAATGATTTTATCCTTTGGTACCCATATCTTTTTGGGTCCATGATTGTTAGAGTTTCCAAAATTTTGTTTGAATTTTGGTTAAGCATAAAACGCCTTACTATTATATTTTATATCATGTGTTTGCCCAGAAGTGAAGTGAGAATAAAAAGGAGTGCATTTAATAACCAAATCCTTAACTTTCTTAGGTTGGGATACTTTACCTTTGTATCTATACCTTTTCTGCCATTTCTTCTAACTCCATAGATCATTGAAGCCATCTTGCTTCTATCTATGTTTTTAGCGAGGAATTTCTGAAAGCTATGATCATATTCCTTTATGATCTTATCAGGGTTACTAGAAACTTATGAGATGGTTTCCTTCTGAGTATTTTGTAATTCATTTTCAAGTTTTGAAATTTTTTCTTTCAACTCAAAGTTTTCCAATCTCAGTGTCTTAGTTACTTCATAGTCAAAAACTAAATCCTTTTTCAGGTTCTTGTTTATGACTCGAAGTTTCTGATACTTTTCTAGAATTTATAACAGACTCTCTTCTATTGAGATCTAGAAAAGTTAGAAAGTACCTCTTCTGACTCTGAGTCTGATTCTGATTTTGATTTTGATTCTGAGGATTTAGAGACATCTGATAAGTTATCCATTTGAGCTATATTGGCTCGTTCATCTTCTGATTTTGTTCCATCTTCAGAAGATTAAGAGTCATCCCACGTTGCCATAAGACTTTTCTTCTTTTCCTTAGAGAGCTTCTTTTTAGGTTTCTCTATTTGAAGATTTGGACAGTCGCTCCTGTAGTAACCTTGTTCATTGCATTCATAGCAGGTAATATTTTTGTTACTGGATTTTCTGTATCCAGAAGATTGTTCAAAGTCATTCCCGGTTCTTCTTGAGTTTCTGAATTTCCTCTGCCTATGCTTCCACAACTGATTGATTCTTTTGGATAGAAGGAACAGTTCGTCTTCTTCGGACGAGGATTCACTAGAGTTATCTGCTACTGCTTTTTCCTGCAAAAATTTGGTTTCATATTTATTAGATTTCAGAGTGAGAGACTTACCTTGCTTCTAGAGCTCATCATCTTCTAACTCTATCTCATGACTTCTGAGAGAGATGACAAGTTCTTCTAGAGAGATTTTGTTCAGATCTTTTGCTAGTTTGAGAGCAGTGACCATGGGTCTCCATTTCTTTGGTAAACTTCTGGTGATCTTCTTTACATGATTAACAGTTGAGTACCCTTTGTACAGAACTTTTAGCCCATCAACCAGAATTTGAAATCTTGAGAACATTGTTTCAATGGTTTCATCTTCTTCCATTTTGAATGCTTCATATTTTTGAATGAGCGCAAGGCCTTTGGTTCCTTTTACTTGTGTGTTTCCTTCATGCGTCATTCTCAAGGAATCAAACATGTGCTTTGTTGTCTCTCTGCTTGTGATCTTCTCATACTCTGAGTATGAGATGGCACTCAAGAGAATAGTTTTGGCCTTGTGATGATTTATGAAATCCCTCTTTTGATGATCTATCATTCTTTTTCCTGTCAATCTTCTGACCACTTTCATCAACAGGATATATGTACCAATCCGTTACCACATCCCAAAGGTCAGTGTCACACGCTAGAAAGAAACTTCTGATTATGTCTTTCTAGTAATCAAAATTTTCACCGTCAAATATTTGGGGGATGCTTTTGATTCTGTCTTTCTCATCATGATAATCATTGCTGATGTTCTGACTTTGTCCCACCATAGTGTTTTTCTTAGCTTGGATCTTTTACTAACACAGTTAAGTGCTTGAACTCAGAACCAGGCGCTCTGATACCAATTGAAGAAGGGAAAAACACAAGAAGGGGGGTTGAATCGGGATCTCAGAACATGTTGATTTTTATCCTGGTTCGTTTGAACTCAAACTACTCCAGTTCACCCGCCAAGGTGATATCTCCTCTCTCCAACGAGGTCTTAATCCACTAATCAATCTTGATTACAAATTGTTGTACCCCAAAATTTGCCCTCTCATTTTTTAAAAGATCTTCTCTGACATGAGTTGTTACAAACACTTGCTTGAAGAAAAAATAACAAATTTTGAAGTTGGTCAAAGTGTCCTTTGATAAGGTGTCTTTTGATTGACATATTAACAATGTCTTTCGATTGTCATCTAAGCAAAGGCATCTTCGATTGGCATTTTAGCGTCACTTTGATTAGTCTTAACTGAAGCATAGGTTAGTTCGGAAGCATACTGTTACAAAAGGTATCCTGAATCCTGTAGGACTTGCTATAAATCTTGAGTTGATATCACTCTCTTGCACAATTTGTTTTACTAAAAAAATGAATTTTCAAACTTCAAGACTGACATAAGCTTTGCATTCTTAAAATACCATTGTTTGCATATGACTATTTGTTCAACAACAGAGAATTCACATGACGAATATCTAGTGAATAAAAACTTTCTCAATGAAAAGGATCACCTCAAGTGGAAAGACACTTCCAACCAAGGGGCACGGCATGATCATTGTCCATCATTTGGGGTAGTCAAGTGAAGATTCAAGGAATCTCTCAAAAATGCCAAATAGTCAGGGGCATATCTCCATCTGAATCACTTGGGGCATTAGACATGAATTTCGATAACGAATCACGTACAATCAAGAAAAATCAATGTTCCTCAGCGGATTTCTTCTCAAAACAACAAAATAAGAATTCCTAACAGAAACATTATAAATAAAGCAGATTATCATCTAGAAACGGTTCATGTACGATCCAGAAACGGATGTCCTCCTGGCACCTACTCCAGATTTCCCCCCAGTATAGTGCAAATACGATCCAGAGACGGATGTCATCCTGACACTTACTCCAGATTCTCATCTAGTAACAGTTCAGGTATGATCCAAGACGGATATCATCAAGATACTTATTCTGATCATATTCTAGCAATAGCACAGTTTAGATACGGTCCAAAGACGGTTTTCATTCTGACACTCATTCAACACATGTTTCAAGTACAATGCAGATACGATCCAGAGACGAATGTCATTATGAAACTCATTTAACACATGTTTCAAGTACAGTGCAGATACGATCCAAAGACGGATGTCATTCTGACACTCATTCAACACATGTTTCAAGTACAGTGCAGATACGATCTAGGGACGGATGCCATTCTGACACTCATTCAATACATGTTCAAGTACAATCACGACATAGATCCATCCATAAAATCTTCAGCAGGCACAGGGGCATAAATGTCCTGATGCAAAGTCATTGCCGTATCCTCAGCATATGTCTGTGACATCTATGTTCCCCACAGAGTAGAAACAATCAGAGTTCTGCCCTCTTCATCCCTAAGCAGGAATTATCTCCTCGAATAGAGCTCCTACAGAGAGCTGAAGTCTGTTTTCCCCAGCTCAGTTTCAAACAGTTATAAAACCTCCTCCCGGGTAGAGTTTATTTCTCAAACTGCAAAAGCTTATTTCCAAACAAAGTTTATTTCTCTAAATCAGAAGAATCTTCCAACAAGCATCTCTCTCCGTAGAGTTATCCTCGAGCAGAATCAATTCTCAAGCATAGTCAATCTCCAGCAAGTTATCCTCAAACAGAAAGAGGAAATTCTCAGCGAATCATCTCTATTCTTCACCCCCGGTGGAAGTGAAGGATTCAGCTTCCCAATACACTCCAGCAGTAATCCGAGATTTATTTTTCTAGACTGGGAAACATCTCAATAACATCCCAAATTAATACATCATGGCATATGAATATACATCGCATACAACATAATCTCATTTATTTTGAGAACATTATCACGATGCATTTCATACATCATGACATTGCATATGACTAATTATTTACCTTTTTCAGGGAAAGATCAAATCAACAAACATCACTACTTATGTGACTTGGTAGTCCTCTCGAAAAATATGCCTAATGAAGGTTTGTTTCAGCAGTTTCCTTAGAAAAATGCCCTCATAAGACCTTCTCTGGTTCAGTCAGATCAACACTAAGATCTCCCTGATTCTTATTCCAATTGAAGATATTCCAAGACTTTCGTCTGGTTCATTTAAATCGATCCTATGATTTTCCTGATTCTTATCCAGTCAAAGTTAATCCAATACCTTCCCTTGTTCAGTCAGATCGACACTAAGATCTCCCTGATTCTTATTCCAATTGAAGATATTCCAAGACGTTCGTCTGGTTCAGTTAAATCGATCCTAATATTTTTTCTGATTCTTATCCAGTCAAAGTTAATCCAAGACCTTCTCTGGTTCAGTCAGATCGACACTAAGATCTCCCTGATTCTTATTCCAGTTGAAGACATTCCAAGACTGTCATCTGGTTCAGTTAAATTGATCCTAAGATTTTTCTGATTCTTATCCAGTCAAAGTTAATCCAAGACCTTCTCTGGTTCAGTCAGATCAACATTAAGATCTCTCTTATTCTTATTCATGTTGAAGATATTCCAAGACTTTTGTCTGGTTCAGTTAAATCGATCCTAAGATTTTTCTGATTCTTATCCAGTCAAAGTTAATCCAAGGCCTTCTCTAGTTCATTCAGATCAATACTAATATCTCTATGATTCTTATTCCATTTGAAGATATCCCAAGCCTTTCGTTTGGTTCAGTTAAATCGATCCTAAGATTTTTCTGATTCTTATCCAGTGAAAGTTAATCCAAGACCTTCTCTAGTTCGGTCAGATCGACACTAACATCTCCCTGATTCTTATTCCAGTTGAAGATGTTCCAAGACTTTCATCTGGTTCAGTTAAATCGATCCTAAGATTTTTCTGATTCTTATCCAGTCAAAGTTAATCCAAGACCTTCTCTGGTACAATCAGATCGACACAAATATCTCCCTGATTCTTATTCCAGCTGAAGATGTTCCAAGAATTTCGTCTGGTTCAGTTAAATCGATCCTAAGATTTTTCTGATTCTTATCCAATGAAAGTTAATCCAAGACCTTCTCTAGTTCAGTCAGATTGACACTAAGTTCTCCGTGATTCTTATTCCAGTTAAAGACATTCCAAGACTATCGTCTAGTTCAGTTAAATCGATCCTAAGATTTTTCCTGATTCTTATTCAGTCAAAGTTAATCCAAGACCTTCTCTGTTTCAACCAGATCAGCACTAAGATCTCTCTGATTCTTATTCCAGTTGAATATATTCCAAGACTTTTGTCTGGTTCAGTTAAATCGATCCTAAGATTTTTCTAATTCTTATCCAGTCAAAGTTAATCCAAGACCTTATCTGGTTTAGTCAGATCAACACTAAGATCTCTCTAATTCTTGTTCCAGTTGAAGATATTCCAAGACTTTTTTCTGGTTCAGTTAAATTGATCCTAAGATTTTTCTGATTCTTATCCAGTCAAAATTAATTCAAGACCTTCGCTGGTTCAATTTGAATTGACCATGGGTTTGTTGCTGATTTCTTAACAGTTTAATCTCATCTCCTCAGTAAGTCATTGTGAATCCTGGAGCACGACCAGATAACAATCATCCTTATCATCCTCAGTAAGTCACTGCAAAGCCTGGATCCTGACCAGATAGCAGTTCACTTCAATCTCTTCAATCAAGTGATGACTCCCTAGTAGAGTAACGGACAACTGAAGCTCCTAAATCTCAATGTTCCAAGACACAGACCAACATTCCTCAGCAGAGTCCTCCTTAACAACAAGAATAGGGATTCCCACAAAGGAATATCTCATGAAATCAACAGTCTTTGGATGGAACCTTTAAGCCCATCTCCGACGAATTTCTGTCATCTTCTCCAAATGGAATCTGTAAGGCCATTCCCGCCATCATCAATAATCAGTGTTACTTAATGCGAATGCAAATTTCTGGGCACTCTAGTGTTCAATCATCTTCCACCTTCAGATCACAAAAGGCAGACAAGCCAATCTACATTTTAAGTTTAAGAAGATTGAACAAGGGCAGCTGTTGTACCCCAAAATGTCCCCTCTCCTTTTTTACAAGATCTTATCTTACATGGGTGGTTACAAACACTTGCTTGAAGAAAAAAATAACAAATTTTGAAGTTGGTCAAAGTGTCCTTCGATAAGGTGTCTTTCGATTGGCATCTTAACAATGTCTTTCGATTGGCATCTGAACAAAGGCGTCTTCGATTGGCATTTTAGCGTCACTTCGATTAGTCCAAACTGAAGGAAATCTAAGAGAGCAGAACAAAGTTTTTGATCGGTCAATAATGCCCTTCCATTGGAATTTCAATAAAGCCTTTCGATTGGCCTTGTAATAAGATCCTTCGCTTGGCATGGATACAAGGCCTTTCGATTGACCTCATGGCCAAGGTCATCGATTGGAATGGATACAAGGCCTTTCGATTGGCCTCATGGCCAAGCCCTTCAATTGGAATGGATACAAGGCCTTTCGATTGGCCTCATGACAAGCATTTCGATTGGCATGACACAGAATCCTTCGATTTAGCATCTCAAACCAGGCAGCTTCGACGGGCATGTTAACCAAGTACCCTTTAATTGGTATGGACAAAGGCCCTTCAATTGGAATTCCAAAAGGTCCATTCAAAGAAGCCTTCAGAAGGCCCATTCGAAGCATGCATAAGAATTCCATTAGAAGATGCATTCAGAAGACCCATTCGAAGGGTGTATAAGCATTCCATTCGAATAAGCATTCAATGACTCATTTGAAGGGTGTATGAGAAGTCCATTCGAAGGAGGCAACTCATAGGAAAATCGAAGAGAAACGCTGGAGGGTGTTGAAAGGAGTCAAAGTGTCCACGTTCATCCAAAATTTCCAAAGAGACATGAATGTTTCAAAAAAGGAATGCTTTTAATTTGTCTGATTCTTGTCTCGTGGCTTTAAGGGCTTATTTAAGTGGCTGTCTCTTACCGGTACAAGACATCATCATTCTCCTATAAATACAAGAGCAATCATACAGTACTGGGGGGTGGAACGAATGAGAGGACATAAGGGGATACTATACACACACACGCATACATACTGCAACCGAAGAGACCACACACATGCACTACTCAATCGAAACACCTTTTGCAGGTTCCCTCATCCAGGATTCCACCCCAACTCCTAAGCAAACATCTCAACACCCAGAGCCACAGATGACACATCTTTGATTGGTAAGGGTTTGCAAAACCAAAATTGCACCTTCATGACATTTAACTACACATTGCATATATATCCTTGTTATTACTGATTGTGCTGCATGTAAGCTAAAGCGTAGATATGAGATCATGCCATTTCTGGGGCACGAACTAACTTTTCCCTTCGAATCTTAGGACAACACAAACCCAGGTCCAGACTCAGCAGATTCGAATTGAGTAAGGATTCGAATTGGGAGGAGATTCGAATCAGGGGGGTAAAGTCCCCCCTGGACCTCTAACACTTGCTTCGTTTTGCAGGAAACCTTTTCTCAGAATCTTGTTCACAGCTTCGAAGCAACTCAACTTTGAACCAGATCCAAGGTTCCCAGATCGAAGGATAACATGTCCAGATCGAACACCCCCAAAGTACAACCTTTCATGCACCTTCGATTAAGCCTCTTCACTAGATCGAAAGTCAACCTAAGCCTCTTTCGATCCAGGCCTCCAGGCTCATACTTTTCTTGACTTACTACCAAATCCTTTGTTTTCTTCTTTGTCTTGACCATTTTTTTTTCAATATAAAATCAATTCAAACCCCACAAAAACATTAGGATAGTTTTTTCTATTAAATTAATTTAATTAATTAATCATTTAATTATCTTAACATTTTCCCAAAATAAAATAAAACAACAAAAAGATTTTATTCTTAGGATTTTTAGACGTTATTGTCAAATTCGCGCGCATTTTATTTTATTGTAGCTGCTTACAATTCTAATAGCTTTAGATTTAAAATTCCTCACTTTTAGTTTCTCACATTTTTTATGTAATAATACTGAAGCCTTGTAATAGCGTAGGATTTACAATTCTCGCACTTTAAATTCATGTACATATATTAACTACCTAGATGTATGCTAACTAGGATTGCATGACAAGATCTAAAAACAAACGATAGAACACCTAAATTTTTAAAGATAAAATAACCGAAACACAACACAATTGCATACAAACACCTCTAAGGTACGCCCATATTGGTTGCCTTTAAAAAACAGTCATGAGGCAGGAATTCTTTAGCAAAGACTCGTAAAATCAAATGATAATAGTCCCTCAATGACCCTACAGTTTCCTTCTCGGTAAATGATCTAGTCCCTAAAACAGAATTGCTAAAGCATCTCTATAAATTGCCTTCATGACTGTAACGTCCCTTCGAATGTCCCTCAAACATCCAATGATAGGGCTACTGTTGTACCCCAAAATTTTCCCTCTCACTTATCAAGATTTTTTCTCACAAGATCTCCTTGGGCTCAAGACTACACTAGGGTTTGATCAACTCAAGACACCTCCTTATGCACTAATTGACCCAAAACTAGGGTTTGAGTTTGCACAAGGACATTTGAACTTACAATTCCCCATATGATTTTTCATGGATCATTATGGAGCCCCAAGATCACTCATGTCAAGTTTCAAGCCTTGGATCACATTTTTGCTCAGTCAATTGAGCAATTGACCTAAAAATCAGTTGTATTGGGGAAAAAGTCAACTATGGTCAATTTACAGTCAAAATTCTTAATTTTTGATCCATACCAACATTTTAAACTTATATGTATCATTTGATAAAGTTTGGACCACAACTCCTCAAGAAATTTGATCAAATCCCCAAAAGGGCAAAATGGTCAAAATTAGGGTTTTTATTGAGAAGGGGCAATTTCTGATTTTTTTACCTAGCAAATGATCAATTGGTTTAAGGCATGATCTTAAGAGTCCAATTGCATCATTTTTAACTAATGGTATGGTTCAAAACATTGCAAGTCCATTGGATTGACAGATGAATTTTTCAATCAACTGATCAAAAGTCAATTGTATACTGAAAAGTCAAACTTTGACTTTCTGGTCAAATTCAAGTGCCAAAGATCATAATTCATCAAAACATGTCAAAATATGAAACTTATTCATCAATAAATCAAAAAGTCAAGATTTTATTTTGAAAAGTCAAAATTTCTAAACTTAGAAATTTTTCTAAGTGTTGGAAATTCTATGTGTTTTTATAACTTTGAGCAAAATTTTCACCATGATGTAAGATGATTCAAGAGAAACTTCCAACATGAAAGTTGTAGATCTCCATGAAATATACAACTTTTCTTCACACAACTTCCTCCAAAAGTTCTTTTATCTCAAGTTATAATTTTATGAACATAGGGTCATGAAACTAAACACTTAGTGAAATTTTGCCCTAATTTGGTCAGGATTTTGACCCAACTTCATGGAACTTTTTCATATAGTTCCAAGGGTAATATTCATAAGAAATTCAAATATGGGTTTTAGAGAACATTGCAAGCTTTCCAAAATATCCAAGAAATCCTTTAGATCATTCTTGAGTAGGGAGAATCGAAGAGATAAAGTTAGGGTTTTGTCACTTGAATTACAAGTCATTTTTTATGAACACATGAACCAACTCCATAGCCATGCTGCATAATCCTTACTTTGCAGGCCTCAAACTTGTTTTTCACGCCATAGTTAATGGTTTACACAACTGTTTATACCCTTATCCAAGTGTTTCAAGCTTTGTCCAAATCAATTTGTCATTTTAGGGAGAAAGTAACATATTCATTCTTGTAAAGCAAGCTTTATGCACAAAGTCAACTTCTTGAGCTCCCAACTTGTTTTCCTTGATTACACTCCATCCATAAAGTCAAAATTATTGTGTTTAAAGTGTATAACAATTCTATGAACCAAGTATAAGGCATGGAAACTTGAATTTCTCAAAAATCACATGTTATGCATTAACTTGTGATTTTGAATTCTGATCAACAAGAGGTCTCCAAACTTGTTGCTTATAAATAGAGTCACTATTTGTGAGTTAGAGGACGAGCTTAAGCTCCCTAAAATACATCAAAACTCTCTAAAATCATAAATTTCCCAAAAACTCCATTGTTGCACAGTTTCTGACGTTGGACTTCAAACTTACATTTCCCTCGTGCGTTTCTTGGCCTTTTAGTTTATAAACCTTCCTTACATCAAGTGTAACATATCCATGTCCCTGTTTCATCACTGTAACATCATTTACCATATCCTCCATAGCCAAAAATAGAGCACTGCACATTGACTTCTCCAGGCCATTTCAGCCACTCTTAACTCAAGCAAACCATTACATTAGCTTCCTAGGACCTCGAGGAAGCTCACCTGATCATCACCATCACTTGAAACAAGCTCAAACTGCAAACACGGTTTCCAGTTTTGAGGTAAGTTTTCTCAACTTGGAACTCTTCATACAGGTATCATCAATAGTTTATTTGTGAATAAAACATGTAGATATCATTACCCTGAAGCTAACCATGTCCATAGTTTCCATTAATTTTGCTTGAGCTTAGAGAATTTTGAAACTGAAATTTCTGAAATTTTTAGGGTTCAGATTAGGGCCATTAAAATTCATGCTTATATTTGATCTATAGTTTTAATACTTTACATTTCTGGAATCATGAGAAAGTTTTCTACAAGTTTCATGTTTGCAGTTTTTATTTTTGATGAGAAATGAGCAAGTTACAGTTGGTCTGGCTGGAGGTTGAAGATGAAGTCTTCAGCGCGCGTTTTTCCTTACACATTTATTGTTTTACTTGTATTAACGGATGTATAGCCACCCTAGTGGTAGAAGCGCGTGCCTGTAACCTATGGGACCTGGGTTCGAGCCCCAGTGATACCCTTTTCATTTTTCATATTTTCACTTTCCTGATTTTTGTGTTTTTGGCAGGCGCTGGGCCCTTTGAGCCTAGCTTGTTTTTGTCTTTGCTAAGTTGATCTCCCTGCTGACTAATGGCACCCCTGGCCCAAGTTCATTTATTTTTTTTATTTATTTCATTTTTATTTTCTTAAATATTTTTCCAAATATTAAAAATCATAAAAATACAAAAAAAAATGATAGATTTATATTTTGACTTATTTTATTTTATTTTTCTCGTAAAAAATATTTTTATTTATTATACTTTATTCATTTTATTAAATAATCTTGTAAACTTAATTAATATTATGTTTTTTTTATTTATTTATTTTTCACGCCATTAGAAATGCATTATTTTTTATATAAAAAAAGACTAAAAATGTTTTATAATGCTATAAATATTTTTAAGATAAAAATACCAAAAATATTTTTCTTAAACTTATTTTCTTTTAATCAACTAAATAAGATTAGGGTTTTATTCAAAAATATTTTCTTAATAAAATTCAAATTTAATTAATTATTTTCTTTATTTAATTATGTTAAGACAAAATCCCTTTTTTATGAAAATCAAACAAATTTACATTTTCTTTACATTTTGCATTTTTGTACAATTCATTTATTTTGTACTTTGTATTTATTTAAATTCTTGTACATTAATACCCATTCAATATGGTTGTAATGGACTAATTAGGTTTAAATTCTTACAATTCCCATTCATGAATTTGTATACCCCCTCCCCACAAATATTGTAATAGCATAGTAACTTTAAATTTCGCAATTTATCATTTTTATATAACATGCTAGTAATTAGGGTTTGTATGAAAAGACTAAAACCAATACTTAGAAAATCCTAATTCAAGACAAAAACAAGCATGAAAACAGTACACTTGCACACAAGCACCCCTACGGTTATTGCACTTTGTTGCCTTATACAAAACGACCACATTACACATGTAAGGTATCTTAGAAAAAACAAGCAAATACAAGATCATAGTCCCTCGATGACGCTATCTAAGTCGCCTTACAAATGATCTTAGTCCCTCAAAAAACACTTACACTTTCAAAATATCTTACAAAACTTGAAAACATTTTCAAAAGATCAACATCTTTGTATACATTCTTACGAACGAGAATCATTACAAAGATTTCCTAAACAATGGCCTCTTTACAAAATACTTTCAAAAACCACACAAAGCACAATTTCAAACAAAAGCAAGTGGTCTAGAAAGTAACTAAGAGCCCATGGATAACCATGAATGAAAAGGGTGCTAATACCTTCCCTTTTCATAATCTACCCCCCGAACTCAAGAAATAATCTCAAAGGTTTTTCCCGTGCTTTTTCACCTTTCCTTTTGGATAAAAGAAAAGTCGGTGGCGACTCTTGCTAACCGCAACATTTGCGATCAAACGCAAAACGAACAAGTCAGTTCTCCCACCGTATCACAGCTACCTACTCAATAATAGTAGGATAGCACTACCTAAAGGAAAAGAGGAAAAGAACATCCTTTTCGAGTACAAAGTAGAAAACTGTTAGAAGTTTTCTCAAAACTATTTTTGCACTTACACAAAAAACTACTTTTCAAAAGACATTTCAAAACACTTTGTATATTTTCTCTATTATACCGAGAAACATTACAAAGTTCGCCGTACTAAGGCGCTTTTGAAAACATCTTCAAACACACAAAGCACAAAAGCATCTTGAAAAATGAGCAAACCTCTAAGAGCCCATAGAAAACTACGGTGGAAAGGATGTTAACACCTTCCCTTTCCATAATCTACCCCCCTTACTCAAAATTCTCGAAAAGGTCTTTTTCTATTCTTTTCACCCTTTACTTTGTTGGATAAAAGAAAAGACGGTGGAAACTCTTGCTTACCACACATTTGCGAACAAAAAATGCAAAACCAGTATATCAACCAGTCGGTTCTGCCACCGTAAAACTCAAATCTACTTTGACAACTGCCAAAGTCTTCTTGAGTCTAAAACCACAACCCGATTTTCTCAAGGAATTACAAAATAATATAATTGAGTGTGTACAAATATGTTTTCTAAATAAAACAATATCACAACTGTGATGTATTACACAATTTAAGATTGCTAGGCAGAACTGGGTAAATATGCTTTTCTTTTACGTGTGCAGTCGTTCTTCACTTGAATTCTTCTTTTTGTCTTCTTTATATAGGCCATGCAACAGTGACATAAGAAGATGATGCTGGAATGTTCATAACACGAATTAATGATCTTTCCAAACCAGGAGATTCTTATCTGTTTGTAGTCGTTACTTTTGATATTGCATTGATAAACTGTAATGCTTCAGAACTTCTTACGTCAGAGGATGAATGTTACCATTGGGAGTCCCTTACTGCCTATATCATAACTTTACAAATCAGAGTATCAGAGATCCTATTTCACAACGTTGGTGCATTCATAAGTTGTAACAGAACTTCTTCATATAAGCGTGTCACACAGATTAGCTTCTAAGAAGGATGCATCTGATTATACCATAATACTCTCATCTTCTATACTCGCATAGTCAAAACTGCTAATGATGTTCTGGAATATCGCCTATGCTCCTTACATCAGAACATCCTTTTCACATCAGAACTTCCTGCATATAAAGATACTTTTATTAGCGAGCATATTTGTTATATATATATATATATATATATATATATATATATATATATATATATATATATATATATATATATATATATATATATATATATATATATATATATATATATATATATATATATATATATATCATGTGTTTGTTATCATCAATACTCTTACAGGGATGTAGAACCAAATTATGTTCTAACATTACGCGCTTGTCCAAGGTATTGTGTTTTACTATGAGAACAATGTTCAAGGTTATCGTCAAAGATTTGTACGAGCTTGGGGCATGATGAACAAGGTTGATAGCAAAACTTTGGGGCATAAGAACTCCATTCCTTTGGAACTTTATCTCAAGTGGGTGCGAGCTCGTACTCAAAACCTCATGATGCCATACGTGGCCATCCTACCAATCATTATGGAGTCTATTACTGAAGGAAACACTCCTTACACCATTCTTCACCCTGACATGCCTACTACTCTCGAGGAGTTGCAAAGGTCATGGATTCAACTCAAGGGGGAGCGAGACACCTTTGAAGCCCAATTATACTCAAGCGAGAAGAAAGTGTTGGAACTCACAAGGTACTCCATGAGGAGCGGAACTTGAATGCCTACATCAGTTCAAAGAGGAAGCGTCCATGGGAGACCTGAGTCTTTTGTTGTATAATTTCATTTTGTTGTTTTCCTTTCATTATAAGCCCAAGAGGCAGTTTGTAACATTTGAACTTATTAATGCAATTAATGTTTTTGTTTCCTTTTTTGTTTAAGAAAATTTAAATCTTAAAGGTCCTTGAAATTATTGCATACGCATAACATGCATCATATCATAAGCAGGTTTTCTGACACAGGTTTCCTCATCTTTCTACTGTTTATTTCAGTATAAGATGGATCTCGAGCAAACCGTGAAGGACTTGCAGACTCAAAACTCTCCGTTTCAAGAAACTCTGTTCAACTTAGCAAAGGGGCATAAGGAAATAATGTCACTTCTTGTCACGAAGAAGAATATCAAGAAGAAAGTTATAATCAACATGGGGAAGAGATTCAAAGGCCCCGTCCGACAACTTCAAGTTGAAGAAGACTCCTTCGAGGAAGACGAGAATCAAGATGAATATGCCAGGAGCACCCGTGTGGGAGGTGGAAACAATCAAATCTCTGAAGATAGATATTATTTTGATGAGAAATATCCACCGACCGATGATAAATATAAGCAACTGGAAGACAAATTGAAATCTGTAAAAATCAAAGTTGTGCCTGGTTTGGATTTCGGTGACTTGGGTTTGGTTCCGGGCGTAGTCATTCCCTACAAATTCAAAATCCTTGCTTTTTCCAAATACGATGGTGTCTCATGTCTGAAGCTTCACCTAAGATCTTATGCCCGCAAAATTTATCTGCATACCGCTGATAAGAAATTGTGGGTGCACTTTTTCAAGAAAGTCGATCTGGGACGCAGTTGGAGTGGTTTTACCAATTGGAAGGGATTGACATCCATACTTTGGAGGATTTGGCCACTGCTTTTTACCGCCAATATCAATATAACGCTGATCTTGTGCCAACTAGGGTGCAATTGCAAGGAATGACCATGGGATCAAATGAGGGATTCAAAGAATACGCTCAAAATGGAGAGACTTGGATGGCAGGGTGCAACCACCTTTAACTGATAGAGAGTTGGTAGATGTGTTTATGGGAACATTGACTGTGCCAATTTTCAACTTGATAATTGGAAGTTCATTGTCCGGATTCACTAAATTGATCTTGAGGGGTGAGAGGGTTGAAAGCGAGAAGATACCCGTGACCTCCACCTCAAATGCAGTGAAAAAGGAATTTATTTGTTAAAAAAAGACTAATGTTGTGTATGGGTCAAGAAGCCATGCTAAGAATGACTTTCATCATTCAGTCGAGGCTGTACTGATTTCCAATCCAACTCCAACTCAACGACCGCGTCAACAAAATAATCAACAAATACCAGATGTCCAAAGAAGACAGTTTACTAAAATCAATATGCAACTATCTCAAGCTCTGTAACACCTATTGGAAGCTGATTTGGTGTCCTGGTGAGATCCCCCTTCTAACCCTAATACTGCTTCTCCAAAATACAACCCCAACATAAAATGCGCTTACCACTCAAGCAGTCCCGGACATGATACCAGTGATTGTCTAAAGAATAAAATCCAAGACCTGATTGATAACAAGAAAATTGAATTGACCTTACACCAACTCCCAACGTAATCACTGCACCCATGCCAAATCATGGTAAGGGTGTCAATGTTATTGAAGATGCCTCTTTTGTTGCCTCCATCAATGACTTGACCACTCCTTGATTGTTAAAAAGAATTTGTTGAAAGTAGGGGTATTCCTTGGTTGCCTTGAAGGTTGTTGCTACTGTGTTGTACAAACTAATGGTTCTGAATGGCTGAAGAAAGGTGTCCAACACCTGATGGATAGCCATGAGATTCTATTTGAAAGAAATCCATTTGTGAAAAGTTTGACCGAAGTTGTATCTCAAGAATTTGAAGACGTGTCCATCATTACTATCTCAAACAAACCTATTAGGATCACATTAAAAGGTCCTATTAGGATTCCCATTGAACCAAGAATGGCTCCACTAATTATCACCACACTGGGGCCAGCCCCTACTCTTCTGATAAGGATGTGCCCTGGAATTATGAGGCGGAAGTGTACTGCCATGGTGTCAAACAAGATTCGTGGATTTATGAAGATGAAACTACTGACATTACAAATATTATTGGATTAAGTAAAGTTACTAGGACAGGGAGGATCTTCTCTCCAGAAATTTCACCTCCAACAAACACTACTACACCCATTCGTATTATTGTTGTTAAACCTGTTGCTAATACTCGAGGAAAGGAAAAATGTCTGAACCTTCTCTGACAGAGGCGCCCAAAAAAATATTACCATTGAGGACCCATCTAACCAAGAGATGAAGGAGATTCTAAAAATCATCAGAAAAAGTGATTACAAGATAGTGAAACAGTTGGGGAAAACACCCTCAAAGATTTCTATGTTGTCTTTGTTGTTATGTTTTGAGGCGCATGCCCAAGCACTAAAAAAGTTCTTGAAAATGCATATGTCCCACAAGAAACTACGGCCAACCAATTTGAAAACTGTGTGGCAAGATTGACTGCCAACAATGGATTAGGGTTCTCTAATACAAATCTGACCCCGATGGGGAAGAATCACAACAAAGCTCTCCATGTCTCCGTAGAATGCAATGGCACTACCATGGCACATGTTTTAGTGGATACTGGATCTTCTCTCAATGTCTTACCTAAATGAGCTTTGGATAGACTAGACTGTGATGGACTGGTGTTGAAACCTAGCGACATTGTAGTAAGGGCTTTCGATGGTTCTAAGAGGATGGTTCATGGAGAGGTTGATCTCCCTATCAAGGTTGGGTCTCAAGTCTTCAACTCAACATTCTATGTGATGGATATTTGTACTGCTTATTCTTGCCTTCTTAGATGCCCATGGATACATGGGGCAGGTGCAGTGACTTCCACACTACATTAAAAGTTGAAATATTCGATCAAGGGGAAAATTGCTACTGTCTGTGGTGAAGAAGAGTTTATGATTAGTCATCTAAATTCATTAAAATATGTTGAAATGGATGGTGAGTTCATTTAAACTCCTTGTCAAGCCTTTGAAGTGGTCTCTCCCATGGTTGTTATTGCCAAGGCCATTCTCGACACTCCCGAAGCTACTAAAGATACACTGAGGATGGCTTCTCTCAAAGATGCCCGTGTTGTTGTTGAAGAAGAAGGGTGCACCATTTGGGGACAACTTCTTGATTTCCCTTTCAAGTCAGACAAAATCGGGTTGGGCTTCACTTCTAAAGCTCAAAAGGAGGTTCGAAATGGTCGTTCAGGGAAACCACCTCTCTGCATTAGTAACCAAGAGATTAATGCTCTTGAAGGCTCTGATACTGATTGTGACTTTGATGATTGGATCTACCCGACTATTGACAGAGGGCTCGGCAACTGGCAGACCAAGGACTTCATTCCAATCTCCTACAGCCAGAAGTAATTTCCATTTACTGTTTTTATTACTTTGAGATATTTGTCTGTAATTTCCATTAAAACAATGACTTTAAGCCATGTGCCTTGCCCGGGGCACAATGGTCCATTTGTTAAGGGTTTGTCATTTTCATATGCCATATGCTTATTTTAATGAAAAAACATTGGACTATTTTGCATGCAAATTTTGCGCTCTTTGTCTCTCTTTAATTTATTTCATTTTTAAAAAAATAGCCATGTGATCTTACATGCACACACACATACACACATTTGTAGATCCACATCCACATCCACTCCAGATCTCATTGACAACGACTCTGCTATTTCCATCTATGACTTTGAAAATCCAATCTATCAAGACGAAGACGAAGGTGATGAGGATTGCAAAATAACAGGGGAACTCGCCAGACTTCTGTTACAAGAGGAAAAAGCCATTCGACCACACGAAGAACCAGTTGAAGTGATCAACCTAGGTATTGAAGCAGACAAGAAGAAAGTCAAGATCGGAACTGACTTGGAAGACTGTGTCAAGAGAAGATTGGTCCAGATGTTACACGACTATGTTGAAGTGTTCGCTTGGTCATATGAAGATATGTCAGGGCTTGATACTGATATCGTAGTTCATCTTCTGCCAATGAAAGAAGATTGTCCTCTGGTCAAGCAAAAATTTAGTCGCATGTGGTCAGATATGTATGAGAAAATAAACGCTGAGGTAATGAAACAGTTCGATGCAGGTTTCCTAGCAGTAACGTCATACCCTAAATGGGTGGAAAAAGTTGTCTCGGTGCCTAAGAAAGATGGAAAGTCTGTATGTGTGTAGACTATAGGGATTTGAATAGGGCAATCCCCAAGGATGATTTCCCACTACCACATATTGATGTCTTGGTCGACAATACTGCTCAACACAAAGTTTTCTCCTTCATGGATGGATTCTCCGGTTATAACCAAATCAAAATAGCACCCAAAGATATGGAGAAAACCACTTTTGTTACACAGTGGGGCACCTTCTGTTATAAGGTCATGCGTTTCAGTTTGAAGAATGCAGGCGCAACCTATCAACAAGCTATGGTAGCTCTATTTCATGACATGATCCATCATGAGATAGAAGTCTAAGTTGATGACATGATTGCAAGATCGCAAACTGAGGAAGAACACCTTGATCATCTCCACAAGCTATTTGAGAGGTTGAAGAAATACAAGTTGAGGCTGAATCCCAACAAGTGCACTTTCAGAGTGAGGTCTGGAAAACTCCTAGGCTTCATCGTCAGTGGAAAAGGTATTGAAGTCGACCCTGCAAAAGTCAAAGCCATACAAGAGATGCTGGCTTCCTGTACTGAGAAGGAGGTCAGAGGTTTCTTAGGTCAACTCAACTATATTCTCGGTTCATATCTCACTTAACTACTACTTGTGAGCCAATATTCAAACTATTGAAGAAAGATCAAGTAGTCAGATGGAACGACGATTTCCAAGTAGCTTTTGACAAGATAAAGGAGTATCTATAAGAACCTTCAATCCCGATGCTTCCAGTTGAAGGAAGACCTCTGATCATATACTTGAATGTATTAGAGAATTCAATGGGGTGTATGTTGGGCCAACATGACGAGTCTGGCTGAAAAGAGCATGCAAATACTATCTTAGCAAAAAGTTTACCGACTGTGAAACCAGATATTCACTGCTCGAGAAAACTTGATGCACTTTGGCATGGGATGCTCGTCGGCTAAGACAGTATATGTTGACTCACACCACTTTATTGATTTCTAAGATGGATCCCATCAAGTATATCTTCGAGAAACCAGCTCTCTCTGGACAAATAACTATATGGCAAATGATATTAACTGAATATGATATCCAGTACACTACACAAAAAGAAATAAAGGGAAATGTATTGGTGGATCATTTGTCCCATCAAGTTGTTGAGGACTACCAATCCATGAACTTTGAATTCCTATAGTAGAATATCATGCTCATAAACAACTGTGAAAAGCCTGGACCGTATGACGGACCTGAACAAGCATCCCGATGGACTATGGTTTTTGATGGAGATTCCAATGCATTGGGTAATGGAATTGGTGTCGTGATCATTTACCCTGAAGGTTGCCATACACCTTTCACTTCCAGACTTTTCTTCGACTATACAAACAACATGGCTGGGTATGAAGCGTGCATCTTGGGTCTAAAGGTTGCCATTGACCTAAGAATCAAATTTTTAAGCATATACGGATGTTCAGCCTTAGTAATCAGTCAAGTTAAGGGAGAGTGGGATACCAAACATCCAAATCTGATCCCCTACTGTTGCACCCCAAAATTTGCCCTCCCATATTCTTCAAGAAATTGCCAAGTCAAGTTGCAAAAGTCCCCAAGGGTTGCACAGTGCAAAAGTCTCCTACACAGTCAAAACTAGGGTTTGTATTCTGGTCAAGAAAATGAAGTTTTCAAAGGTCCAATCAAGTCTCACATGCCTATAAAGATGGTCAAATATCCTCATATCAAGTTTCAAGGCATTCAGCTTAAAATTGCACAGTCAAAACCCTAAATTGCACTACAGTCAACTGTAGGGGCAAAATGGTCATTTGACAGTCAAAAGTTCAAATTTTTGGTCAACATATCATTTTGAAGCCACAAACATCATTTGATCAATGCTTGATCATGATTCTCAAAATTTGGCTCAGAAATCATCAAGATGCAAAAGTTACTATATTTGGACAACTGAAAAAGTCAACTGAAATTGACCAGGGCATAACTTTCACATGGATTATCAGAAAAATCCCATCCAAAGCTCATTTTGAAGAGAAAGACATTTCCTACAACTAATCTTCATACTTCAAGTCCAAGAAATGATCTCACAAAAAGTTATCAATTTCAACATTATAGGTCATTTTCAAAAGTCAACAAAAAGGGACTTTAAGTCAAAGGCCATAACTTGAGATTGGTAAATCAAAATGACATGGGACCAAAGGCATTGGTTAGAGGACTCAAAGACCTTTCCAAAATGTCCAAGAACATGAGAAAAGCTTAAACATTGAGCAAGTTATGCCTTGTAGAAGTTGGGTAATTTTTGGATATTTTGAAAAGTCAACATTGATCCAAATGACCTGAAATTGCTAATGGGCCCATTTTTCTTCCATGATTCATCATTCTAAGAATGTGCACGACCACTTGGCCCAAAGGGAAGTATTTTCTCATTTTTTATTTATTTATTTTAATTATTATTCATATTAATTCATTTAAATCAAATTAAATATGTGAAAAATGTCTAACCTAATTTTTTTTCAATCTTTTTATACATGTTTTGAGCTCAATATTTCGTGCATATCCCAATATAGAAAGATTTGGATGGAATTGATCTTAATTGATACAAAGTAGCATGAAAAAGATATGAAAAAGATCTTGGAAAATCAATTTGCAAAACCATTGAATGAAAGAGATTTGATTGAATTTTTTGACCTAATATGTTCAATACATAAGCATAGACCTAAACTTAATGCTGGGAGACACTGGAAGCTGCGCAGAAGCCATTAACAAACTTGCAAATTTTGTCCAAAAGTTCAAAACTGAAAACCACGTTTTAAGTCGATTCAAAGCATAATATTGGTTTCAATAGCTTCCTAGGACATCGCTGAGCACAACTGGATAGGTTTCCATACGCATAGCCTTCGGAATTGGTATACAGAAACCAAGTTTCTTCTCATTTTTCTTGTAATCGTATTTTGATATTCAAGCATTTTTACTGCATTTTTTCCATGGATTCATACTTATTAGATCATCCTAGAACTAACCACATGATTTAATTGAATTCTTATGCACTATTGGAGAATCTGCCATTGATACTTCTTAGGGTTTGCAGAGCTTCAATTTAGGGTCTTTCGTTTAAAGAAAAATTGGCATCCAAGACTTGTATCATTGAATCAAGCGTTGTTGGACGATCATGAACATATACTCGCGCCTAATTTATGTTTAGAGATGAGCTAATCGCTATTTTCTCAAAACGCCCTTAAAACTACGCTTAAGAAACCGTTGCTATATGTTTTTGTTTTCAGGAACGCGTGGAGAAGATGGAGTCGTGGCAGTGTATGATACGCTAATTTGAATCTCGCGCGTTTTTAACCCACTAACATCATGTTTTTGTTTATTATATTTATATGTTATTATATGTTAAATGTACAAGCGATGGTTCAGTGGCAAATGCGTTGTTGGGAACGGTACATGACCTGGGTTTGAGCCCCAGGTCTTACAAGTTTCCATATTATTTTTCAAAAGCAATTCCTATGTGCTTCAAGGCTGCAGACGCATCATGTTCCTTCATCATCTACCCATACACGCGTCTAGCATATTCAGATCCAAGGCTGGGAATTGATGAACACCATGAGGATGAGTCAACCGTCCCACACGCGTGCATCAAAGTCAACAAAGCCATGATACAAATGGGCCTGAATTGCTGAGCCCATACCTCCTAAATTGGGACTTCCACCCCCCTGGTTTGCCTTCTCTACATTTTTTTATTCTCAATTATTGTTTTATTTGTTTTATTAATTTAATTAATTATTTTTTACAAAATATGAAAAATACCTAAAAATCAGAAAAGATAAAAAACATAAATATTTTATTTTCAATATTTTCTTGTAAATGAATTTGCATGTAAAATTAGTCTTAAATTAGGTTACAATTTAAATTCTTTTCATAAAAAAAATCCAAAAAATATAGAATTAGGTTTAATAAATGTTTTATTCCTTTTAATTTTTCTTTTTACCATAATATTATTTATTTATTTATTTTCGAAATTAAAATTGTACATAAATAATTTAGGTTTAATTTAGGTTAAATATTAATACTTTCATAATAAATTTAAAAGCCATTAGAATTAGGGTTGCGTCGTACTTTGATTAAATCTTTTTCTATTAAATCTTAAAAAACATAAAAATACCAAAATACATTTTCTTTTAATTTTAATTTTAATTCCTTATTAATTTTAATTTTGCAAAAGGGTCCAACGCCCATATTTTTAATTGTTTAATTTGCGTATTTATTTTATTGCTTAAATAATTATGTATCTCTCCCAAAGCGTTGTAACTTAAACTTCTCGCACTTTTCAATTTCGTTATTTACTTTGCTTTATTTATTTTCTGTCAAATCGGGTCCGGTTTAATTTTGGCGATGTGGACCCGCGCCATTTGTAATAGCTTAGAATTTACTTTTCCGCAAATATTTTTAACTGTTAACAAACAAAGCATGCAAGAATGAATGGCCTTAAATAAAATCAAGCGTAGATCACAATGAACATGAACAAGACAAATATCAATGAATCTGACACACAAATCGCACACACCACCCCTAGGGTACGCCTCACTGTTGCCTTGCCTTCGAAAGGTGATCGTCGAGTAGAGGATGTCTTAGTAAGTCCTCATGATCCGGGAACCTGGCATGAGGGTAGCTTCTAAGGTGTCTTCCTATTGCTCTGGTGATCACCATGTCCCGAACCTCGAATTGACCCGAACACCTCCAACGGTAGTGCTACCTACCTCTCAATGGTGGGATGGCACTACTTTAAAGGACATTTACACAGACGGATTCCTTAGGGTAGGTAGGTTCTCGTAGATACTTGCTCTAATTTCAAAAACATTCAAAAATCTTTTCACACTGACACTTTTCAAAAGCTTTCAAAACAATTTTTCAAACACTCTGACACAAGAGTCGATCTGAAACTTTCAAAGAAACTTTTTTAAACCCACATTGAAAAGCAAACAAAATATTTTGAAAACACATTGAGCAAGTACCTAAGAGACCATGGATAACCATGGATAGAAAGGGTGCTAACACCTTCCCTTTCTATAACCTACCTCCCGAACCGAGAGCAATCTCTATAAGGAATTTTTCTGTGCTTTTGTCCTTTCCATTTGGAGAAAATAAAAGACGGTGGCGACTCTTGCTTCCGCGACATTTCGCGAACCAGCGTTAAACAGTCAGTTCCAGATCCACCGATCACAGAATTGGCGACTCTTGCTTCCGCGACATTTCGCGAACCAGCGTTAAACAGTCAGTTCCAGATCCACCGATCACAGAACTGGCGACTCTGCTGGGGAGTAAACTTAAAGTGAGGTGTATCTTAGGACTAAGATCACTGTGTTTTCAATTGTTTTCCTTGTGTGCTTTAAAATTGTGGGTTGCTTGGGAGTTCTATAGATCCTAACCCGGATCTGGGGATACCTTTCTTAGAAAGTAGCAACAAGGCTGTGAGGGAACTGTGCGGGGTATACCGACATGGTTGAAACAGTCTGCTACGTTGATGTGGCACTTTGGTGTGTACCGGTAACCCTTGAGTTCAGTCAAGGAGAGTACGGGGCCTCCGCGTGGTGTCGTGAAGCATCAACAGACCTTAGGAACCTTAATTGAACTATCTTGGCCTCTTTAGGGTAGTGAGATAACTGACTTTGGTGCAGTCCGAGGTTGGTTGATACTCGATACTACACTCATTTGAGGGTTGCTTTCCTGGAATATTTCGGTCGCCAGTTCAGTGGCTAAATCGAAACGATGAACAATGAAAGCAATCCCGTGATATTGGGAACCTTAGAACCCGGTTACTTCTAATAGGACAGGTTGAGCCCACCAACTTCAAGAGGGTAATACCTAGACCTCATGCTGGCCTAAACTCTAAGGGCTTCTCTTGTGTGACTTGTGTGCCTTCGTACTTGACTAATTGCATGCGTGTTATCTAACACATAAGCTACTTGCAGGTTTTGTTTATAGTCCTTAATAGGGACTCATAACAGGGTATACTAGGTTTCTTACAGGTGTTGTTTATAGTCCTTAATGGGGACTCATAACAGGGTTTACTAAGTTTCTTGCAGGTTGTTTATAGTCCTTAATTGGGACTCATAACAAAGTATACCAAATTTCTTGCAGGTCTTGTTTATAGTCCTTAACTGGGACTCATAATAGGGTTTACTAGATCTCTTGCAGGTTTTGTTTATAATCCTTAATTGGGACTCATAACAAAGTATACTGAATTTTTTGCAGGGTTTGTTTATAGTCCTTAATTGGGACTCATAACATGGTTTACCTACATCACCCCATGCATCATGACATCATACCATTGCATACATCCTAACCCATTTCAAGGATCTCAAGGGCTTGTGATGCAGGTCATGATGAACGAAACGTCTAGCAAGGGGCAAAGAGGATTTATTTTCCTCTAGCCAAGGTTGTCAGGGGCTATGACCCACTAGATATGGTGAGCCTTTGACCCTTGAAGAAGGGCTCTCTACAACAGGAAGTTCCTTCAATCAAGTTGCCAGTTTCCAACTCTAACAAGTTTCTCTGTTTACCCTGCGAGGTCCTTGAAATCATTGCATACATGTCATACATCTCATTGCATTGCAGGTGTCCCTTTGACAGGTTGCTTACCCTTCTTCGCTGTTTATTTCAGCCGATCGTCATGAATCCTGAATCATCAGCTGAGCAGCCCTTCAAGGCCCTCCAGGCTCAGAATGCCCAGTTCCAAGGGTTGATCATGAACTTGACCCAGGGGCAACAAGATCTGAAGGCTCTGCTCTTGAAGAAAGAAAAGAAGAAGAGGAGGACTGTTTTGTTCAGCCCTAGACGCAGATCTGGGAATGCACCGCAGATTGAAACTGAGAGGACAACACCATCTGTGAGGGAAGGTAGTAATCAGGGGGAAAGGGTTCCCAGTCCAGTGGTCTCCGACAACGAGACAGATTTCAACGACGAACAATACCCTCTTGCCGAAGACAAGTACAAACAGTTGGAGGATAGGCTGAATGCTATGGAGATCCAACAGGTACCTGGGCTGGATTTTGGAGATCTGGGTTTGTCAGCTGGTGTGATTATTCCTCGGAAATTCAAAGCACCATCCTTTACCAAGTATGACGGGGCGTCTTGTCCCAAGTTACATCTCAGGTCCTATGTTCGGAAGATTCAACCATATACGGTGGACAAGAATTTGTGGATCCACTTCTTCCAGGAGAGTCTTTCAGGGACTCATCTCGAATGGTTCTATCAGCTAGATGGGACCAAGGTTCGTAACTGGGAGGAGTTGGCTACGGCTTTCTACAAGCAGTATCAATATAATGCCGACCTTGCTCCTACGCGTACCCAACTCCAGGGTATGTCGTTAGGATCAAGTGAAGGTTTTAAAGAATATGCACAGAAATGGAGGGATCTTGCTGGAAGGGTACAACCGCCTCTGACTGATCGGGAACTTGTCGATATGTTCTTGGGGACCCTGTCTGGTCCGTTCTACAACCACCTAATTGGGAATTCGTCTGCTGGATTCACAGATCTTATCTTGACTGGAGAGCGAATAGAAGCTGGTATCCGGTCTGGGAAAATTCAAGAGGCTGCACCTTCTGATAAAAAACCTCATCATGGAAAGAAAGAATCCAATGTTGTGCACGGTAAAAAGAGCCGTCATGAGGTAGGGGCAATCCAGATCTCCAATCCTGGACCTGCTCAACAAGGACAGGGGCAGCAGCGCAAGGAGAAACGACAGTATACCAAACTCAACATGTCGCTGGATCAAGCACTACAACAAATGTTGAAGGCAGGGCTGATCACCTTAAGGGCTCCCCTTCGGAATCCGAACACTTCGGCTCCTAACTATCATCCCAACGATAGGTGCGCATATCATTCTGATAGCCCGGGGCATACTACGGACAACTGCTGGCCTCTCAAGAACAAAATTCAAGACATGATCGACGCTGGGGAGATTCAGTTTGAAGTGCCTGAGACTCCGAACGTAATCACTGCTCCGTTACCCAATCGTTAAAGACCTTTTTGTTTATTTGAATTTCTGAGTTGTGTTTTTCTTTGCTTATATAAACAATTAATGTCATAGCAAACTCTTTTATTCTATCAATGCATCGCATATGTCTGTTTTGGAAATTAATACAATTGTTTTCATTATATTCAAAATTCTTTTCATATTTTTTCTGATGATCAACTCTTGGTTAATAATTCTGAGCCTCTTGAGGGAGGATGACGAAAACGATACCGCTATCTTTACAGTATGCTTTTGAACAGACCCCGCTGATGAGGTACAGGCATTGTTTCAAATCCTAAACACTGGAGTTATAAGGATGATAATCCCTCGTCAACCCCTTCGAGCCAAAGAAGTAGGAGTTTTATTTTCGAAAATCAAAACCCTTAATCATAACCTGGGGCAGGGTAGTCTTCTCAGTCGATCCAAGTGCATAATGAATGGCACCAAATGAGTCTTTCCAAAAACAAAAGACAGTGATGGTTCCAAATAACCATAAAAACTGGCAGTCATTACCAAAATCAAAAAGCCCATTAAGTCAAAACCCATGAAGGAGACTTACAAAACTGGGGCATCCCGCTGACTGTAATTCCAAAAAAGGAAACAGTTCAGGCAAAAAAGAAAGGGATAACAAAAAAATCAGACAAGAAAGAGGTCTTACAAACCCTCAACAAAAAAAAAGAGGAATGACTGCCTATTCAAAATAAACTGTCAAAATCCGAACCATCGCCGGAATATCAAAGCAAAGACTCAAACAAGGTCTAACGCACGATCAACTGAGCTTAGGTTTGAAGAACATCACGAAGAGCGGGTGGGTACAAATAATTTGAGCCTTTATCCTTTGTTTCTTAAACCATGAACCAGGCCACGTTATAACCCTTAAAAGTCCTAGCTGAAGCATGGGATAGTTCGAAAGCATACTGTTACGAAAGGTATCCTGACTCCTTAAGGCTTGCGGTAAAATAACGAGTTGACATCACGTTTTACAAACATTCATTTGTTTTATGAAAAAAGAATGCATTTTCAAAATCTTCAAGACAGACATAAGCTTTGCATTTCTAACATAACTTTGTTTGCATATGACTTTTTGTTTGAACAGCATAGAAATTCGCATGACGAATGCCTAATGAACAGAAGTACTTCCAATCAAGGGGCATAATATGATCATGGTCCAATCATCTGGGGCAATCCAGTCAAGATTCAAGGAATCTCTCAAGATGCCAAATAGCCTGAGGAAAATCTCCGCCTTAGTCACTTGGGGCATTCCAACAACGAATCTTGCCTGATCAAATACCTTCTGGTGATACGACAAAACACTTCTAACAGGGGCAACTCCCTACATTCTAAGAACGGACATAGTCGAAAAATACTACGTATAATCAAAGACCCGCTAGGTTGACACACCTAGGCAAAAATAAGGGCTTCCCGGCGAACCAAAAGGGTTCGAGCAAAAATAAGGGATGAAATGAAAATAAACCGTACACCCGGCAAGTCGAAAACCTGAAAAGGCGGCTTGGGCAAAAATGGGTATCCCGGTGGACTGAAAACCCGAAAGGGCGGTCCAGGCAAAAGTTAGGGATTAAAGCGTACGACTATGTCCTGCCATCTGTCTACCAGAAGAAGGTTTGTCCATCAACAACTATCAGCACTCCACAAGTGCCTCCCCCATAGAAACAGGGGCAATAAAGAGTGGTCTAAGCAATCTGACTGTCCTATCCTCCAAGGTATCAAGGTAGGTCCGTTGAAGAACATAACCAATACAGTTCAATACTTCCCCAGGAGAATCCAATCCAGCTTCCCTAGGAAGGTTGGAATTCATATCCCCAAGCAGTAAGCTTATCCCCAGTTGGTTTTGGAAGCTTATCCCCTAGCAGAGCACGAACGCGTCGTTCGGCTTTATTTAAAGAGTTATTTCCTTAACAGGATATAACTGGGTTATCCTCAGCCAAAAACCACGGAAAGATCGTCGTCGACACGGTCTTCTTACCCCAGCGAAGTCCATCAACACTTCCAACAACAAAGATATCCTCAGCAAGTTATCATCAACAATTCAGCAAAGCATCTCTATCCCCACAGAGTATCACTTCCCAGCAGATCGTTAGAGTACTTTTCTCCCCGCAAAATCTTCCATTTGCCAAGTTCATTCCACAACGGAGTCATCTTCTCCTACCGGTATTCTTGCAATCATCATCCCCAGCGGAAGTTAAATCTATTCCTCAACGTCAGCCCAGGATACGACTTCCCGGCACCCGTCAAGGATTTATTTTCCTAGACGAAAAAATACATTCCTAAAACATCACATACATCATTATAGCATGCATATGCATCATACTACACGAATCTCATTGATTTTGAAGACATACAGTTCATGCATCATGATTTTGCATACCATTATGTTTTGCCTTTCCAGGAAAAAGATCAATACCAAAATGATTACTATCAACTATCGCAATTCTTTCTAGATATAGTCTCAGATATGACCCAGATATGGTGACGTTCTGATGCTGCTTCCAGAGTTCCTTCTAGATATAGTTTCAGATATGACCCAGATATGGTGACGTTCTGATACTGCTTCCAGATTTCCTTCTAGATATAGTTTCAGATATGACCCAGATATGGTGACGTTCTGATACTGCTTCCAGATTTCCTTCTAGATATAGTTTCAGATATGACCCAGATATGGTGACGTTCTGATGCTGCTTCCAGATTTCCTTCTAGATATAGTTTCAGATATGACCCAGATATGGCGACGTTCTGATACTGCTTCCAGATTTCCTTCCAGATATAGTTTCAGATGTAAACCCGAGACGGTGACGTTCTGATGCTGCTTCCAGATTTCCTTCTAGATATAGTTTCAGATATGACCCAGATATGGCGACGTTCTGATACTGCTTCCAGATTTCCTTCTAGATATAGTTTCAGATATGACCCAGATATGGTGACGTTCTGATACTGCTTCCAGATTTCCTTCTAGATATAGTTTCAGATATGACCCAGATATGGTGACGTTCTGATACTGCTTCCAGATTTCCTTTTAGATATAGTTTCAGATATGACCCAGATATGGTGACGTTCTGATGCTGCTTCCAGAGTTCCTTCTAGATATAGTTTCAGATATGACCCAGATATGGTGACGTTCTGATACTGCTTCCAGATTTCCTTCTAGATATAGTTTCAGATATGACCCAGATATGGTGACGTTCTGATGCTGCTTCCAGATTTCCTTCTAGATATAGTTTCAGATATGGCCCAGATATGGTGACGTTCTGATACTGCTTCCAGATTTCCTTCTAGATATAGTTTCAGATATGACCCAGATATGGTGACGTTCTGATACTGCTTCCAGATTTCCTTCTAGATATAGTTTCAGATATGACCCAGATATGGTGACGTTCTGATACTGCTTCCAGATTTCCTTCTAGATATAGTTTCAGATATGACCCAGATATGGTGACGTTCTGATGCTGCTTCCAGATTTCCTTCTAGATATAGTTTCAGATATGACCCAGATATGGCGACGTTCTGATACTGCTTCCAGATTTCCTTCCAGATATAGTTTCAGATGTAAACCCGAGACGGTGACGTTCTGATGCTGCTTCCAGATTTCCTTCTAGATATAGTTTCAGATATGACCCAGATATGGCGACGTTCTGATACTGCTTCCAGATTTCCTTCCAGATATAGTTTCAGATGTAAACCCGAGACGGTGACATTCTGATGCTGCTTCCAGATTTCCTTCTAGATATAGTTTCAGATATGACCCAGATACGGTGACGTTCTGATACTGCTTCCAGATTTCCTTCCAGATATAGTTTCAGATGTAAACCAGAGATGGTGACGTTCTGATGCTGCTTCCAGAGTTCCTTCCAGATATAGTTTCAGATGTAAACCAGATATGGTGACGTTCTGATGGTGCTTCCAGATTTCCTTCCAGATATAGTCCAGATATGAACCAGATATGGCGATGTTCTGACACTTATTCCAGTTGAAGACATTTCAAGACCTAGACCGGTTCAGTTAATCGACCCTAAGATTCTCTGTTGTTATCCAGTCCAAGGCCTTCTCTAGTCCAGCTAAATCGACTCCCAACAGATTTTTCTGATGAAGACTCAGTAGAAGTTATTTCAGATGTTTCCCTCCCCGACGGTGAGTGTGAGGTGATAGTCTCTTATGGTTCCCTCTCCGACGGTGTGTGAGGTGGTAATTCCTTCTTCAGATGTTTCCCTCTCCGACGGTGAGTGTGAGGTGATAGTCTCTTATGGTTCCCTCTCCGACGGTGAGTGAGGTGACAATTCCTTTTCCTATGATTCCCTCTCCAACGGCGAGTGAGGTGATAATTACCTAGGGTTCTCGTTCCGATCCTGCGAAGATGGTATTTCCCACCAAGATTTTCTCAACGAGCGTTGTTGAAGTTAAAATCCCCCAAGGTTCTCTTACCATTCATGCTAAGGCAGTAACCATATCTGGTCCATTCATCATCTTTTGAAGCTCCAGAATCAGCTCCTGCAACGTGTCAGGTACTCATTTCTTCTTTTGCAGGTATGCAGGTCCTCACCAAGGAATCTCCCACGCAATCGACATTCAGATGGCATCTATAAGCCCATTCCCCTCACACTGCTACTATGTGAGCGCAAATTTCTGGGCACTCTAGTGTCCAATCATCTTCTACCCTCGGATTACGAAAGGCACGTCAGCCAATCTGCATCCTCGGGTCTAAGAAGATTGAACAGGGGCAACTGTTGCACCCCAAAATTTGCCCTCCCATATTCTTCAAGAAATTGCTAAGTCAAGCTGCAAAAGTCCCCAAGGGTTGCACAGTGCAAAAGTCTCCTACACAGTCAAAACTAGGGTTTGTATTCTGGTCAAGAAAATGAAGTTTTCAAAGGTCCAATCAAGTCTCACATGCCTATAAAGATGGTCAAATATCCTCATATCAAGTTTCAAGGCATTCAGCTCAAAATTGCACAGTCAAAACCCTAAATTGCACTACAGTCAACTGTAGGGGCAAAATGGTCATTTGACAGTCAAAAGTTCAAATTTTTGGTCAACATATCATTTTGAAGCCACAAACATCATTTGATCAATGCTTGATCATGATTCTCAAAATTTGGCTCAGAAATCATCAAGATGCAAAAGTTACTATATTTGGACAGCTGAAAAAGTCAACTGAAATTGACCAGGGCATAACTTTCACATGGATTATCAGAAAAATCCCATCCAAAGCTCATTTTGAAGAGAAAGACATTTCCTACAACTCATCTTCATACTTCAAGTCCAAGAAATGCTCTCACAAAAAGTTATCAATTTCAACATTATAGGTCATTTTCAAAAGTCAACAAAAAGGGACTTTAAGTCAAAGGCCATAACTTGAGATTGGTAAATCAAAATGACATGGGACCAAAGGCATTGGTTAGAGGATTCAAAGACCTTTCCAAAATGTCCAAGAACATGAGAAAAGCTTAAACATTGAGCAAGTTATGCCTTGTAGAAGTTGGGAAATTTTTGGATATTTTGAAAAGTCAACATTGATCCAAATGACCTGAAATTGCTAATGGGCCCATTTTTCTTCCATGATTCATCATTCTAAGTATGTGCACGACCACTTGGCCCAAAGGGAAGTATTTTCTCATTTTTTATTTATTTATTTGAATTATTATTCATATTAATTCATTTAAATCAAATTAAATATGTGAAAAATGTCTAACCTAATTTTTTTTCAATCTTTTTATACATGTTTTGAGCTCAATATTTCGTGCATATCCCAATATAGAAAGATTTGGATGGAATTGATCTTAATTGATACAAAGTAGCATGAAAAAGATATGAAAAAGATCTTGGAAAATCAATTTGCAAAACCATTGAATGAAAGAGATTTGATTGAATTTTTTGACCTAATCTGTTCAATACATAAGCATAGACCTAAACCTAATGCTGGGAGACACTGGAAGCTGCGCAGAAGCCATTAACAAACTTGCAAATTTTGTCCAAAAGTTCAAAACTGAAAACCACGTTTTAAGTCGATTCAAAGCATAATATTGGTTTCAATAGCTTCCTAGGACATCGCTGAGCACAACTGGATAGGTTTCCATACGCATAGCCTTCGGAATTGGTATACAGAAACCAAGTTTCTTCTCATTTTTCTTGTAATCGTATTTTGATATTCAAGCATTTTTACTGCATTTTTTCCATGGATTCATACTTATTAGATCATCCTAGAACTAACCACATGATTTAATTGAATTCTTATGCACTATTGGAGAATCTGCCATTGATACTTCTTAGGGTTTGCAGAGCTTCAATTTAGGGTCTTTCGTTTAAAGAAAAATTGGCATCCAAGACTTGTATCATTGAATCAAGCGTTGTTGGACGATCATGAACATATACTCGCGCCTAATTTATGTTTAGAGATGAGCTAATCGCTATTTTCTCAAAACGCCCTTAAAACTACGCTTAAGAAACCGTTGCTATATGTTTTTGTTTTCAGGAACGCGTGGAGAAGATGGAGTCGTGGCAGTGTATGATACGCTAATTTGAATCTCGCGCGTTTTTAACCCACTAACATCATGTTTTTGTTTATTATATTTATATGTTATTATATGTTAAATGTACAAGCGATGGTTCAGTGGCAAATGCGTTGTTGGGAACGGTACATGACCTGGGTTTGAGCCCCAGGTCTTACAAGTTTCCATATTATTTTTCAAAAGCAATTCCTATGTGCTTCAAGGCTGCAGACGCATCATGTTCCTTCATCATCTACCCATACACGCGTCTAGCATATTCAGATCCAAGGCTGGGAATTGATGAACACCATGAGGATGAGTCAACCGTCCCACACGCATGCATCAAAGTCAACAAAGCCATGATACAAATGGGCCTGAATTGCTGAGCCCATACCTCCTAAATTGGGACTTCCACCCCCCTGGTTTGCCTTCTCTACATTTTTTTATTCTCAATTATTGTTTTATTTGGTTTTATTAATTTAATTAATTATTTTTTACAAAATATGAAAAATACCTAAAAATCAGAAAAGATAAAAAACATAAATATTTTATTTTCAATATTTTCTTGTAAATAAATTTGCATGTAAAATTAGTCTTAAATTAGGTTACAATTTAAATTCTTTTCATAACAAAAATCCAAAAAATATAGAATTAGGTTTAATAAATGTTTTATTCCTTTTAATTTTTCTTTTTACCATAATATTATTTATTTATTTATTTTCGTAATTAAAATTGTACATAAATAATTTAGGTTTAATTTAGGTTAAATATTAATACTTTCATAATAAATTTAAAAGCCATTAGAATTAGGGTTGCGTCGTACTTTGATTAAATCTTTTTCTATTAAATCTTAAAAAACATAAAAATACCAAAATACATTTTCTTTTAATTTTAATTTTAATTCCTTATTAATTTTAATTTTGCAAAAGGGTCCAACGCCCATATTTTTAATTGTTTAATTTGCGTATTTATTTTATTGCTTAAATAATTATGTATCTCTCCCAAAGCGTTGTAACTTAAACTTCTCGCACTTTTCAATTTCGTTATTTACTTTGCTTTATTTATTTTCTGTCAAATCGGGTCCGGTTTAATTTTGGCGATGTGGACCCGCGCCATTTGTAATAGCTTAGAATTTACTTTTCCGCAAATATTTTTAACTGTTAACAAACAAAGCATGCAAGAATGAATGGCCTTAAATAAAATCAAGCGTAGATCACAATGAACATGAACAAGACAAATATCAATGAATCTGACACACAAATCGCACACACCACCCCTAGGGTACGCCTCACTGTTGCCTTGCCTTCGAAAGGTGATCGTCGAGTAGAGGATGTCTTAGTAAGTCCTCATGATCCGGGAACCTGGCATGAGGGTAGCTTCTAAGGTGTCTTCCTATTGCTCTGGTGATCACCATGTCCCGAACCTCGAATTGACCCGAACACCTCCAACGGTAGTGCTACCTACCTCTCAATGGTGGGATGGCACTACTTTAAAGGACATTTACACAGACGAATTCCTTAGGGTAGGTAGGTTCTCGTAGATACTTGCTCTAATTTCAAAAACATTCAAAAATCTTTTCACACCGACACTTTTCAAAAGCTTTCAAAACAATTTTTCAAACACTCTGACACAAGAGTCGATCTGAAACTTTCAAAGAAACTTTTTAAACCCACATTGAAAAGCAAACAAAATATTTTGAAAACACATTGAGCAAGTACCTAAGAGCCCATGGATAACCATGGATAGAAAGGGTGCTAACACCTTCCCTTTCTATAACCTACCTCCCGAACCGAGAGCAATCTCTATAAGGAATTTTTCTGTGCTTTTGTCCTTTCCATTTGGAGAAAATAAAAGACGGTGGCGACTCTTGCTTCCGCGACATTTCGCGAACCAGCGTTAAACAGTCAGTTCCAGATCCACCGATCACAGAACTGGCGACTCTTGCTTCCGCGACATTTCGCGAACCAGCGTTAAACAGTCAGTTCCAGATCCACCGATCACACCTACAAAGAGCATGTGTGTTGTACCCAAAAATTTTCCCTCCCATATTTCTCAAAACATTTCAAGAATGATACTCAAATTGCTCAAGGTAGTCCTAGGGTTGGCTATACAAGCTCTCTCCTAAGGCAGTCTACCTTAAATTAGGGTTTCATGTTGCATCAAGATACTTGAGTCCAAGGGACCCCCAAATTCTCAACATTGTCCTAATATGTTCTCAAGGTCATCCATGTCAAGTTTCAAGCCCTACAGAGGAAATTTGCTCAGTCAATTGCTCAAAGGCCCAAAAATCGATTGTGCTAGGGCAAAAGTCAACTGTGACCCCATACAGTCAAACTTCAAGATTTTTGGTCAACATCCTCATTTTTAAGTATACTTCATCATTTGATCAAGGTTTGATCATGATTCATCAAGGATTTCTCATAATTCATCAAGACTCAAAAGTTGTAAATTAGGGTTTTGTAGGAAAAGTCAACTCAACTTTGACCAAGCATAACTTTCTCATACTTTATGAGAAATGACCCATCCAAATATAATTTTGAATAGGATGCAATTCCATACAATCCATCTTCATATCCCAAGTTCAAAATATGCTCTCACAAGAAGTTATGAATTTGGACATTATAGGTCATTTTGAAAAGTCAACAAAAAGACCTTTTTTGTCAAAGCTCCATACATGAGAATGGAATATCAAGGTGATATGAGACCAAAAGGGTTGATTATAGGACATCTCAAGCTTTCTAAAAAGTCAAAGAACACCTCCAAAGAGTCAAAATTGAGGAAGTTATGCATTGGTGAAGTTGACCCTTTTTACAAAATTGCCAAAAGTCAACTATCCCTAAAACTTCAAATTTTGCCAAATGGGCCCAATCTTTTTCACTTGTTTTGAGTTGGCAACATAGTCCACGAGCTCTAGCCTTTTCCACTTGTCCACATCTTGTTTTTATTATTTATTTTGATTTTTATTTGATTTAAATCAGTTTTAATCAAAACAAATCATATAAAATCCAAAATATTGAAAACCAAAGATTTTATGCTTGTTTCTGGTTTTATTATACAGCTAGCAAACAATCAAACTCGTATGAAGGCATGTGTGCACAAAAAGATTGGATTTGGACCAATTTTGGAAAGTTTTCAAAGTGTATAAAAGCATAATCCAAATCATTGAAGGAGGAAGATTGAATACAGCTTATTAACCCTAATACATTGCTTGGTACATATAGAAGGGAGGCAGACCTAAAAGAGAGGTTAAAAACAGGCGCATGAACAAGAACAAAAACTGCAAAAATCAAGAAAAAGTGGTGAATCGAATTTGCACTTTAGAGGCATCCTCAAGACTCTTTGCCTATCCCAATTGATTCCTGGGAGTCTCAGTAAGCTAAAGCAATCAAAACCAAGCGTTTTCCAGTCCCAAATCGCACTATAAGTCAGTCACGACACCTCTCTTTTCTTGAAATCGAATCTCATGATATAGGCATTGTTAGGATGAATTAGTCACATATTCTTGATCTATGGAACATATGCAAGCTTTTTGCATGATTTAATTGCATTTATATGGCCTGTAGAGAATTTCACCATGGCTAGGTTTCGAAGCTTCGTTTTAGGGTTTTTGTATGCAGGGAAAATTGGCCTTCATGAATGGTACCTTTAGGTTCAGAATGACCAGGCGAATCCAACCATGGCGTTAGGGTTCATTTATATGGCCCATGGAGGATTTTTGAACGAGCATTGCTTATAGCTGCGGACAAACGTCCGTAGGTAAAATTTGAAACTTTTACCCACGGAGAAAGGAAGAAGACAAATACGTGGCCAACCATCATTCGTTCGTTTGAAAATTCGTGCTAGGATCTGTATATTTCGCTTGTTTATTTTAAAATATTTCTTGTTTATGTTACATACAACAAAAACAGATGGCACGGTGGCAGCCAGGCTGGTGTTTAAGGCGTGGGAGTGCTTGAGGTCAGGGGTTCGACCCCTGCCTCCAACATTTGGTATTTTTCCAATTTTCTTTCAGGTTATCCAGCGCATATGCAAGACCAGGACCATTGTGCACCTTCACAATCAATCATGCCAAGTGTCTCGAGGCCAAATCTGATGGCCATCCAGGAGAGACCACCATGAGCCACAGTCAACATGCAACATGGGATCCTCAAGGTCAATGTGGACTTTCTCTTTTCGGCCCAGAATTCTGTTTGCACCCCCCAAAAATTGCTATCCAGGCCCATTTTCTTACTCTTTTTCTTTTTACATTTTATTTAATTATTTCATTTAATTATTTTTACTAACAAATTAAATTATTTTCTTTTATCAAAAAATCACCAAAAAGTTTTATTGTTCACCAATTAGATTTAGGTATTATTTTTTAATAAGTTTATTAATTTAATTAGATTTAATTTTAGGGATAACTTTAATTTATTTTGTAAATAACTTAAAAATAATTGGAATAAATAGGTTTTTTTTACTAACTTAATTATATTTTATTTTTTCCTAAAATAACCAAAAAAACCAAAAATAGGTCATGTATTTATTTTTATTAATTAATTTAATTAACTAATTAATTGCGTTTTTAATTTAGAAAACTTATTTCTTTGATTAAAAAACAACAAAAAACATTTTTCATTTTAAATTAGGTTAGAAGGGTCAAAACCCTAATTTTCTCGTCGATCTAATTTTTTCTCGCGCACTTTATTTTTATTATTGATCATATTGATGTAACTGCCTACAGTTTGTAATAGTTTAATTAGGGCTTTTACCTTTTCATTTATCGCTTTATTATTTTCAAGGGTTTATTTTTGGCTATGTAAATACCCGAAGCCTTGTAATAGCGTAGTTTAATTTCTGCATTTTAAATTCCGCAAATTATAAATTGTTAGATGTATGATAATAGGATGCATGACAAGAATGTATGATTAATTTTAAAATAGTTAGATCACCCTAAATGTGCAAAGATAAATAACTGAAATTGAATCACTCACACATGCGCACTCCTAGGGTACACTCCCACTTGGTTGCCTTTGGTAAACGGTCATTGAGTATAGGATGCTTTAGTGGTCGTCCTTTTGTCTAAACAAAGATCAAAGTCCCGATTCGGAAACTTGCCTCGGAATGGTTGCCTCGGATATTGTTGCCTCGAATAATTGATCTAAGACATTGGGGTTATTACTAAGACGTCCTAACATTGCTTTAGTGATCGTACGTCCCTTTCGAATTGACCCTCAAAACTCCAACAACGATGCTACCTACTCATTAATAGTGGGATAGCATTTTCTAAAGGAAACAAGCGTAGAATGATTCTTTTTTCGAGTAGGTAGATTAGCTCTTAAGTACTTGCTCAAACAAAACAAAGCTTTTTCACACTTACACTCCTTTTCAAATAAAGTTTTCAAAAACACTTCATTACACTCTTGAGGACAGAAGCAAGAGTTAAATCGAAGTCAAAACAAAAGCTTTTAAAATCACGCAAACACAAAGAAAACAATTTTGAAAATA
Source organism: Vicia faba (assembly GCA_948472305.1). Classification (NCBI taxonomy): domain Eukaryota; kingdom Viridiplantae; phylum Streptophyta; class Magnoliopsida; order Fabales; family Fabaceae; genus Vicia; species Vicia faba. The sequence continues at coordinate 581,194,128 of OX451736.1, read as the reverse complement.
ATGAGCAAGTACCTACGAGCCCGTAGATAACTACGGATAGAAAGGGTGCTAATACCTTCCCTTTCTATAATCTACCCTCCGTACTCAGAAATATCTCGAAAAAGGAATTTTTCTGTGCTTTTTTCCTTTCCTTGTTGGATAAAATAAAAGTCGGTGGCGACTCTTGCTTACCGCGACAATTTGCGAACACAAACGTAAAACACAAACCAACAAATTCCTTAAAAAATAGGGAAACACGTCTCGGTTCTGGCCACCGTATCACAGAACTGGCGACTCTGCTGGGGACTGTAAATAAGTGGGATGTACCTTAGGAATAGTTCATCATATTCTTTTCAATTGTTTGAATTGTTTGCTTTATATTTGTGGGCTTTGTATCGGAGTTACTATAGATCCTAACCCGGATCTGGGGGACACCTTTTAGGTAAGTAGCAATAGATTGTGAGGGAACTGCACGGAGTAGACCAATACAGTTGAAGCAGTAGCTACGTTGGTGTGACACATTAGTTGGTACCGATATCCCTTGTGGAAGAACAAGGAGAGTATGGGGCTGCTAATGGGTCATTAAGCATCAACTGACCTTAGAACCTATAATTGACCAACTTGGCCATAGAAAGTAGCAGTATGCTACACTTATTGAGACCATACTCTCGCGATGATTCCGGCCACAAGAAAAGGTTGCTAAACTGGAATTATGACCGATGGAGGATGGTCAGTGATATTGAGAACCTCTAGAACCCGGTTACTATTACTAGGACAGGTTGAACCGACTAAACTGATAGAGGGTAATACCTAAACTCCATGCCATCCTGAAATTTAAGGGCTATTGTGTGACTTGTTTGCTCTTACCATGTTTTCTATCTGTGGTATGTCTTTATCATGACATCATGCATCATGACATTGCATGCATATTTCATTAGACTAACAATTTCAAAGACCGAGGGGATTCATCTTTGTTCTGTTTTGCAGATCATGGCCTCTATGCGCAGAAATACCATTCAGATCAGTTTCGTGCAAATTCCTGCTCAGCTTAGAGAGTTGGTTTCAAAAATTCCTGATACTTCTTCCTTTGTCAGAATACATGGTCACCTCCTTGGCTTGGTCACCTCCAAGTTGGACGAGCAAATGATAAGTGTCCTGTTCCAGTTCTTCGACCCGTTGCATCACTGTTTCACCTTCCTGAACTATCAGTTGGTCCCTACTTTGGAGGAGTTTTCTGAGTTACTTGGCATATCTATTCTAGAGCAGACACCCTTTACAGGTTTGGAGATAGCTCCTAGGCCAGAGGATATTGCTTCAGCCCTACATCTAACAAAGGCTGATGTAGTATCTAACTGGGAGATTCAGAGCGGGGTTAAAGGTTTCTTGGAAAAATTCTTGATTGATCAAGCTCAATAGTTCTGGGATGGTTTGGACTTTCAAGCATTCGAAGACATCCTGTCACTCCTCATCTATGGCTTGGTTCTGTTCCCAAATTCAGATTCTTTTTCGATGTGAACGCAGTCAAGATCTTCATGTCTCGTAACCCATTGCCTACTCTCTTAGGTGACATTCTACATGCTCTCTATACCCGTACTGTTCGGAGAAGGGGAACCCTCATGTGTTGTGCACCGCTGCTGGCGAGGTGGTTTATTTCTCACATCCCCAAATCTATAGTGAAGAATGAGGAAGGTATGGGTTGGGCCTACAGAATCATGTCCCTTGCTCATACGGACATCATCTGGAGTACTAAAGACATGGAAGAGGTAGCTGTCATTGATCGGTGTAGGGAATACCCCAATGTTCCATTTCTTGGAATTCGAGGAGGCATAACCTATAATCCTTGTTTGGCCCTACGACAGTTTGGACGAGCTCGGAGGGACGGTCCTCATGAGTTGCTACTTATAGGCATTGTCTTTGACTTCAAGGGGTATGTTGAGGGACATCGCCACAGGTTCATACGAGCTTGGGATAGGGTGAACAAGTCTGGTCCACATGAGCTAGGAGTGAATACTTCTCTCCCGATGCAACCATACCTCCCGTGGGTTCGAGCCCGTGCTCAAAAGCTGGGGATGCCATATGAAGCCGTTTTGCCGGTAATTGTAGAGCATGCTGATGATGAAGGTGTTCTTTATACGATCCTCCATCCATACATTCCTACTGACATTGGGGCATTGAAGAGATCGTGGATCCATCTAAGGGAAGAAAGGGATACTTACAGAGAGAAGTATCATGAGCAGGAGCGGAAGATCCCGAAGCTTACAAGACAGCTGGAGAACGAGAGGACTATCAATGATTATGTCAGCACGAAAGGAAAATGACCATGGGAGCATTGATATCTTTTTCTATTTCTAGTTTAGATTTGCTTTTTCAGTATTTCTTTTGTAACGCCTTAAGGGCATTTGTTAAACATTGTTTCAAGTTTTAATCTAATAAAGTGTGTTTTATTTTGGTTTACAAATTTGAATCTCCCTAAGTCTTTGAAATCATTTCATATGCATTCCATTCCCATGCACCTCATTACAGGTACCCTTACAGGTTTCTTATCTTCTTCGTTGTCTATTTCAGCACAACATGTCTTCTGAAACATCCATTGATCAAGCCATCAAGGCTCTGCAAGCTCAGAATGCTCAGTTCCAGGAAATGTTCATGAACTTGGCCAAGAGTCAACAAGATCTGAAGACTCTTATCTTGAAGGATAAGAAGAAGAAGAAGAAGAAGAAGACAGTCCTCCTGAATATGGGTCACAGATTTGGGAACTGGTTGATACAAGAAGATAATTTATCTCACTCATCTGGAGGGGGGGAGAATCAAGAAGAAAGGAAAGTTCCTAGCTGTTGTACCCCAAAATTTTCCCTCCCATATTCTTCAAAATTTTCCAAGTCAAAGCTTCAAAGTCTCCCCAAGGGTTGCACAGTTCAAGGGCCTCCTAACAGTCAAAGATTAGGGTTTTGGTTCTGACAAAGAAAATGAAGTTTCCAAGGGTCCAATCAAGTCCCACATGCCCACAAACATGGTCAAGCATCTTCATGCCAAGTTTCAAGACTTACAGTACAAAATTGCACAGTCAAAAACCCCAATTGCACTATAGTCAACTACAGGGGCAAAATGGTCATTTGACAGTCAAAAGTTCAAATTTTTGGTCAACATCTCATTTTGAGGCCACAAACATCATTGGATCAATGCTTGATCATGATTCTCAAAGCTTGGCTCAAAAAGTCTCAAGATGCAAAAGTTTCCATATTTGGACAGTTGAAAAAGTCAACTGTAACTTGACCAAGGCATAACTTCCATATAGATTATCAGAAAAATTCCATCCAAATCTCATTTTTAAGAGAAAGACATTTCCTACAACTCCTTTTCACACTTCAAGTCCAAGAAATGCTCTCACAAAAAGTTATCAATTTCAACATTATAGGTCATTTTCAAAAGTCAACAAAAAGGGACTTTAAGTCAAAGGCCATAACTTGAGATTGGTAAATCAAAATGACATGGGACCAAAGGAATTGGTTAGAGGACTTCAATACCTTTCCAAAATGTCCAAGAACATGAGCAACGCTTAAAAATTGAGCAAGTTATGCCTTGTGGAAGTTGGGAAATTTTTGGGTATATTTGAAAAGTCAACATTGCTTCAAATGTCTTAAAAATGCTAATGGGCCTCTTTTTCTTCCAAGAATCATTATCCAAGGCATGTGCACGACCATTTGGCCCAAAGGGAAGTTTTTCATCATTTTTATTTATTTAATTGAATTTTTAAATGCTAATAATTCATTTAATTAAAATAAATATGTGGAAAATACTAAACCTAAGTTTTTAAATCTTTTTGTGCATGAAATAGTCTCAAGATTTCGTGCATGATCTGATTTAGAAAGAATCCATGTGATTGGACATGATTGGAACCAAAATAGCATGAAAAAGATTGAAAATATTTGCCATGAAAATCCAATATCCATTCCATCAATGCTTTGATCCTTTGGCTCAGATTTTTTACCCTAATCATTCTATACATAAGCCTAATGCAAACCCTAGTGCCAATGACCACAAAGCTGCGCCAGAAAAGCATAGAAGAGTTTGAGTTTTTTGCCAAAAAATTGAAAACTGAAAACAATATTCTAGCACGATTCAGAGCAAGAGACCAATTGCAAAAGCTTCCTCGTGTATTACTGAACCTAACTGCATCATTTTTCAACCCTTACACGCCCAGAATTGGTATAGGGAATTCAAACTGTTTTCAATTTTATGCATAATCGTGTTTTACTATTCAAGCATTTCCATTGCATTTTTTTTATGGATTCATACTAATTGGTTGATTCTGAAGCTAACTGTATACTTTGATTGAGTTTTCGTGCACTATTGAAGAATTCACCATGGAAGATGGTTAGGGTTACAGGACTTTCAAATTAGGCGTTTCTAAATACTGTAAAATTAGAGAACCTCAATGCCATGGTTGAAATCAGCATGCTTGGACGATTCTAAAGCAACCCTCGCGCCTAATTTATGTGATACCATGGCCTATTCGCTATTATTGAAAACTGCATGTTTTGGGGGGGGGGGGGGGGGTTTAAAACCCCCGCTAACCTTTGTTATGTTTCAGGAAAAAAAACAAAACGAGGAGGAAGATGATGAAGTGTCAAGGCATGATTGGGTTATTTGAATTTTTGCGCTAAAGTCCCACTAACGCTTGCTTTATTCTTATATTATTCATTAGTCATATAATAAACAAAGTGCACTAGCAGCTCCACTGGTCAGGCGTGTGATTGGTAACTTCTGGGACCTGGGTTCGAATCCCAGGTCCCCCACCCCTTTCCATATTATTTTTCTACTCACGCTTCTGTGCAGTTTCATTACAAGGGTGCACCATACGCTCCCCACTCAAACGTGCCACACGTCCCACCATCTCCATCCAAGGGCCAAGATCTGAGGCCTATCATGTGCCTTAGTCAACACACATACATGCCAGCGTCAAAGTCAAACAAGGCCATAGACAAATGGGCCAGAATTACTGGGCTTTACCTCCAATTGGGGACAGAAACCCCCCAAGGTATTGTATTTTCTTTCTTTTCCTTATTTTATTTATTTCACTTATTTTTTTTTTTAATTAATTCCTTTAATTTAACTTATTTTTCATAAAGTCTAAAAAATAGTAAAAAACAGAAAAGTCATAAAAATCAAAATATATTTATTTAATCAATATTTTTTAAGTAAATATCATTAATTAATTTAGCTTTGTAAAATTAGGTTTAATTCAAACATTTTTCTTAATAAACTTAAAATTTGTAGAATTAGGTTTTAATCAATTTTTATCCTTTTTTCTTTTCTTTCACAATAATTAATTATTAAATATTATTTTTGTAATTAAATTACCATGTAAATAATTAGATTAATCTTAGGTTTAATTTTAACATGTTTTCTTAATAAATTAAAAAACAACTAGAATTAGGGTTAATATTTTAATTTCATTTAATTTTTCTCATGAAAAAACCATAAATACAAAAAACTCAAAAAATAATTTCTTTTTCTTTTTAATTTCATTAATTTAATAATCATAATTTAATTTCATTAAAAAGGGTCCAACGCCCTCGCTTCCAATTTTAATTCCAATTCGCGCATTTTATTTTACTTCTTATAATATTAATGTAACTCTCCCAAAGCCTTGTAAACTCGGACATTTTATTTCTCGCACTTTATTTACTTTCTGTCAAATCGGGTCCTGGATTTTAATTTGGCGATGTGGACCCGCGCCTTTGTAATAGCTTAGAATTTTTAATTTCCGCAACTTTTTTAACTGTTAATAATGGCATGCAAGAATGAATGACAAAAATAAAAACAAACGCGTAGATCACCCATGACATGAACAAGACAAAATAAATGAATCTGACACACGAATCACACACCACCCCTAGGGTACGCCTCACTGTTGCCTTGCCTCGAAAGGTGATCGTCGAGTAGAGGATGTCTTAGTAAGTCCTCATGATCCAGGAACCTAGCATGAGGGTAGCTTCTAAGGTATCTTCCCATTGCTCTGGTGATCACCATGTCCCGAAACTCGAATTGACCCGAACAACTCCAACGGTGGTGCTACCTACCTCTCAATGGTGGGATGGCACTACTTTAAAGGACATTTAAACAGACAAATTCCTTAGGGTAGGTAGGTTCTCGTAGATACTTGCTCTAATTTCAAAACAAATCAAAAAAATACTTTTCACACCGACACCTTTTCAAAAAGCTTTCGAAAGCAACTTTTCAAACACTCTTGAGGACCGATACAAGAGTCGAACTGGAATTTTCAAAGAAACTTTTTAAAACCCACATTGAAAAGCAAACAAACACTTTTGAAAACACAATGAGCAAGTATCTAAGAGCCCATGGATAACCATGGATAGAAAGGGTGCTAACACCTTCCCTTTCTATAACCCACCTCCCGAACCGAGAGCAATCTCTTTAAGGAATTTTTCTGTGCTTTTGTCCTTTCCATTTGGAGAAAATAAAAGACGGTGGCGACTCTTGCTTCCGTGACATTTCGCGAACCAGCGTTAAACAGTCAGTTCCAGATCCACCGATCACAGAACTGGCGACTCTGCTGGGGATTCTTATAAAGTGAGGTGTACCTTAGGACTAAGATCACTTGTGTTTTCAATTGTCTGAATTGTTTGCTTTATTATTGTGGGCCTGTCTTCGAAGTTCTAATAGATCCTAACCCAGATCTGGGGATACCTTCTTAGAAAGTGGCAACAAGGCTGTGGGGGAACTGTGCGGGGTATACCGACATGGTTGAAGCAGTCTGCTACGTTGATGTGGCACTTTGGTGTGTACCGGTAACCCTTGAGTTCAGTCAAGGAGAGTACGGGGCCTTCGCGTGGTGTCGTGAAGCATCAACAGACCTTAGGAACCTTAATTGAACTATCTTGGCCTCTTTAGGGTAGTGAGATAACTGACTTTGGTGCAGTCCGAGGTTGGTTGATACTCGATACTACACTCAATTAAGGGTTGCTTTCCTGGAATATTTTGGTCGCCAGTTCAGTGGCTAAATCGAAACGATGAACAATGAAAGCAATCCCATGATATTGGGACCCTTAGAACCCGGTTACTTCTAGTAGGACAGGTTGAACCCACCAACTTCAAGAGGGTACTACCCAGACCCCATGCTGGCCTAAACCTTAAGGGCTTGTCTTGTGTGACTTGTGTGCCTTACATGTTTGTCTTTGTAAATATCTGTGGTGTGTTTAATCATAGCATCATGACATCATCCAGCATCATATGCATTGACTAACCATTTCAGGGGTTCGAATCTTCATCTTTGTTCTTGTTTTGTAGGACATGGAAACTGTTCGCATAAAGACAATTCAAATCAGTCTTGTAAGGGTCCCTCCTCAGCTTAAGGAACTTATATCCAGGATTCCCGAGAGCTCTTCATTCAGTGAAAGACATGGAAGGCTCATTAGCTTGGTCAACACCAACATTGAGGAAGATATGATAAAGGTCCTGTTCCAGTTCTTTGACCCTCTGCATCACTGTTTCACCTTCTTGGATTATCAGCTGGTACCTACATTGGAGGAGTTCTCCCGGCTCCTGAAGATCCCTATCCTTGATCAACTACCCTACAACGGTACGGAAAAGGAACCCAAGCTTGAAGAGATTGCTAAAGCCTTGCACCTACAACCATCTGACCTCAAGGGACATTGGGAAGTTAGAAGTGGTATCAAAGGGTTCTTAGCCAGGTTTCTGTTTGATAAGGCCCATGAATGTTGGAACTCCCTTGACTTACAAGCTTTTGAAGAAGTTGTGGCCCTCCTTGTCTATGGTTTGGTGTTGTTCCCTAACCCAGATCCGCTTATAGATATCAGTGCTGTCCAGATCTTTATGTCCAGGAATCCCATACCTACGTTGCTGGGGGACATCCTTCACTCATGTTACACTCGAACCATGAGAAAAAGAGGTGTCCTTATGTGCTGCACTCCTCTCCTGGGAAGGTGGTTTATTTCGCACCTTCCACAATCAGTTCTGAAGAACGAGCGGGGTTTGAGATGGTCACAACGGTTGATGACTCTTACACATGCAGATATACATTGGTGCCCTCGGTCCAGAGAGGATGTCACTATCATTGATCGTTGCAGGGAGTACTCTAATGTTCCTTTACTTGGAATCAGAGGAGGTATTACTTACAACCCATGCCTGGCTTGGAGACAGTTTGGTTATGCTCGGAGGGATGGCCCTCATGACATGTTAATTCCTGACATAGTTTTTGACTTCGACAACGATGCACAAGGACTTCGCCAGAGATTTATCAGAGCTTGGAGGATGCCCAGTAGGATAGACAGCAAGACACTGGGGCACAGGAATTCCATCCCGTTGGAACCCTATCTCAAGTGGGTACGAGCCCGCTCTCAGAAGTTAGTGATGCCATATCCTCATATGCTCCCTGTGATCAAAGAGCCAGCCTTGGAAGGAGAAGTGTCCTACACCATTCAACATCCTGATATGCCTACATCCTGGGAAGAGATGCAGAAGAGCTGGATCCAGCTTAAGGAAGAACGGAATTCTCTTGAGACCAGTCTACATGCTAGTGAAAAGAAGGTCTTAGAGCTCACCCGCCTATTGCATGAGGAGAGGAATCTCAACACCTACATAGCTCCAAAGAGGATGCGTAGTGTCTTTTGGGATTGATTTGCTTTTGTATTATTTTGCCCAGGAGGCTCTGATGTACCAAACAATTATTTCCTTAATGATAACGTGTGTTCCTTTTTGTCTACAACAAATTTGAACTTTCGAACCCTTGAATGCATTGCATAAACACATATCATTCATCATGTGCATAGTAGGTTTTCTTCTTTTCAGGTTGCTTACAGTTCTTCGCTGTTTATTTCAGCATCATGAATCCTGACTCATCATCAACTGAGATGTCCATCAAGGCTCTTCAGGCGCAGAATGCGCAATTTCAGGAATTAATCATGGGTTTGGCTCAGGGCCAAGAAGAGCTGAAGGCTCTGCTCCTGAAGAAGGAGAAGAAGAAGAAGAGAAGAACTGTTCTTTTCAACTCGGGCCGAAGGTTTAGCAACACTCTGCAGAACGAAGAGGCTGGTTCTTATATAGGCAAGGGTAGTCCTCAAGAGGGAAAATGTCCAAGTCCGGTAGTCTCCGACAACGAGACTGATTTTGATGAGGAGCAGTATCCTCCCGCAGAAGATAGATACAAGCAGTTGGAAGATAGACTGAAGGCTATGGAGGTCCAACAAGTGCCTGGGCTGGATTTTAGAGATTTGGGTTTGTCTACTGGTGTGATCATTCCTCATAAGTTCAAAGCACCATCCTTCACCAAATATGACGGGGCATCTTGTCCCAAGCTACACCTCAGATCCTACGTGCGGAAGATTCAACCGTACTCAGTGGACAAAAACTTGTGGATCCACTTCTTCCAGGAGAGTCTTTCAGGGACTCATCTCGAATGGTTCTATCAGCTGGATGGGACCAAGGTTCGTAACTGGGAGGAGTTGGCTACTGCTTTCTATAAGCAGTATCAATATAATGCCGACCTTGCCCCTACACGTACCCAACTCCAGGGTATGTCATTAGGTTCAAGTGAAGGTTTTAAAGAGTACGCGCAGAAGTGGAGGGATCTGGCTGGCAGGGTGCAGCCTCCGTTGACTGATCGGGAGTTGGTAGACATGTTCCTGGGGACCCTATCTGGGCCATTTTTCAACCATCTTATCGGTAACTCGTCTGCAGGGTTTACTGATCTGATTCTGACTGGAGAGAGAATTGAGGCTGGGTTGAAGTCTGGTAAGATTCCGAAGGGTGCATCTACAAGTTCTGAGAAGAAACCCTTCAAGAGGGAGGCTAGTGCTGTATATGGCTCTAGAAGACAAGAGAAACCTGAGCGCCGCCAATCTGTCAACGCGGTGATGATTGCCAAGCCTGCTGCCGCTCCTCGGCCAACCAATCCTCAAAGGGCTGAAAGACCCCGGAGAGAGTTCACCCGTTTGAGTATGACCCTATCGCAGATTTTTCCGCAGTTGCTGTCCACCAATCTAGTGACTGTCAGAGAGGCCCCAAAAGTTGTGAACACTGCCTCCCCCAAATACAATCCAAATGCCCGCTGTGCTTATCACTCCGATAGCTCGGGGCATTCCAATGATGACTGTTGGGCATTAAGGAATAAGGTGCAAGACCTTATTGACGCAAAAGAGATACAGTTCGAAGCGCCTGAGAGGCCGAATGTGGTGACTGCTCCCATGCCCCAGCATGGAGTAAATGTTGTTGATGAAGATGTATACGTTGTTTTTGTGGATGATCTAGCCACTCCCTTAATGACTGTTAAGAGGAACCTACTGCTGGCCGGTTTATTTCCGGGTTGCAGTGAGGGTTGCCTGTTCTGTGCTGTTTTCCCCTCTGGTTGTCCTTTGTTGAAGTTGGGCATCCAAAGCCTAATGGACAGTAAAGAGATTCTATTCAAAAAGTCCGCTGTTCAGTTGGTTCCAGTAGAAGAAGTTTCTGTGATTACAATCTTCAACAATCCAATCAACGCTCTCCCAAGAAAGCCTGTTCAAATCATGACTGTCGCACCTGTTGTTATTACTATTCCGGGGCCTCTCCCATACGTATCTGATAAGGTTGTCCCTTGGCATTATGGGGCAGACGTATATGTGAATGGAATCAAGCAAGAGTTCAACACTGGCACCAGTATCAGCAATATTACTGGTCCAGCCAAGGTTACCCGCAGTGGCAGGCTCTTCTCGCCTGACATTGCACCACCCGCTGCTCGAAGACCTCTCACAATAACACCTACAAGTGTACCTGTTCTTGTTTCTGATCAAGTTGTTTCCCCTGCTGCCGAGTCATCCAATGCTCGGGGCAAAGGGATTGAAGACGAGCCTGCCCGAATGGAGGCACCAATACCTATAAATGCTGAGGCCTCCCAACAAGAGATGGAGGAGATTCTAAAGATAATCAAGTAGAGAGACTTTAATGTTGTGGAACAGCTGGGGAATACGCCCTCCAAAATCTCCATGCTCTCCTTACTATTATGCTCAGAGGCCCATGCTAAGGCCTTGATTTCATTTCTCAAGACGGCCCACGTGCCACAGGAGACATCTGCAGTTCAATTCACCGATTGCGTAGCAAATCTGACAGCGGACAATGGCTTGGGTTTCTCGGATGCTGACCTTACTGCAAAGGGAATGGACCACAATGATGCCCTGCATGTCTCTATTGAATGCAGGGGCACTACTCTGGCGCATGTGTTGGTGGACACCGGTTCTTCTCTAAATGTGCTACCCAAGAAAGCCTTAGACCGTTTGGATTATGAAGGCCTGGAACTAAAACCTAGCAATATCATCGTTAGAGCCTTTGACGGTTCCAAGAGGATGGTTCATGGAGAGGTTGACATTCCTATTCGTGTGGGCTCTCAGGTGTTCGACTCTACTTTCTATGTGATGGATATTCGTCCATCGTATTCTTGTCTACTGGGTCGACCTTGGATCCATAAAGCTGGGGCAGTGACCTCTACCTTGCACCAGAAGCTAAAGTACCCTGTCAGAGGGAAGATTGTCACTGTGCAGGGAGAGGAGGAGTATATGGTGAGCCATTTGAATTCCTTCAGATATATTGAGATGGACGGGGAGTTTATTGAAACCCCCTTTCAGCATTTCGAAGAGGTACTTCCAATTTCAGCAGCAGCAGAAACAGGGGTCGAAGAGGATGTTCCTTTGAAGATGGCTTCCCTAAAGGATGCCCGGGCTGTGATTCAGAAAGAGGGACAGAAAGCTATGCGGAAGGCAAAGACCAGAAGACCTCCTGTGCTCATTACTAATCCAGGAGTGAATGCTATTGGGGAGGATAATGAAGTGGATGAAGCTGAGTTCAATAGCTGGATCTACCCGACAACTGATGGCGGATTGACCAATTGGATTGCCAAAGACCATACTCCTGTTACTTTTGTCACGCAGTAATAAACTTCTTTGTTTTGTTATTTGTAATAAACAATTAAAACTCTATGGCCCTGTGTCTTACCCGAGGCACCGTGGTTTCATTTGTGAGGGCATATAAATTGTCATTTCATATATCATAAATAAAAATCTTGGACGTTTTCTCGCATTTCGAATCTTATGCTCCTTTTCTTTCTTTCCTTCCTTTATATATTTCAAAACAGCTGTATTTACACACACTCACTCATACAGGTTTCAATCCACTCTGGATCTCACTGGTAACGACTCTGCTACTGCCAGTTATGACTTCGAAAATCCGATCAACTTAGCCGAAGACGAAGGTGAAGATGATTGCGAAGTGCCTGGCGAGCTTGCAAGACTGTTACTCCAGGAAGAGAGGGCAATTCAACCACACGAAGAGCCAGTTGAGACAATAAATCTGGGTACTAATACAGACAGGAAGGAGGTTAAGATTGGTGCCAACCTAGAGCTCAACGTGAAGCAACGGTTGACTCAGATGCTACATGATTATATGGAGATCTTTGCCTGGTCCTACGAAGACATGCCCGGGTTGGATACCGATATTGTGGTCCATCACTTGCCCACTAAGGAAGACTGCCCTCCAGTCAAGCAAAAGGTCCGCCGTATGCGTCCAGAGATGTCTGAGAAGATCAAAGCCGAGGTTATGAAACAGTTTGATGTCGGGTTCCTTGCAGTGACTTCTTACCCTCAGTGGGTTGCTAATGTGGTGCCAGTACCAAAGAAGGACGGTAAGGTCAGAATGTGTGTCGACTACAGGGATCTGAACAGGGCCAGCCCCAAAGATGACTTCCCCCTACCTCACATTGATGTCCTTGTTGACAATACAGCTCAGCATAAGGTGTTCTCTTTCATGGATGGTTTTTCAGGTTATAATCAGATCAAGATGGCACCTGAAGACATGGAAAATACTACATTTGTTACTATGTGGGGCACCTTCTGCTACAAGGTCATGCCTTTTGGACTAAAGAACGCTGGGGCAACCTACCAACGTGCCATGGTTGCTTTATTTCATGACATGATCCATCATGAGATAGAAGTGTATGTTGACGACATGATCGCAAGGTCCCAGACTGAGGAAGAACACCTAGATCATTTGCAGAAGTTGTTTGACCGTCTGAAGTTGTACAAGCTGAGGTTGAACCCGAACAAGTGCACCTTCGGGGTAAGATCTGGAAAATTGCTAGGCTTCGTTGTAAGTGATAAGGGTATTCAAGTGGACCCTGCCAAGGTCAAAGCTATTCAGGAGATGCCAGTTCCTAAGACAGAGAAAGAGGTCAGAGGCTTTTTAGGACGCCTGAATTACATTGCTCGATTCATCTCACACCTAACTGCTACCTGTGAGCCAATCTTCAAGCTGCTGAAGAAAGATCAGGTAGTACTTTAGAATGATGAATGTCAGGCCGCTTTTGACAGAATCAAGGAGTACCTCCAAGAACAGCCCATCCTTATGCCACCGGTTGAAGGGAGACCTCTGATACTATACCTGACAGTATTGGACAACTCAATGGGGTGTGTGCTGGGGCAGCATGACGAGTCTGGCCGAAAAGAGCATGCCATATATTACCTTAGCAAAAAGTTTACCGACTGTGAGACCCGATACTCACTGCTTGAGAAAACTTGCTGCGCTTTGGTATGGGCTGCTCGCCGGCTGAGACAGTATATGCTGACTCACACTACCTTGTTGATCTCAAAAATGGATCCTATAAAGTACATATTCGAAAAGCCTGCTCTGTCTGGGAGAATAGCGAGATGGCAGATGATCTTGACGGAATACGACATTCAATACACGACTCAGAAAGCCATCAAGGGAAGTGTATTGGCAGACCACTTGGCACATCAGGCCGTAGACGACTATCAATCAATGAACTTCGAGTTTCCGGACGAGAGCATCATGATTCTGACTGATTGTGAAGTACCTGGACCGGATGAAGGACCTGAGGAAGGATCCCGATGGTCTATGCACTTTGACGGAGCCTCCAATGCTTTGGGTAACAGTATCGGCGCTGTAATCATATCCCATCAAGGCACTCATACTCCATTGACTGCCCGGCTATGTTTCAACTGTACCAACAACATGGCGGAGTATGAGGCGTGCATCATGGGTCTTCAAGCTGCGATCGACCTAAGGATCAAGTTTCTGAGTGTCTTCGGAGATTCCGCTCTCGTGATCAATCAGATCAAAGGAGAGTGGGATACGAAACATCCGAATCTTATTCCTTACAGAGAATGTGTGTTGACATTGATCCCCCACTTCACGAAGATAACCTTTGAACATTTCCAAAGAGAGGAGAATCAGTTAGCGGACGCGTTAGCAACAATGTCTTCTATGTTCAAGATCAAATGGGATAATGAGGCTCCCCGGATCATCATCTAGAAACTGGACGAACCGGCATACTGTTGTGATCTCGAGACTGAATTGGTGATTGAGAAGCCTTGGTACCATGAGGTGAAGAGATATCTGGAAGCTCAGGAATACCCTGAAGGTGCATCTGTCAATGATAATAAGTTTCTGAAAAGGTTCGCAGCAAAGTTCTTCGTTAGCAACGGCATCTTGTACAAGCGAAACCATGATTCGACCCTACTGCGTTGTGTGGATAAGACTGAAGCAGAAAGGATCATGGAGGAGCTACATGAAGGGACCTTCGGAACACATTCCAGTGGGCACACTATGGCAAAGAAGATCCTTCGGGCAGGGTATTTCTGGTCCACAATGGAAGCTGACTGCTACCAACATTCCCGGACATGTCACAAATGCTAGATATACGCAGACAAGGTGCATGTTCCTCCAGTTCCTTTGAATGTCCTGACTGCGCCTTGGCCGTTTGCAATGTGGGGCATATACATGATCGGTGAAATTAAACCTACGGCATCTAACGGGCATCGCTTCATCCTGGTAGCAATTGATTACTTCACGAAGTGGGTTGAAGCAGCTTCCTACGCTACGGTAACCAAGACGGTTGTGGCACGGTTCATTCGGCATAACCTGATCTGTCGATACGGCGTCCCAGAGAGGATCATTACTGACAACGGTACCAATCTCAATAACAGGATGATCACTGAGCTCTGCGAGCAGTTTAAGATACAACACCATAACTCATCTACTTACAGACCGAAGATGAATGGGGCTGTAGAAGCAGCAAATAAAAACATTAAGAAAATCGTGCAGAAGATGACAGTGACTTATAAAGATTGGCACGAGATGTTACCGTTCGCTCTACATGGGTACCGTACCTCAGCCAGGACGTCAACCGGGGCAACTCCTTTCTCCTTGGTTTATGGTATGGAGGCAGTCTTATCGATCGAAGTGCAAATACCCTCTCTCCGGATAATGAAGGATGCAGATCTGAACGAAGACGATTGGATCCAGACACGACTTGATCAGTTAAACCTCATTGATGAAAAAAGACTTGCTGCTATCTGTCATGGTCAGACGTACCAAAAATGGATGATCAGGGCATTTAACAAAAAGGTCAGACCACAGGAATATCAAGTTGGGGATCTGGTAATCAAGCGAATCATCCTTCCTCAGAGTGATCCAAGGGGCAAATGGACCCCTACGTACGAAGGTCCATTTGTAGTTAAACATGTGTTCTCAGAAGGAGCCATGATTCTAACCAACATGGATGGTGACGACCTTCCTCACCCCGCCAATGCAGACATAGTAAAAAGATACTACGCATAAAAAAGACCCCCTAGGTTGACATGCCTAGGCAAAAATTAGGGCTTCCCGGCGAACCAAAAGGGTTCGGGCAAAATGAAGGGATGAAAATGAAAAAAATCTGTACACCCGGCAAGTCGAAAACCTGAAAAGGCGGCTTGGGCAAAAATGGGTATCCCGGTGGACTGAAAACCCGAAAGGGCGGTCCAGGCAAAAGTTAGGGATAAAGCGTAATACTATGTCTTATTGGATCACTTTGCATCCAGAATCCGGTATCTACATCAAGTTCAGACGGCACCGATCAGTCAGCTTCACCTTCAACCAAGGTCATCAAGTGATGAGACGCTCGAAGATATAAGGGCAATAGCAGAGTTGAAACCCAGTGGGATCATTCATTTCACACAGCTGTTTTATTTTCTCTTGTACAAAATTTGTATAAACTCTTTTGTTCGGCGGCGTTCTCTTACTAGGACGTCAGCCTCTTGTACATAAACGCCTATTTACAGGCAATTCAAAATCAATACAAAAATCACTTTTCAGTTAAAATTGCCAATTGTTTTTCCTTTTCTGTTTTGTTTTGCGAAGAACGTCCAAGGTTCAATTTGTGATATATGCATTGACGATAATTTGCTAACTCATGAATAATTGCATATGAAACAAAGGATTAATTACAGGTAACATTAGAAACAGGGGCAATAAAGAGTTGTCTAAGCAATCTAATTGTTCTATCCTCCAAGGTATCAAAATGGGTTCAGCTGAAGAACATAACCAGTATATCCCAATTCCCCAGAGAGTGAGCCAGCAAGTCAATACACTCTCCCCGAGCAAAGTTACAATCAAACCTTAAGGAAGTTGGGTATCCTCCAGTAGATCTCAACATCCCCCAGCAGTATATATATTCTTAACAAGCATCCCCGGCAGTCTTGACCTAAAGATTGTTCCCCGGCGGTATATCAAACATTCAATGGAGTCAATTCCCCGATACAGTTCAAAACTTCCCCAGGAGAGTCCAATCCAGTTTCCCCAGGAAAGTTGGAATTCATCTCCCCAAGCAGTAAGCTTATCCCCAGTAGATTCTGGAAGCTTATCCTCGCAGAGCACGAACGCGTCGCCCGGCTTTATTCAAAGAGTTATTTCCTTACCAGGATATAACTGGGTTATCCTCAGCCAAAAGCCACGGAAAGATCGTCGTCGACACAGTCTTCTTATCCCCAGCGAAGTCTATTAACACTTCCAACACAACAAGGGTATCCCCATCAAGTTATTATCAACAACTCAACAAAGTACCTCTTTCCCCACAGAGTATTGCTTCCCAGCAAGATCGTTAGAGTATTTTCTCCCCGCAGAGTAATCCATTCGCCAAGTTTATTCCCCGACAGAGTTATCTTCTCCTACCGGTATTCTTGCAACTATCATCCCCAGCGGAAGCAAAATCTATTCTTCAAACATCAGCCCAGGATATGACTTCCCGGCACCCGTCAAGGATTTACTTTCCTAGACGACAAAAACATACATAAACATCACATTTCCATACATCATAGCATGCATATACGCATCATATCTTACAAATCTCATTTATGTTGAGAACATCATTGCTTGATCTATATCATGCATTGCATATGACTGACCTTTACCTTTCAGGAAAGATCCAGTTAAGTTCTTAGCTGTATTTCAAGACCTAGACCGGTTCAGTTAAATCGACCCTAAGATTTTTCTGTTTTTATCCAGTCCAAGGCCTTCTCTGGTTCAGTCAGATCGACCCTAAGATCTCCATGTTTCTTATCCAGTTGAAGACATTTCAAGACCTAGACTGGTTCAGTTAAATCGACCCTAAGATTTTTCTGTTTCTTATCCAGTCCAAGGCCTTCTCTGGTTCAGTCAGATCGACCCTAAGATCTCCCTGTTTCTTATCCAGTTGAAGATTTCAAGACCTAGACCGGTTCAGTTAAATCGACCCTAAGATTTTTCTGTTTCTTATCCAGTCCAAGGCCTTCTCTAGTCCAGCTAAATCGACCCCTAACAGATTTTCCTGATGAAGACTCAGTAGAAGATATCCAAGATTCTCTCAATGATCCTGTTGAGGTTGTAGTCGCCTATGGTTCTCTCCCCGTTACTGCGGAGGTAGTAATCATCCCAAGATTCTCTCAATGATTACTGTTGAGGTTGAAGTCGCCCAAGATTCTCTCAATGATTACTGTTGAGGTAGTAATCATCCCAAGATTCTCTCAATGATTACTGTTGAGGTTGAAGTCGCCCAAGATTCTCTCAATGATACTGTTGAGGTTGAAGTCGCCTATGGTTCTCTCCCCGTTACTGCGGAGGTGGTAATCGTCCCCAGGTTCTCTCAATGATACTGTTGAGGTAGTAATCGTCCAAGGTTCTCTTAGCATTCTTGTTGAGGTAGTAACCATCCCTGGTTCATTCATCACCTTTTGAAGCTCCAGATCCAACTCCTGTAACCAGTCAGGACACATCTACACAAAGAATTTGAAGACCAGCTCCTGTAACAGGCCAGGTAATCCTTTTCTTTTGCAGGTACGCAAGTTCTCGCTAAGGAATCTCTTACGCGATCGACACCCAGATGGCATCTATAAGCCCATCATCCTATCCATCAATCTCCAAATGGCATATATAAGCCCATTCCCACCATCACACTACTATGTGAGCGCAAATTTCTGGGCACTCTAGTGTTCAATCGTCTTCCACCTTCGTATTACGAAAGGCACGTCAGCCAATCTGCATCCTCAGGTCTAAGAAGATTGAACAGGGGCAACTGTTGTACCCCAAAATTTGCCCTCCCATATTCTTCAAAATTTGCCAAGTCAAAGCTTCAAAGTCTCCCCAAGGGTTGCACAGTTCAAGGGCCTCCTAACAGTTAAAGATTAGGGTTTTGGTTCTGACAAAGAAAATGAAGTTTCCAAGGGTCCAATCAAGTCCCACATGCCCACAAACATGGTCAAGCATCTTCATGCCAAGTTTCAAGACTTACAGTACAAAATTGCACAGTCAAAAACCCTAATTGCACTATAGTCAACTGCAGGGGCAAAATGGTCATTTGACAGTCAAAAGTTCAAATTTTTGGTCAACATCTCATTTTGAGGCCACAAACATCATTGGATCAATGATTGATCATGATTCTCAAAGCTTGGCTCAAAAAGTCTCAAGATGCAAAAGTTTCCATATTTGGATAGTTGAAAAAGTCAACTATAACTTGACCAAGGCATAACTTCCACATAGATTATTAGAAAAATTCCATCCAAAGCTCATTTTGAAGAGAAAGACATTTCCTACAACTCCTCTTCACACTTCAAGTCCAAGAAATGCTCTCACAAAAAGTTATCAATTTCAACATTATAGGTCATTTTCAAAAGTCAACAAAAAGGGACTTTAAGTCAAAGGCCATAACTTGGGATTGGTAAATCAAACTGACATGGGACTAAAGGCATTGGTTAGAGGACTTCAATACCTTTCCAAAATGTCCAAGAACATGAGCAAAGCTTAAAAATTGAGCAAGTTATGCCTTGTGGAAGTTGGGAAATGTTTGGGTATTTTGAAAAGTCAACATTGCTTCAAATGTCTTAAAAATGCTAATGGGCCTCTTTTTCTTCCAAGAATCATTATCCAAGGCATGTGCACGACCATTTGGCCCAAAGGGAAGTTTTTCATCATTTTTATTTATTTAATTGAATTTTTAAATGCTAATAATTCATTTAATTAAAATAAATATGTGGAAAATACTAAACCTAAGTTTTTAAATCTTTTTGTGCATGAAATAGTCTCAAGATTTCGTGCATAATCTGATTTAGAAAGAATCCATGTGATTGGACATGATTGGAACCAAAATAGCATGAAAAAGATTGAAAATATTTGCCATGAAAATCCAATATCCATTCCATCAATGCTTTGATCCTTTGGCTCAGATTTTTTACCCTAATCATTCTATACATAAGCATTATGCAAACCCTAGTGCCAATGACCACAAAGCTGCGCCAGAAAAGCATAGAAGAGTTTGAGTTTTTTGCCAAAAAATTGAAAACTGAAAACAATATTCTAGCACGATTCAGAGCAAGAGACCAATTGCAAAAGCTTCCTCGTGTATTACTGAACCTAACTGCATCGTTTTTCAACCCTTACACGCCCAGAATTGGTATAGGGAATTCAAACTGTTTTCAATTTTATGCATAATCGTGTTTTACTATTCAAGCATTTCCATTGCATTTTTTTTATGGATTCATACTAATTGGTTGATTCTGAAGCTAACTGCATACTTTGATTGAGTTTTCGTGCACTATTGAAGAATTCACCATGGAAGATGGTTAGGGTTACAGGACTTTCAAATTAGGCGTTTCTAAATACTGTAAAATTAGAGAACCTCAATGCCATGGTTGAAATCAGCATGCTTGGACGATTCTAAAGCAACCCTCGCGCCTAATTTATGTGATACCATGGCCTATTCGCTATTATTGAAAACTGCATGTTTTTGGGGGGGGGGGTTTAAAACCCCCGCTAACCTTTGTTATGTTTCAGGAAAAAGCAAAACGAGGAGGAAGATGATGAAGTGTCAAGGCATGATTGGGTTATTTGAATTTTTGCGCTAAAGTCCCACTAACGCTTGCTTTATTCTTATATTATTCATTAGTCATATAATAAACAAAGTGCACTAGCAGCTCCACTGGTCAGGCGTGTGATTGGTAACTTCTGGGACCTGGGTTCGAATCCCAGGTCCCCCACCCCTTTCCATATTATTTTTCTACTCACGCTTCTGTGCAGTTTCATTACAAGGGTGCACCATACGCTCCCCACTCAAACGTGCCACACGTCCCACCATCTCCATCCAAGGGCCAAGATCTGAGGCCTATCATGTGCCTTAGTCAACACACATGCACGCCAACGTCAAAGTCAAACAAGGCCATAGACAAATGGGCCAGAATTACTGGGCTTTACCTCCAATTGGGGACAGAAACCCCCCAAGGTATTGTATTTTCTTTCTTTTCCTTATTTTATTTATTTCACTTATTTCTTTTTTTAATTAATTCCTTTAATTTAACTTATTTTTCATAAAGTCTAAAAAATAGTAAAAAACAGAAAAGTCATAAAAATCAAAATATATTTATTTAATCAATATTTTTTAAGTAAATATCATTAATTAATTTAGCTTTGTAAAATTAGGTTTAATTCAAACATTTTTCTTAATAAACTTAAAATTTGTAGAATTAGGTTTTAATCAATTTTTATCCTTTTTTCTTTTCTTTCACAATAATTAATTATTAAATATTATTTTTGTAATTAAATTACCATGTAAATAATTAGATTAATCTTAGGTTTAATTTTAACATGTTTTCTTAATAAATTAAAAAACAACTAGAATTAGGGTTAATATTTTAATTTCATTTAATTTTTCTCATGAAAAAACCATAAATACAAAAAACTCAAAAAATAATTTCTTTTTCTTTTTAATTTCATTAGTTTAATAATCATAATTTAATTTCATTAAAAAGGGTCCAACGCCCTCGCTTCCAATTTTAATTCCAATTCGTGCATTTTATTTTACTTCTTATAATATTAATGTAACTCTCCCAAAGCCTTGTAAACTCGGACATTTTATTTCTCGCACTTTATTTACTTTCTGTCAAATCGGGTCCTGGATTTTAATTTGGCGATGTGGACCCGCGCCTTTGTAATAGCTTAGAATTTTTAATTTCCACAACTTTTTTAACTGTTAATAATGGCATGCAAGAATGAATGACAAAAATAAAAACAAACACGTAGATCACCCATGACATGAACAAGACAAAATAAATGAATCTGACACACGAATCACACACCACCCCTAGGGTACGCCTCACTGTTGCCTTGCCTCGAAAGGTGATCGTCGAGTAGAGGATGTCTTAGTAGGTCCTCATGATCCGGGAACCTAGCATGAGGGTAGCTTCTAAGGTATCTTCCCATTGCTCTGGTGATCACCATGTCCCGAACCTCAAATTGACCCGAACAACTCCAACGGTGGTGCTACCTACCTCTCAATGGTGGGATGGCACTACTTTAAAGGACATTTACACAGACGAATTCCTTAGTGTAGGTAGGTTCTCGTAGATACTTGCTCTAATTTCAAAACAAATCAAAAAAATACTTTTCACACCGACACCTTTTCAAAAAGCTTTCGAAAGCAACTTTTCAAACACTCTTGAGGACCGATACAAGAGTCGAACTGGAATTTTCAAAGAAACTTTTTAAAACCCACATTGAAAAGCAAACAAACACTTTTGAAAACACAATGAGCAAGTATCTAAGAGCCCATGGATAACCATGGATAGAAAGGGTGCTAACACCTTCCCTTTCTATAACCTACCTCCCGAACCGAGAGCAATCTCTTTAAGGAATTTTTCTGTGCTTTTGTCCTTTCCATTTGGAGAAAATAAAAGACGGTGGCGACTCTTGCTTCCGCGACATTTCGCGAACCAACGTTAAACAGTCAGTTCCAGATCCACCGATCACACTAGCCCTGTTGTTTCTGACAATGACATTGGCTTTGATGAAGACCAGTATCCTCCTGTCGAGGATAGGTATAAGCAACTCGAAGACCGGTTGAGCGCAATGGAGATCCAAAAGATACATGGGTTGGACTTTGGAGATTTGGGTCTGGCATCTAGGGTGGTGATCCCCCACAAGTTTAAGGCTCCTATCTTTTCTAAATACGACGGGTTTTCCTGCCCAAAGTTACACCTCCGCTCGTATGTCAGAAAGAGTCAACCATATACTACTGATAGGAACCTTTGGGTTCATTTCTTCCAAGATAGCCTGTCAGGGACTCAACTTGAATGGATCTATTAACTGGAAGGAGCTAATGTCCTGAACTGGGAGGACCTTGCTGCTGCTTTTTACAAGCAATACCAGTACAATGCCGACCTTGCTCCCATGCATACCCAACTTCAGGGTATGTCTATGGGTGCGAGCGAAGGTTTTAAGGACTACGCTCAAAAATGGAGAGATCTTGCTGGAAGAGTACAACCCCCTTTGGCTGATAGGGAGTTGGTGGACATGTTTCTTGGGACTTTGTCTGGTCCGTGTTTCAACCATTTGATCGGAAGTTCATCGTCTGGGTTCACTGAATTGATTATGACTGGGAAAGAGTTGAAGCCGGTATCAAGAGTGGCAAGATACAGAAAGGTGCTTCGTCAAGTACAGAGAAGAATCCTTTCAAGAAGGAATCTAGTGCAGTTTACAGCTCGAGGAGCCAGAACCGACCTGAGCGCCGCCAAGCAGTTAACGCGGTGGTAATATCAAGACCTGTTGTTGCCCCACAACGCAACACTGAGCAAAGAGTAGAGAGACCGCAAAGGCAGTATACTCGGCTCAGTATGACTTTATCTCAAATTCTGCCGCAACTATTGAAAACCAACTTGGAGATTCTGAAGGAGGCTCCAAAGAATCCCAATACTACATCACCGTTGTATAATCCGAACGCCCATTGTGCTTATCACTCCGATAGCCTGGGGCATGATACAAATAACTATTGGGCCTTGAAGAATAAGGTGCAGGATTTGATTGATGCTAAGGAGATTGAGTTTGAAGCGCCAGAAAAGCCTAATGTCATGACTGATCCTATGCCCAAGCATGGAGTAAATACTGTGGATGATGATTCGTTTGTAACCACACTGGAAGACATTTATACTTCGTTGTTGACCGTTAAGAAGAACTTATTGTTGGCCGGTTTATTTCCGGGTTGTGGCGAAGGTTGCCACCTATGTTCCATCCTACCTGCTGGTTGTCATTTGTTGAGGTCAGGTGTTCAATGCCTGATGGACAACAAAGAGATCTTGTTCGAGAAAACTTTGGTTCCATTAATTCATGTTGAAGATGTTTCTATAATCACCATTTCCGCCAATTCTTCCAAGGCTTCCTCGAGAAAGCCTGTTAGAATTACATATGTTCCGAGAGTTGCTCCATTGATCATTACTATTTCTGGACCTATCCCTTACACGTCGGATAAGGCTGTCCCGTGGCACTATGGGGCCGACGTGTACTATCATGGGATTAAACAAGACTTGAAGGTCGAAGACGCTGATACTGATGTCAACAATTATGTTGGGTCTAGCAAAGTCACCCAAAGCAGAAGACTTTTCTCTCCTGATATTTCCCCACCAACCGTTCAGAAGCCTGTTGCTATTACACCTGCCAGTACACCTGCTACTGTCCCTGTTCATGTTCCAATCATTACCCCTATCGCCGAGTCATCTGACGTTCGGGGCAAAGGGATCACTGGTGAGCCTGCCCGGACGGAGGCACCGAAGAAGATTACTGTTGAAACCTCTAGACAGGAGATAGAGGAGATTTTGAAGATCATCAAGAAAAGCGACTACAACATAGTTGAACAGTTGGGGCAGACCCCGTCTAAGATATCCATGCTATCTTTGTTGCTATGCTCAGAAGCCCATGCTAAGGCTTTAATTGATTTCCTGAAAATTGCTCATGTGCCGCAGGAGACGTCCGTTGATCAGTTCAAAGACTGTGTGGCTAGTTTGACCGCTGACAACGGGTTGGGTTTCTCCGACACAGACTTGATTGCCAAAGGAAAGAATCACAACGACACTCTGTATGTTTCCATCGAGTGCAGGGGCACTACTCTAGCCCACGTGCTGGTGGATACTGGGTCTTCCTTAAATGTTTTACCCAAGAAAGCATTAGATCGGTTGGACTGTGAAGGGTTGGTGCTAAAGCCAAGCAACATTGTGGTTAGGGCCTTTGACAGGTCCAAAAGGATGGTGCATGGAGAGGTGGATGTTCCAGTTAAGTTTGGTTCTCAGACTTTTGCATCTACATTCTATGTGATGGACATCCGACCATCCTATTCTTGTTTGCTGGGTCGCCCGTGGATCCATAAAGCTGGGGCAGTAACTTCTACGCTCCATCAGATGCTAAAATACCCAATAAAGGGGAAAATCGTTACAGTACGAGGAGAAGAGGAGTACATGGTGAGCCACCTTAACTATTTTCGGTATGTAGAGATGGATGGGGAGTTCATTGAAACCCCGTGTTAAAACTTTGAAGAAGTCCCCCAGACTCTGGCGTCGACTGAAACTGTTGCTGAAGATCCTCCAATGAAGATGGCTTCCCTCAAGGATGCCCGGGCTGTTATCAAGAAAGGTGGATGTGCGAATTGGGGCCAACTCCCTGACTTCGCGCACAAGACTAACAAGTTTGGTTTGGGTTTTACTACAGAAGCTCAAAGGGCTGTTCGGCGTGCACGGATTGGAAGGCCTCCCCTGCATATCAGTAATCCGGAAGTGAATGCAATTGAAGATGATAATGAAGAGTCTGAGTTTGATCACTGGATTTACCCGACTACCGACGACAGATTAAGCAATTGGACGGCAAAAGAATTCGTGCCTATTTCTTTTATTACACAGTAATAGACTTTCGTTTTGTAACAGACAATTTGAAAATTTTACGGCTCGGTGCCTTGCCCGAGACACTGTGGCCTTGTTTGTGAGGGCTTTATACTTGTCATCTCCATATATCATAAATAAAAGCATTAGACATTTTCTTGCATTAAAAATTTTGCGCTCCTTGTTTTTCTTTTCTATCATGCAAAACAGTTATTTGTCTTACACACACTCACATATACAGGTCTACATCCACTCTGGATCCCACTGATAACGACTCTGCTACTGCCAGTTATGACTTTGAAAGTCCGATCAACCAAGCCGAGGACGAAGGTGAGGATGATTGTGAAGTTCCTGGGGAACTTGCTAGACTATTACTTCAGGAAGAGAGGGCCATACAGCCGCATGAAGAGCTAGTGGAAACAGTAAATCTGGGTACATAAGAAGACAAGAAAGAGGTCAATATTGGTGCAAACTTGGAGCCTAGTGTTAAGCAACGGTTGACTCAAATGCTGCGTGACTATGTTGAGATATTTGCCTGGTCTTATGAAGATATGCCTTGTTTGGATACCAATATTGTGGTTCACCGCTTGCCAACTAAGGAAGACTGTCCTCCAGTGAAACAGAAAGTTCACCGAATGCGCCCAGAGATATCCGAGAAAATCAAGGCTGAGGTTATGAAACAGTTCGATGCCGGTTTTATAGCAGTCACTTCTTACCCGCAGTGGGTTGCCAACGTGGTTCCGGTGCCGAAGAAAGACGGTAATGTTCGAATGTGTGTTGACTATATGGATCTGAACAGGGCAAGCCCCAAGGACGATTTCCCTCTGCCTCATATCGAAGTTCTGGTTGACAACACCGCACAACATAAGGTCTTTTCCTTTGTGGATGGTTTCTCTGGTTATAACCAGATTAAAATGGCTCCCGAGGATATGGAAAAGACAAACTTCGTTACTCAATGGGGTACCTTTTGCTACAAGGTCATGCCTTTCGGGTTGAAAAATGCTGAGGTAACGTATCAGCGCGCCATGGTCGCTTTGTTCCATGACATGATCCATCATGAGATTGAGGTATATGTTGACGACATGATTGCAAGGTCCCAGACTGAAGAGGAACATCTTGATTACCTCCAGAAGCTATTTGACA
Organism: Vicia faba; assembly: GCA_948472305.1. NCBI lineage: Eukaryota > Viridiplantae > Streptophyta > Magnoliopsida > Fabales > Fabaceae > Vicia > Vicia faba. The sequence continues at coordinate 581,168,002 of OX451736.1, read as the reverse complement.
GGTTGAAGTTGTACAAGCTGAGGTTAAATCCAAACAAGTGCATCTTCGGAGTGAGGTCTGGTAAGCTGCTGGGATTCGTCGTTAGTGATAAAGGTATTCAAGTGGATCCTGCAAAGGTGAAGGCTATACAGGAAATGCCAGCTCCCTAAACTGAAAAAGAAGTCAGAGGCTTTTTGGGACGTCTGAACTACATTGCCCGATTCATCTCACACCTGAAAACTACTTGTGATCCAATCTTCAAGTTACTGATGAAAGATCAAGTGGTAAGATGGAACGATGAATGTCAGTCCACTTTTGAAAGGATCAAGGAATATCTCCAAGAGCCGCCTATTCTGATGCCTCCAGTTGGAGGGAGACCTTTGATCTTATACTTGACAGTACTCGACAATTGAATGGGGTGTGTGCTGGGGCAGTATGACGAGTCTGGCCGAAAAGAGCATGCTATTTATTATCTTAGCAAAAAGTTTACCGACTGTGAGACCTGATACTCACTGCTTGAGAAAACTTGTTGCGCTTTGGCATGGGCTGCTCGCCGGCTGAGACAGTATATGCTGACTCACACTACTCTGTTGATATCAAAGATGGATCCAATCAAGTATATCTTCGAAAAGCCTGCCTTGTCTGGAAGAATAGCGAGATGGCAGATGATCTTGACCGAGTATGACATCCAATACACGACCCAAAAGGCAATCAAGGGAAGTGTGTTGGCAGATCATTTAGCACATCAGGCAGTGGATGATTACCAGTCTATGAACTTCAAATTCCTGGATGAGAACATCATGTTGGTGACTGACTATGAAACACTTGGACTGGATGAAGGACCTGAGGAAGGATCCCGATGGTCTATGTATTTCGATGGAGCTTCAAACGCTTTGGGTAATGGCATTGGCACTATGATCATATCTCCTGAAGGCTCTCATACTCCGTTCACCGCCCGATTATGTTTTAGCTGCACCAACAACATGGAGGAGTATGAAGCGTGCATCATGGGCCTGCGAGCAACTATTGACCTAAGGATTAAGTTCTTAAGTGTATTCGGAGATTCCGCTCTCGTGATCATCCAGATCAAAGGCGAGTGGGATACGAAGCACCCAAATCTTATTCCTTACAAAGAGTATGTGTTGACGTTGCTTCCACACTTCGAGGAGATAACCTTTGAACACTTCCCTAGAGAGGAGAATCAGTTGGCGGGCGCGCTAGCTACGATATCTTCTATGTTCAAGGTCAGATGGGACAATGAAGCTCCCCAGATTACCATTGAGAGGTTGGACGAACCTGCACATTGATGTGACATTGAGACTGAAGAGGTAGCAGATAAACCCTGGTTTCATGAGGTAAAGAGGTATCTTGAGGCTCAAGAATACCCCGAGGGTGCATCTGTTAATGACAAGAAGTTTCTGAGGAGGTTCACGGCGAAGTTCTTCATCAGTAATGGTATCCTTTACAAGCGTAACCATGATTCGACATTACTATGTTATATGGATAAGAACGAGGCAGAAAGGATTATGGTAGAGTTACATGAAGGTACTTTCAGGACTCACTCCAATGGATACACCATGGCAAAGAAGATCCTACGGGCAGGATATTATTGGTCTACCATGGAAGCCAACTGTTATCAGCATTCTCGGACCTGTCATAAGTGCCAAGTCTATGCTGATAAGGTGCACATACCTCCAGTTCCTCTGAACATCTTGACAACTCCTTGGCCTTTTGCAATGTGGGGCATCAATATGATCGGCGAGATCAGACCTACTGCGTCCAATGGGCATCGTTTCATCTTGGTAGCGATTGATTACTTTACAAAGTGGGATGAAGCAGCTTCCTTTGCTACAGTGACCAAGAACGTCATGGCACGGTTCATTTGGCACAATCTGATCTGTTGATATGGGGTACCAGAGAGTATCATTATGGACAACGGTACAAATCTCAACAATACTATGATCATCGAGCTCTGCAAGCAGTTCAAGATACAGCATCACAACTTTTCTCCTTACTGGCCAAAGATGAATGGGGTTGTAGAAGTAGCTAATAAGAACGTCAAGAAGATTGTGCAGAAGATGACGGTAACATACAAAGATTGGCACGAGATGTTACCATTCGCTCTCCATGGGTACCGTACCTCAGCGCGGACGTCAATAGGGGGAACACCCTATTCCTTGGTATATGGCATGGAGGACGTCTTGCCCATTGAAGTTCAGATACCCTCTCTTTGGATTATGAAGGATGCAGGTTTGAGCGAAGATGACTGGGTCCAGACTCGGCTTGATAAGCTGAACTTAATTGATGAAAAGAGACTTACTGCTATTTGTCATGGTCAAACGTATCAAAAACTGATGACCAAGGCATTTAACAAGAAAGTCAGACGACAAGAGTATAAAGTTGGGGATCTGGTGATCAAACGCATCATATTACATCAAGGTGATCCTAGGGGCAAATGGACCCCTACTTACGAAGGGCCATTTGTGGTTAAGAACATTTTCTTAGGAGGAGCTATGATTCTAACCACCATGTATGGTGACGACCTTCCTGACCCCGTCAATGCAGACATAGTGAAAAAATACTACGCATAATCAAAGACCCACTAGGTCAACTGGCCTAGGAAAAAATAAGGGCTTCTTGGCGAACCAAAAGGGTTCGGGAAAAAATAAAGGATGAAAATGAAAAAACTATACACCCGGTAAGTCGAAAACCTGAAAAGGCGGCTTGGGCAAAAAAGGGTATCCCGATGGAATGAAAACCCGAAAGGGAGGTCCAGGAAAAAATTAGGGATCAAAGTGTAACACTATGTCTCATTGGATCACCTTACAACTAGACTTTGGTGTCGACTATCAAGCTCGAATGGCACTAATCAATCTGATCTACCTTCAACCAAGTAGCAAAGTGATGAGATGCTCGAGGACATAAAGGCAATAGCAGAGTTGGAACCCAGTGGGATTGTTCACATAGTTGTTTTTCTTTTACATAAATTGTATAAACTCTATTGTTCGGCGGTGTTCTCTTACTAGGACGTCAGCCTCTTGTACAAAAAAATGCTTATTTATAGGTTGACTTCACAATCAATACAATTCATTTTTACAAAGAAATTCCAAATTGTTTTCTTTTCTGTTTTGTTTTGCAAGAACGTCCAATGTTCATTTTTGATATATGCATTTGACATTAATTACTGCTCATGAATATTTACATGTGAAACAAAGGACGATTACTCATAATATCAGAAACAGGGGCAATAAGAAATGCCCAAACCGTATAGTTTCTCTATCCACCAGGTATTGGGATAGACCTAGTTGGAGAAAACGATTGAAGGTACATTCACTCCCCGCAGAGTAAGAGAAAGACAGTGGTGTTAACTCCTCAGATGAGGCTCGCAGTCGCGAATGAATCGGCAATATTCTCCCCAAGCATAGTTTATCTACCATCAGCACTGAAAAATTATCCCCAGCGGAGTATGAAAAATTATCCCCAATGGATTCTGGAAGATTGTCCCCAGTAGAGTTTAAAAGATTATTCCCCGTGAAGTCGCAAATGGAAAATCATCCTCATTAGAGTTCATTCCTTTTACAACCATAAACTCAATTCCCAACAGGGTTCATTACCACCAGCAATGGTAATTCATCCCCAGTTGAATTTATCAGCGGAATCCTTAGCAGAGCATGTCCTCCCCACAGAGTCATTTCCTCATCAGTTTATTCCCCAGCGGAGTTATCCTCTCCCGCAGGTTTATTCTCACAATCATCTTCATTCGCTATCTCCAGCGGAAACAAAGAATTCAACTCTTTTCTCCAGCAGCAATCTGGGATTTATTTTCCCCGGCTAAAAACATCTTTCCATACATTATGACACATGCATATACGCATCATACAAACACAATCTCATTTTTTAGAACATCATTGTTTGACACATATCATGCATTACATACAGCTAACCTTTACCTTTCAGGAAAGATATGATCAAATTATCAAAAAATTCAAGCTGTGAAGCTCGGGTACGACTGATAACAGTTTAATCCCCAGTTGAATACGGACGACCGAAGTTCCTAAAATTCAACTTTCCTCTTTAATGGAGATGATTCCTCAGTTGAATAACGGATGACCGAAGTTCCTAAATGTCAACAGAGATGATTCCTCAGTTGAATAACAGATAACCGAAGTTCCTAAATGTCAGCAGAGATGATTCCTCAGTTGCATAACGGATGACCGAAGTTCCTAAATGTCAACCGAGATGATTCCTCAGTTGAATAACGGGTGAATTCCTAAATTTCAACAAAGATGGTTCCTTAGTTGAATAACGGACGAGTTCCTAAATGTCAACAGAGATGATTCCTCAGTTGAATAACAGGAGAATTCTTAAATTTCAACAGAGATGTTTCCTCGGTAGAATAATGGACGAGTTCCTAAATTTCAACAGAGATGTTTCCTCAGTAGAATAACGGACGATTTCCTAAATTTCAACAGAGATGTTTCCTCAGTAGAATAACGGACGAGTTCCGAAATTTCAACAGAGATGTTTCCTCAGTAGAAAAACGGACGAGTTCCTAAATTTCAACAGAGATGTTTCCTCAGTAGAATAACGAACGAGTTCCTAAATTTCAACAGAGATGTTTCCTCAGTAGAATAACGGACGAGTTCCTAAATTTAAACAGTGATGTTTCCTCAATAGAATAACGGGCGAGTTCCTAAATTTCAACAGAGATGTTTCCTCAGTAGAATAACGGACGAGTTCCTAAATTTCAACAGAGATGTTTCCTCAGTAGAATACGGACGACCGAAGTTCCTAAAATTCAAATTGATACGACTCACCAGCAGAATAACGGACAACCGAAGCTCCTAAATTTCTATTTTTCTCTTAAGACAGAGATCAGCATTCCCCATCAGAAATTTCCTCAACAACAGGTATACAAGCTCTCGCTAAGGAATCTCTTATGCGATCGATACTCCTTTAGATGGCATCTTTAAGCCCATCCCCCATCAGCAATTTCAAAATGGCATCTATAAGCCCATTCCCGACATCATAAGACAATTACCACTTCATGCGAGTGTAAATTTCTAGGCACTCTAGTGTTCAATCACCTTCCACCTTCGGATCACGAAAGGCACGAAAGCTAATATACATCCTCAGGTTTAAGAAGATTGAACATGGGCAGATGTTGTACCCTAAAATTTTCCCTCCCATATTTCTCAAAACGTTTCAAGAATGATACTCAAATTCCTCAAGGTAGTCCTAGGGTTGGCCAGACAAGCTCTCTCCTAAGAAAGTCTACCTCAAATTAGGGTTTCATGTTGCATCAAGATACTTGAGTCTAAGGGACCCCCAAATGCTTAACATTCTCCTAATATGTTCTCAAGGTTATCCATGTCAAGTTTCAAGCCCTACAGAGGAAATTTGCTCAGTCAATTGCTCAAAGGCCCAAAAATCGACTATGATAGGGCAAAAGTCAACTGTGACCCCCATATAGTCAAACCTCAAGATCTTTGGTCAACATCCTCATTTTGAAGTATATTTCATCATTTGATCAAGGGTTGATCATGATTCATCAAGGATTGCTCATAATTCATCAAGACTCAAAAGTTGCTAAATTAGGGTTTTGTAGGAAAAGTCAACTCAACTTTGACCAAGCATAACTTTCTCATACTTTATGAGAAATGACCTATCCAAATCTCATTTTTAAGAGGATGAAATCACCTACAATCCATCTTAATCTCCCATGTTCAAAATATGCTCTCACAAGAAGTTATGAATTTGGACATTATAGGTCATTTTGAAAAGTCAACAAAAACACCTTTTTTGTCAAAGCTTCATACATGATCATGGAATATAAAGGTGAGATGAAACCAAAAGTTTTGATTAGAGGACATCTCAAGCTTTCTAAAAAGTCCAAGAACACCTCTAAAGAGTCAAAATTTAGGAAGTTATGCATTGGTGAAGTTGACCCTTTTTACAAAATTGCCAAAAGTCAACTATCCCTAAAACATCAAATTTTGCCAAATGGGCCCAATCTTTTTCACTTGTTTTGAGTTGGCAACATAGTCCACGAGCTCTAGCCTTTGCCACTTATCCATATTTTGTTTTTATTATTTATTTTTATTTTTATTTGATTTAAATCAATTTTAATCAAAACAAATCATATAAAATCCAAAATATTGAAAACCAAAGATTTTATGCTTGTTTCAGGTTTTATTATACAGCTAGCAAACAATCAAACTCGTATCAAGGCATGTGTGCATAAAAAGATTGGATTTGGACCAATTTTGGAAAGTTTTCAAAGTGTATTAAATCACAATCCAAATCATTGAAGGAGTAAGATTGAATACAGCTTATCAACCCTAATACATTTCTTGGTACATATAGAAGGGAGGCAGACCTAAAAGAGAGGTTAAAAACCGGCGCATGAACAAGAACAAAAACTGAAAAAATCAAGAAAAAGTGGTGAATTGAATTTGCACTTAGAGGCATCCTCAAGACTCTTTGCCTATCCCAATCGATTCTTGGGAGTCTCAGTAAGCTAAAGCAATCAAAACCAAGCGTTTTCCAGTCCCAAATCGCACTGTAAGTCAGTCACGATACCTCTCTTTTCTTGAAATCGAATCTCATGATATAGGCATTGTTAGGATGAATTAGTCACATATTCTTGATCTATGGAACATATGCAAGCTTTCTGCATGATTTAATTGCATTTATATTGCCTGTAGCGAATTTCACCATGGCTAGGTTTCGAAGCTTCATTTTAGGGTTTTTGTATGTAGGGAAAATTGGCCTTCATGAATGGTACCTTTAGGTTCAAAATGACCAGGTGAATCCAACCATGGCGTTAGGGTTCATTTAAATGGCCCATGGAGGATTTTTGAACGAGCATTGCTTATAGCTACGGACAAACGTCTGTAGGTAAAAGTTTGAAACTTTTACCCACAGAGAAAGGAAGAAGACGAATACATGGCCAACCATCATTCATTCGTTTGAAAATTCACACCAGGATCTATATATTTCGCTTGTTTATTTTATAATATTTCTTGTTTATGTTACATACAACAAAAACAGATGGCCCAGTGGCAGCCAGACTGGTGTTTAAGGCGTGGGAGTGCTTGAGGTCAGGGGTTCGACCCCTGCCTCCAACATTTGGTATTTTTCCAATTTTCTTTCAGGTTATCCAGCGCATATGCAAGACCCGGGACCATTGTGCACCTTCACAATCAATCATGCCAAGTGTCTTGAGGCCAAATCTGATGGCCATCCAGGAGAGACCACCATGTGCCACAGTCAACATGCAACATGGGATCTCAAGGTCAACGTGGACCTTCTCTTTTGGGCCCAGAATTCTGTTTGCACCCCCCAAAAATTGCTATCCAGGCCCATTTTCTTACTCTTTTTGTTTTTACATTTTATTTAATTATTTCATTTAATTATTTTTACTAACAAATTAAATTATTTTCTTTTATCAAAAAATCACCAAAAATTTTTATTTTTCACCAATTAGATTTAGGTATTATTTTTTAATAAATTTATTAATTTAATTAGATTTAATTTTAGGGATAACTTTAATTTATTTTGTAAATAACTTAAAAATAATTAGAATAAATAGGTTTTTTTTACTAACTTGATTAGATTTTATTTTATCCTAAAATAACCAAAAAAAACAATAATAGGTCATGTATTTATTTTTATTAATTAATTTAATTAACTAATTAATTGCATTTTTAATTTAGAAAACTTATTTCTTTTATTAAAAAACAACAAAAAACATTTTTCCTTTTAAATTAGGTTAGAAGGGTCAAAACCCTAATTTTCTCGTCGATCTAATTTTTTCTCGCGCACTTTATTTTTATTATTAATCATATTGATGTAACTTCCTACAGTTTGTAATAGTTTAATTAGGGCTTTTACCTTTTCATTTATCGCTTTATTATTTTCAAGGGTTTGTTTTTGGCTATGTAAATACCCGAAGCCTTGTAATAGCGTAGTTTAATTTCCGCATTTTAAATTCCGCAAATTATAAACTGTTAGATGTATGATAATAGGATGCATGACAAGAATGTATGGTTAATTTTAAAACAGTTAGATCACCCTAAATGTGAAAAAATAAATAACTGAAATTGAATCACTCGCACATGCGCACTCCTAGGGTACACTCCCACTTGGTTGCCTTCGGTAAATGGTCATTGAGTATAGGATGCTTTAGTGGTCGTCCTTTTGTCTAAACAAAGATCAAATTCCCGATTCGGAAAGTTTCCTCGGAATGGTTTCCTCGGATATTGTTGCCTCGAATAATTGATCTAAGACATTGGGGTTATTACTAAGACGTCCTAACATATCTTTAGTGACCGTACATCCCTTTCGAATTGACCCTCAAAACTCCAACGACGATGCTACCAACTCACTAATAGTGGGATATCATTGTCTAAAGGAAACAAGCATAGAATGATTCTTTTTTCGAGTAGGTAGATTAGCTCTTAAATACTTGCTCAAACAAAACAAAGATTTTTCACACTTAGACTCATTTTCAAACAAAGTTTTCAAAAACACTTCATTACACTCTTGAGGACAGAAGCAAGAGTTAAATCGAAGTCAAAACAAAAGCTTTTCAAATCACGCAAACACAAAGAAAACAATTTTGAAAATGATGAGCAACTACCTAAGAGCCCGTAGATAACTACGGATAGAAAGGATGCTAATACCTTCCCTTTCTATAATCTACCCCCCGTACTCAGAAATATCTCGAAAAAGGAATTTTTCTGTCCTTTTTTCCTTTCCTTGTTGGATAAAATAAAAGCCGGTGGCGACTCTTGCTTACCGCGACATTTTGCAAACACAAACGCAAAATGCAAACCAGCAAATTACTTAAACAAATAGGGAAGCACGTCCCGGTTCTGGCCACCGTATCACAATGTGCTAACATTGATCCCTTACTTTGAAGAGGTCACCTTTGAACACTTTCCGATGGAAGAAAACCAGTTGTCAGATGCCTTAGAAACTATGTCGTCTATGTTCAAGGTCAATTATGACAACGAAGCTCCTAGAATTACTATCGAAAGATTTGACGAACATGTGTACTATTATGAGATCGACACTGATGAAGAAAAGCCATGGTATCATGAAGTGAGAAGGTACCTTGAAGCACAAGAGTATCATGAGGGAGCCTCAATCAATGACAAGAAATTCCTGCGAAGGTTCTCAGCCAAACTCTTCCTAAACAATGGGATTTTGTACAGGGGAAACCATGATTCTACTCTGCTCTGTTGTATGGATAGGAAGGAGGCAGAGAAAATCATGGAATACATGCATGAAGGTATCTTTGGGACTCATTCTAGTTGGAACACTATGGCCAACAAGATTCTGAGGGCTGGTTACTATTGGTCGACTATGGAAACTGATTGCAACCATCACTCAAGGACCCGCCATAAGTGTCAAATCTATGCCGACAAGGTTCATGTGCCTCCAATACCTCTAAACATCATGATCGCTCCATGGCCATTCACAATGTGTGGCATTGACGTGATTGGAGAGATAAAGCCCACCCGCCTCTAATGGACATCGTTTTATCCTTGTTTCTATTGACTACTTCACTAAATGGGTTGAAGCTGCTTCATTTACCTCAGTCACTAAGAATGTTGTAGCCCGGTTCATCAAGTATAACCTCATATGTCGGTACGGCATCCGTGAAAGGATCATCACCGAAATGGAACCAACCGTAACAATGTTATAATCACTGAACTCTGTATGCAGTTCAAAATCAAGCATCACAACTCTTCTCCTTACCGACCTAAGATGAATGGTGTAGTGGAATCCGCCAATAAAAACATAAAGATTATGAAAAAGATGGTGGTAACCTATAAAGACTGGCATGAGATGCTGCCATTTGCTCTTCATGGCTACCCTACTTCGGCTCGAACATCAACAGGGGAAACCCTTTTCTCCATAGTTTATGGCGTGGAAGTTGTCTGCCTATCGAAGTTCAAATTCCTTCTCTGAGGATCATGAAATAAGTGAGATTAGGCAAAGATGAATGGATTCAGACAAGATTGGATCAATTGAGTTTGATTGATGAGAAGAGACCGGCTACTGTCTGTCATGGTCAAATGTATCAAAAGCGTATGATCAATGCATTAAACAAAAAGATCAAACCTTGGGTATACTAGGATAACGACTTGGTAATAAAGCGCATCATTCTACCACAAGGCGATCCTAGGGGAAAATGGACTCCCACTCACGAAGGTTCACTTGTTGTCATGAAATTATTTTCTGGCAGTGCTATGATGCTAACTGCTATGGACGGTGAAGATTTCCCACATCCTGTGAACACAGACGTAGTCAAAAAATACTATGCATAAAAATGACCTGCTAGGTTGACATACCTAGGCCAAAATAAGGGCATCTCGGCGAACCAAAAGGGTTCGGGAAAAAATTAGGGATATATAAAAAAGGTTGTACACCAGGAAAGTCAAAAACCTGAAAGGGCAACTTGGGAAAAAATGGGTATCCTAGTGGATTGAAAACCCAAAAGGGAGGTCCAGGCAAAAGTTAAGGATAAAAAGCGTACGACTATGTCCCTTCAGATCACTAACAGTCAGTTTATTACCAAGGTCAAAATTTTAAATGGTACGAGATCAATTCAATTAACTTCTTTCGATGACAAAGGATGGTGTTCAAAGACATAGGGGCAATAGCGGAATTGGAACCCAATGAGATCACTTCCACATGGCTATACAAAATTATTGTTTTCTTTACCTTGTATTCTTTTCATTTTTTCGACGACTTCCTCTTACGAGGATTTCTATCTCCCTGTAAAAAAATGTCTATTTTAGGCAAATTATCAATACAAATATATTTTGAAAGTGCAAACTTTTTGTTTTTTCTATTTTGAGTGCGAAAATGTACAATGACTAAAATTGAATGAACATATGCATATGAACATGATTAACTGTTAATAGATGTACGCACAAGAACAATAATAAGCATTTACTCAAGGATTTGGGGTATCCCCACAGAGTTACTTCAATGATATTATCCCCACGGAGGGAATTCATACATCCAGAGTTCCAATAAGCATATTTCCTGGAAATTCTCTTCCCCTGCAAAAATTCTTCCTCAGATGAATACATTTCCCCAGTAAGGTCTTCAGAATACCTTCCTCGACAGGGTTTATTTCCCCAACAGACTACAATCTCCCCAGCTTGAGTTTACTTCTCGGACTATCACAAATCAACGGACAACACCCTTTGTCCCTAGCCGAGTTGATACTATCACCAGAAAGTTGATGCAAGACTTGGAACTCGACCATATACCATTTAAATTCATCCTCCCCGGCCAATCAGAAGTCTAATCGTCTCTTTTATCCCCAGTCAGGGTATATGAGAATTAAATTCTCCAGTAGAGCAATGGATAACCAAGGTTCTAAAAATTCTACTCCCCAAACAGAAATCAACACCCCTGCAGGGTTTCCTCAAACAACAAACATGAATTCCTAGCATAAACATTCTAAACAAGGTTGAAGAGATACATATTCTTCATCTCCAACAGTAGTCCGGGATCTAGCTTCCCAAAAAACTCCCCAGCAGTAGTCAAGGATTTATTTTCCTAGACAAATATACAGTTCAAATAAAATATCACGTTCATACATCATGACATATGCATACAAAATGCATATAGCACAAATCTCATTTAGTTTGAGAACGTCATTACGCAACGCATGAATCATGACATTGCATTACAACTAATTCTCTACCTTTTCAAGAAAGATCAATCACCAGACAAATACCATCAGCAACAAACATCTGATCTACTGGTTCAATTTAAATTGACCAATGATTTATCCTGATTCCGTTTTGGTAGACTCTTTCTCTAGTTCAGTTAAATCGCTCCGAAGATTTATACTGATTCGTTATCCAGTTAAAGATTACTCAAGACTTCTGTTGGTTCAGTTTAAATTAATCAATGATTTATCCTGATTCTGTTCTGGTAGATATTTTCTCTGGTTCAGTTAAATCGCTCCGAAGATTTATACTGATTCGTTATCCAGTTAAAGATTATTCAAAACCTCTGTTGGTTCAGTTTAAATCGACCAATGATTTATCCCGATTCCGTTCTAATAGACACTTTCTCTGGTTCAGTTAAATTTCTCCGAAGATTTATACTGATTTGTTATCTAGTTAAAGATTATTCAAGACCTCTGCTGGTTCAGTTTAAATCAATCAGTGATTTATCCTGATTCCGTTCTGGTAGATGCTTTCTTTGGTTTAATTAAATCGCTCCGAAGATTTATACTGATTCGTTATCCATTTAAAGATTATTCAAAACCTCTGTTAGTTACGTTTAAATCAACCAATGACTTACCCTGATTCTGTTTCGATGGACACTTTCTCTGGTTCACTTAAATCGCTTCAAAGATTTATATTGATTCAATATCCAGTTGAAGATTACTTAAGACCTTCGCTCGGTTCGGCATAAATCGATCAAATATTTATTCTGATACTTCTTCCAATCCCTATCAACGATCACCTTGGATGGAATCAATAAGCCCATCTCCGACAACTCTTCATCACCTCTCCAAATGGCATCTTTAGGCCCATTTTTGACGCAATCAACTAACATATTACTTCGTGCATCAGCGAGTGCAAATTTCTGGGCACTCTAGTGTTCAATCATCTTTCACCTTCAAGTCACCAATGGCGGACTCGCCAATCTGCCTCTTCAGGTTTAAGAAGATTGAATAGGGGCAGCTATTGTACCCCAAAATTTTCCCTTTCCTTTCTCAAGACATTTCTCTCAAGATCTCTAAAAGCTCAAATTTGCACAAGTGTTGACTAGGTCAAACCATCTCCTAAACATTGATGCCTCAAATTAGGGTTTTGATTTTCACAAGGGTAATTGGACTTCTAATGCCTGAAGTGACCTTCATGGATCATGATAGACCTTCAATAATACTCATGTCAAGTTTCAAGTCTTGAATCACAAATTTACTCAATCAATTGACCAGATGACTGAAAGTCAACTATATTGGGTAAAAAGTCAACTGTGGTCAAACTAAGGTCAAACTTCAAGATTTTTTGTCCACATCAACATATTGAAGTCATATTCATCAATTGATCAAATTTGGATCACAATTCCTCAAGAAAAATGTTCAAATTACAAAAAGGGCAAAATGATCAAAATTAGGGTTTTGACTGATCATTGACTTTTGACCTAATACATAATCCAATGGCTTGAAGCACAATCTAAAGGATGCTAATACAACATGTTGACCTACTCTCATGGCTCAAATGATCTTTCAAAATCAATGGATTGATAGTTGAATTTTGGGTCAATGGATGAAAAGTCAACTAATGTACAAAAAGTCAAACTTTGACTTTTTTATCAAGGTTTGATTTCAAAGATCATAATTCATCAAGACATTCAAAAATATGAAGCTTGATCATCAATAAATCAAGAAAGTCAAAAGTCAATTTGAAAAGTCAAACTTTTCAAGACTTAGAAATATTTTCTAAGTGTTTTTTTATATATGATAATTGCATTACTTCATGCCAATTTTTCACCAAGATGTAAGATGATTCAAAAGAAACTTTCAACATGAAAGTTTTAGATCTTGATGAGATCTACAACTTTGTATTAGATGACTCATGTCCAAAAAATGCTTAGATTTTGAGTTATAAGCCCATAAATTCATGCACTTTTTTCTAAAACACTTAGTGAAAATTTGACCTAGTTTAAGCAGATTTTTGACCTAACTTCTTCACCAATTTTCACCAAGATCCAAGAGGATTTTTTCAAAATGGTCAACATAAAGGTTGTAGAGGATATTTCAAGCATTCCAAAATTTTAGAGAACTTGAAGAGATCATTCTTGAGGTGGAAGTTTCGAAGACAAGAAGTTGGACATTCATTCTTGAATTATAGGTAATTTGTATGATGAACAAGAATTCAAATCTCTTAGCCATGCTGCATAATCTTGCTCTGTAGGCTTCTAACTTTTGTTTCACTCCATAATTATTTGATTACACAACTGATAGAGCCATTGTCCAAGCATTTGAGCCATTTTCCAAGTGATTAATCTATTTTTGGCACAAAGGTAACATTTCCATTTTGGAAAAGACAACTTTAATCACAATGTTAACTCCTTGAGCTTTGCACTTGTTTCTTCTGAACACACACAATCTCAAAGCCAGAAGCAACTTGTCTAAAGCCCCTATCCAATTCAGATCATGCTTGTACTATCCATTGGAACAAGGTTATCTCAATGTTGCTTCAAAACTATGTCATCTATCCATAACTTTGTAACTTACAAACCTGATGATCTCCTGCCCTCCAACCCTTCCCTATAAATAGAGACACACATTGCAACATAACACACGAATCAACAACCCCTACAATGCTCCCAAGCTCCCTCTAGCCAGAAATTGCACACAAACTCCATTTTTGTGCAGATTCTGACCTTGAACTTGTATCTTCCATTTCCATCGTGCATTTTCCCTCAAAATCATTTACAAAGCTTCCTTACATCGAAAAAACTCATACTTATCCTTGTTTCCCAACTGTAACACCATCTTCCTCATCTTCCATAACCAAAAAACAAAGGTCTATAACTTGACATCTCCAGACCATTCCAGCCACTCTTAACTCAAGCTAAGCATTGTATTAGCTTCCTAGAGGTCCAAGGAAGCTAACCTGATCATTGCAGCATCTTGAAACAAGCTCATTTTCAAAACACGGATTCCATTTTCAAGGTAAGTTTTCTTACTTTTTACCTCTTCATTTAGGCATTGTTAGCTTTCCATTTTCAAAGATAAAATCTAGACACCATAGCCCTGAAACTGACCATGTCCTTAGAATTTATTTATATTTCCTGAGTAGTAAGAATCTTAGAGTTGAAATTTTTGGAAAAATTAGGTTAGATTTGGTACCATTCAAAATTCATGCTCATCTTTGGTTTATAGCTTAAGTTATTTACATTTATGAAATCATGATGAAATTTGGAGTAAGTTTGATGTTTACATTTTTGCAAATGATTGAGAAATGAGGAAGTTACAGTTTTGATAATGTTGGTGGTCATCCCTGCGCGCGCGAAGGTTGAAGATGAAGTTCAAATATTGGAAACTTGGTTTATTTTAAATTTATTGCAATATGTTTTATAACCGGATGAAACAGCAACCCCAGTGGCAAGAGGAGCGCGCGTAAGGCATTGGTACTAAGGGTCCTGGGTTCGTGCCCCAGGGACGCCTTTTGTTATTTTTCTCAACATTTTTTCCTTGTTTCTTTTTGTTGGATAGCGCGTTGGTCTTCCTTATCATGGGCTTGTCTATTTTTGCTCTCTCTCACCCCCAAAGTTGCTAAACGTATACGCGGGCTCCCATTTTATTTTATTTGATTATTTTTATGGTTATAAAAAAAATAAACTTGGGCCTAACAAACAAAAATCTATTTTTTCTATCAAATTTTATTCTTACTTTCAAACCCCTCTAACCCAACTTTTATATTTTATTTTTTTTCTTTTCTGTTCTTTCATTAGTTTTATTATTATTTATTATTATTATTTTTATTAATACCAAAAATATTTTCTTAACAAATTAAATTAATTTAAACTTAGTATTTATTTTTATTTTATTTTTTCTCTTTTTCAATTAAATCAACTTAGACTATTTTTTTAGTTTAGTTAGTATTAAAACCTTACATATAAAAACTCAAACAAAAACAATTTTCTTTTCCTTTCACATTTCGTTTATATTCTTGTATATTTTGTTTTGCAATGTTCAATATAGTTGTAATAGTAATTAGGTTTTAATTTCTTTCATCCCCATTTGTAATTTGTATCTCCATCCCCCAAATGATGTAATAGTGTAGAACTTTAAATTTCCTCAATTTATCGCGTTCAAATATTATTACTAGTAATTAGGGTTTGTATGGAAAGACATAAAATCAACAAGTAGAAAACCCTAATTCAAAGACAAAAAGCATGAAATCAAAACACTTTGCACACTTGCACCTCTAGGGTTAACCCACACTTGTTTCCTTAGAATTAAAAGTCATGTCCCTCGAACGTGGGATACTTTAGCAAAGACCCTCGATTACAAGATCGTAGTCCCTCGATGACCCTTCGATGTTGCCTTCGGTAAACGATCTTAGACACTCATGACAAGGTATCCTATAATGCTGCCTTCTATGACTGTACGATGGCCCACACATGTCCCTTCACATCCTATGATATAGTTGCTTACCAATCAATGGTAAGATAGCAATATCTAAAGGAGGAGGAAATGAACAAAGACTTTTTGAGTAGGTAGAACATTCAGAGTTGCTTGCTCACAACATTTAAAAACATCTTCCAAAAACACCAAACACTTTTCATGAACTATTTTCAAAAGTTAACACTTTGTATACATTCTTATAGAGACGAGAATCATTACAAAGTTCGCCTAAACGAAGGCACTTTTCAAAAATACTTTCAAACTATCACAAACACATTTTACAAAGCATTTTAAAGTGAGCTAGCAACTAAGAGCCCGTAGATAACTACGGATGAAAAGGGTGCTAACACCTTCCCTTTTCATAACCTACCCCCCGAACTCAAGAAATTTCTCAAAAGGACTTTCCTGTTCTTTTCACCCTTTCCTTTATTGGATAAAATAAAAGTCGATGGCGACTCTTGCTATCCTCAACAATTACAATCAAACACAAAACACCCAAGTCAGTTCTCCCACCGTATTACACACACCCCCATTCTACTTCATACATCAGGCCCAATCATTTTCTTTTCTTTAATTATTCTATCTATTTAATTGTTTAATGTTTTAAAAACCAATTTTATTTTTATCATAAAATCAAAAAATCACAAAAAATAATAGACTTAGGTTTTTTCTAATTGAATTTGACTTTTGGTAAATAAATTAATTGAATTTAATTATTTTGACTTATTTCATTAATTAAAAATTAATTAGAATTAGGTTAAAATTTCAAATCCTTTTCTCAATAAAACACCAAAATATTTTATTAAATAATTAGATTTTTCTGGTTTCAAACACTTGTTCCCTTTTTAATCTTCGCGTGTTTATTATTTTCTGTACTATTATTTTTTCAATTATTGTAACTGAAGATGGTTTGTAATGTTTTAAACTAGGGTTTCTTTACTATTTTTCGCTCAAGTTTTTATGGTCTGTACCCCCTTTCCGAAGCAATGTAATAACGTAGGACATTTCTTTCTTCTTTACTGTTTTATTATTATTGTAACTGCTTAGCTTAATAGGATTGTATGGCAAGACATAAAAGAAATCAGTAGATAACCATAATTACAAGATAAATAAATTGAATCAAGTACAATTTTCACACTTCACCTCTAGGGTAATCCCTCTCGTTGCCTCGGAAAAATAATGGTCATGTCCCTCAAACGTAGGGATACCATTATCAAAAACCCTCAATTACAAATCATCATAAAGATCATAGTCCCTCGATGTCCCTCAAAGTTTCCTACGGTATATGATCTTGTCCCTCGTTGTTGCCTACGAATATATGATGGTGTCCCTTCAAATTGCTAAAGGTATCCCTACATGTTGCCTTCAATGACCATAAAGACGACCCTACGCTTGTCCCTTAAACATCTAACGATAGGGCTACCTACTAACTAATGGTAGGGTAGCACTATCTAAAGGAAGAGGAAAATAACGCGAAAGACTTTTGAGTAAGGGTAGAATACTGTTAATCTCTTGCTCACACAAAACATTTCTTCACAAAATACTTTTCTAAAATATTTTCAAAACAAAAACATTTTTGTACACATTCTCAACTGATACGAGAATCATTACAAAATTTTCGTACTTAGGAATTTTCAAAGTATTTTCAAGCACACACGCAAAATAAATAAAATGAGTAAGTGATTAAGATCCCATAGATAACTACGGATGAAAAGGGTGCTAACACCTTCCCTTTTCATAATCAACCCCCTGTACTCATAAAATTCTCAAAGGTTTTTCCTATTCTTTTCAATCGTCCCTTGATAAGATAAAAGAAAAGTCGGTAGCGACTCTTGCTATCTGCAAAAATTGCGATAAAATACAAAATAAACTAGTCAGTTCCCCCACCATATTACACTTGGTCATTTTTCACATTATCCCCAGGTGTAGGGCAGTAAGATCATAAAGCCACTTGTCCATATTTGTTACATCTGTGAGTGCAATGTTGGGCAAAATGATATTAGGAACTACTTTGTTACGCACCATGAAATTATACCTTCCATCTTCTCTGATCTTAATCAGGTGTCCAGCTTGACATTTGTCAATGTCAATAAATATGGGTGGTAGTGGAGGCAAATTTTCTAGTTTGTCTTCCAGGTGCAAGCCAAGTGCTATAGAGGTAACTAGCCCTCCAATGCAGAAAAGTGTAGACCCTCTTGCACACAGATATTGGATATGTGTCAGAAGGAATGCACTGGCATTGATCTTATGATAAGGAGAAGGTGCAATGCAAGAGAAATAATTCTTTGGAATTTACCTTGTTGTTGTTGATCCTTCCAAAAATTGTGTTGGATATAATGCGATGAAAGTACCGGGTTGCAGGATTATGTATAAAGGAGGCATAAAGTCCCTCCAGACTAGTAGGTTCCTCACCAGATATATCTTTCAAAATTTTGAAGGTTGTAGATGCCCAGTCTGCTCCTGAGGGATTCGATAGTATACCTGCCCTCGTGAGGGAAGTGGAGCAAATCACTCAGAGCTTTAGCACTAAACATTTTGAAAATTTTTGTTCCGTCTAGGTGCATATTTTCATAAGCTGGTGGCTTGTAGGAGAACAAACTCAAGAATTCCAAAGTTAATGACTCATATGTGGGAAGATTTTGCGTGCATACCTATACTAGATCAAAATTCCTAAGTAACCATCGCACACTATTAAGAAGCCCCAGTTTACGCAAACATTCAATATCAGTATATCGTGTAGGGATGAAGGAGCACTGATAGAATTTAAGATATTGAGATCTCTGGTGTTCTTTGGCTTGTCCAATTTGGAATGTTATCCCTGAAAGGTCGGGTTCTTGCCTTGGGTTTCTGTGTGCCATAGTTGAACAGAGATCGAAGATGGTTGGTGATTTGATAGAGAGTAACGCGTGAGATGTTGAGGGTTTGGGATGGAAGATGGTTTTGAAAGTGTATAAATAGGGAATAGTAAAGAAAAATAAAGAGGGTAGTATGTGGGAAATGGTGAGGTTTGATGATAGATCGATAGTGGAGGGAGTGGGATGGGTATTGGTTTTTTAATGGAGTTATGTGAGAGTTGAATAAAAAGAGAAGAAAGGAAACAAAGAGTGTTTCTATGTTAAAACAGAAAACGCTCTATTTTACTTTGTGCCAAGGGGCACACATTCCATGTCGGTCGGGACATTTTTGGAGGGCGACGGTCGTCACGCTTGTGTGGCGAGCAGCACAAAGTGAAAGTATGAAAAATATGCAATTTTGTCTTCCAGACTTCACAATTAATAGATGTATATATAACTAATTCTTGCAGGCAATTAAGTATTTACATATATAATGGGTTGAAAATATTAAAGCACAAGATATATATGTAAACATCATAACAAAGAAAAGTGTTTAACTGGTTCTGAAATGTAATAAGAATTCCAAACAGTATGTGAAGGAAAAACAAAAACAAGACATAATAGAAAATAAATGACAGAAGTAAAAATATACTTTAAGAATTTAAAAACAGAAAACAATAGAAATCCTAAATTAATTGGTCTTCTCCCTCCACACTTAAACAAAACAGTGTCCTCAATGTTTAAATGTGAGAGAAAGAGATGCAGTAAGTTCTAAGCAAAATTAGCCACTTTGATTAGTTGGAAGAGCAGTAGAGTAGATGTGCTAATATAAATGATCCAATCGTTCTGTCACTACGTCCATAAAGAATGAAAGTTGATCTGCAAAATAATGAATTCCTCTCTTAAACAATCAAGCTTGGATTTAAGAGAAGTGATAGCAGTAGCTTGGTCAATGGAGGGAGGTGGAGTAGCAATCGGAGCAGCAGAGGTGCTTGAGTCAGCATGATCAGGAGATGGACAATGGTAATAAAATGGAGGGGTTTTTGGGTCAGTTTCTGCATTGGATAAGAAGCAATCATGGTGGTCATAGATTTGGGGTGTCTCAGGAGTAGTTGGTGGTGAATTTTGTGGTACAACCCAATCATATAACCAATTGTTTTGGTCCTGAATTCTAGTCCTAGGGTTAGGCAAGGTTAAAATAGGCATTAATTGATTGTTAATGAGGATTTCAAAGGTAGTCGGGCCTAGGTTCCTAATAATTTCTCTATTGAAACAGAATTGGATGTTCATGGATTGGAATCTACCTAGAGGGGCAATATTGAGCAGTGATTGTCTCAAGCCGATAGCATTTGCATTCATGGTCACTAAGCCTCCTATTAGGATTGGTTCACGGGCAGCTTTTGCAAGACGGTGAAAATTAGATATCATAAAGGTAGCACCATTAATAGGACGGTTTTGGGATGCACATAACATTAGTTTGACCATTTCTCTATGGTTATAGGTGTAATCAATACCAAACATCCTAAAGATAATTAATCCCCTATTAATCCCTAGACCATGTTTAGGTAAACAGATAAGAGAGCTCAGAAATTCTAGGGTTAACCTACGGTAATAACTAAATCTTCTTCTTATGGTAGAGGTATCCCATCTTATTTGATTCAACAGAAACAAGACACTGTCTCTAATCCCTAGTGTGGTCATGGCAGGTCAATCTTGGTAGATACTCATTGCCATCTCCCTTTTAGCTAATGACTGAAAACGCCTCCTCTGATTTCTTCCTATGAAAGTAATTCCCATTGTGTCAATAAGATTCATCATGGGTTAGTGTAGTTAGCTAAAGTTAAGTTAGCTTGAAGTAGGTTGACAGTTAGAACTAAGTTAGTAGTGGGTAATAGTAGAGAAACAATATTGCATAATTTTATAAAAATAGAAATAGGAAATAACAAAAGTAAGAAAATGAAAAAAACTAAAAATCAGTAAATCAAAAAGAAAAGACTAGAAAGTGAGTTGTCTCCCAACAAGCGCTTTGTTTTAAGTCGTAAGCTCGACATAGCAGGAGATTAATCTAATGAGTGAGACGGCAACTCATCAAGCTTAAATGTTGTGGAATATTCCTTATTGTCAATGCAATGATAATTCTTTAAAATCTATCCGTTTACAATAAAAGGCCCACTAGACATTCCTTTAATTTCTATTGCGCCATTTTAAAAAACCTTAGTGACTTCAAAGGGACCAGACCATCTAGAGATAAGTTTTCCTAGAAATAGTTTAAGTCTAGAATTAAATAGGAGTATTACATCGCCCCCATTGAATTCTTTCCTATATATGCATTTATCATGCCACTTTTTAGTTCTTTCCTTATAAATATGGGCATTCTCATAAGCGTCTAATCTAAGTTCTTTAAGTTCATGAATATCTAGGATTCTTTTCTCACCCACGGCAGTGTAATTCAAATTAAGGGTCTTAATGGCCCAATAAGCTTTATGTTCAATTTCTACCGACATATGAAATGATTTCCCATAAACTAATTTAAATGGTGTGGTTCCGATTGGAGTTTTGTAGGTTGTCCTATATGCCCATAGAGCTTCGTGTAACTTAGACGACCAATCTTTCCTAGAGGTTGCTATCATTTTTTCTAATATTTGCTTAATCTCTTTGTTGGAGACCTTTACTTGCCCACTTGTTTGTGGATGACAAGGTGTTGCAACATGATGTCGAACTCCATACTTCACTAATAATTTTTCGAAGATTTTGGAAATGAAATGGGAGCCACCGTCCCTGATGACGAGTCTCGGTACACCAAATCTTAGGAAGATTATGTTCTTGAAAACCCTGGTTACTACTCGTGTGCCATTTGTTGGAGAAGCTATAACCTTGATACATTTTGAAACATAGTCGAAAGCAACGAGTATGTAGTTCTTTCCAAAGGAAGACGGGAAGGGTCCCATGAAATAAGTTCCCTATACGTCAAAAACTTCAACTTCTAGAATGCCCTTTAGAGGCATCTCATCACGTATAGAGATGTTTCTAGTGCGTTGGAATTGGTTGTAATTTTTAACCGTGATATGGACATTTTTCCATAGATTAGGGCAATAAAGGCCAACTTGTCATATTTTAGCATAGGTCTTTGAAGTGCTTGCATGTCCTCCATAGGGAGCAGCATGACAATGAAAAATTATGTTTTCTATTTCATCTTCGGGAACACATTGACGGAAAATACCATCAGCACCTCTCTTGAAAACAAAGGCACATCCCAATAGTATTGTTTAAGATCATGAAAGAACTTCTTCTTTTGTTGATAAGATATATCTGGTGAAAGCACTCCAGAAGCCAAGTAGTTGACAAAATCGACATACCATGGAATTATGGTTTTAGTGTAGACTGCTTCCACGACTTCATTTGTCTCTGTGTCTTCATAAGTTACAGGGTATTCAACTGTATTACTTTCTATAGCATAGAAATGTTTAAGACTAAGCCATTGGATTGACTTGAATTATACATATCAAAATAAAAATATCCACCATGTTTTATTGTTTCCAAAGGAATGGGAAAAGAGAGAATAACCCAAAAGAGGGGGGAAAGATTCAAGGTAAGGGGGTTGATTATGAAAAGGGAAGGTATTAGCACTCTAAACATCTACGGTACTCCGCTAGAACCTCTTTGTAAAATCTTTATATTTTGGCTATAAAATGTTGTATACAAATAGATGGTGGAGGTGAGAAAAGAAATATTTTTTATGATTTTTTTCACCCGCCGCAGTTGCGAACCTTTATTGCCTACGTACCACCTTCCGTGCAATAGGGGATCAGGGTACTCGTAGTTCACCTTTAAAAAAAATTAAAACACAAGTGTGTTGGTTAATTTTATGAGATAAGACATCATTGTCATTGTCCGTGTGGAAAACATACTTACTACCCACAATCATGAGAAAGGAGAATTTGCATCATCTCAAAGTGGAGGATATCGCTTGGATTTTAAAATGAACAATGCCTCACTTAACGCCCAAGTGGAAAATATCTCACTTCACTATATATTGTAGAAGTATAGTTGTTTTCATCACTACAAGGATTGACAAGAGTCTAATCTTTTTTGAGAAAATTTTAAATATAATAGCCAAAATGGAAAAATTGTTTGAATGAGATTGATTGACTTTTAGTCTTCTCACAAAAATGTCAAGGTATTGTTAAGTTGATTGAATTTTATTCATGAAAATGTTTTGAAAATGCATGGACCTAAGTCCAAGTTTATTATTAAAGTGGTTCAAGTTTAGAAACAAGAAGAGTTTTCAAAAGGAGGGAGAAGATTTTTGAAATTAAAGAAGATGGGAGGAGATGAAGGGACTATCCTAAAGCATAAGGTAAAAGCTAGGGAGAAGAACCATCTAACCAACAAGAAGCTGATACTTGACCAACCAAGTGTTTTACCCCAAAATTTTCCCTCTCATTTTACTTCACACATGCCCATTAAGGTCCCCAACTTGCCCCAGGATGATCAAGAATTGACCAAACAAAATCTCCTCCTAAAGGCAATGAACCTCAACTAGGGTTTCAATTTTAAGCAAGATGTGTGAGTCCCAAGGATCCCAAATGTTCTCCATTGTCCTAATATGTTCTCAAGATCATCCATACAAAATTCCATGCCTTGAACAACAAGTTTGCTCAGTCAACTGCTCAAATGCCTGAAAATCAACTATACTAGGTCAAAAGTCAACTATGGCCCAAATACAGTCAAACTTCAAGATTTTTGGTCAACATAAACATTTTGAAGTAATATCCGTCATTTGATCAAGGGTTGATCATGATTCCTCAAGAAATGCTCCTAACTCACCAAAAGTAAAAAATGGCAAATTAGAGTTTCTATAGGAAAAGTCAACCAAATTTGACCAGGCATAACATTCTCATACTTTATTAGAAATTTTCCCACCAAGGCTCATTTTTAATATAATCCAATTCCTTACAACTCCTCTTTAGCCCTAAAGTTCAAGAAATTCCTCTATCAAAAGATACAAGCTCAGACATTATAGGCCCTTTAAAAAAGTCAACAAAAACACCTTTTAGGTCAAAGCTCCTTACATGAACATGGAAGATCCATTGATATTAAACCGAAATGGTTGTTTAGAGGACATCCCAAGATCTCTCAAAAGTCCAAGAACACCCTCTTAGGGTTAAAATTGAAAAAGATATGCATTGCTAAAGTTGACCAATTTAATGAAAATGCACAAAAGTCAATGTGAGCAACTTGGATTATTTTGATCTAATGGGCGTGGGTTTTGGATCTCAAATACATCCTCGGACTTATGCAAGACAATTAAATCCACTATTTTATTTTTATGGGATTTGTTTTTATTTATTTGAATTTTTATTCATTTAAATCTTAATAAATAAAATAAAATAGTAAAATGATGAATTAAATCCCAAGATTTATTTTGTGATCAGATCATGAGACTAGCATTAGAAAAGTGAATCCAAATCTCGTGTAAAGGCTGATTGGAGTCATTTGAGCAAGTTTTGGCCAAAATTGGAAACATAAAATTCCAAATGAGAATCAAATCTTTTCTACACAAATCTTCAAGATTCAATCCACTTTTGTTAACCTAATACATCCAGATATATATATATATGCATAACATTGCCAGACAAAAAGAACAAGGATTGGCCGCACAATACTGACATTCAAAACTCCAAATTTTCAAGAAAAAGTGTCAGTCGGATTTTTAATTACAGGAAGATTCAAGGAATTCTGAAGCTTGCAATCAACTTCTGGAGGCCTTCTGAAGCTAGTTGCATTACTCCCAAGCGCCAAAGCTCCAAGAATCGTGCCCAACACAGTCACGATTTATCCTTTTTTTTAAACGATTATGATCATATGCACATTATACATGGATTTGGATCATGCATTCTTGCTTGTATGAATGATTAGAACATGTTTGATTTTTTAATTGCTTGTTTTGAAGAAAGTATCACAATATTCCATTGTTAGGGTTTTAACCTATGATTTAGGGTTTTCAGATACAGGTGAAATTAAGCACCATCATGCTCACGAGATCAAACCCAATTTATCCATGGTTTTAAATTGAATTTATATTTCTTGTTGAAGATTTTGGAAAATTGCAGGTGATTTAGTGACAAACATTGGCCGTAGGTAAAAGTACTTGGGCTAACACGACAGAGGGCTGAGGAAGACGAAGGCGTGGCACAACTTGGTTGGACAATTTGAAATGGTGCGCGTTTTTTAAAAAATTGGAACTTCTGACCATTTTTCAAATATATTATTTTATGTTTAGTTTATATAATGAATGAACAGATTGGCTTTGTGGTGGAAGGAACGCTTGGCAAAGGGAGAGACCTGGGTTCGATTCCCAGGTCTTGAATGTTATATTTTTCTAACCAATTTCTTTCAGATCCAATATGTCATGACCCCAGGCGTGCATCATAGACCCTCAAATCCAGCCATTGGATCATTCATACTTCAGATCTAGCGCCCAATAATGCGTCCTCGTGGTGGACCTCCAAAGCATTGCTTCCCACCAAATCCCATACAGTTGCACTGGGCCAACGCAATCTGGGTTTCAAATTTCAACAGCATCACCCCCTCCAATTGGGTTTCACCCCCCCTCTCAGGTCCATTTCTCAATTGTTTTTTTATTCTTTTTATTTAGTTTATATTATGTTTATTCATTCTTTTTTTTATTCAGAAAATCATCACAAAAAAATTAGGACTTAGTTTTTTCTTAATAAATTAATTTTTGCAAATTAATTAATTTAATTAACTTTAAATTATTTTCTTTAATTTAAAATCAATTAGAGAATTAGGTTAAACTTCGAATTTTTTTCATAGAATACTAAAAAATATTTTTAATGAGCCATTAGATTTTTTAGGGTTTAGAACTTTTTCCCGTCTTAATTTGTACGCGTCATTACTTTTTCTCATACGATTGTTTTTTATCATTTATGTAACTGCGCTCGGTTTGTAATAACTAAATTAGGGTTTATACTTCCGCACTTTAGATTTCTTCCATTATTTATGTATCTACACCAAAGCCCTGTAATAGCGTAGGAAATTTTATTTCTCGCTTTATATCTTCTTATATGCCTGCATGACAAGATTAAATCAAATAACCGTTAGGTCACTAATTGCAAGATAAATATAACTGAAAAAGCACACTGTTGCACACTTGCACCCTTAGGGTATTCCTCACTTGGTTGCCTCGGAAAACAATGGCCATGTCCCTCGAACATAGGGATATCTTAGCAAAGACCCTCAATCTAAAATTCATTATAAAAGATCAGGGTCCCTTACTGTCCCTCGAGTTGCCTACGAGAAATGATCTTGTCCCTCGATGTTGCCTATATGATGATAGTCCCTTCAAACGCTAAGATATCCTTACATGTTTCCTTCAATGACCATAACGTCCCTTTCGATAGTCCCTCGACATCCAACGATAGGGCTACCTACTCACTAATAGTAAGATAGCACTATCTAAAGGAAAGGAGGAAAAGAACGTCCTTTTTCGAGTAGGTAGATGGTTCTTAAGTACTTGCTCAAACCTAATTTTTCACACTTACACACTTTTCAAAAACTATTTTCAAAAATGCTTTATCACACTCTTGAGGACTGATACAAGAGTTACCATAAAGCAAACAAAAAACTTTCAAAACACACAAAACACAAACAGTTTTGAAAAATGAGCAAGTACCTAAGAGCCCGTGGAAAACCGCAGATGGAAAGGGTGCTAATACCTCCCCTTTCCATAATCTACCCCCTTACTCATAAAATCTCAAGAAAGGTATTTTATGTTCTTTTCACCCTTTCCTTTGTTGGATACAAGAAAAGTCGGTGGCGACTCTTGCTTACCGCGACATTTGCCAACAAAAAACGCAAACCAGTATTAACAGTCGGTTTTGC
Organism: Vicia faba; assembly: GCA_948472305.1. Lineage (NCBI taxonomy): Eukaryota > Viridiplantae > Streptophyta > Magnoliopsida > Fabales > Fabaceae > Vicia > Vicia faba. Next base: position 581,141,098 of record OX451736.1, on the reverse strand, counting down.
CACTGTATCACAGAACTGGCGACTCTGCTGGGGATAATAATAAAAATGGGGTTTACCTTAGGGTCTTGATCATTTTGCTTCTTTGTCTATTTGTTTTCTTTACTTTTAAGGGTATTGTTTGGGTTACTATAGATCCTACACCCAGATCTGGGGAAACCTTTTAGGTAAGTAGCAATAGATCTTGGAAACTGTGTGGGGTATACCGACATGGTTGAAGCGATGGCTACGTTGATGCGACACTCTGGTTGGTACCGGTAGCCCTTTACTTAATCAAGGAGAATATGGGGTCACCGCATGGTGTCCTGAAGCGTCAACTAACCTTAGAACCTTCAATTGAACAACTTGGCCATTAGGACATAGTGAGATGGGCGTCTTTGGTGTATTCGTAAAGTCGGCAGATACTCGATGCTACACTCATTGAGGTTTGACTCCCGAGTTTTGTTTGGTTGCAAGTCAGTTGTCTATCAGAATGAAACTTGTGGGAAAGATCAATGATATTGAGATCCCTTAGAACCTGGTTACTATTTATAGGACATGTTGAACCAATCCAAACTTCAAGAGGGTATTATCTTAAAATCCATGCAAGCCTTAAACCTAAGTTTCTTTGTGTGATTTGCTTGTGCTTGCTATATATGTGATTTCTTAGCATAATCATGACATCATAACATGATATATCATAACTAACCATTTCAAGGATTTTCTAGGGCTTATCTTTGTCTTGTTTTATAGGACATGACATCCGCTCGCAGGAACACTATCCAAATAAACCTTGTGAAAGTACATCTTTAACTCAAGGACTTAGCATCAAGGATTCCTGAAAGCTCTCCCTTCACTGAAAAACATGGTCAACTCCTCAACTTGGTCACTTCAAACCCTGATGAAGAAATGATAAAGGTGCTCTTTCAGTTCTTTGACCTGTTACACCACTGCTTCACTTTTCCTGATTACCAATTAGTGCCTACTATGGAGGAGTTTTCTCAGCTATTGGGGGTACCTATCCTTAATCAGATACCATTCAATGGTATGGAAAGAGACCCAAAGCCTGAAGAGATTGCTCAAGCTCTATCTTTACAACAGTCTGATGTAATGGCAAATTTGGAAACCAGAAGAGGGGTCCAAGGATTTCCAACTAAGTTCCTATTTGAGAAAGCTCACCATTTTTGGGATAACGTGGATTTACAAGTGTGATCGGTGGATCTGGAACTGACTGTTTAACGCTGGTTCGCGAAATGTCGCGGAAGCAAGAGTCGCCACCGTCTTTTATTTTCTCCAAATGGAAAGGACAAAAGCACAGAAAAATTCCTTAAAGAGATTGCTCTCGGTTCGGGAGGTAGATTATAGAAAGGGAAGGTGTTAGCACCCTTTCTATCCATGGTTATCCATGGGCTCTTAGATACTTGCTCATTGTGTTTTCAAAAATGGTTTGTTTGCTTTTCAATTCTGGGTTTTAAAAAGTTTCTTTGAAAATTCCAGTTCGACTCTTGTATCGGTCCTCAAGAGTGTTTGAAAAATTTGCTTTCGAAAGCTTTTTGAAAAGGTATCGGTGTGAAAAGTATTTTTTGAATTTGTTTTGAAATTTAGAGCAAATATCTAGAGTCGTCTACCTACCCTAAGGAATTCTTCTGTGTAAATGTCCTTTAAAGTAGTGTCATCCCACCATTGAGAGGTAGGTAGCACCACCGTTGGAGGTGTTCGGGTCAATTCGAGGTTCGGGACATGGTGATCACCAGAGCAATGGGAAGACACCTTAGAAGCTACCCTCATGCCAGGTTCCCGGATCATGAGGACTTACTAAGACATCCTCTACTCGACGATCACCTTTCGAGGCAAGGCAACAGTGAGGCGTACCCTAGGGGTGGTGTGTGATTTGTGTGTCGTTTTCAGATATTTATCTTGTCATGTTATTGGTATTCTAGCGCTTGTTTTTATTTTGTCCATACATTCTTTCATGCCATTTATTTAACAGTTAAAAATTGCGAGAAAAGTAAATTGTAAGCTATTACAAACGACGCGGGTCCACATCGCCAAAATTAAACCAGGACCCGATTTGACAGAAAAATAAAGAAAGTAAAAGAAAATAAGGAATTAAAAGTGCGAGAAATTAATTACATGGCTTTGGGAGAGATACATAAATATTTACACGAAATAAAATAAATATGCGAATAAGAATTAAATCGAAACGAGGGCGTTGGACCCTTTTTGCAAAGTTAAACTAATGAGGAATTAATTAATTAAAAAGAAAGAAAGAACTTGTTTTTTGGTATTTTTTAGTATTTTAGGATTTAATATGAAAAGGGAATTAATTAAAATAAATACTAACCCTAATTCTAATGGCTTTTAATTTATTAAGAAAACATTGAATTTTAACCTAAATTAACCCTAATTTTTATATACAAATTTAATTATAAAAATAAATATTTAATTATTTAATTATTTATGAAAGAAAAATAAAAAGGATGAAAAATTATTAATAAAACCCTAATTCTATGTTTTTTATATTTTTTATTAAAAGAATTAAAATTAAAACCTAATTTAAAACTAATTTTATTTATATACAATTTATTTATGAAAATACTTAAAATAAAATATTTATTATATTTTTGCTCTTTTCTGACTTTTATGTGTTTTTTATATTTTTTGTGAAAATAATTAATTAATTGATTAAACACAATAATTAAAATAAAATAGAAATAATGAAAAAAGAAAATATTTTAAAATGGCAAACCTAGGGGGTATCAGTCCCCAAAGTGGAGGTTCAGTCCAAGAATTCTGGCCCATTTAGCATGGCCTTGTTGATTTTTTCTGGGAACATACACATGCGTTGACTTGGATCCATGATGTTCTCTAACTCTCAGCCTTATGATTGATCTTAGGATGGACGTGGCAAGCCTGATTTGGAGGTGTATGGTGCGCTCCAGTCTTGAAACTGCATGGGAATATGAATTGCAAAATAATATAGGAATAATGAAGACCTGGGGCTCGAACCCAGGTCATGTACGTTATCAACAGCTGCACCTACCACTGGACCAATTCATGCGCTTTGTATATAATGTAATAAACAAATAATATCAAACAAAGCCAAGGCGTTAGTGGGTTAAAGCGCGCAAATTCAAAAGAGCCAGTCATGGCTGGCCACCACATCATCTTCTTCATGGACTTTGTTTTTCCTGAAATACACAAACAATGAGCAACGGTTTTCAAACGTTGCTATAGGTCATCTATGGAAAAATAGCGAATGGCCCTATGATGCTCATAAATTGAGCGCGAGTATGGCTTCTTCTTCGTCCAAGTGCGCTGATCATGACCATGGTACTGTGGTTTGCTAATTTTATAGGACCAAGAAACCCCCAATTTGAAATCCTGTAAACCCTAAAAAACAACAATGGCATCTGGGCATATAATGCGTAAAACTTCAATTAAAACATATGATTAGCTTGCAAACTTTATTATAAACACAGACATAACAATAAAACATGTTAACAATGCATGTATGATAGAAACCGATTCAAAATTTTTCTTTACCAACTTCAATGGTGATCTTGCGTTTTCTTGAGTATGGGGCTTGGGGAATGATTGGAATATGTCCTATAATCCTCCAAGAAGCTAATGGAACAAGTTTGGAGGCTTGAATCAACCTGCAAGTTAGTTTTCAGAATTGAGTTTTTTAGACAAAATTTCAAGTTTGTGAATGAATTTCTAGCGCAGCTTAATGGTCAATTGAATTAGGGTTATGTTCTATGCTTATGTAGGAATGAATTAGGTTAAGAATTCTGATCAAAAAGCTTGGCATTCATGACTTTGAAAGATTTGATTTTCAATATCTTTTTTCAAATATTTTCCATGTGTTTTTGTACAAATCATGATCAATTTTCTCCAAATCTTCCCATATTTAAATATGCACGAATTATTGAGTAGATTTCATGCAAAAAAAGATTGGAATACTTAGGTTAAATATTTTCCATGTATTTAATTTGATTTAAATGAATTATTATTAATAAAAATTCAAATAAATAAATAAAAAATGAAGAAATACTTCCCTTTGGGCCAAGTGGTCGTGCACATGTATTGGATGATGAATTATGGAAGAAAAATAGGCCCATTAGCAATTTTAGGTCATTTGAATCAATGTTGACTTTTCAAAATATCCAAATATTTCCCAACTTCCACAAGGCATAACTTGCTCAATTTTTAAGCTTTTCTCATGTTCTTGGACATTTTGGAAAGTTATTTGAGTCCTCTAACCAATGCCTTTGGTCCCATGTCATTTTGATTTACCAATCTCAAGTTATGGCCTTTGACTTAAAGTCCCTTTTTGTTGACTTCTGAAAATGACCTATAATGTTGAAATTGATAACTTTTTGTGAGAGCATTTCTTGGACTTGAAGTATGAAGATGAGTTGTAGGAAATGTCTTTCTCTTCAAAATGAGCTTTGGATGGAATTTTTGTGATAATCCATGTGAAAGTTGTGCCATGGTTAATTTACAGTTGACTTTTCCAGCTGTCCAAATAAGGAAACTTTTGCATCTTGATGATTTTTGAGCCAAGCTTTGAGAATCATGATCAAGCATTGATCAAATGATGTTTGCGGATTCAAAATGATATGTTGACCAAAAATTTGAACTTTTGACTGCCAAATGACCATTTTGCCCCTACAATTGACTGTAGTGCAATTAGGGTTTTTGACTGTGCAATTTTGAGCTGAAAGTATTGAAACTTGATATGAGGATGCTTGACCATATTTGTAGGCATGTGAGACTTGATTGGATCTTTGGAAACTTCACTTTCTTGATCAGAACAAAAACCCTAATCTTGACTGTTTATGAGGCCCTTGCACTGTGCAAACCTTGGGGAGATTTTGAAGCATGACTTTGGCAAATCTTGAAGAATATGGGAGGGCAAATTTTGGGGTACAACAGTTGCCCCTGTTCAATCTTCTTAGGCCTGAGGATGCAGATTGGCTGACGTGCTTTTCGTAATCCGAGGGTAAAAGATGATTGAACACTAGAGTGCCCAGAAATTTGCGCTCACATAGTAGCAGTGATGGTGGAAATGGGCTTACAGATGCCATTTAGAGGTTGATGAATAGGATGATGGGCTTATAGATGCCATCTGGATGTTGATTGCATAAGAGATTCCTTAGCAGGAACCTGCATACCGGAGCTGAGTCTGGAGCTTCACAAGATGATGAATGAACCAGGGATGGTTACTACCTTAGCATGAATGGTAAGAGAACCTTGGGTGACTTTTAACTTCAACAACGCTTGTTGAGAAAATCTTGGTGGGAATTACCATTTTCGCAGTATCGGGAAGAGAACCAATAGGCATATGTAATCTGAAATGGGATTATCACCTCACGCACCGTTGGGGAGGGAACCAATAGGAAATTATAACCTGAAATGGAATTACCACCTCATGCACCGTCGGGGAGGGAACCAATAGGAAATTATAACCTGAAATGGAATTATCACCTCACGCACCGTCGGGGAGGGAACCAATAGGAAATTATAACCTGAAATGGAATTATCACCTCATGCACCGTCGGGGAGGGAACCAATAGGAAATTATAACCTGAAATGGAATTATCATCTCACGCACCGTCGGGGAGAGAACCATAGGAAATTATAACCTGAAATGGAATTATCACCTCACGCACCGTCGGGGAGGGAACCAATAGGAAATTATAACCTAAAATGGGATTATCACCTCACGCACCGTCGGGGAGGGAAACAATAGGAAATTATAACCTGAAATGGAATTATCACCTCACGCACCGTCGGGGAGGGAACCAATAGGAAATTATAACCTAAAATGGGATTATCACCTCACGCACCGTCGGGGAGGGAAACAATAGGAAATTATAACCTGAAATGGAATTATCACCTCACGCACCGTCGGGGAGGGAACCAATAGGAAATTATAACCTGAAATGGAATTATCACCTCACGCACCGTCGGGGAGGGAACCAATAGGAAATTATAACCTGAAATGGAATTATCATCTCACGCACCGTCGGGGAGAGAACCATAGGAAATTATAACCTGAAATGGAATTATCACCTCACGAACCGTCGGGGAGGGAACCAATAGGAAATTATAACCTAAAATGGGATTATCACCTCACGCACCGTCGGGGAGGGAACCAATAGGAAATTATAACCTGAAATGGAATTATCACCTCACGCACCGTCGGGGAGGGAACCAATAGGAAATTATAACCTAAAATGGGATTATCACCTCACGCACCGTCGGGGAGGGAAACAATAGGAAATTATAACCTGAAATGGAATTATCACCTCACGCACCGTCGGGGAGGGAACCAATAGGAAATTATAACCTGAAATGGAATTATCACCTCACGCACCGTCGGGGAGGGAACCATAGGAAATTATAACCTGAAAGGGAATTACATCTCACGCACCGTCGGGGAGAGAACCATAGGAAATCATAACTTGAAAGGGAATTACATCTCACGCACCGTCGGGGAGGGAACCATAGGAAATTATAATCTCAAAAGCGTACTTCTGAGAAAAACCTGAGATAACTTCTATTGAGTCTTCATCAGAAAAATCTGTTGGGAGTCGATTTAGCTGGACTAGAGAAGGCCTTGGACTGGATAAGAAATCTTTGGAGTCGATTAACTGAACCGGTCTAGGTCTTGAAATATGATTGAGAATTTAACTGCGTCTTTCCTGAAAGGTAAAGGTCAGTCATATGCAATGCGTGATATGGGTCAAGCAATGATGTTCTCAACATAAATGAGATTTGTAAGATATGATGCGTACATGCATGCTATAATGATGTATGTGATGTTTATGTATGTATGTTTTCGTCTAGGAAAGTAAATCCTTGACGGGTGCCGGGAAGTCACTCCTGGGCTGAAATAGATTTTGCTTCCGCTGGGGATGATAGCTGCAAGAATACCGGTAGGAGAAGATAACTCCGTTGGGGAATAAACTTGGCAAATGGAAGATTCTACGGGGAGAAAAATACTCTAGCGACCATGCTGGGGAGCAATACTCTGTGGGGAGAGAGATACTTTGTTGAATGTTGATAATTACTTGTTGGGGATACCCTTGTGGAGTTGGAAGTGTTAATAGACTTCTCTGGGGATAAGAAAGCTTCGTCGAGGACGGTATTTCCGTGGCTTTTGGCTGAGGATAACCCAGTTATATCCTGTTAAGGAAATAACTCTTTGAATAAAGCCGGGCGACGCGTTCGTGTTCTGCGAGGGATAAGCTTCCAGAATCTACTGGGGATAAGCTTACTGCTTGGGGAGATGAATTCTAATTTTCCTGGGGGAATAGATTGGACTTTCCTGGAGAAGTTTTGGTATGCTGGGGAAGTGATTCCTTTGAATGTTGATATACCGCCGGGGAACAATCTTTAGACCAAGACTGTCGGGGATGCTGGTTATGAGTATGTATGCTGCTGGGGAGCGTTGAGATCTGCTGGAGGATACTCAACTTCCTTGAGATTTGATAGTAGTTTTGCTTGAGGGGAGTATGTTGACTTGCTGGCTCACTCTCTGGGGAATTGGGAGATCTGGTTATGTTCTTTAGCTGAACCTATCTTGATACCTTAGAGGATAGAACAATTAGATTGCTTAGACAACTCCTTATTGCCTCTGTTTCTAGTGTCACCTGTAATTAATCCCTTGTTTCATATGCAAATATTTATGACTTAGCAAATTATTGTCAATGCATATATCACAAATTGAACCTTGGACGTTCTTCGCAAAACAAAACAGAAAAAGAAAAACAATTGGCACGTTTAACTGAAAAGTATATTTGTATTGATTTTTGAATGGCCTGTAAATAGGCGTTTTGTGTACAAGAGGCTGACGTCCTAGTAAGAGAACGCCGCCGAACCAAAGAATTTTATACAAATTTTGTACAAAAGAAAATAAAACAGCTGTGTGAAATGAATGATCCCACTGGGTTTCAACTCTGCTATTGCCTTCATAACTCTGAGCGTCTCATCACTTGATGACCTTGGTTGAAGGTGAAGCTGACTGATCAATGCCGTTTGAACTTGCTGTAGATACCAGATTCTGGATGCAAAGTGATCAATGAGACATAGTATTACGCTTTTATCCCTAATTTTTGCCTGGACCGCCCTTTCCGGTTTTCAGTCCACCGGGATACCCATTTTTGCCCAAACCGCCTTTTCAGGTTTTCGACTTGCCGGGTGTACAGATTTTTTCATTTCATCCCTTCATTTTGCCCGAACCCTTTTGGTTCGACGGGAAGCCCTAATTTTTGCCTAGGCATGTCAGCCTAGCGGGTCTTTTTTATGCGTAGTATCTTTTTACTATGTCTGCATTGGCGGGGTGTGGAAGGTCGTCACCATCCATATTAGTCAATATCATTGCTCCTCCTGAGAACACATGTTTAACCACAAATGGCCCTTCGTACGTAGGGGTCCATTTTCCCCTTGGATCACTCTGTGGAAGTATGATTCTCTTGATTACCAGATCCCCAACTTGATATTCCTGTGGTCTGACCTTTTTGTTAAATGCCCTGATCATCCGTTTCTGATACGTTTGACCATGACAGATAGCAGCAAGTCTCTTTTCATCAATGAGGTTGAGCTGATCAAGTCGTGTCTGGATCCAATCATCCTCGTTCAGATTTGCATCCTTCATTATCCGGAGAGAGGGTATTTGCACTTCGATCGGTAAGACTGCCTCCATACCATAAACCAGAGAGAAAGGAGTTGCCCCGGTTGACGTCCTGGCTGAGGTATGGTACCCATGTAGAGCGAACGGTAACATCTCGTGCCAATCCTTATAAGTCACTGTCATCTTCTGCACGATTTGCTTGATGTTTTTATTTGCTGCTTCTACAGCCCCATTCATCTTCGGTCTGTAAGGAGAAGAATTGTGGTGCTGTATCTTGAACTGCTCGCAGAGCTCAGCGATCATCTTATTATTCAGATTGGTACCGTTGTCTGTAATAATTCTCTCTGGGACGCCGTACCGACAGATCAGGTTATGCCGAATGAACCGTGCCACAACAGTCTTGGTTACCGTAGCATAGGATGCTGCTTCAACCCACTTCGTAAAATAATCCATCGCTACCAGGATGAAGCGATGCCCATTAGATGCCGTAGGTTTAATCTCCCCGATCATGTCTATGCCCCACATTGCAAACGGCCACGGCGCAGTCAGAACATTCAGGGGAACTGGAGGGACATGCACCTTGTCTGCATAAATCTGGCATTTATGGCATGTCCTAGAATGTTGGTAGCAGTCAGCTTCCATTGTGGACCAGTAATATCCTGCCCGTAGGATCTTCTTTACCATTGTGTGTCCACTGGAATGTGTACCAAAGGTCCCCTCATGTAGCTCTTCCATGATCCTTTCTGCTTCAGTCTTATCCACACAACGCAGTAAGGTTGAATCAAGGTTTCGCTTGTATAAGATGCCGTTGCTTAGGAAGAATTTTGCCGCGAACCTTCTCAGGAACTTCTTATCATTGATAGAGGCACCTTAAGGGTATTCCTGAGTTTCCAGATATCTTTTTACTTCATGGTACCAAGGCTTCTCAGTTACCAATTCAGTCTCGAGATCGCAACAGTATGCCGGTTCGTCCAGTTTCCAGATGATGATCCGGGGAGCCTCATTATCCCATTTAACTTTGAACATAGAAGACATTGTAGCTAACGCGTCCGCCAGCTGATTCTCTTCTCTCGGGAAGTATTCAAAGGTTATCTCTGTGAAGTGGGGAATCAGGGTCAACACACATTCTCTGTAAGGAATCAGGTTTGGATGTTTCGTATCCCACTCTCCTTTGATCTGATTGATCACGAGAGCGGAATCTCCGAAGACACTCAGAAACTTGATTCTTAGGTCGATCGCAGCTTGAAGACCCATGATGCACGCCTCATACTCCGCCATGTTGTTGGTACAATTGAAACACAGCCGGGCGGTTAGTGGGGTATGAGTACCTTGAGGTGATATAATTATGGTGCCGATACCGTTACCCAAAGCATTGGATGCTCCATCAAAGTGCATAGACCATCGGGATCCTGGTTCAGGCCCTTCATCCGGTCCAGGTACTTCACAATCAGTCACTATCATGATGCTTTCATCCGGAAACTCGAAGTTCATTGACTGATAGTCATCTACAGCTTGATGTGCCAAGTGGTCTGCCAATACACTTCCCTTGATGGCTTTTTGGGTTGTGTACTGAATGTCGTATTCCGCCAAGATCATTTGCCATCTTGCAATTCTCCCAGACAGAGTAGGCTTTTCGAATATGTACTTTATAGGATCCATCTTTGAGATCAACAAGGTAGTGTGAGTCAGCATATACTGTCTCAGCCGGCGAGCAGCCCATACCAAAGCGCAGCAAGTTTTCTCAAGCAGTGAGTATCGGGTCTCACAGTCGGTAAACTTTTTGCTAAGGTAATAAATGGCATGCTCTTTTCGGCCAGACTCGTCATGCTGCCCCAGCACACACCCCCCTGAGTTGTCAAGCACTGTCAGGTATAATATCAGAGGTCTCCCCTCAACCGGTGGCATAAGGATAGGTGGTTCTTGGAGATACTCCTTGATTCTGTCAAAAGCAGCCTGACATTCATCGTTCCAACGTACTACCTGATCTTTCTTCAGCAGCTTGAAGATTGGTTCACAGGTAGCGGTCAGATGCGAGATGAACCGAGCAATGTAATTCAGGCGTCCTAAAAAGCCTCTGACTTCCTTCTCTGTCTTAGGAACCGGCATCTCTTGAATAGCTTTGACCTTAGCAGGGTCCACTTGAATTCCCTTGTCACTTACGACGAAGCCTAGCAACTTTCCAGATCTTACCCCGAAGGTGCACTTGTTCGGGTTCAATCTCAGCTTGTATAGTTTCAACCGGTCAAACAACTTCTGCAGATGATCTAGGTGCTCTTCTTCTGTCTGGGACCTTGCGATCATGTCGTCCACATACACTTCTATCTCATGATGGATCATATCATGAAATAAAGCAACCATGGCACGTTGGTAGGTTGCCCCAGCATTCTTCAACCCGAATGGCATGACCTTGTAATAGAAGGTGCCCCACTGAGTAACAAAGGTAGTCTTTTCCATGTCTTCAGGTGCCATCTTGATCTGATTGTAACCTGAAAAGCCATCCATGAAAGAGAACACCTTATGCTGAGCTGTATTATCAACAAGGACATCAATGTGAGGTACGGGGAAGTCATCTTTGGGGCTGGCCCTGTTCAGATCCCTGTAGTCAACACACATTCTGACCTTTCCGTCTTTCTTTGGTACCGGCACCACATTAGCAACCCACTGAGGGTAAGAAGTCACTGCAAGGAACCCGGCATCAAACTGCTTCATAACCTCGGCTTTGATCTTCTCAGACATTTATGGACGCATCCGACGGACCTTTTGCTTAACTGGAGGGCAGTCTTCCTTAGTTGGCAAGTGATGGACCACAATATCGGTATCCAACCCGGGCATGTCTTCGTAGGACCAGGCAAAGATCTCCATATAATCATGTAGCATCTGAGTCAACCGTTACTTCACGCTGAGCTCTAGGTTGGCACCAATCTTTACCTCTTTCCTGTCTGCCTCAGTACCCAAGTTTATTGTTTCCACTGGCTCTTCATGGGGTTGAATTGCCCTTTCTTCCTGAAGCAACAGTCTTGCAAGCTCGCCAGGCACTTCGCAATCATCTTCACCTTCGTCTTCGGCTAAGTTGATCGGATTTTCGAAGTCATAACTGGCAGTAGCAGAGTCGTTACCAGTAAGATCCAGAGTGGATTGAAACCTGTATGAGTGAGTGTGTGTGTAAATACAGCTGTCTTGAAAAATATGTAAAGGAAAGAGAGACAGAAAAGGAGCATAAGATTTGCAATGCGAGAAAACGTCCAAGATTTTCATTCATGATATATGAAATGACAATTTATATGCCCTCACAAATGAAACCACGGTGCCTCGGGTAAGACACCGGGCCAAAGAGTTTATTATTGTTTATTACAAAATAACGAAACAAAGAAATTTATTACTGCGTCACAAAGGTAACAGGAGTATAGTCTTTGGCAATCCAATTGTTCAATCCGCCTTCGGTCGTCGGGTAGATCCAGCTATTGAATTCCGCTTCATCCACTTCGTTGTCTTCCCCAACAGCATTCACTCCTGGATTTGTAATGATCACAGGAGGTCTTCCGGTCTTCTCTTTCCGCATAGCTTTCTGACCCTCTGCAGTAAAACCCAACCCAAATTTATTAGTTTTCTGTGTGAAGTCTGGAAGCCTGCCCCAGTTAGCACATTCACCCTTTTGAACCACAGCCCGGGCATCCTTTAGGGAAGCCATCTTCAAAGGAACACTTTCTTCTGCTGCTGTTTCTGTTGCTGCTGCAATTGGAAGCACCTCCTCGAAATGATGAAAGGGGGTTTCAATAAACTCCCCATCCATCTCAATGTATCTGAAGGAATTCAGGTGGCTTACCATATACTCCTCCTCTCCCTGCACAGTGACGATCTTCCCTCTGACAGGGTACTTCAGCTTCTGGTGCAAGGTAGAGGTCACTGCCCCAGCCTTATGTATCCAAGGTCGACCCAATAGACGAGAGTAAGATGGACGGATATCCATCACATAAAATGTAGAGTCAAACACCTGAGAGCCCACACGAATCGGAATGTCAACCTCTCCATGAACCATCCTTTTTGAACCGTCAAAGGCTCTGACGATGATATTGCTGGGTTTTAATTCCAGGCCTTCACAATCTAGACGGTCTAAAGCCTTCTTGGGTAGCACATTCAAGGACGAACCAGTATCCACCAACACATGTGCCAAGGTAGTGCCCCTGCATTCGATAGAGACATGCAGAGCATCATTATGGTCTCTTCCCTTCGCGGTCAAGTCAGCATCTGAGAAACCCAAGCCATTGTCTGCTGTCAGATTTGCTACGCAATCAGTGAACTGGACTGTAGATGTCTCATGTGGCACATGGGCCGTCTTGAGGAACGAGATCAAGGCCTTAGCATGGGCCTCGGAGCACAGCAATAAAGAAAGCATGGAGATTTTGGAGGGCGTGTGCCCCAGCTGTTCCACAACATTAAAGTCACTCTTCTTTATAATTTTCAGAATCTCCTCCATCTCTTGTTGGGAGGCCTCAGCAGTTATAGGTACAGGTGCCTCCATCTGGGCAGGCTCAACTTCAAATCCTTTGCCCCGAGCATTGGATGACTCGGCAGCAGGAGAAACAATTGGATCAGCAGCAGGAATAGGTACACTTGTAGGAGTTATGAGAAGCGGTCTTCGAGCAGCAGGAGGTGCAATGTCAGGCGAGAAGAGCCTGCCACTGCGGGTAACCTTGGCTGGGCCAGTGATGTCACAGATGCTAGCACCAGCGTTGAACTCTTGTTTAATCCCGTTTACATACACATCGGCCCCATAATGCCAGGGGATAGCTTTATCAGATACATAGGGCAGGGGCCCCGGAACAGTGATAACCACAGGTGCAACGGTCATGATTTGAACAGGCTTCTTCGGGAGAACCTTGATTGGATTATTGAATATGGTAACCACAGAAACTTCTTCCACCGGAACCAACTGAACAGCAGACTTCTTAAACAGAATCTCCTTGCTATCCATTAGGCTTTGGATACCTAACTTCAGCAAGGGACAACCAGATAGGGACACAGCACAGAACAGGCAACCCTCACTGCAACCCGGAAATAAACCGGCCAGCAGCAGGTTCTTCTTGACAGTCTTCATAGGAGTGGCTAGATCATCCACAGAAACAGCATAAACATCTTCGTCAACAGCATTTACCCCGTGCTGAGGCATAGGAGTAGTAACTACATTCGGCCTCTCAGGCGCTTCGAACTGTATCTCCTTCGCGTCGATAAGGTCTTGCACCTTACTCCTTAATGCCCAACAGTCATCAGTAGAATGCCCCGGGCTATCTGAATGGTAAGCACAACGAGCATTCGGGTTGTACTTGGGAGATGCAGTATTTGGAAACTTCGGCGCCTCTCTGACAGTCACTAAATTGGTGGATAGCAACTGTGGCAGGATCTGCGATAGGGTCATGCTTAACCGGGTAAATTCTCTCCGGGGTCTTTCAGCCCTTTGAGGATTGGTCGGCCGAGGAGCGGCAGCAGGCTTAGCAATCATTACCGCACTGACAGATTGGCGGCGCTCAGGTCTCTCTGATCTCTTGGAACCATACACGGCACTAGCCTCCTTCTTGAAGGGTTTCTTCTCAGAACTAGATGATGCACCCTTCGGAATCTTACCAGACTTTAACCCAGCCTCAATTCTCTCTCCAGTCAGAATCAGATCAGTGAACCCTGCAGACGAATTCCCGATGAGATGGTTGAAAAATGGCCCGGATAGGGTCCCCAAGAACATGTCTACCAATTCCCGATCAGTCAACGGTGGCTGCACCCTGCCAGCCAGGTCTCTCCATTTCTGAGCGTACTCCTTAAAACCTTCACTTGAACCTAACAACATACCCTGGAGTTGGGTACGTGTAGGGGCAAGGTCGGCATTATATTGATACTTCTTATAGAAAGCAGTAGCCAACTCCTCCCAGTTACGAACTTTGGTCCCATCCAGCTGATAGAACCATTCGAGATGAGTCCCTGAAAGACTCTCCTGGAAGAAGTGGATCCACAAATTCCTATCCGCTGAGTATGGTTGAATTTTCCGAACATAGGACCTGAGATGTAGCTTGGGACAAGACGCCCCGTCATACTTAGAGAAGGATGGTGCTTTGAACTTCCGAGGAATAATCACACCAGTAGACAAACCCAGATCTCCGAAATCAAGCCCAGGTACCTGTTGAATCTCCATGGCATTCAACCTATCCTCCAGTTGCTTGTATCTGTCTTCTGCAGGAGGGTACTGCTCTTCATCAAAATCAGTCTCGTTGTCGGAGACTACCGGACTAGGAACCCTTGATTCTGCCTGAGGAGTACTCTTGCCAACAGAAGAACCAGCCTCTTCCTGATGCAGAGCATTGCCGAACCTTCGGCCCGAGTTGAACAGAACAGTCCTTCTCTTCTTCTTCTTCTCCTTCTTCAGGAGCATAGCCTTCAGCTCTTCTTGGCCTTGAGCCAAACCCTTGATTAATTCCTGAAACTGCGCATTCTGCGCCTGAAGAGCCTTGATGGATGTCTCAGTTGATGACGAGTCGGGATTCATGATGCTGAAATAAACAGCGAAAAACTGTAAGCAACCTGAAAGGAGGAAAAACCTGCTATGCACATGATGTATGAAATGCGTATGAATTATGTTTTCAAAGACAATCGGGAATCAACTTTGTAAACAAAAAGGAACACACTTCATTAGATTCAACTTTGAAACTGAAATTATTCAACAGGTTGCCCTTAGGCGTTACATGAAAGGAAATACTGAAAAGGGAATAAAACTGTAAAAGCACATCTGGACCTCCTTATTGATCCCATGGTCTTCTCTTCTCAGTGCGGATGTAGGCATTCAGAGCTCTCTCATTCTCCAACTGTTTTGTCAGCTTCTGGATCTTTAATTCATGCTCGTTGAACTTTTCTCGGTAAGAATCCCGCTCTTCTCGCAGTTGCGACCAAGATCTCTTCAATGTCTCATAATCAGTAGGTATCTGAGGAGGAAGGACAGTTGGAGGAACACCATCTTTGTCAGGACACTCAAGAATGACGGGTCTGACAGCTTCATACGGCATACCTAACTTCTGAGCACGGATGCGAACCCATTTGTAGTAGGCTTCCATAGGTAAAGAAGTCTTTGGCCCTAACTCCTATGGGTCAGCTTTATGAACCTTGTCCCAAGCCTTGATGAACCTACGGCGCAGCTCGTCACTATCCACCTGAAACTCAAAACTGATGTGAGGCACCAACATCTCATGGGGGCCTGCTCTTCTTGCTCTTCCAAACTGACGGTGTGCTAGACATGGATTGTAAGAGATCCCTCCTTGGGTACCAATCAGAGGAACATTAGGGTATTCCCCGCATCGATCAATAATAGATATCTCATCCAAACCTCTGCAAGTCCAAATGATGTCTTTATCGGTGAGAGACATTAACCTGTGAGCCCAACCTCTTCCTTCTTGGTTCTTCAGCACGAACTTAGGGAGGTGCGAAATAAACCACCTCACCAACAAGGGGATACAACACCATAGGGTTCCTCGTCTTCGGGTAGTACGAGCATGAAGCTGTTGCAAGATGTCACCCAAGAGAGTGGGCACATGATTCTGAGACATAAAGATCCTTATGGCAGTGACATTGATGAAGTTGTCAGGATTAGGAAGCAGGACTAACCCATAGATTAGGAGAGCCAAGATGTCTTCATATGCCCTAAAGTCCAGGTCATTCCAGAAACTGTTAGCTTTACCAATCAGAAACTTGGCCAAGAAACCCTTAACTCCGCTTCTAGTCACCCAGTTGTCTGTTACCTCTTGATGGGTCAAAGGAAGAGCTGCAGCAATATCCTCAAGCCTGAGGGTCTTTTCCCAACCAGTAAAGGGAGTCTGATCCAAGATAGGGATACCAAGCAAATCAGAGAACTCTTCCAGGGTAGGGACCAGCTGGAAGTCTTGAAAGGTGAAGCACTGGTACAGAGGGTCATAGAACTGGGTCAGAACACTCATCAATTGTTGATCCCGCTTTGCAGTGACTAAACTGAGAAGAGAACCATGCCTCTGGATGAAGGAAGTGGTATTTGGAATTCTGCTAACCAACTCATCAAGCAACTCAGGTGAACGAACAAAGTTGAACCGGATAGTATTCCTTCGCACAGGCATCATGATGTCCTACAAAACAGAGCAAAGGTGAAACCCTCTTGTCTTTGAAATGGTCAGTCCTTATGCAGGATGCATGCAATGCTCATGATGCTATGATGTTATGATAAAGCACACCACATATAGATACAAAGGCAAACATGGTAAGGCACACAAGTCACACAAGGCAAGCCCCTAAAGTTTAGGCCAGCATGAGGTCTAGGTACTACCCTCTTTCAGTTTGTTGGTTCATACATGTCCTATCAAAGTAACCGGGTTCTTAGAGGATCCCAATATCATTGACTACCCTCAATCGGTCATAACTCCAGCATCGCAATCTTTTCTTGCGGCCAGAACCATCACGAGAGTTTAGCCTCAATGGGCGTAGCATACTGCTACAATTCTAAAGGCCAAGTTGTGTCAATTAAGGTTCTAAGGTTGTTGGTGCTTAATGACTCCTTAGAAGACCCATATTCTCCTTGTTGCGACACAAGGGATATCGGTACAGACCAAGGTGCCACACCAACGTAGCCACTGCTTCACCTGTGTCGGTCTACGCCGGACAGGTCCCTCACAGCTTATGCTACCTAAACAGGGTATCCCCAGATCCAGGTTAGGATCTATGTAACTCCGATGCAACCCAAAATAGTAAAGCAAGCAAATCAATACAATTTAAAACACAGTTATGAACTAGCCCTAAGGTACACCTCACTTTAAGTTTGTGTCCCCAGCAGAGTCGCCAGTTCTGTGATCGGTGGATCTGGAACTGACTGTTTAACGCTGGTTCGCGAAATGTCGCGGAAGCAAGAGTCGCCACTGTCTTTTATTTTCTCCAAATGGAAAGGACAAAAGCACAGAAAAATTCCTTAAAGAGATTGCTCTCAGTTCGGGAGGTAGATTATAGAAAGGGAAGGTGTTAGCACCCTTTCTATCCATGGTTATCCATGGGCTCTTAGATACTTGCTCATTGTGTTTTCAAAAATGGTTTGTTTGCTTTTCAATTGTGGGTTTTGACTTAATGGGTTTTTTTTATTTTGAAAGATAATGATTGCCTTTCTTTATTGATCATTCAGAACCATCATTGTCTTTCTTTGTTTTGTAAGGATCTTTTTGGTGCCATTCGTTATGCACTTGGATCAACTGAGAGAACTACCCTGCCCCAGGTTATGATGAAGGGTTTTGAATTTCGAAAAGAAAAACTCCTACTTCTTTGGCTCAGAGGGGTTGACGAGGGATTATCATCCTTATAACTCCAGTGTTTAGGGATTGAAACAATGCATGTACCTCATCAGCGGGGTCTGTTCAAAAGCATACTGTAGATTATGGTATCGTTTTCGTCATCCTCCCTCAAGAGGCTTAGAATTAATGAGAGTTGATCATCAGAAAAAATATGAAAACAATTTGCATATAGTGAATACGAATATATTGCTTCAAAACAGACATATGCGATGCATTAATGAAATAACAACGTTCTAATATGAGTAAATGTTTGAATAAAAGAAAATTGCAACTTGAACATTCGAATGAACAAAAATTTCTCAATCCTAGCCATGATTTGGCAAGGGAGCAATGATTATGTTCGGAGTCTCAGGTACTTCAAACTGAATCTCTCCAGCGTCGATCATGTCTTGAATCTTGTTTTTGAGAGGCCAGCAGTTGTCCGTAGTATGCCCCGGGCTATCAGAATGGTATGCGCACCTATCGTTGGGATGATAGTTAGAAGCAGAAGTGTTTGGATTCCGGAGAGGATCCCTTAAGGTGATCAGCCCTGCCTCCAACATTTGTTTTAGTGCTTGATCCAGCGACATATTGATCTTGGTGAACTGCCTTTTAGGCTTGTCTGGTTTGCTCTCATCAGCCCGTTGTTCTGGGCGAGGTCGTTGTTGGACCTGTGAAGTAATAGCAGCTTGGAGAGGCCCAAACCTTTGACTTCTTGGAAGTTGATTAATGACTGGGTCCCTGACTTGGGCTGGTTGCTTCATGCCTTGAGGAAGTTGGCTAATCATGGCTCTCAGCTCTCCTTGCTCCTGAGCTAAACCTTGAATGAGTGCCCTTTGCCCCAGCATCTGGGTTTTCAATGTGTCTACCTCGGCTTGTAGACGTTTCAGCTATTCGTCCTTGTCATCTTCAGGACTCTTTCTGATCAGATTCCCCATGAGGAGTGTCCTCAACTCTTCCTGCCCCTTGGATAGGCTTAGGAAGATCTCTTTGAACTGAGTCTCTTGAGTGTGAAGGTCCTGGTTATCTTGTTGGGAAGCCATTGCTGAAATAAACAGCGAGAAAGGTAAGTGACCTGCAACAAGGATACCTGCAATGATGAGTATGACATGCATGTAATGTTTTCAAGGACCTCGCGGGGTAAACAAGAACTTGTTAGAATTGGGATCCGGTAGCTTGATTGAAGGAACTGCATGTTGTTGAGAATCCTTCTTCAAGAGTCAAGGCTCGCCATATCTAGTGGGTCATAGCCCCTGACTTTAGTCATCATTTCTGGTTTTGATTTCCAAACAACCTTGGTTAGGGGAACCTTCTTCAGGAGTCAGAGCTCACCATATCAAGTGGGTCATAGCCCCTGACAACCTTGGCTAGAGGAAAATAAATCCTCTTTGCCCCTTGCTGGGATGTTTGATTCATCATGACCTGCATCACAAGCCCTTGAGATCCTTGAAATGGGTTAAGATGTATGCAATGGTATGATGTTATATTATGCATGGGGTAATGTGAGCAACCCTGTTATGAGTCTCAATTAAGGACTGCAAACCAAAACCTGCAATAAACTCAAGTAAAACCTGTCATGAGTCCCCATTAAGGACTATGACCAAAACCTGCAAGAAACTTAGTAACCCTGTTATGAGTCCCCATTAAGGACTATGACCAAAACCTGCAAGAAACTTAGTAACCCTGTTATGAGTCCCCATTAAGGACTATGACCAAAACCTGCAAGAAACCCATGGGTCAGATAACAAGCATGCAAGTAGTCAAGTTTTAAAGGCACACAAGTCACACAGAGCCCTTAGAGTTTAGGCCAGCATGGGGTCTGGGTATTACCCTCTTGAAGTTGGTGGGCTCAACCTGTCCTATTAGAAGTAACCGGGTTCTTAGAGGATCCCAATATCATTGACTACCCTCAATCGGTCATAACTCCAGCATCGCAATCTTTTCTTGCAGCCAGAACCATCACGAGAGTTTAGCCTCAATGGGCGTAGCATACTACTACTGTTCTAATGGCCAAGTTGTGTCATTTAAGGTTCTAAGGTTGTTGGTGCTTAATGACTCCTCAGAAGACCCATATTCTCCTCGTTGCAACACAAGGGATATTGGTACAGACCAAGGTGCCACACCAACATAGCCACTGTTTCACCCGTGTCGGTCTACGCCAGACAGGTCCCTCACAGCTTATGCTACCTAAACAGGGTATCCCCAGATTCGGGTTAGGATCTATGTAACTCCCATGCGACCCACAAATTTAAAGCAGACAAGTCAATACAATTGAAAACACAGTTATGAACTAACCCTAAGGTACACCTCACTTTATAAAGTATTCCCCAGCAGAGTCGCCAGTTCTGTGATCGGTGGATCTGGAACTGACTGTTTAACGCTGGTTCGCGAAATGTCGCGAAAGCAAGAGTCGCCACCGTCTTTTATTTTCTCCAAATGGAAAGGACAAAAGCACAGAAAAATTCCTTAAAGAGATTGCTCTCGGTTCGGGAGGTAGATTATAGAAAGGGAAGGTGTTAGCACCCTTTCTATCCATGGTTATCCATGGGCTCTTAGATACTTGCTCATTGTGTTTTCAAAAATGGGTTGTTTGCTTTTCAATTGTGGGTTTTAAAAAGTTTCTTTGAAAATTCCAGTTCGACTCTTGTATCGGTCCTCAAGAGTGTTTGAAAAATTTGCTTTCGAAAGCTTTTTGAAAAGGTGTCGGTGTGAAAAGTATTTTTTGAATTTGTTTTGAAATTTAGAGCAAATATCTAGAGTCGTCTACCTACCCTAAGGAATTCGTCTGTGTAAATGTCCTTTAAAGTAGTGCCATCCCACCATTGAGAGGTAGGTAGCACCACCGTTGGAGGTGTTCGGGTCAATTCGAGGTTCGGGACATGGTGATCACCAGAGCAATGGGAAGACACCTTAGAAGCTACCCTCATGCCAGGTTCCCGGATCATGAGGACTTACTAAGACATCCTCTACTCGACGATCACCTTTCAAGGCAAGGCAACAATGAGGCGTACCCTAGGGGTGGTGTGTGATTTGTGTGTCGTTTTCAGATATTTATCTTGTCGTGTTATTGGTATTCTAGCGCTTGTTTTTATTTTGTCCATACATTCTTTCATGCCATTTATTTAACAGTTAAAAATTGCGAGAAAAGTAAATTCTAAGCTATTACAAACGGCGCGGGTCCACATCGCCAAAATTAAACCAGGACCCGATTTGACAGAAAAATAAAGAAAGTAAAAGAAAATAAGGAATTAAAAGTGCGAGAAATTAATTACATGGCTTTGGGAGAGATACATAAATATTTACACGAAATAAAATAAATATGCGAATAAGAATTAAATCGAAACGAGGGCGTTGGACCCTTTTTGCAAAGTTAAACTAATGAGGAATTAATTAATTAAAAAGAAAGAAAGAACTTGTTTTTTGGTATTTTTTAGTATTTTAGGATTTAATATGAAAAGGGAATTAATTAAAATAAATACTAACCCTAATTCTAATGGCTTTTAATTTATTAAGAAAACATTGAATTTTAACCTAAATTAACCCTAATTTTTATATACAAATTTAATTATAAAAATAAATATTTAATTATTTAATTATTTATGAAAGAAAAATAAAAAGGATGAAAAATTATTAATAAAACCCTAATTCTATGTTTTTTATATTTTTTATTAAAAGAATTAAAATTAAAACCTAATTTAAAACTAATTTTATTTATATACAATTTATTTATGAAAATACTTAAAATAAAATATTTATTATATTTTTGCTCTTTTCTGACTTTTATGTGTTTTTTATATTTTTTGTGAAAATAATTAATTAATTGATTAAACACAATAATTAAAATAAAATAGAAATAATGAAAAAAGAAAATATTTTAAAATGGCAAACCTAGGGGGTATCAGTCCCCAAAGTGGAGGTTCAGTCCAAGAATTCTGGCCCATTTAGCATGGCCTTGTTGATTTTTTCTGGGAACATACACATGCGTTGACTTGGATCCATGATGTTCTCTAACTCTCAGCCTTATGATTGATCTTAGGATGGACGTGGCAAGCCTGATTTGGAGGTGTATGGTGCGCTCCAGTCTTGAAACTGCATGGGAATATGAATTGCAAAATAATATAGGAATAATGAAGACCTGGGGCTCGAACCCAGGTCATGTACGTTATCAACAGCTGCACCTACCACTGGACCAATTCATGCGCTTTGTATATAATGTAATAAACAAATAATATCAAACAAAGCCAAGGCGTTAGTGGGTTAAAGCGCGCAAATTCAAAAGAGCCAGTCATGGCTGGCCACCACATCATCTTCTTCATGGACTTTGTTTTTCCTGAAATACACAAACAATGAGCAACGGTTTTCAAACGTTGCTATAGGTCATCTATGGAAAAATAGCGAATGGCCCTATGATGCTCATAAATTGAGCGCGAGTATGGCTTCTTCTTCGTCCAAGTGCGCTGATCATGACCATGGTACTGTGGTTTGCTAATTTTATAGGACCAAGAAACCCCCAATTCGAAATCCTGTAAACCCTAAAAAACAACAATGGCATCTGGGCATATAATGCGTAAAACTTCAATTAAAACATATGATTAGCTTGCAAACTTTATTATAAACACAGACATAACAATAAAACATGTTAACAATGCATGTATGATAGAAACCGATTCAGAATTTTTCTTTACCAACTTCAATGGTGATCTTGCGTTTTCTTGAGTATGGGGCTTGGGGAATGATTGGAATATGTCCTATAATCCTCCAAGAAGCTAATGGAACAAGTTTGGAGGCTTGAATCAACCTGCAAGTTAGTTTTCAGAATTGAGTTTTTTAGACAAAATTTCAAGTTTGTGAATGAATTTCTAGCGCAGCTTAATGGTCAATTGAATTAGGGTTATGTTCTATGCTTATGTAGGAATGAATTAGGTTAAGAATTCTGATCAAAAAGCTTGGCATTCATGACTTTGAAAGATTTGATTTTCAATATCTTTTTTCAAATATTTTCCATGTGTTTTTGTACAAATCATGATCAATTTTCTCCAAATCTTCCCATATTTAAATATGCACGAATTATTGAGTAGATTTCATGCAAAAAAAGATTGGAATACTTAGGTTAAATATTTTCCATGTATTTAATTTGATTTAAATGAATTATTATTAATAAAAATTCAAATAAATAAATAAAAAATGAAGAAATACTTCCCTTTGGGCCAAGTGGTCGTGCACATGTATTGGATGATGAATTATGGAAGAAAAATAGGCCCATTAGCAATTTTAGGTCATTTGAATCAATGTTGACTTTTCAAAATATCCAAATATTTCCCAACTTCCACAAGGCATAACTTGCTCAATTTTTAAGCTTTTCTCATGTTCTTGGACATTTTGGAAAGGTATTTGAGTCCTCTAACCAATGCCTTTGGTCCCATGTCATTTTGATTTACCAATCTCAAGTTATGGCCTTTGACTTAAAGTCCCTTTTTGTTGACTTCTGAAAATGACCTATAATGTTGAAATTGATAACTTTTTGTGAGAGCATTTCTTGGACTTGAAGTATGAAGATGAGTTGTAGGAAATGTCTTTCTCTTCAAAATGAGCTTTGGATGGAATTTTTGTGATAATCCATGTGAAAGTTGTGCCATGGTTAATTTACAGTTGACTTTTCCAGCTGTCCAAATAAGGAAACTTTTGCATCTTGATGATTTTTGAGCCAAGCTTTGAGAATCATGATCAAGCATTGATCAAATGATGTTTGCGGATTCAAAACGATATGTTGACCAAAAATTTGAACTTTTGACTGCCAAATGACCATTTTGCCCCTACAGTTGACTGTAGTGCAATTAGGGTTTTTGACTGTGCAATTTTGAGCTGAAAGTCTTGAAACTTGATATGAGGATGCTTGACCATATTTGTAGGCATGTGAGACTTGATTGGATCTTTGGAAACTTTACTTTCTTGATCAGAACAAAAACCCTAATCTTGACTGTTTATGAGGCCCTTGCACTGTGCAAACCTTGGGGAGATTTTGAAGCATGACTTTGGCAAATCTTGAAGAATATGGGAGGGCAAATTTTGGGGTACAACAACAAGCTTTTGAAGAAGTGTTGGCCCTTCTCATCTATGGGATGGTACTATTCCCTAACACGGAACACCTCGTAGATGTGAATGTGGTTAAGGTTTTTATGTCTCATAATCCGGTGCCTACTTTACTTGGGGATATTCTACACTCTCTGCATACCAGCACTCTAAAGAGAAGAGGGACCCTTATGTGTTGCACTCCTCTATTGGCTAGGTGGTTTATTTCGCACCTACCCCAGTCTATTTTGAAGAATGAGAAGGGTATGAGATGGTCTCATAGGTTGATGTCTCTTACACATTCGAATATTCATTGGTGTTCGCGATCCTTGGAGAATGTTACCATCATTGACCGCTGTGGGGAATTCCCTAATGTCCCTCTCTTAGGAATTAGGGGAGGAATCACTTATAATCCTTGTTTGGCGTTACGACAGTTTGGTTATGCTAGAAGGGATGGTCCTCACGACACACTCGTCCAAGGAATCACATTTGACTATGAGAATGATGTTCAGGGTTATCGTAAGAGGTTCATTCGAGCTTGGGGCATGATAAACAAAGTTGATAGCAAGACATTGGGGCACAAGGATTCCATCCCTCTCGAGCCTTACCTTAAATGGTGAGAGCGCATACTCAATGTCTTATGATGCCTTACCCCGCCATCTTACATGTGATTATGGAGCCAATTGCTGAGGGAGACACTCCTTACCTTATTCTTCATCCTGAAATGCCAACTGATTTTGAGGAGCTATAGAAATCCTGGATCCAACTCAAAGAAGAGCGGGATACCTTTGAAACCCAATTCTACACCAGCGAGAAGAAGGTTTTAGAGCTCACCAAGTTACTTCACGAGGAGAAGAGTATAAACGCTTACATTGCACCAAAGAGGATGCGTCGGTGGGAAGCTTGAGTCTCTTTGCTTAGAGAGTTATTTTTGCTTTGTTATCTCCTTTTTAAGCCCAAGAGGCATCATGGTCACTGATAAAACTTCTTAATGCAATTAACATTTGCTCTCTTTCTGTTTAAGCAATTTTAAGTCTTATAAATCCTTGAAAACATTACATACATATATCCTACATATAATTGCATAAGCAGGTTTCATAACAGGTCTCTCATGTCCTCGCTGTTTATTTCAGAAATGGCTCTCAAACAAGACAACAGAGATCTCCAAACTCAAGAGGCTTGGTTCATGGTATTGTTCCTAAACCTATCCAAGGGGCGGGAATAATTGAAAACACTCCTTAATGGGAAGTTGACTAAGAAACATCCTGACAACCACAAGGATGACCAGTTGGAACAACTGCAAGATGAAATGGAAAGGATGAGAATCAGATGAGTAGTCAGATGTCCCTTATCCAAATCTTAGCTCGTGAACAAGAAGAATTGAGGATTCTCATCAGCAAGCTTCTTCAGGACAGATACGACAGTCTGGGGTAAACTGATAGAGCTTGGAGCCTAATCAAGGGTCAATCTCTTTTGGCAGATAGGTAATTCGGTGACTTGTTCATACGGGGGCATGTTGAAAATAAACTCAAGATGGGTGACATTCAAGGGACTACATCTTCAAGTACGCAGAAGAGGCCATACAATGGGAAGAAAAAGTCGGATGCTGTGTACGACTATAAGGACTGCAATAAGAGTAATCTCAACCAATCTGTGGGGCGTAATGCAGACTTTTATTCTCGCACTGATACAATCACAACGAGTTAATCAACAAAGGCAAGACAAGCCCAAAAGGCAATTCACCAAAATCAACATGTCCTTGGCTCAGGTATTGCAACACATGTTGAAGATGGAATTGATTACGTTAAGGGATCCTCATCCAAACCCCAAAACTTCTTCCCCTAACTAAAATCCTGATGCGATATGCGCCTACCATTCTGGTAGTTCTGGACATGATATGAATGACTGTTGGGCACTGAAAAATAAGATTCAGGGCTTGATTAACAAAGGAGTGCTAGAGTTCACACAAGATGGCCAGACTGAATTCTTCTTTCGTCCCTCAAAGACACACCATATGAAGCGACAAGTTCAGACAAAGAGGCTTTTTGTTCATTAGAATTTTCAATTTGTAATTTTCTTTTGATTGTTCGAACATTTATTCATCTAAAACTTTTTTACTTTATCAATGCATTGCATATGCCTGTTTTGAATCAATTCATTCGTATTCACTATATTTAAATTGCTTTCCTTTTTGTGATATTCAACTCTCAATCAAAAGCTCTGAGCCTTTAGAGGAAGGATGACGAAAATGATACCACAATCTCTACAATATGCTTTTGAACAGACCCCACTAACGATGTACAAGCATTGTTTCAAATCCTAAACAGCGGAGTTATAAGGAAGATAATCCCTAGTCAACCCCTTTGAGCCAAAGAAGTAGGAGTTTTTCTTTTCACACAAATTAAAACCCTTAATTATAACCTGGGACAGGGTAGTTTTCTCAGTTAACTCAGATGTGCATTCAGGCGTAATCTTCCGCTTCGTACACAGTGAATGGTATCAAAGACGTTCTTCCAAATCAAAAGACAGTGATGGTTCTGCATAATCATTGAAATAGGCAGTCATCATTTTTCAAAAAGAAAAAGAAAAGCTCGTCAAGTCAAAACCTATGAAGGAGACTTAAGAAAAAACTGGGGCATCCCGCTGACTGTAATTACAAAAGAAATAGTTCCGGTAAAAGAAGGGATAACGAAAACCAAAAAAAGAGGTTACTACAAATCCTCGACAAAAAGAAGATTACAAAAATGATTGCCTCTTCAAAACAAACGTTCAATTTATGAACCATCACCAAGTATCAGAGCAAATATTCCATACTCAATCGGGATCTAAACGTGCAATTAACTGAGCATAGGACTGAAGAACATCACGAAGAGCGGGTTAGGTGCAAATGAAATTTGAGCCTTTATCCTTTGTTTCTTGAACCATGAACCAGGCCACAATATAACCCTTAAAAGTCCTAGTTGAAGCATGGGTTAGTTCAAAAGCATACTGTTACAAAAGGTATCCTGACTCCTATATGGTTCACTATAAATCCTGAGTTGATATCACACTTTTACAAATTCGTTTGCTTTACTAAAAAAATTAATTTTCAAACTTCAAGACAGACATAAGCTTTGCATTCTTAAAATACCATTATTTGCATATGACTATTTGTTCAACAACAGAGAAATTCGCACAGCGGACATTCGATGAACATAAATCTTCTCAGTGGACAAAATCACCTCAGATGGAAAGACATTCCATTGATAGGCCTTTCATAATCAAGAGGCATAACATGATGTCCAGCTGATCTGGGGCAGTCAAGTCAAGGTTCAAGGAATTTCTTAAAAATTCCAAATAGCCAGGGGCAGATCTCCATCTAAATCACTTGGGGCATTGGACATAAATTCTAGCAACGAAATATGTACGATCAAGCAAACACCTTCTGTCCATGTGACAACACTTACTACTAAGGTCAATGACAACTCTCCACACCCGGTGAACATGGACATAATCAGAAAAGACTACGCATGAAAAGGACCTGCTAGGTTGACAGGCCTAGGCAAAAATAAGGGCATCCCGGCAAACCAAAAGAGTTCGGGAAAAAATTTGGGATAAATACAAAAAATATGTACATCTGGCAAGTCGAAAACCTGAAAAGGTGGCTTGAGAAAAAAGGGTATCCCAGTGGACTGAAAATCCGAAAGAGTTGTCCAGGAAAAGGTCAGGGATTAAAGTGTACGACTATGTATCGTCATCTTGTCACTTGTCTATCAGTAGAAGACTTATCATCCTGATCAGCATTTACCAAGCGCCCCATGAGTTGGGACGACACTTAAACCATCCATAAAGCCTCTGCATGTACTTTCTCCAACATGCACAGAGGCAGAAACTTCCTGATGCAAAGTCACCGCTACGTCCTCAGTATACGTCCCAGTGACCTTCATGTTCCCCACAGAGTATAAATGACCAAATTTTGATCTCTCCTTCCCCAGGCAGGAATTACGTCCTCCAGTCAAGGGATGAAATCTATTTCCCCCAGCCAAGTTTTATAATTGCAAACAATTTATAAAACCTCCTCCCGGGTAGAATTTATTTATCTAACTGCGGAAGTTCAGGCCCCAACAGAGTTTATTTCTCTACATCGGCAAAACCTTCCAACAAAACATCATCTCTCTCTGCAGATTCAATCCCTGGCAGAATATCCTCAAACAGAAAGAGGAAATCCACGGCAGAATATCTTCAAACAGAAAGAGGTAATCCCCGGCAAATCATATCCATTCATCATCCCCAGCAGCAATGAAGGATTTGGCTTCCCAATACTCTTCAGCAGCAGTCCGAGATTTACTTTCCAAGACTAATAAATATTGTAATAGCATCCTATATTCATACATCATGATATGCTCATACACATCGCATACAACATAGTCTCATTTCTTTTAAGACCATCGTCACAATGCATTTCATACATCATGACATTGCATACGACTAACTCTTTACCATTTTCAGGGAAAGATCAAAACCAACAAACTCCATTGACTACTTACGTGACCCAGTAGTCTTCTCAAAATCTACATTTAACGAAGGGCTATTTCAGAATTTTCCTCAGAAAGACGTTCTCAAAAGACCTTCTCTAGTTCAGTAAGATCGACACTAAGATCTCTCTGATTTCTATTCCAGTTGAACATGACCCAAGGCTTTTGTCTGGTTTAGTTGAATCGATACTAAGATTCTTCTGATTTCCATTCCAGTCAAAGTCGATCCAAGACTTTCTCTAGTTCGGTTAGATTGAAACTAAGATCTCTCTGATTTCTATTCCAGTTGAAGATATTCCAAGACTTTTGTCTGGTTCAGTTAAATTGATACTAAGATTTTCCTGATTTCAATTCCAGTCAAAGTTAATTCAAGACCTTATCTGGTTCAGTTAGATCGATACTAAGATCTCTCTGATTTCTATTCCAATTGAAGATAATCCAAGACTTTTGTCTAGTTCAGTTGAATCGATACTAATATTTTCCTGATTTCCATTCCAGTCAATGTTAATTCAAGACCTTCTCAGGTTCAGTTAGATCGACACTAATATCTCTCTGATTTCTATTCTAGTTAAAGATATTCCAAGACTTTTATCTGGTTTAGTTGAATCAATACTAAGATTCTTTTGATTTCCATTCCAGTCAAAGTTGATCCAAGACCTTCTCTGGTTCAGTTAGATCGACACTAAGATCTCTCTGATTTCTATTCCAGTTGAAGATTACCCAAGGCTTTTGTCTGGTTCAGTTGAATCGATACTAAGATTCTTCTGATTTCCATTACAGTAAAAGTCGATCCAAGACCTTCTCTGGTTCAGTTAAATCGACACTAAGATCTCTCTGATTTCTATTCAGTTTGAAGATATTCCAAGACTTTTATCTGGTTCAGTTGAATCGATGTTAAGATTCTTCTGATTTCCATTCCAATCAAAGTTAATTGAAGACCTTTCTCTGGTTCAGTTAAATCGACACTAAGATTTTTCTAATTTCTATCCAGTTAAAGAAACTACAAAGCCTGGAGTACGACCAAATAACATTTTAATCTCATTTCCCCATTAAAGCACTGTGAAGCCTGGAATACGACCAGATAGCAGTCAGCCTTATTATCCTCAACAAGTCATTGTGAAGCCTAGATCCTGACCAGATAGCAATTCCACTCCCGTCTCTTTAATCAAGAGATTACTCCCCAGTAGAGTAATGGACAAATGAAGCTCCTGAACTCTATTTCTCAAGACAAAGACCAACATTCCTCAACGGAGTCCTCCTTAACAACAGGAATAGAGGTTCCCACAAAGGAGTATCTCATGAAGTCAACATTTCTTTGGATGGAATCTCTAAGCCCATCTCTGACGACTCTCCGTCAATATTTCTCTGGATGGCATCTTTAAGCCCATCTCTGACGGCCTTCTGTCATCTCCTCCAAATGGCATCTGTAAGCCCATTCCTGATATTATCTACACAGTCAAGTATCATTTCAGATGAGTGTAAATTTCTGGGCACTCTAGTGTTCAATCATGTTCCACCTTCAGATCACGAAAGGCAGACCAGCCAATCTACATCCTCAGGTTTAAGAAGATTGAACAGGGGCAGCTGTTGTACCCCAAAATTTATCCTCTCATTTTACATCACACATGCCCATTAAGGTCCCCAACTTGCCCTAGGATGATCAAGAATTGACCAAACAAGTTCTCCTCCTAAAGGCAATGAACCTCAACTAGGGTTTCAATTTTAAGCAAGATGTGTGAGTCCCAAGGATCCCAAATGTTCTCCATTGTCTTAATATGTTCTCAAGATCATCCATACCAAATTTCATGCCTTGAACAACAAGTTTGCTCAGTCAACTGCTCAAATGCCTGAAAATCAACTATACTAAGTTAAAAGTCAACTGGGGCCCAAATACAGTCAAACTTTAATATTTTTGGTCAACATCAACATTTTGAAGTAATATCCATCATTTGATCAAGGGTTGATCATGATTCCTCAAGAAATGCTCCTAACTCACCAAATCAAAAATGGCAAATTATGG
Source organism: Vicia faba (assembly GCA_948472305.1). Classification (NCBI taxonomy): domain Eukaryota; kingdom Viridiplantae; phylum Streptophyta; class Magnoliopsida; order Fabales; family Fabaceae; genus Vicia; species Vicia faba. Next base: position 581,110,561 of record OX451736.1, on the reverse strand, counting down.
TTTCTATAGGAAAAGTCAACCAAACTTTGACCAGCCATAACTTTCTCATACTTTATCAGAAATTTTCCCAAAAAGGATCTTTTGAAGAGAATCTAACTCCCTACAACTCCTATTCAGCCTTCAAGTTCAAGAAATGCCTCAATCAAAAGTTACAAGCTTAGACATTGTAGGCCCTTTCAAAAAGTCAACAAAAACACATTTTGGGTCAAAGTTCCTTACATGAACATGGAAGATCCAATTGAGATGAAACCAAAAGGGTTGTTTAGAGGACATTCAAAGCTCCCTAAAAAGTCATAGAACACCCTCTTAGGGTTAAAATTGAGAAAGATATGCATTGCTAAAGTTGACCAATTTTATGAAAATGCACAAAAGTCAACGTGAGCAACTTGGATTATTTTGAACTAATGGGAATGGGTTTTGGATCTCAAATACATCCATGGACTTATGCAAGACATTTAAATCCAATATTTTATTTTTATGGTATTTGTTTTTATTTATTTGAATTTTTATTCATTTAAATCTTAATAAATCAAACAAAATAGTAAAATGATGAATTAAATCCCAAGATTTCTTTTGTGATCAGATCATGAGCCTAGCATTAGAAGAGTGAATCCAAATCTCATGTAAAGGCTGATTGGAGTCATTTGAGCAAGTTTTGGCCAAAATTGGAAACATAAAATGCCAAATGCAAATCAAATCTTTTCTACACAAATCTTCAAGATTCAATCCACTTTTGTTAACCTAATACATCCATATATATATATATATATATATATATATATATATATATATATATATATATATATATATATATATATATATATATATATATATATATATATATATATATATATATATATATATATATATATGCATAACATTTCCAGAAAAAAAGAACAAGGATTGGCCGCACAAACCTGACATTCTAAACTACAAATTTTCAAGAAAAAGTGTCAGTCGGATTTTTGATTATAGGAAGATTCAAGGCATTCTGGAGCTTGCAATCAACTTCTGGAGGCCTTCTGAAGTTAGCTGCATCACTCCCAAGCGCCAAAGCTCCAAGAATCGTGCCCAACATAGTCACGGTTTGTACTTCTTTTTTTGAAAACGATTATGATCATATGCGCATTATACATGGATTTGGATCATGCATTCTTGCTTGTATGAATGATTAGAACATGTTTGAATTATTAATTCCTTATTTTGATGAATGTATGACAATATGCCATTGTTAGGGTTTTAACCTATGATTTAGGGTTTTCAGATACAGGTGAAATTTGGCAAAAAGAGAATCACCATCATGCTCACGAGATCAAACCCAATTGATCCATGGTTTTAAATTGAATTTATATTTTTTGTTGAAGATTTTGGAAAATTGCAGGTGTTTTTGTGACGGACATTGTCCGTAGGTAAAAGTCCCTGGGCTAACATGACATAGGGTTGGGGAAGACGAAGGCGTGACAAAGCTTGGTTGGACAATTTGATATGGTGCGCGTTTTTAAAAAAAATAGGAACTTCTGACCATTTTTCAAATATATTATTTTATGTTTAGTTTACATAATGAATGAACAGACTAGCTTGGTGGTGGAAGGAACGCTTGGCAAAGGGAGAGACCTGGGTTCGATTCCCAGGTCTTAAATGTTATATTTTTCTAACCAATTTCTTTCAGATCCAATATGTCATGACCCAATGTGCGCATCATAGACCTCAGATCCAGCCATTGGATCATTCATACTTCAGATCCAGCACCCAATGACGCGTCCTCATGGTGGACCTCCAAAGCATTGCTTCCTACCAGATCCCATACAGTTGCACTAGTCCAACGCAATTTGGGCTTCAAATTTCAACAACATCACCCCTCCAATTGGGTTTCACACCCCTTCTCAGGCCCATTTCTCAATTGTTTTTTTATTCTTTTTATTTAGTTTATATTTTTTTTATTCATTTTTTTTTAATCATAAAATCATCACAAAAAGATTAGGACGTAGTTTTTTCTTAATAAATTAATTTTTGCAAATTAATTAATTTAATTAAATTTAAATTATTTTCTTTAATTTAAAATCAATTAGAGAATTAGGTTAAACTTATAATTTTTTTTCATAAAATACAAAAAAATATTTTTAATGAGCCATTAGATTTTTTAGGGTTTAGAACTTTTTCCCATCATAATTTGTACGCGTCAATACTTTTTCTCATACGATTATTTTTTATCATTTATATAACTGCGCCCGGTTTGTAATAGCTAAATTAGGGTTTATATTTCTGCACTTTACTTTTCGTCCATTATTTATGTATCTACACCAAAGTCCTGTAATAGCGTGGGAACTTTTATTTCTCGCTTTATATCTTCTTATATGCCTGCATGACAAGATTAAATCAAATAATCGTTAGGTCACTAATTGCAAGATAAATATAACTGAAAAAGCACACTGTTGTACACTTGCACCCTTAGAGTATTCCCCACTTGGTTGCCTCGGAAAACAATGGTCATGTCCCTCGAACGTAGGGATATCTTTGCAAAGACCCTCAATCTAAAAGTCATCATAAAAGATCAGGGTCCCTTACTGTCCCTCGAGTTGCCTACAAGAAAAGATCGTGTCCCTCGATGTTGCCTATATGATGACAATCCCTTCAAACGCTAAGATATCCTTACATGTTGCCTTCAATGACCATAACATTCCTTTCGATAGTCCCTCAACATCCAACGATAGGGCTACCTACTCACTAATAGTAGGATAACACTATTTAAAGGAAAGGAGGAAAAGAACGTCCTTTTTCGAGTAGGTAGATGGTTCTTAAGTACTTGCACAAACCTAATTTTTCACACTTATACACTTTTCAAAAACTATTTTCATAAACGCTTTATCACACTCTTTAAGACTGATACAAGAGTGACCATAAAGCAAACAAAAAACTTTCAAAACACACAAAACACAAACAATTTTAAAAAACGAGCAAGTACCTAAGAGCCCATAAAAAACTACAGATGGAAAGGGTGCTAATACCTTCCCTTTCCATAATCTACCCCATTACCCAGAAAATCTCTAAAAAGGTCTTTTTATGTTCTTTTCACCCTTTCCTTTGTTGGATAAAAGAAAAGTAGGTGGCGACTCTTGCTTACCGCGAAATTTGCAAACAAAAAACGCAAACCAATATTAACAGTCGGTTCTGCCTCTGTATCACACCAAGCTTTAATTGCATTAAGTCTTCACAAAAATTGGGCAGAGTAACGGCTGTATACAGATGAATTCCATATTACAGACAAAGTGTGTAATCACAATAACCTGCACACAAAACAAACAAACAACCCAATGTCTTGGGGCAAACCCCAAGAACTCCAGACAAAATATCAATTAAGGTCACAAGGTCTCCAACATATGATCAAGGTCTCTAATCCTAAGTCCAAGAAGTCCAATACTCCATAATGCCAAGGATAGTAACCAAATAGTCCAAGTATCATTTAAGTTTTTTATGGTTCATGTTGATTATTAAGTATCTTCAAAAAGAAAAGAAAAGCTCAAGTGAGCAAAATAAAAATGGCATAAAAGTAAATACTCAAGTGAGCGAAGATGAAAATAGCAAGAAATTTAAATGCTAAAGTAAATAGTGCATAAAATAAAAGCATAAAATAAAGTCAATTGTTAGAAGTTAATGGTTAGTTGGATGACAATCTTTAAACTTGAATTTGGAACTCATTAGAGGATTGGTAGAACCAAAGCCTCTCAACATAAGTTGCATTCACTTTTTGTCAATTATATCATCCATTTAAGAACCCTCAAGGTAACATTTAATAATCAACGATGTTTAAGTGATCCACTTTGACCAAAATTGATGAAGATCCATTGGAGGATTCATAGAACCAAAGCCTCCTAACAATGGATCTCAAGGTTATTGGATCAAAGGGATCAAATTAACACACTTGGGCTTGCAAACATAAGTTTGGGCCGCGAATGATCATTTATTCGGATCAGGACAAAATTTAGCGCTATGTTAAGCAATCGTAAGTGGACTTATGTAGAAGTCACACCTATTTTGAGGCCGGTCAATAGCAATATATGTACTTCATGTTTGGATAAATGATACAGAGATCATCATCCCTTAACATGTAGCACAATTAAAAAAGAAAGGGATACGATAAAGAGGGAGGGGAATGATAAGCTAATTTGGATCACTATCTCAAATTTTTTTTATCTTTAAATTCAATCACTCATCTGGATGGATTAAAGCACTAAACATATCATTAATCCAAAGCACCAAAACTGAATTAAATAATTCACTCTTTGGTATATTTGAATTGATTAACATTTGTCCAACTTCATCTACATCCCAAAGTCTATTTAATTTAAAGAGAAATTGGACATTTAAAATTGCAATCCAAACCAACAATCAAAAGGAATGAGTAGAAAAAGAGTTATGGATCAAAACAGCCCCAAAATAAGGCAGAAAAATCATTTTGGTTATGTTGCAATCGATTGCACTGCTGATGCAATCGATTGCATCAGTGCATTTTTTCAAAAAAAATTTGAATTTCGCTTTGTGTCAATCAATTGAACTGTTATAGAAATCGATTGCACTCTGTAACAGTCAGAAAAACAACATTTCAAAAGGCTAAATTCTTGTTCAAACTTTCCATCAAGCACCTTATGGTCATGGATCCAATTGAGCACGAAAATTCCATCAAATTATGAGAAAATAGCACCAATGGAATCATAAAACAATGCCTAATGAATCAAACCTAAAGATCAACAAGAGATCACATTGTGAAAGATGAATAATCCAACTTACCTAAGGTAGATCTAAAGAATTATCAAAACAACTTCAAGAATTTGCTTCAATTCAAACACAAGAATCAATTTCCCAAGCTTGGATGTAGATAATTGATAAAGAAAAAGTGTTCGGATGAAGGTTTAGCTCTAAGATTAGTAAGCTTCAATGCAAAGCTTACTTTTTTTTTTGAAAATGGAGCTTTGAATGAATTTGGGAGATGGAGAGAATTGAGAGATTTTTTAGCAAAATGAGTTTGGCTATCAAAAGCTTCAAATTTGAATGAAATGAGGGGTCTATTTATAGAGTTTAAGTTTGGGATTAGTGGTAATTTCGTAATTGATTCTTGGAGCCAAAATTTGAATTAATGATATATCTTTCAAAAAAATGAAAATTTGGAGCCAAAATTTGAATTAATGACATATATTTCAAAAAAATGAAAAATTGGTACCAAAATATGAATTAATGATATATATTTCAAAAAATAAAAAATTGGCACCAAAATTTGAATTAATGATATATATTTCAAAAATGAAGAAGAATTGAAGACAAAAATGACAAGCTTGAAATTGCTGATTTTTTCAAATTTTCACATTGTGCAATCCATTGCACTCCAGGATCAATGGATTGTATCAGTTTATTTTTTTCAAAAATGGCACAAAATGTACTATGTGCAATCGATTTCACTCTAAGAGCAATCGATTGCATCAGTGAAAAAAAATGAATTTTTGTTAATTATTTTTTTTTTGCAAATAGAGATTTTAGGAAAATAATATCGGAAATCCTTATTTGTCAGATGCTTTGACTCGGTACCTACAAAACACAAATATTCAAATACAAATATTTTTTGTATTTTGATTAAAAGTTAGTCAACAATACATATATGAAATACACAACTAAGGTGCTTGGAGATTACTCAAGAGAAAACTTAAAGATAGGAGATAGAAAAAGAGGAAGAACCAACCCTAATGTGATCTTGTTATGATTGAGTTGATATGATATGATAGGGGAATATTAGGGGGGAAATTGGGGTACAACAATTGCCATTATTTAAGTGTCTTCTATCTAGACATACGAAGATTAAAAATCTTCATGTTGACGCGATTGAAGATACTTAAATATAAAACAAGCCCTATTTTTGGCCCTAAGATATCATGCAATGCTTATAAATATGAATGTAGATAAATAAATCTAAAGGGACGCAAGACACCACTGGGGATGTAGAAAAAGAAACGAGGATCAAAAGAGAAACCCGACCAGGAAAATAAATCACAGGTGAGCAAAAAACCTCACTCTATTGGGGTAAAACCCAAAGAGGGGATAAGGTGTCATCAACTCAAAGATTAAGGAGAGACAGTAAAGGATAAAAGTGATCGACCGATAACTGTGAACTACCAACTCAATAGATGAAGGTAGAAAAAATAGAATAATATTGAATCAACAAGGGTTAGTAAACTACCAACTCAATGGATGAAGTTAGACAAGCAATAAGATACCGACTCACAGATGACGGTAAACTACCAACTCAAAAGTAGAAGGTAGGAGATCAAAAAGATACCAACTCACAGATGACGGTAAACTACCAACTCAATAGTCAAAGGTTGAAAATCAAAGAGATACTGATTCACAGACGACGGTAAACTACCAACTCAATAGTTGGAGGTAGAAGATCAAAGAGATATTGACTCACAGATGACGGTAAACTACCAACTCAATAGTTGAAGGTAGAGGATTAAAAAGATACCGACTCATAGATGACGGTAAACTACCAACTCAATGGTTGAAGGTAGTGAGGATCAAAAAGATACCGACTCACAGATGACGGTAAACTAACAACTCAATATTTTAAGGTATAAGATCAAAAAGATATCGACTCACAGATGATGGTAAACTACCAACTCAATAGTTGAAGGTAGAAGATCAAAAAGATACCAACTCACAGATGAAGGTAAACTACCAACTCAATAGTTGAAGGTAGAAGATAAAAAAGACATCGACTCACAGATGACGGTAAACTACCAACTCAATGGTTAAAGGTAGAATATCAAAAAGATACCGACTCACAGATGACGGTAAAATACCAACTCAATAGATGAAGGTAGAAAAAAACATAATAGTATCGAATCAACAAAGGGATAGTAAACTACCAACTCATTGGATGAAGATAGAAAAGTAATAAGATACCGACTCATAGATGATGGTAAAGTACCGGCTCAATAGTTGAAGGTAGAAGATCAAAAAGATATTGGCTCATAGATGACGGTGAACTACTAACTCAATAGTTGAAGGTAGAAGATCAAAAAGATACTGACTCATAGATGACGGTAAACTACCAACTCAATTGTTAAAGGTAGAAGATCAAAAAGATATTGATTCATAGATGACAGTAAACTACCAACTCAATAGTTGAAGGTAGAAGAACAAAAAGATACCGACTCATAGATGACGGTGAACTACTAACTCAATAGTTGAAGGTAGAAGAACAAAAAGATATCGACTCATAGATGATGGTGAACTACCAATTCAATAGTTGAACATAGAAGATCAAAAAGATACCGACTCATAGATGACGGTGAACTACCAACTCAATAGTTAAAGGTAAAAGATCAAAAAGATACCGACTAATAGATGACGGTAAACTACCAATTCAATAGTTGAAGGTAGAAAATCAAAAAGATACCAACTCACAGATGACGGTAAACTACCAGCTCAATAGTTGAAGGTAGAAAAAACGTTTTGATAATAACAAGTATCCCAAAATTCTGGTGTTTCACCTAGAACGGGTTTCAACTTCTTCTTTAACCAAGGAATTCCGCCTGGAAAGGGTAATATATAAGATGTCTCAAATAAATAGACTGCCACTTGTAAATATCTCTCAACGAATTGCAAACTATCCACTCATAGAGAAGATAGAAAAAAAAAGTAACGTCGACTTTTACGCGGAAGTATAAGTTGCTCAAATAAAGAGACCTGCTACTTGCTGTTATGGAAAGGATTGTAAAAATGACTTCCTGGGGAAAGAAATATGGCTTCATGGGGAAAGAAATATGGCTTCCTGGGGAAATGCCAACATACTCCTATTGAGAAGCTAAATTATTCTCGTGCCAAAATAAATGCACATTCTCAAACCAGGGCTCGAAGCTTGCAGAAATCCAAAGTAATAATATTGTTGGGGATCATAGATTCAAACCAGAAATGAAACAGAATGAATCAGTCAACCAAAATAACACCTCATGAGAAATAAACTCAAAGGGGAATCCCATTATGTCCAGACAACGATCTGAAAAGAAAGTTGAAACAAAAATCTTCCACGAGGGATAACTAAGTGGGGAAATTGAAAGAATATACACTTTCTGCTTAAGGTTGACACTCTACTGGAGAGAGGATAACATAACTCTGCAAAACAAGGTAATAGACTAACAAAAAATTAATGAATGCAAATGAGCAATGATTTTCTAAATTCAACTATGCATGATGTGTGCATGAATGTATGAGTGCTATTATGTGTATGCTGACTGTGATCGGTGGGAATGAGAACTGACTGTTTTGAAATGCTGGTTCGCGTTTGCGTTTGTTTTTGCAAAATGTCGCGGTAAGCAAGAGTCGCCACCTTCTTTTATTTTATCCAACAAGGAAAGGACAAAAGCACAGAAAAATTCCTTTTTGAGATATTTCTTGGGTTCGGGAGGTAGATTATAGAAAGGGAAGGTGTTAGCACCCTTTCTATCTGTGGTTATCCACGGGCTCTTAGATACTTGCTCATTGTGTTTTCAAAAGTTTGCTTTTCTTTGTGTTTGTGGGTTTGAAAAGAGTTTTTTGTTTGAAAGGGGTGCAAGTGCGAAAAGTTTTGTTTTGTTTTAAAAGGAGAAAGTACTTAAGAACCATCTACCTACTCAAAAAGGAATTAATTTGTACAAGTGTCCTTTAGACAATGCTAGCCCACTATTGAGGAGTAGGTAGAACCGTCGTTGGAGTTTTAAGGGTCAATTCGATTAAGGGACGTGTGGCCACTAAAGCAATGTTAGGACGCCTTAGCGGTAACCCTAATGTCTTAGATCATTTCATCCGAGGCAACCTTTTCGAGGCAACTTATGATCTTTGGACAAGAGGGCGACCTCTAAAACTTCCTATACTCAATGACCACGTTTGAGGCAACCAAGTGAGGTGTACCCTAAGAGTGGCATGTGCGAGTGTATTGTTTTTCAGTTATTTATCTTTGTACATGTTAATGGTGAGCTACTGTTGATTTTAAATTAAAGATTAATCTTGTCATGCATTGCCTATTTATCAAACATCTAACAGTTAATGGTTGCGGAAATTAAATTGCGGAAAATAAATCTAAGCTATTACAAGGCGTCGGGTATTTACATCGCCAAAGACAAACCCTTTAAAATTAAATTTCAAAAAGTAAATAAAAGCGATAAATAAATAAAGTCCTAAGTTAAAAACTATTACATTCCCGAAACAGTTACAATATTGAAATATGGATCAAAAATAATTTGCGCGCGAGAAAATTAAATCGGAGTGCCTTAGGGTTTTGACCCTTTTTATTAAATAAAGCATATTTGTTGTTATTTTTTTGAATTAAAAATTAGTCTAAGTTAATGATTGAATTAATTAATTAAATTGAAAAAAATTTGGTTTTTTATTATTTAAGGAAATAAAATAAGAATGGTTAAAAATATTAAAAAACCTAATTCTAGATTAATTTTAATTTATTGCAAAAAAAAATATTAATATTAAACCTATCTAAACTAAATAAATTAATTAATTGTTATAAAAATAAATAATAAAATTAATGGAATTAATAAAAATATTATTTTTGTTGTTTCTGATTTTTTTTGTTATTGAGAAAATAAATAATTTGTTAGTGAAATAAATAATAATTAACTAAATAATTAAATAAAAGAAATATAGAGAGAAAAAGAAATAAACCAAAACGGGGGGTGTGGGCTTAATTTGATGGTGGAATCAGCAATATCCAGGCCCAAATTCAACCAGCCTGCTTTGACTTTCCCATTCCAATACGCGCTGGTTGACTTTAGTCCATGGTGAATCTGCAACTCTGGCCTTTGGATCTTGGCCTGAAGCCACTTGGCATTTGATGGGATGAGAAACATGATGGTCTACGCTTTGGGCGCTGCACATGAGTACCTCAAGAAAAATCAAATAAAGTGTTTTGGGGGACCTGGGATTCGAACCCAGGTCCCAATGGTATCATGCACTAACGCCTTGCCAGCTGAGCCATTGGTGTTTCTTGTTAATAGGATAATCAATAAACATTATATGCGCAACAATAAACTATGCCTGAATAAAAAAAAAAGCGCGTAAATTTAAATGGGCCAATGGGAGGGCGACGTCTGGTCGTCTTCTCCAAAATAACTCTGGTTATTTACCTGCGGATTTTTATCCGCAGGAAGATTCGTGGGATGTCTCCAAAATTCTTCCTAGGCCATGTAAACGCAAGCTAAGGCCATCATCATGTTCGTCTTGCTTCCCTAAACACGAATATAGCCATGAATTGTCTTGATTTTGCCTGTACACAAAATGCCTAAAAACGAATCAAGGAAACCCTAGGTTCGGGTATCACATTAGAAGCCATGAAAATAAAATTGAATGATGTAGAAAGCTTCGAAATCAAGCGTGGATCAAGAATATGTTAATATTTGGTCAAAAAGATGCAAGAATGAGGAGTTAAGTTTTCATGTGCAGATGCATATTCAGGAACACTTACAGCGTGTTACAGGTGGTCTTAAGGTCCGGTTTCGGTTGCTATAGCTTCAGGAGGTGGCCGGCAAGAGAGCTACGTTGTGATTTTGGATTGAATTGGCCTCCAATGTTGATTTCGATCTTCACTTTTTCAAGCTTTTTCTCAAAATTCTTTTGGCCGTTTCAGCAGTGCTTTGTGCGTGTCTTTGCTTTGTGTGGCTTGTGTGAATGTTATAGAATGAATTTAGGTCAATACTTGGGCCATAATCCATGTGCATTCAAAGTTTTGAGATTTGATATGATCACCATTATCAAGTTTCCAAATATAGGCCAAATCTATTTTTTTTATGCATAAAAAGCCATGGTACGAGTTTGATTTGATTCATGATGATAATTGAAAGTTGTACCAATCACAAAGGTATTATTTCATCAATTTTTAGATTTTATTTGATTTAATATTGATTAAAAATGAATTAAATCAATAAAAATTAAATAAAATAGAAAAATAAATGAATGTCCATGAAACCAAGTATGGGACAAGTGTGTGGCATGACAAGACCATATCAAGTGGAAAAAAGTGGGCCCTTTTGTCAAAAATTGGAGTTTTGAGGATAGTTGACTTTTGGCAAATTTGGAACAATGCCCAACTTCAACAATGCATAACTTCTTCACTTTTGAACTTTTGGAGGTGTTCTTGGATTTTTTAGAAACCTTGAGATGTCCTCTAACCAACCCTTTTGGTATCATCCAATTTTGATGTTCCATGCTCAAGTTATAAGCTTTGGAAAAAAAGGTGTTTTTGTTGACTTTTAAAAATGACCTATAATGTCCAAATTTGTAACCTTTTGTGAGTGAATTTCTTGATCTTGGGGTGTGAAGATGGACTGTAGGAAATTGCATCCTATTCAAAATGAGCTTTGGATGGGTCATTTCTCATAAATTATGAGAAAGTTATGCTTGGTCAAAGTTGAGTTGACTTTTCCTACAAAACCCTAATTTAGCAACTTTTGAATCTTGATGAATTTTGAGAAATACTTGATGAATCATGATCAACCCTTGATCAAATGATGAATTATCCTTCAAAATTATAATGTTGACAAAAAATCTTGAGGTTTGACTGTATTTGGGTCACAGTTGACTTTTGTCCTAGCATAGTCGATTTTTGGGCCTCTTGAGCAATTGACTGACCAAACTTCCTCTGCAAGGCTTGAAATTTGTCAAGGATGAACTTGAGAACATATTAGGACATTGGGTAGAACTTGAGGTCATTTGGATGCAAGGACCTTGATGCAACACAAAACCCTAATTTTGACTTGACTGCCTTATGAGGTGGTTTGACTGTCCAACCCTTGAGCCAATTTGAACAACTTGGAGATGATTCTTGACAAATCTTGAGGAATATGGGAGGGCAAATTTTGGGGTACAACAGTTTCCCCTGTTCAATTTTCTTAAACCTGAGGATATAGATTGGCTTTCGAGCCTTTCGTGATCCGAAGGTGGAAGATAATTGAACACTAGAGTGCCCAGAAATTTGCACTCACATGGTGTAGTATCAGCATTGTGATGTCGGGAATGGGCTTACAGATGCCATTTGGAGATTGTTGGTAGGAGGATGGGCTTACAGATGCCATCTGCAGGAGTGTCGATCTCATAAGAGATTCCTTAGCGAGAACTTGCATACTTGTTGCTGTAAAAGATTCCGCTGGGGAAGTCTAACCTTTGTTGAGATTTAGGAATCTGGCATGTACTTCAACTGAGAGAATGCCTCGGCTGAGTCTTAAGAACCTGTCCATAATTCAACTGGGGGGAAATATCTTCATCAAGATCTAGGAACTGTCTCGTGCTCAACATAGTATACCGCTGAGGTTATAGAACTTGTCCACACTATGACAGAGGAAAACATCAAGATCTAGGAACTGACTCGTGCTCAATGGAGTATACCGTTGAGGTTATAGTAACCATACACACTATGAAGTAGGGAAACATCTTCATCAAGATCTAGGAACTGTCTCGTGCTCAACGTAGTATACCGCTGAGGTTATAGAACTTGTCCACACTATGACGGAGGAAAATATCAAGATCTAGGAACTGACTCGTGCTCAATGGAGTATACCGTTGAGGTTATAGTACTCGTCCACACTATGACGTAGGGAAACATCTTCATCAAGATCTAGGAATTGTCTCGTGCTCAAGGTAGTATACCGCTGAGATTATAGAACATGTCCACACTATGACGGAGGAAAACATCAAGATCTAGGAACTGACTCGTGCTCAATGGAGTATACCGTTGAGGTTATAGTACTCGTCCACACTATGACGTAGGGAAACATCTTCATCAAGATTTAGGAACTGTCTCGTGCTCAATGGAGTATACCGTTGAGGTTATAGAACTTGTCCACACTATGATGGAGAAAAACATCAAGATCTAGGAACTGACTCGTGCTCAATGGAGTATATCGTTGAGGTTATAGTACTTGTCCACATTATGACAGAGGAAAACATCAAGATCTAGGAACTGCCTCGTGCTCAATGGAGTATACCGTTGAGGTTATAGTACTCGTCCATACTATGACGTAGAGAAACTGTCGAGATTGAGAACCTTATTTGAAATTCAACTGAGGATAATTCAATTGAGATTTAAGAACTGGTCAGGTCTTCGACTAAGCTGAGAACTTAACTGCATCTTTCCTGAAAGGTAAAAGGTCAGTCATATGCAATGCATGAGATGGATCAAGCAATGATGTTCTCAACATAAATGAGATTGTATGGTATGATGCGTATATGCATGTATCATGGTGTTTGAAAATGTGATGTTTTAGCTGGGGAAAATAAATCCCGAAGCTGTTGGAGAATAAAGTTGAGTTCTTCGTTTCCGCTGGGGATGATGAATGAAGATGGTAAACCTGTAGGAGAATAGAACTTCGTTGGGGAATAAACTGATGAGGAGATTACTCCGAGGGGGATTACTCTGTGGGAGGGAGATGCTCTGCTGAAGATTTTAACAATAACTCCGCTGGGGATTCTGTTGATAAGCTCTGTTGGGGATTTTAGTGATGAACTCCGCTGGGGATAGAAAGGACTTCGCTGGGGATGATCTTTCAGTTGCAACTTGCTGAGGATAACCCAGTTAGACTCTTGTGAGGATAACCTTCTGAATTTGGCTGGGGAGATTTATTTGTGCTCTGCAGGGGATAAGCTTCCAGAATCTACTGGGTAAGATGATTCAACTCTGGCGGGGAAGCCCTTTTTTTTTAAAACCGCACTGGGGAAATTGCTCCACTGTGGATATCTTGTATTCTTCTGGGAAACATTCTTATATTCCGTTGGGGAATATTAAGACTGTCGGGGGTATTCTTATACTTGCTGGAGAATATCTTTATACTCTGTTGGGGAAGATTAAGATCTTCTGGGGATACCAAGCCTTTTTAGGGCTGATGGTAGATTAATTCTGCTTGGGGAGAGCATTGCTGATTTGTACATAGCTGCAAGTCTCAGATGGGAAATCTACCCTTACTGTTTTACTCTGCGGGAGTGATGGTATCTTGGTCATATTCTTCAGCTGAACCTACCTTGGTACCTTGGTGGACAGAGCAACTAGACAGTTCAGACAATTCTTATTGCCCCTGCTTCTGTTATTACCCGTAATTCGTCCTTTGTTTCGCATGTAAATTTTATGAGCAGCAATTAGTGTCAAATGCATATATCAAAAATGAACATTGGACGTTCTTTGCAAAACAAAACAGATAAAGGAAAAACAATTTGAAATTTGTCTGAAAATGAATTTGTATTGATTTTGAAGTTTGCCTGAAAATAGGCGTTTTTATACAAGAGGCTGACATCCTAGTAAGAGAACGCCGCCGAACAAATAGAATCTATACAATTTGTGAAAAGAAAACAAAATAGCTATGTGAATAATCCCACTGGGTTCCAACTCTGCTATTGCCTTTATATCTTCAAGCATCTCATCACTTTGCTGCTTTAGTTGAAGATGAATCTGATTGATTAGTGTCGTCCGAGCTTGATAGTCGATACCGAAGTTTGGATGCAAGGTGATCCAACGAGACATAGTATTACGCTTTAATCCCTAACTTTTTCCTGGACCGCCCTTTCGGGTTTTCAGTCCACCGGGATACCCATTTTTGCCCAAGCTGCCTTTTCAGGTTTTTGACTTGCCGGGTGTACAGATTTTTTTCATTTTCATCCCTTATTTTTGCCCGAACCTTTTTGGTTCGCCGGGAAGCCCTTATTTTTTCCTAGGCCAGTCAACCTAGAGGGTCTTTGATTATGCATAGTATCTTTTTACTATATCTGCATTGACGGGGTGAGGAAGGTCGTCACCATCCATGGTGGTTAGAATCATCGCTCCTCCTGAGAAAATGTTCTTAACCACAAATGGCCCTTCGTAAGTAGGGGTCCATTTGCCCCTGGGATCACCTTGAGGTAGAATAATGCGCTTGATTACCAGGTCCCTAACTTGATACTCTTTTCGTCTGACTTTCTTATTAAATTCCTTGATCATCTATTTATGGTACGTCTGACCATGACAAACAGCAGTAAGTCTTTTTTCGTCGATTAGATTCAGTTGATCAAGTCGGGTCTGAATCCAGTCATCTTCACTCAAACCTGCATCCTTCATGATCCGAAGAGAGGGTATCTGAACTTCGATGGGTAAGACTGCCTCCATGCCATAAACCAAGGAATAAGGTGTTGCCCCTATTAACGTCTGTGCTGAGGTACGGTACCCGTGAAGAGCAAATGGTAACATCTCGTGCCAGTCTTTGTATGTCACTGTCATCTTCTGCACAATCTTCTCAATGTTCTTATTTGCTGCTTCGACATCCCCGTTCATCTTCGGCCGGTAGGGAGAAGAGTTATGATGTTGTATCTTGAATTGCTCGCAGAGCTCAGTGATCATATTGTTGTTGAGATTGGTACCATTATCCGTAATGATCCTCTCTGGTACACCGTATCGACATATCATATTATGCCGAATGAACCGTGCCACGGTGTTCTTGGTTACGGTAGCAAAGGAAGCTGCTTCAACCCACTTCGTAAAGTAATCAATCACTACCAGGATGAAATGATTCCCGTTGGATGCCGTAGGTCTGATCTCACCGATCATATCAATGCCCCACATTGCAAAAGGCCAAGGTGCTGTCAAGACATTCATAGGAACTGGAGGTATGTGCACCTTATCAGCATAGACCTGGCATTTGTGACATGTCAGAGAATGCTGATAACAGACAGCTTCCATTGTGGACCAGTAATATCCTTCCCGAAGGATTTTCTTTTCCATGGTGTGTCCACTGGAATGAGTCCCGAAAGTACCTCCATGTAGATCTGTCATGATCCTTTCTGCTTCATTCTTATCCATACAACGCAGTAAGGTTGAATCATGGTTACGCTTGTAAAGAATGCCATTGCTGATGAAGAATTTCGTCGCGAACCTCCTTAGAAACTTCTTATCATTAACAGATGCACCCTCGGGATACTCCTGAGCTTCAAGATACATCTTCACCTCATGATACCAGGGCTTTTCTGTTACTTCTTCAGTCTCAAGATCACAACAATGTGCAGGTGCGTCCAATCTTTCAATAATGATCCGGGGAGCCTCGTTGTCCCAATTGACTTTGAACATGGAAGACATCGTAGCTAGCGCGTCCGCCAACTGATTCTCCTCTCTAGGGAAGTGTTTAAAGGTTATTTCCTCGAAATGGGGAAGCAACGTCAATACATACTCCTTGTAAGGAATAAGATTTGGGTGTTTCGTATCCCACTCGCCTTTGATCTGACTGATCACGAGAGCGGAATCTACGAAGACACTTAGAAACTTAATCCTTAGGTCAATTGCAGCTCGAAGACCCGTAATGCATGCTTCATACTCCGCGTGCAGTTGAAACATAGTCGGGCGGTAAACGGAGTATGAGAGCCTTTAGGAGATATGATCACAGCGCTAATGCCATTACCCAAAGCGTTCGAGGCTCCATCAAAGTACATAGACCATCGGGATCCTTCCCCAGGTCCTTCATCCGGTCCAGGTGTCTCACAATCAGTTATCAGCATGATATTCTCGTCCAGAAATTCAAAGTTCATAGACTGGTAATCATCCACTTCCTGATGTGCCAAATGGTCTGCTAATACACTTCCCTTGATTTCTTTTTGAGTCGTGTACTGGATGTCATACTCAGTTAGGATCATCTGCCATCTTGCTATTCTTCCGGACAAGGCAGGATTTTCGAAGATATACTTGATTGGATCTGATAACACGATTTTATATCGTATAAATCGACTTAATTAATGCAAATAATTCATGTTTTTATTTTATTTATTTTATTTTATTTCCATATTACGCTGGTATTTCTTTGTTTCAGGTATTTTGCCTTAAATAAGCTTATGTGAAGAAAAATGAAGAAATAGATGCAATTTAGTACAAAAATGAAGATAATTGATTAATGTAGTGCAGAATACTAAATGGGGGTGAAAAGAATGATTTTTTCCAAGGCCCAAAAGACCAAGAACGCGCAGAGGCCCAAGGGAACACACGTTCCCCACTTCAGCTTGAAGGGACCGACCGGCCCACCAAGGGGAACGACCGGTCCGGCCCACTTCAGCTGAGTGGAACGACCGTTCCCTCCCCTTTCCTATTTTCACGCCATTTTCTCCTCACAAGGAACGACCGGTCCCAAGTCAATGAAGAAACCAACTTTTGCTATATTTCCGTACACGTCTTCAGCACGTTATGCAACAAAGTCCACTAGCAATATTTTTTGGATATTCAGTTTTACGTGGATTGACCTTTTGGGATACAGTTATTTTACAAGCATTATAAATAGAAGTGAAAGCCAAATCCCAAAGGTCGGAGAATTTTTGCAAGATCGTACTATTTTCAGCAGAGCAAATTTCCTTCCATTTTAATTTTTGTTCTTCCCTTTTCCTTTATTTTTATTTCATCGCATTGTTTTTATTTTCTTTTCTTCTCCAGTTTTCTGCCTTTATTTTTCGTACAACAATTTCTACACCGGGAATTGTTGTGCAATTTTATCCGGTTTAACCTTACGTTAGATCCGGTATTTTTACTTTTCTTGTTGTTACGAAATTCAAGATTCGAAGAGTAGATCCAACCGACTTGTGGTGGAATACTCGAAGGATTTGAAGAACGAATATTTACTTGAAGCTATTGAAGTATTTCTACATTTTCATCAGGTTTTCATTTATACGCTTTATTTAATATATTTGTATGATCTCTGTTCTGAGTATGTTTTTATTTCGCCGTTTCCTAATTAATAAACCTTGCATGATTAATTGTATGAACATGTCTGGCTAAACCGATTAAATATCGGTATGTAAATTAACCAAATAACGGGATCCGAAATAAACTGGCTTAAAATTATTTTGTAAAAGAAACTTCTTTCATGGTTTTAATATTCAATTAAATTGTTTAAGATTTTACAAACCAATAGAACGGAAGTGTGAGGTTTTAGAATTGATTAAGGTTTTTACTAATAAAACGGAAGTTTGAGGCTAAAACCAGATAGTGATTATTAGGCATTGTTTTTAAAGAGGCGGAAGCATTTTAAAAACAATTAAATTTTATTCTGTTTTCAAAAATTACTTTTGAATCCGGCGGAGTGACGGAAGCACACGTTAGGGTATTAATCGTATAACCTGAACTAATAGAACGGAAGTGTGAGGGGAAGGTTTTTAGACAAATAAAGTTTGCGTAAAGATAATTTTTGACCAATTTAAGTAAAAGCCAGTGGAAATTCGGAACCCAAAATTTAGGTGAAATACATACCGGTATTTATAATTAAAAATTTTATAACTAAATTTAGTAATTAGATCCCTTTCGTTAATTAAATTAATATTAGCCTTAGCTTTACCCAGTAACCAAAATTACGGTAGATCGATTCATAGTCCCTGTGGATTCGATATCTTTTAAGACTACGCGATAGGACTGTGCACTTGCAGTCTCCAGATTTATAGACATACAAAGTCGCGATCAAGTTTTTGGCGCCGTTGCCGGGGACTATTTAAGTCGATATCGTAACTCTTTTAGTTACATCGTAGAGACTAAGGTCTTCTTCTTTTCATCTCTTTCTGATTTGTATGCCAAACACTCGCTCTCAAGGCGAACCTTTGCATCTACAAATCAACGACATCGAGCGTTATCTTCGATTGAGACGCCGAATTCAGGAATATCGTCTACTAAACAATTTACCCCCGACGAATATCCCTGATATAACTGATCTTAGACGAGCTGAGATGGCTGCGCCACGACCTCTAAAATCTTACGCAATCCCTTCTCAAGATGAACCTCATAACAGTATTGCCGCTCCGGCAATCGAGGCAAACAACTTCGAGCTGAAACCTTCGCTATTATCTGCAGTTCAACAAAACCAGTTTTCTGGAAATCCAACTGACGATCCGAACCTGCATTTATCCGTATTTCTACAATATGCAGATACCGTAAAAGCTAATGGGGTCAGCACGGAAGCTATTCATTTACGATTATTTCCTTTTTCCCTTAGAGATAGAGCTAGAGCCTGGCTCCAATCTCTACCTTCTAATTCAATCACTACGTGGGATGAATTAAAGAAAGTTTTCCTAACCCGATATTTTCCACCAAGCAAAACGGCTATGCTTCGAGCTCAAATCAACGGATTTAGACAGAAAGACACCGAGTCTTTATTTGAAGCATGGGAACGATATAAAGACATGATAAGACTCTGTCCACATCATGGTCTGGAGGAATGGTTAGTGATACATACTTTCTACAATGGTCTTTTGTACAACACGAGATTAACAATCGACGCTGCTGCTGGAGGTGCGCTAATGGAGAAACCTTATGTACAAGCCTACGAACTGATAGATAATATGGCCCAAAACCACTACCAGTGGGGAAGCGAGAGAGCTGCCGTTGAAAAACCTCCAACGAAAGGAGGAATGTACGAAATTAGTAGCCTAGATCAAGTAAACGCTAAGGTAGACGCACTAACTCAGAAAATAGAAAACCTTACGTTAACTCCTGCAGCTACCGTAGTTGCAGTGACTCCTGACTGCGAAATATGCGGAACATCTGGTCACGCTCCCGTCGAATGTCAATTTCTGTTAGGTACTCCGACCGACCAAATAAACTACGCTCAGGGAAACCCTTATTCAAATACGTACAACCCAGGTTGGAGGAATCACCCAAATTTTTCCTACAAGAATAATAACGCATTGAACGCACCTGTTCAAGCGCAAACTGCTCCACCTGGATATCAAAAAGCACCTTCTGCCACACCGAGCGCACCTAGGAAATCTAATCTCGAAATAATGATGGAAAACTTTATAGCAAGCAAAGCGCAAACTCACAAAGAATTCCTAAACCGAGACATACACACTAACGAGCAAATTAAGCAACTATCGAACAAAATAGATGCCTTAGCCACTCACAATAAAATGTTAGAAACTCAAATCTCACAAGTGGCTCAACAACAAGCGCCTGCTGCCGCACCAGCCGGTACTTTCCCTGGACAACCACAACCTAATCCGAAAGGACAAGCTCACGCAATTATATTACGAAGCGGTAAAGAAATAGAAGAACCATTAGATCCAAGAACCGAAAACCCGGCCATGCACCAAAACTCTGAAAACCAAGCCGAAGAGGATAACGAACCTAAAAGAAAGGAAGATGGAGAAACAATAGAACAAGAAAAACCTTATGTACCTCCACCTCCCTATAAACCACCTATTCCTTACCCTCAAAGACTAGTTAAAACAAAAGACATAGGGCAATTTAAGAAATTTGTAGAACTTCTCAAGCAATTAAACGTAACAATTCCTTTCACATAAGCGATAACGCAAATGCCCTCATATGCTAAATTCTTAAAAGAAATTCTATCTAATAAGAAAAAGCTAGAAGAAAATGAAACAGTTACTCTTACAGCTGAATGCAGCGCAATAATCCAAAATAAGATGCCACCTAAACTGAAAGACCCTGGTAGTTTTTCTATACCATGTGTAATAGGAAAATTCGTCATAGACAAAGCTTTATGTGATTTAGGAGCAAGCATCAGTGTAATGCCTTTATCCATCAGTAAGAAACTCGAAATGGGAGAGTTGAGACCAACTAAAATGTCTGTTCAGTTAGCAGATCGTTCTGTCAAATACCCCGTAGGAGTACTTGAAAACGTCCCCGTTCGAATAGGTCAATTCTACATCCCAACCGACTTTATAATAATGGATATTAAGGAAGATACGAACACACCTATCATTTTAGGAAGACCCTTCCTAGCAACTGCCGGTGCCATTATAGACGTTAAAAGAGGAAAACTCACCTTTGAGGTAGGCGAAGAAAAGATTAAATTCATTCTTTCCAAATTTCTAAAAGCACCAGCCATAGATGACAACTGCTACTTTATGGATATGATAGAAGAATGTATAAAAGAAGCAGAAGATCATCCAGATACAACCTTAGATGAATGCTTAGCAATAACACCTGATCCTACACAAGGTTTACACAAACCAACCATTGAACTCAAAACGTTACCCAAAAACCTGAGATACGAATTCTTAGACCCAGAATTCGAACGACCAGTAATAATCAACGTAAATCTAGGAAAAATCGAGACTGAAAAATTACTACATATACTGAGGAAATATCCAACTGCTTTAGGATACAATTTAACTGATCTTAAAGGAATAAGTCCTTCCATCTGTATGCATCGCATAATGCTAGAGGAAGATAGTAAAACCTCTAGAGAACACCAAAGAAGACTTAATCCTATAATGAGTGAAGTAGTAAAAAAAGAGATATTAAAATTTTTAGAAGCAGGCATCATTTATCCAATATCTGATAGTAAATGGGTAAGCCCCGTTCATGTAGTCCCCAAGAAAGGAGGCGTAACGGTAATCGAAAACGACAAAGGAGAAACCATAACAAAGCGAATCGAATTAGGATGGAGGATGTGCATTGATTATAGGAAACTTAACAAAGCCACCCGGAAGGATCATTTCCCTTTACCATTCATTGATCAAATGCTGGAGCGTCTAGCCAGACACTCATATTTCTGTTACTTGGACGGTTACTCCGGATTCTTTCAAATACCGATACACCCCGATGACCAAGAAGAGACTACCTTCACCTGTCCATTCGGAACCTTCGCATATCGAAGAATGCCTTTTGGCTTATGCAATGCACCTGCAACTTTTCAAAGATGCATGATGGCAATCTTCGCAGACTTTCTTGATAATATTATGGAGGTATTCATGGACGACTTCTCCGTCTGCGGACGTAGTTTTGAAGGATGTCTTGCAAACTTAGAAAAAGTACTAGAAAGATGTGTAAAGGTAAACTAAGTATTAAATTGGGAAAAATGCCATTTTATGGTTCAAGAAGGTATTGTGTTAGGACATATTATATCTAATAGGGGAATCGAAGTAGACAAGGCCAAGATAGAAGTTATCGAAAACCTTCAACCCCCTAGAACTGTCAGAGAAATAAGAAGTTTCTTAGGACACGCCGGTTTTTACCGACGTTTTATTAAAGATTTCTCTAAAATTTCTAAGCCATTAACAGAACTCTTAATGAAAGATGCTGAATTCATATTTAACGAAAAATGCCTTGAAGCCTTTCAATCATTAAAGAAAGCATTAATTACTGCGCCAATCATGAAGACCCCAGATTGGAGTGAACCATTTGAGATAATGTGTGACGCAAGTGACTATGCCGTAGGAGCAGTCCTAGGACAAAGAAAAGATAAAAAATTACACGTCATATATTACGCTAGTAGAACCCTAGATGAAGCGCAAATGAATTATGCAACAACCTAAAAGGAACTCCAGGTTGTAGTCTTCGCACTCGATAAATTCCGATCTTATTTAGTAGGAGCTAAGATAATAATTTATACTGACCACGCTGCCATTAGATATCTCCTAACCAAAAAGGATGCTAAACCTAGACTGCTAAGATGGATCTTGTTGCTACAAGAATTTGATTTAGAAATCAAGGATAAAAAAGGAACTGAAAATGTAGTGGCTGATCATCTATCAAGAATCGAAAATCTAAAACAAGAACGAATTCCAATCAATGATGAATCTTAATATGATAGATTAATCGCCCACTTCGAAGCAAGTGAATCTCAAAACTATTCTGAAACAACCTTAGCAATCTCATATGTCCCTTGGTATGCAGATTTCATAAATTATCTAGCTGCCGGTGTATTACCACCAGAGTTAACGTACCAACAAAAGAAAAAATTCTTTCACGATCTCAAACAATATTACTGGGACGAACCTTTGTTATTCAAAAGAGGACCCGATGGAATTTTCCGTCGTTGCGTACCCGAAGAAGAAGTCGAAAGCGTGATTAAACATTGCCACTCCGCACCATACGGAGGACACACGAGTACTTCTAAAACATGTACGAAAATCCTACAATCAGGTCTTTATTGGCCAACACTATGGAAAGATGTTCATGTCGCAGCCACTAAGTGCGACCGGTGCCAACGCACTGGTAACATTTCAAGACGCGACGAGATGCCACAGAAAGGCATTCTGGAAGTAGAGTTTTTCGATGTATGGGGTATAGACTTTATGGGACCATTCCCGTCATCTTTTGGTAACAAATACATACTCGTGGCAGTTGACTATGTATCTAAATGGATAGAAGCTATAGCTTCTCCAACAAACGATACCCGAGTTGTATTAAGGCTCTTCAAAACGTGATATTTCCGAGATTCGGTATACCAAGATTAGTAATAAGCGATGGAGGTTCTCATTTTATTTCTAAGATATTCGAAAAACTCCTAAGGAAATACGGTGTCCGACATCGAGTAGCTACACCCTATCATCCACAAACGAGTGGACAAGTGGAAGTCTCTAATCGTGAAATCAAGCAAATATTAGAAAAGACTGTAGCAACTTCGAGAAAGGATTGGTCCTCAAAACTATCTGAAGCTCTATGGGCATATAGGACCGCATTTAAGACACCAATAGGAACCACCCCGTTTAAGCTCATCTATGGAAAATCTTGCCATTTGCCGGTTGAATTAGAACACAAGGCCTATTGGGCTATTAAAAATATAAACTTGAATTACACAACCGCAAGCGAGAAGCGCATCCTTGATATAAACGAATTAGAGGAATTGAGACAAGATGCGTATGAGAACGCCAAGATTTATAAAGAACGAACGAAAACATGGCACGACAAAAGAATAAATAGAAAACATTTTAAAATAGGTGATATCGTACTACTGTTTAATTCAAGATTAAAATTATTTCCTGGAAAACTACGCAGCAGATGGTCTGGTCCGTTCACAATAACAAACACGTTTATTAACGGAGCGGTCGAAATCAAAGGAAAGATTTCCGAACCCTTTATAGTTAATGGACAACGTTTAAAACCATATCACAGCGTAGAGAGTAACGAATACTTTCAAGAAGTAACTTTAATAGAGCCACCTGCTCAATTAGAAATTTAAAACTTTGATTTTATTTGTCGAGCTTACGACATAAAACAAAGCGCTTAGTGGGAGACAACCCACCTTTTTATGATTAATTATTATATTTACCTTTTTGTTTTATTATTCTTATTATCATTCTTACTATTATTATTATTCTTATTTTTCTCTTTAATATTCTCATTCATAAACACTTATACACATATCTTCTCTAATATTCTATTTCATCTATATTTCTTCTTCATTCTATCACTATTATGCTTATTCTTATTTTCTTCTTTTCGGCATCTGGCCAAAAATCTGATTAAATTTCCTGTATCTAATTAATTTCAGGCTAACTTAATTAATATAAAAATTAAGCTGACCAACTAACAATGGAAGATACTATGGAAATAGCTTTCAGAGGAAGAGGCCAAAGAGGCAGATACAATTTATTAGCTGCAAGGAATATGTCCCTGACATATTATCCTAATCTTTTTGCTATGACTACTTTGGGAATTCATGATAGTGTTTTGTTTCTGCTGAATCAAATTGGATGGGAAGATGCTCATATTTTGAGGCGGTTCAGTACCTACCGCAAATTGACTCTGGAATTTCTGAGCTCTTTTAACTACCTCCCACATTATGGGAGGGGCCTGAAGAGAGGTCTTATCTTCTTTAGGCTATTTGGAATGGAGTATAGGTATAATCTTCATGACTTTTCTGCTTTGCTGGGATTCCCAGATGGATTTGATACTTTTACATCAAGGCAGGAAGAATTGTTTGATTTCCGCGAGCTCGACATATTCTGGGAATCATTGACTGGGTTGAGTAGCTTTGAGCATCCTGAGCCACATGCGGATTATATTCATAATCCGGCGTTCCGCTATTTTCACCATATTCTGTCACATACCCTGTTTGGAAAGGAACAGAATAACACTATTGTTTCTCGAGATGAGCTGTTTATTATGCTTTGTGCTGTACAGAATCGGTCCGTGAACGGTGTCGCTTTTCTATTAGTTACCATTGAGAAAATGCTTCAAGATGATAATATGCCCATCATGATGGGAGGAATGGTAACAATGATAGCGAATGCTTTGGGTTTGCGGCAACCACTGTTGAGTTGCCATCCTTACGGAGGTATCCGACCAATGGACCTCAGTTTTTGTTTCAACAGAAGATTAATTGGAAACCATGGTCCACGAGAGTTTGAATTGTTGATTAATAATGAGGTAGTTAACCTCTTTACCTTGCCTAGTCCACGCACCCGTGTTCACGATAAAGGTAATTGGCTGTATAATTTGGACGGTTTACCATCTCCTGCTCGCTCCACTGAAACAATCCAGGATTATGAGATACCTGAGATTTATGAAATTGAATCTGATCCTGAGACACCACCTGGGTACCATGACTTTCCTGAGCAACCTTTGTCACCACCTGTAACTCCGGTGATTGAAGAAAATAGGCAAGGATCTGAACCCATGAACCAAGAAGAAACAATTAAGGAATTGAAGGAAGAAGTGAAGAATCTGAAAGAAAACCTCACAGCTGCGAACAATGAAGTTAATACACTCCGGATGGATCATTTTGGATTCGTCGACACGGTAGCTATGCAGTTTGATGAAGTGTTTCAACATATCTATTCCATGCAGAAGAATAACGGAGACGATAATAATAAAAGTGGCTAATGAGAGAATTTATTTAATTAGTTAGTTTTAGCTAGTTATTTATTTGATTTGCATTTGGATTTCATTTGAATTATGTTTTGCAATTTGGTTTATTTTATGTTCTTTGTAGTACAATTTGAATTATGCAATTTAAAGTTCAACATTATTTATCTTCTTGTTTTGTTTCAATGTTATTTATATTAGTTATTAGATTATTAAGTGGTATCAAATAAAGCTGAAATGATACTGTTTGCAAACACTATGCATTTTGTGCCTGAGATATATATTATAACGTACTGTATCAAAAGAAAACAAAAGGAAAAGTTGAATTTCCCACGCAGGCACAGGACCGGACGGTCCCACACACACCATGCCCCCTGGACCGACCGGTCCCCTTTTTGACTGAAAAGCAGGACCGACCGTCCCCCTGTCCTAGTACAAGAGGGAACGACCGGCCCCCTGTTGCATTCTGTAAAGCGTGTCTCTTTGTCTCCCACGCCAAATTCAATTCATAACTCATTTTTATCATTTATCTTCTCCATAAAACAACTTCCAACCACTCTTAAATTCCCATTACTCCACTATCTCATTTTTTTCAAATTTTTACCCTTTCCAACTCCCCCATTAACTCTCATTAAATTCTCATTATCACCATTCAACCACCCTCACAATATAAATACCCCTCATTTCTTACTATCTCTTCACACCATTTCTTACTTTCTACTACGTTTCTCTCATATTTATCTTCATCTTCTCTAACTTCCTTCTACATCTACCACCATTTTCTTACCATTACCATGCCTCCGAGAACCATCTGTCCCGAAAGACAACAACCCGACCTTTCAAACATTATCTTCCGCGATGATAAGCAACGCACCATGTATCTCAACTTATACAAACGCTCGGTGGTTCCGACAAAGTATGTAGATATAAATTGTCTACAAACTTTAGGACTCACTGAAAGTGTGTCATGGTTGCTAAATAATACTGGTTTATACAATCTCTGTACCCAACCAAACCCAACCTTTGAACCTCTAGTGTTGGAGTTTTTGAGTTCTTTTTCTTACTCAACAGATATTGAAGATCCATACACTACGGGAACTGCTAGTTTCCGTACGTTCAACCGTGAGTATACGCTAGATCAAGAACAAATTGTTGAGGCACTAGGATTCTCACAAGGGGATGGTATTTATTACAAGCCATTTGAAGCGGAAGATGATATTCCATCCTGGGAGGAGCAAGGTTTACAATTCTGGGAGGAGATAAGTGGGGAAGCCGCAAATGGTTGGAGACTATTATATGCGTCCCACGTTCATAATCCAGCAATACGGTATTTTCACCGTATTTTGGCTCACACTATCTTTGGACGCACCTACAACCATAAGGTAACCCAAAATGAGTTATTTTTCTTATATTGTGCCTTAACTGGGAGTCGTGTCAACGCCACACCATTTATGCTATTACACTTTCAACTGTGTGCTCAAACCGCCGGAAACAACCCTTTTCTTTTCGGTGGCATTATTACCGCGATAGCTTACTCGCTAGGATTGGCTGACGAGATCCTAACCATTGCTCAACACCTCATGCCAGCCCAATTTCTATATGAGGTATACTGCAGAGACTCCCATCTAATCCTCCCAAGGCAAGGCGAGAACAGATTTACTTTATTGGTCAATAAAGTTTTGGTACCAAGCATTATTCTCCCATGTCCCCATCTTATTAATGTGCAAAATCGAAGCCGTTGGTTATTCGATTTAAATGTACCCGAAGCTGAGAATAATGCTCCCGTGGATGAAATGGAAGAAGAAATGAACAACAATCAACAAAACCATCTCACCATGGAAACTCTCTACCAAACCATGCAACAGATGCAAAACCAACAAAACGCAACATTTGCATTGGTACAACAAATGCATAACAACTACAACACCTTGAATGCAAATGTTATTGACCTTGGAGTTTCTATGCACTCACTTCACCTACGCTTGGACGAATTCGTGCCTCCACAACGCCAAGATGAGCGACGTCCAAGAATTCGAGGAAGAGGACGTCGTCCACATCGTAACGATTAGTTCTTAATATTTCTTTTCTTTTTATTTTTGTATTTTTCGATTCCCCATTTTTAAGCATTGAGGACAATGCTCAGTTTAAGTGTAGGGGGGTCAAATTAACTATTGTTATCTTTCTTCAAGTAAGCAAATTTCCCTTTTGTACTTTAAAATTTTAATTAATAAAAATTTGTTATTAAATTAAGTCTTATATACATATATAAATTCATGATTATCCGAATTCGCCAAATTCTTGAGCCATAAAAAAAAAATTTATGGTCAGACGCACAATTATACACACTCAAAAAGTGTATCAAAGTTGCTTCTTTAGAAGAAAATATTTATAAATTGAACACGATTGAAATAATATCGTCGCCACTTCAACGCTTTAAAATCTCAGGAAAATGAATTAAAATTTTAGTACCCTTTATATACCGAAAATTTAAATTCTAGGTTTTAAAGTAACCTTTAGTAGTTTATACACACAGTCAACACCGTCTAAATAGCAAACTACATGGAGGATCGATGAATATAAGTGATTGATCGAAAATAAAAAAATAAAAAAAAATTTAAATTTGTAGAAACGCTCTAACTAAGTTAGATAGTCCTTACCAGACTATTTAGCCCAACGGTCGCGAACCTTATAAATTATCAATTAATGAATTCTTTGTAAATTGGTTCAGCGGTTTCTGGTGTTGAACTTGGTAGGCGAACTACGGTTCGATTCCCCGCAATTTACAAAAGAACAAAAAGGAGTTACCAACTATTAAGTACCAGAACTCCTAGCAGGCTTAAAAGATCAAATTCACTAACCGGTCACTCCACTATGTGCGCGAAAGGGCAAAGGGCTTAATGTGATTGCGCCTGAATGAAAAAGGTGAAACAAAATGTAGGATTTAGAGTTAAGTTATAATGGCGTCACTAGAATTGTTCTTCGAACCTGAGTTTATTTAGTATTGTTACGGTGACTTTAGTATCGAAGTCGAGAGCTCAAGAGCAATGTGCAACTTAATACATTTTTGACTTGTGGCAATTTTTGTTGCGTCTGACCCGCATTTAGAGAGATATATATTTCTTGCTTGAGGACAAGCAAAGGTTCAAGTGTAGGGGAGTTTGATAACACGATTTTATATCGTATAAATCGACTTAATTAATGCAAATAATTCATGTTTTTATTTAATTTATTTTATTTTATTTCCATATTACGCTGGTATTTCTTTGTTTCAGGTATTTTGCCTTAAATAAGCTTATGTGAAGAAAAATGAAGAAATAGATGCAATTTAGTACAAAAATGAAGATAATTGATTAATGTGGTGCAGAATACTAAATGGGGGTGAAAAGAATGATTTTTTCCAAGGCCCAAAAGACCAAGAACGCGCAGAGGCCCAAGGGAACACACGTTCCCCACTTCAGCTTGAAGGGACCGACCGGCCCACCAAGGGGAACGACCGGTCCGGCCCACTTCAGCTGAGTGGAACGACCGTTCCCTCCCCTTTCCTATTTTCACGCCATTTTCTCCTCACAGGGAACGACCGGTCCCAAGTCAATGAAGAAACCAACTTTTGCTATATTTCCGTACACGTCTTCAGCACGTTATGCAACAAAGTCCACTAGCAATATTTTTTGGATATTCAGTTTTACGTGGATTGACCTTTTGGGATACAGTTATTTTACAAGCATTATAAATAGAAGTGAAAGCCAAATCCCAAAGGTCGGAGAATTTTTGCAAGATCGTACTATTTTCAGCAGAGCAAATTTCCTTCCATTTTAATTTTTGTTCTGCCCTTTTCCTTTATTTTTATTTCATCGCATTGTTTTTATTTTCTTTTCTTCTCCA
Source organism: Vicia faba (assembly GCA_948472305.1). NCBI lineage: Eukaryota > Viridiplantae > Streptophyta > Magnoliopsida > Fabales > Fabaceae > Vicia > Vicia faba. The sequence goes on along the minus strand of OX451736.1, from coordinate 581,081,115 downwards.
GTTTTCTACCTTTATTTTTCGTACAACAATTTCTACACCGGGAATTGTTGTGCAATTTTATCCGGTTTAACCTTACATTAGATCCGGTATTTTTACTTTTCTTGTTGTTACGAAATTCAAGATTCGAAGGGTAGATCCAACCGACTTGTGGTGGAATACTCGAAGGATTTGAAGAACGAATATTTACTTGAAGCTATTGAAGTATTTCTACATTTTCATCAGGTTTTCATTTATACGCTTTATTTAATATATTTGTATGATCTCTGTTCTGAGTATGTTTTTATTTCGCCGTTTCCTAATTAATAAACCTTGCATGATTAATTGTATGAACATGTCTGGCTAAACCGATTAAATATCGGTATGTAAATTAACCAAATAACGGGATCCGAAATAAACTGGCTTAAAATTATTTTGTAAAAGAAACTTCTTTCATGGTTTTAATATTCAATTAAATTGTTTAAGATTTTACAAACCAATAGAATGGAAGTGTGAGGTTTTAGAATTGATTAAGGTTTTTACTAATAAAACGGAAGTTTGAGGCTAAAACCAGATAGTGATTATTAGGAATTGTTTTTAAAGAGGCGGAAGCATTTTAAAAACAATTAAATTTTATTCTGTTTTCAAAAATTATTTTTGAATCCGGCGGAGTGACGGAAGCACACGTTAGGGTATTAATCGTATAACCTGAACTAATAGAACGGAAGTGTGAGGGGAAGGTTTTTAGACAAATAAAGTTTGCGTAAAAATAATTTTTGACCAATTTAAGTAAAAGCCAGTGGAAATTCGGAACCCAAAATTTAGGTGAAATACATACCGGTATTTATAATTAAAAATTTTATAACTAAATTTAGTAATTAGATCCCTTTCGTTAATTAAATTAATATTAGCCTTAGATTTACCCAGTAACCAAAATTACGGTAGATCGATTCATAGTCCCTGTGGATTCGATATCTTTTAAGACTACGCGATAGGACTGTGCACTTGCAGTCTCCAGATTTATAGACATACAAAGTCGCGATCAGGATCCATCTTTGAAATCAACAGAGTAGTGCGAGTCAGCATATACTGTCTCAGCCGGCGAGCAGCCCATGCCAAAGCGCAGCAAGTTTTCTCAAGCAGTGAGTATCGGGTCTCACAGTCGGTAAACATTTTGCCAAGGTAATAAATAGCATGCTCTTTTCGGCCAAACTCGTCATGTTGACCCAGCACACACCCCATTGAGTTGTCAAGTACTGTCAAGTATAAGATCAGAGGTCTCCCTTCAACTGATGGCATCAGGATGGGTGGATCTTGGAGATACTCTTTTATTCTTTCGAAAACGGCCTGACATTCATCGTTCCAATGTACTACTTGATCTTTCTTCAGCAGCTTGAAGATTGGTTCACAAGTAGCAGTTAGGTGTGAGATGAATCGGGCAATGTAATTCAGTCGTCCCAGGAAGCCTCTGACCTCTTTCTCCGTCTTGGGAGCTAGCATCTCTTGTATGGATTTCACCTTGGCAGGGTCCACTTGAATACCTTTGTCGCTTACAACGAAACCCAACAGCTTACCAGACCTTACTCCGAAGGTGCACTTGTTCGGGTTCAATCTCAGCTTGTACAACTTCAATCTGTCAAACAGCTTCTGCAGATGGTCAAGGTGTTCTTCCTCAGTCTGGGACCTTGCAATCATATCGTCGAAGTATACTTCAATCTCATGATGGATCATGTCCTGAAACAAAGCAACCATGGCACGCTGATATGTTGCCCCGACATTCTTTAGTCCGAAAGGCATGACCTTGTAACAAAAGGTGCCCCACTGAGTAACAAAGGTCGTCTTCTCCATGTCTTCGGGAGCCATCTTTATCTGATTATAATCGGAGAAACCATCCATAAAGGAGAATACCTTGTGCTGAGCAGTATTGTCAACCAGTACGTCGATGTGAGGTAGAGGGAAGTCATCCTTGGGGCTTGCTCTGTTCAAATCCCTGTAGTCAACACACATTCGTACCTTACCATCCTTCTTTGGTACTGCAACCACATTGGCCACCCACTGAGGGTAAGAAGTCACTGCTAGAAAACCGGCGTTAAACTGTTTCATAACTTCGGCCTTGATTTTCTCAGACATCTCTGGGCGCATACAGCGAATCTTCTGTTTTACTGGAGGGAAGTCTTCCTTGGTAGGCAAGCGATGAACCACAATGTTAGTATCCAACCCAGGCATATCCTCGTAAGACCAGGAAAAGATCTCAACATAGTCATGCAGCATCTGAATCAACCGCTGCTTTACACTAAGCTCCTGATTTGCACCGATCTTGACTTCCTTCTTGTCTGTTTCAGTACCCAGGTTCACCGTTTCCACCGGCTCTTCATGTGGCTGAATGGCCCTCTCTTCCTGGAGTAGCAGTCTTGCAAGTTCACCCGGCACTTCGCAATCATCTTCACCTTCGTCTTCGGCTAAGTTGATCGGATTTTCGAAGTCATAACTGGCAGTAGCTGAGTCGTTACCAGTGAGATCCAGAGTGGATTGAGACCTGTATATGTGAGTGTGTGTAAAATAGCTGTTTTGCAACATATAATAAAGAAAAACAAGGAGCGTAAAATTTGAAATGCAAAAGACGTCCAATGCTTTTATTAATGATATATGAAAATGGCACACAAAAGCCCTCACAAATGAAGCCACGGTGCCCCGGGTAAGACATCGGGCCATAAAGTTTCAAAATGTTGTCTGTTACAAATTCAAAACAAATAGTTCATTACTGGGTAACAAAAGTAATAGGGATGAAGTCCTTTGCTGTCCAGTTGCTTGGTCCACCATTGGTCGTAGGATAGATCCAGCTGTCGAATTCAGACTCCTCCGCATCATTTTCAATGGCATTTACTCCCGAGTTGCTGATGAACACAGGAGGTCTTCCAATCCTTGCACTTCGAACAGCCCTTTGAGCTTCTGCAGTGAAACCCAAACCAAACTTGTTAGTCTTCTGAGTAAAATCAGGGAGTCGGCCCCAATTTGCACACTCACCCTTCTCAATAACAGCCCGGGCATCCTTTAAGGAAGCCATCTTCATAGGAGAATCTTCAACCATAGTCTCAACTGATGCCAGTGTCTGAGGAACCTCTTCAAAGTGCTGAAATGGGGTCTCAATGAACTCCCCATCCATCTCCACGTATCTGAACGACTTGAGGTGGCTGACCATGTACTCCTCCTCCCCTTGAACTGTCACAATCTTCCCTCTGATCGGGTATTTCAGCTTCTGGTGGAGCGTTGAGGTTACAGCTCCAGCTTTGTGGATCCATGGACGGCCTAGCAAACAAGAATAGGATGGCCGAATGTCCATCACGTAGAATGTAGAATTGAAGACCTGAGAACCAACTTTAATTAGAATATCAACTTCACCATGCACCATCCTTTTAGACTCGTCAAAGGCCCTGACAACGATGTTACTTGGCTTTAGCTCCCACCCTTTGCAATCCAACCGGTCTAGAGCCTTCTTGGGTAAGACGTTCAATGAGGAACCAATATGAACTAATACAAGTGCAAGAGTAGTGCCCCTGCATTCAATGGAGACATGCAGGGCGTCGTTGTGGTTCTTCCCTTTAACAATCAAATCAGCGTCGGAGAAACCCAAACCATTATCAGCAGTTAAATTGGCCATACAGTCGGTAAACTGATCAGTTGACGTCTCTTGTGGCACGTGGGCAGTTTTCAGGAAGGTAATCAGAGCCTTAGCATGGGCCTCTGAGCACAGCAATAGTGACAACATAGAAATCTTGGATGGGGTTTGCCACAGCTGCTCAACTACGTTATAATCACTCTTCTTAATAATCTTCAAAATCTCTTCCATCTCCTGTTTGGAAGCTTCAACAGCAATGGTCTTCGGTGCCTCCGTCTGGGCAGGCACATCAGTGGTGATCCCTTTTCCCCGAGCGTTAGATGACTCGGCGACAGGGGTAGGACTAATAACTTGATCAGGAATGGCAGTAGGTACACTTGCAGGTGTAATGACAACAGGTCTTCGGACAGTTGGTGGAGTGATATCAGGTGAGAAAAGTCTACCGCTGCGGGTGACTTTAGCAGGTCCAGTAATGTTGCTGACGTCGGTATCAGCATCCAACTCTTGCTTAACTCCTAGAACATAAACATATGCCCTATAGTGCCAAGGGACAGCTTTGTCAGAGGTGTAAGGGATGGGCCCCGGAACAGTGATGATTACAGGTGCTATCTTCGGAGTGGATGTAATTCTAACAGGCTTCCTCGAGGGAGCCTTGGAAGAATTGTCGAAAATGGTAATGATGGCAACTTCTTCAGTAGGAATGGAAGGAACAACAATCTTCTCAAACAGGATCTCCTTATTATCCATCAGGTTTTGGATACCTGACTTCAGAAATGGACAACCAGTAGGTAAAACAGAACACATATGGCAACCTTCGCCACAACCCAGAAATAAACCGGCTAGCAACAGGTTCTTCTTGACAGTCATCAGAGGGGTAACAATATCATCCACGGAAACTACAAATAAGTCTTCCTCTACAGCATTTACTCCATGTTTGGGCATGGGAGCAGTCACAACATTAGGCCTCTCGGGTGCCTCAAACTCAATCTCCTTTGCACTAATTAGGTCTTGCACCTTGTTCCTCAAAACCCAACAATCATCTGTATTATGCCCCAGGCTATCAGAGTGAAAAGCGCAGCGGGCATTAGGGTTGTACTTTGGTGATGTGGTACTTGGATTCTGCGGAGCTTCTTTTAGAGTCACCAGATTGGTCTTCAGTAACTGTGGCAGAATCTGAGACAAAGTCATGCTGAGACAAGTGAATTGCCTTCGAGGTCTCTCGTCCTTTTGTTGATTGTGATGCTGAGGAGCACCAGCAGGTTTTGAAATAACAACCGCATTGACAGCTTGGCGGTATTCAGGTCTATTCTGTCTTCTCGAACTGTAGACAGCACTGGACTCTTTCTTAAACGGTTTCTTCTCGGTGCTCGATGAGGCACCCTTCTGTATCTTCCCATCCTTAATACCAGCTTCAATCCTCTCACCAGTCAAAATAAGATCTGTAAACCCAACTGAAGAGCTTCCAATTAGATGGTTAAAGAATGGACCAGACAGGGTCCCCAAAAACATTTCAACAAGTTCACGATCAGCCAAAGGTGGTTGCACCCTTCCGGCAAGGTCTCTCCATTTCTGAGCATACTCTTTAAATCCTTCACCCGTTCCTATTGACATACCATGGAGTTGGGTACGCGTAGGAGCAAGGTCGGAGTTGTACTGATACTGCCTGTAAAATGCAGTAGCCAAATCTTCCCAGCTGCGGATACTGGCTCCGTCCAACTGATAGAACAACTCAAGCTGAGTCCCCGAGAGACTGTCTTGAAAGAAATGGATCCACAAGTTCTTATCAGCAGTGTAAGGCTGGATCTTCCTCACATATGACCGGAGGTGCAGCTTCGGACAGGAAACTCTGTCATACTTGGCAAATGAAGGTGCCTTGAACTTATGGGGAATCACCACGCCAGATGATAGACCCAGATCTCCGAACTCACGATCGGGCACCTTCTGTATTTCCATAGCGCTCAAACGGTCTTCCAGCTGTTTGTACTTATCCTCAGCAGGAGGATACTGTTCTTCATCATAGTCCGTCTCGTTGTCAGATACCATAGGGCTAGGAGCCCTCCTTTCTTGTGGACTATCTTTCCCTCCAGATGAGGTGGTCAGATCAACTTTAATCTGCAGCCCGTTTCCAAACCTGCGTCCAGTATTGAACAGGATGGTCCTCTTCTTCTTCTTCTTCTTCTTCTTCTTCTTCTCTTTCAGAATCCAGGTCTTCAGGTCCTGCTGACCCTTAGCTAGATTCATGAACAACTCTTGAAATTGGGAATTTTGGGCCTGGAGGGCCTTGATAGCTTGCTCAGTTGAAGGTTCAGCAGACATGGTGATTGCTTAAATAAACAGCGAAGAAGATAAGAGACCTGTAATGGGGTACCTGTTTATGAAGTGCATGGGATGAAATGCGTATGATTTATGATTTCAAAGACAATCGGGATTCAAATTTGTAAACAAGAAAGGAAACACACTTTATTAGATTTAAACTTCAAAATTTAAATTGTTCAACAAATTTCCCTTAGGCGTTACAAGAATGGAAATACTAAAAAGTAAATAAAAACTGTAAAAGAAATCATCAAAGGTCCATCAATGCTCCCATGGTCTCTTCTTCTCAGTGCGGACATAATCATTCAGGATCCGCTCATTCTCCAGTTGCCTAGTCAGCTTCTAGATCTTCTGCTCCTGTTCATTGAACCTCTCTCGGTAGGAATCCTGTTCATCCCTCAACTGCATCCAAGACCTCTTCAGTGTCCCAATATCAATGGGCATATACGGGTGGAGAATAGTAGGAAGAACCCCCTCCTCATTAGCAACTTCAAGAGTAACAGGCCTGACAGCTTCATATGGCATACCTAGCTTCTGGGCACGGATGCAGACCCATCTGAGATATGGCTCCATTGGCAGAGAAGTCTTTGGTCCCAACTCATGTGGGTCAGATTGGTGAAATCTGTCTCAAGCCCTTATGAATCTACGATGCAGCTCGTCACTATCTCCCTGAAAATCAAAGATGATATGAGGCATCAACATCTCATGAGGCCCTTCTCTTCTGGCTCTTCCAAACTGACGGAGAGCAAAACATGGGTTGTAAGATATCTCTCCATGGGTTCCGATCAATGGAACATTAGGATACTCTCCACAGCGATCAATGACAGTCACCTCATCCATACCTTTGAGAGTCCAGATAATGTCATTATTAGAAAGAGACATCACCCTATAAGCCCAGCCCATTCCTTCTTTGTTCTTCAGTATGGACTTAGGGAGGTGCGAAATAAACCACCTCGACAATAAAGGAGCACAACACATCAAAGTTCCCCGTTTTCGGGCAGTACGAGCATAGAGCTGATGAAGGATATCACCCAAGAGAGTGGGTACCGGATTCTGAGAGATGAAGATCTTTATGGCATTAATATCAACAAAAGTGTCAGGATTCGGAAACAATACCAGACCATAAATCAAGAGAGCCAGAATATCCTCGTACACCTTGAAGTCTAAGCTGTCCCAAAAGTAATTAGCTTTGTCAACCAAAAACTTAGTCAGAAAACCTTTAGCTCCACTTCTAGTCTCCCAGTTAGCCATTACCTCTTCTTTTGTCAAGTGAAGGGCTGTAGCAATTTCTTAGGGCTTAAGAGTCTTCTCCCATCTAGTAAACGGGGTCTGCTCCAAAATAGAGATACCGAGCAGCTCAGAGAACTCTTTTAGGGTAGGAACCGGTTGATAGTCTTGAAAAGTGAAGCAATGGTACAGCGGATCATAAAAATGGACCAAGACATTCATCATTTGTTCGTCCAACTTTGAGGTGACCAAACTGAGAAGAAAACCATGCCTTCTGATGAAGGAAGTAGTGTCTGGAATCCTGACAACCAAATATTTAAGCAGGGTAGGTACTTGGACAAAGTTGATCCGGATAGTATTCCTACGCATGGGCATCATGATGACCTACAAAACAGAGCAAAGATGAAACCCTCTTGTCTTTGAAATAGGTTAATCCTTATGCAAAATGTATGCAATGTTATGATGTCATGATGTCATGGTAAAGGCACACCACAAGTATCCACAAAAGGCAAACATGGTAAAGGCACACAAGTCACACAAAAGAGCCCTTAGATTTCAGGTTGGCATGGAGCTTAGGTACTACCCTCTTTCAGTTCAGTTGGTTAAGTCCTGTCCTAAAAAATAGTAATCGGGTTCTAGAGGATCTCAATATCACTGACTACCCTCAATCGGTCATAATTCCAGTTTAGCAACATTTTCTTGCAGCCGGAATCATCGTGAGAGTTTAGTCTCAATGAGTGTAGCATACTGCTACTTTTCTATGGCCAAGTTGGTCAATTTAAGGTTCTAAGGTCAGTTTGTTCTTAATGAATCCTTAGAATACCCATATTATCCTCGTTCCAACACAAGGGATAACTGTACAGACCAAGGTGCCACACCAATGTAGCTACTGCTTCATCCGTATCGGTCTACGCCGTACAGATCCCTCACAGTTTATTGCTACTTACCTAAAGGGTATCCCCAGATCCGGGTTAGGATCTATAGAAACTCCGATACAAGCCCACAAAATTAAAGCATACAAAGCATACAATTGAAAACATAGTGATCTAATCCTAAGGTACACCTTACTTATCATCTTCCCCAGCAGAGTCGCCAGTTCTGTGATCGGTGGGAATGATAATTGACTATTTTGGAATGTTGGTTCGCGTTTGCGTTTGTTTTCGCAAAATGTCACGGTAAGCAAGAGTCGCCACCGTCTTTTATTTTATCCAACAAGGAAAGGACAAAAGCACAAAAAAAATCCTTTTTGAGATGTTTCTCGGGTTCGGGAGGTAGATTATAGAAAGGGAAGGTGTTAGCACCCTTTCTATCTGTGGTTATCCACGGGCTCTTAGGTACTTGCTCATTGTGTTTTCAAAAGTTTGCTTTTCTTTGTGTTTGTGGGTTTGAAAAGAGTTTTTTGTTTGAAAGGGGTGTAAGTGCGAAAAGTTTTGTTTTGTTTTAAAAGGAGCAAGTACTTAAGAACCATCTATCTACTCAAAAAGGAATTAATCTGTACAAGTATCCTTTAGACAATGCTAGCCCACTATTGAGGAGTAGGTAGCATCGTCGTTGGAGTTTTAAGGGTCAATTCGATTAAGGGACGTGTGGCCACTAAAGCAATGTTAGGACCCCTTAGCGGTAACCCTAATGTCTTAGATCATTTCATCTGAGGCAACCGTTTCGAGGCAACTTATGATCTTTGGACAAGAGGGCGACCTCTAAAACTTCCTATACTCAATGACCACGTTCGAGGCAACCAAGTGAGGTGTACCCTAAGAGTGGCATGTGCGAGTGTATTGTTTTTCAGTTATTTATCTTTGTACATGTTAATGGTGAGCTACTGTTGATTTTAAATTAAAGATTAATCTTGTCATGCATTGCCTATTTATCAAACATCTAACAGTTAATGGTTGCGGAAATTAAATTGCGGAAAATAAATCTAAGTTATTACAAGGCGTTGGGTATTTACATCGCCAAAGACAAACCCTTTAAAATTAAATTGCGAAAAGTAAATAAAAGCGATAAATAAATAAAGTCCTAAGTAAAAAACTATTACATTCCCAAAACAGTTACAATATTGAAATATGGATCAAAAATAATTCACGCGCGAGAAAACTAAATCGGAGTGCCTTAGGGTTTTGACCCTTTTTATTAAATAAAGCATATTTTTTGTTATTTTTTTGAATTAAAAATTAGTCTAAGTTAATGATTGAATTAATTAATTAAATGGAAAAAAATTTGGTTTTTTATTATTTAAGGAAATAAAATAAGAATGGTTAAAAATATTAAAAAATCCTAATTCTAGATTAATTTTAATTTATTGCAAAAAAATATTAATATTAAACCTATTTAAACAAAATAAATTAATTAATTTTTATAAAAATAAATAATAAAATTAATGGAATTAATAAAAATATTATTTTTGTTGTTTCTGATTTTTTTTGTTATTGAGAAAATAAATAATTTGTTAGTGAAATAAATAATAATTAACTAAATAATTAAATAAAAGAAATATAGAGAGAAAAAGAAATAAACCAAAATGGGGGGTGTGGGCTTAATTTGATGGTGGAATCAGCAATATCCACGCCCAAATTCAATCAGCCTGCTTTGACTTTCCCATTCCAATACGCGCTGGTTGACTTTAGTCCATGGTGAATCTGCAACTCTGGCCTTTGGATCTTGGCCTGAAGCCACTTGGCATTTGATGGGATGAGAAACATGATGGTTTACGCTTTGGGCGCTGCACATGAGTACCTGAAGAAAAATCAAATAAAGTGTTTTGGGGGACCTGGGATTCGAACCCAGGTCCCAATGTTATCATGCACTAACGCCTTGCCAGCTGAGCCATTGGTGTTTCTTGTTAATAGGATAATCAATAAACATTATATGCGCAACAATCAACTATGCCTGAATAAAAAAATAAATAAAAGCGTGTAATTTTAAATGGGCCAATGGGAGGGCGACGTCTGGTCGTCTTCTCCAAAATAACTCTGGTTATTTATCTGTGGATTTTTATCCGCAGGAAGATTCGTGGGATGTCTCCAAAATTCTTCCTAGGCCATGTAAACGCAAGTTAAGGCCATCATCGTGTTCGTCTTGCTTCCCTAAACACGACTATAACCATGAATTGTCTTGATTTTACCTGTACACAAAATTCCTAAAAACGAAGCAAGGAAACCCTAGGTTCGGGTGTCACATTAGAAGCCATGAAAATAAAATTGAATGATGTAGAAAGCTTAGAAATCAAGCGTGGATCAAGAATATGTTAATATTTGGTCAAAAATATGCAAGAATGAGGAGTTAAGTTTTCATGTGCAGAGGCATATTCAGGAACACTTACAGCGCGTTACAGGTGGTCTTAAGGTCCGGTTTTGGTTGCTATAGCTTCAGGAGGTTGCTAGCAAGAGAGCTACGTTGTGACTTTGGATTGAATTGGCCTCCAATGTTGATTTCGATCTTCACTTTTTCAAGCTTTTTCTCAAACTTCTTTTGGCCGTTTCAGCAGTTCTTTGTGCGTGTCTTTGCTTTGTGTGGCTTGTGTGAATGTTATAGAATGAATTTAGGTCAATACTTGGGCCATAATCCATGTGCATTCAAAGTTTTGAGATTTGATATGATCACCATTATCAAGTTTACAAATATAGGCCAAATCTAATTTTTTATGCATGAAAATCCATGATACGAGTTTGATTTGATTCATGATGATAATTGAAAGTTGTACCAATCACAAAGTCATTATTTCATCAATTTTTAGATTTTATTTGATTTAATATTGATTTAATATTGATTAAAAATGAATTAAATCAATAAAAATTAAATAAAATAGAAAAATAAATGAATAGCCATGAAACCAAGTATGGGAAACGTGTTTGGCATGACAAGACCATATCAAGTGGAAAAAAGTGGGCCCTTTTGTCAAAAATTGGAGTTTTGAGGATAGTTGACTTTTGGCAAATTTGGGAAAATGCCCAACTTCAACAATGCATAACTTCTTCAATTTTGAACTTTTAGAGGTGTTCTTGAACTTTTTAGAAACCTTGAGATGTCCTCTAACCAACCCTTTTTGTCTCATCTCATTTTAATGTTCCATACTCAAGTTATAAGCTTTGGCAAAAAAGGTGTTTTTATTGACTTTTAAAAATGACCTATAATGTCCAAATTTGTAACTTTTTGTGAGTGCATTTCTTGATCTTGGGGTGTGAATATGGATTATAGTAAATGGAATCCTCTTCAAAATGAGCTTCGGATGGGTCATTTCTCATAAAGTATGAGAAAGTTATGCTTGGTCAAAGTTGAGTTGATTTTTCCTACAAAACCCTAATTTAGCAAGTTTTGAATCTTGATGAATTTTGAGCAATCCTTGATGAATCATGATCAACCCTTGATCAAATGATGAATTATCCTTCAAAATGATAATGTTGACAAAAAATCTTGAGGTTTGACTGTATTTGGGTCACAGTTGACTTTTGTCCTAGCATAGTCGATTTTTGGGCCTCTTGAGCAATTGACTGACCAAACTTCCTCTGCAAGGCTTGAAATTTGTCATGGATGAACTTGAGAACATATTAGGACATTGGGGAGCACTTGAGGTCATTTGGATGCAAGGACCTTGATGCAACACAAAACCCTAATTTTGACTTGACTGCCTTAGGAGGTGGTTTGACTGTCCAACCCTTGAGCCAATTTGAACAACTTGGAGATGATTCTTGACAAATCTTGAGGAATATGGGAGGGAAAATTTTGGGGTACAACACTGAAAAAACAGGCATATAACACTGGGGGTAACCAGACAAAACCAACTCGGGTAATGTCAATACTCTACTAAATCACATCCAAGATGAAAATTCCATAAGGAAATAAGCACCAACTGAGGAAACAAATTCCCACTTCACGACTTAACTTCACTGGGTAGGAACATAATCTGAAAGAAATCGTATCATAGCAATACATTAGTATAGATACAGGGATATAACATCCTCCTCCAGGCTTCACTGGGGAATATCACACAGACTTCAATGGGGAAAACAAATGTTTCACGGTCTGTACTTCTACTGGGGATTGAAATACCAATCTCAATGGGGGAAACAATACCATATTGTTGAGACATCAACTGGGGATATTGTAATGACTTCATTGGGGAAATATCATACAGACTTCACTAGGGGAAATAGTTCCTCATCATTGAGATATCAACTAGAGACCTCGTGCTGACTTATTGGGGAGGACAACACCACACCGTCGAGGGGAAATCAAGATACATTCTTCAATATTGAGAGTGACTATTGCACCAACTTCTTTGGGGAATCTGTATGAAACCTCACAAGGATAACAACTTGGGGAGTTAATAAGTCAAACATTACAGCAAGAAATCAAAATTATGGGGATTTTAAATCAAACTCAACACTTGGTGAGAGAAAACCTGAAAAATTGATAACCATTTCAACATTTCTTAAATAAAACATTTCCCGTGCCTGACTATCAGGCAATCAAACAAAATGCAACTACTTCCAAAAGGAGATGCTTCGCAAATGAGTCCAACTTAGAATGCACAGGGAGAAAACACTTTTAAATGGGTAAAGCCTTCATTGGGGAATCTTGGATAAAGTCTTCATATCATGCAAACCTGAGGTTCAAATGAAACAAGACTTGGTTGGGAAAATAGGATCATGAACCCAACACTCAGCCATACATCAATTGGTATCATCTTCAAATATTTAAGAAACACGAGAAGATCATACTTATTCCAACAAAAGTGTCCTAGGATAGCCTTCCTGGGGAATCAAGAAGTTAACATTGTAGAAAGAGGTCAAAGTTATGGGGATTTTAAATCAGACTCAACACTTGGTGAGAGAAAACCTAAAAATTTGACAATTGTCTCAAAACTTCTTAGAAAACATACTGCCCTGGTCTACTTCCCTGGGAAACAAATACCAACAATAATGCCAACACTGCAAAAGAGTGCCATTATGTAAGTAGTTCCATCTTAGTACACGAAGGGATAAGGAACTTTCATCATATGAGTGAAGACTTCACCGGGGAATTTGGGATAGAGTCTTCGTATCATGCAAACTTATTCCAACAAAAATGCCCCGGGATAGCCTTCATGGGGAATAAATACCAACAATAATGCTAACACTGCCAAAAAGTGCGACATTTTGCAAATATTTCCTTCTCAACACACCAAGGGAACAAGACCTTTCGTCATATGAGGGAAGACTTCGCTGGGGAATCTGGGATAGAGGCCTCACACCATGCAAACCCAAAATAAAAAATGAACCAAGACTTGACTGGGAATAATGGGATCACAAACTCAATACCACACCTTACGCCAATTTGTATCGTCTTCAATATACAAATATCACGTGCATACCAGCAAAAACGACCTGAGAAAACCTTCCTAGGGAATCAAGAAGTTAACATTACAGCAAGAAATCAAAATTATATGGATTTTAAATCAAACTCAACACTTGGTGAGAGAAAACCCAAAAAGTTGACAATTGTCTTAACACTTCTTAGAAAAGATACTTCCCTTGTCTAGCTACTTAGGGAGCACATAACAACAATAATGTCGTAACTGGAGAGGGAAATACTCTATAAGAGATTTCATATCAATTCTAAATACACAAAAGGGAGAAAGAACTCCATCAAATGAGCAAAGGCTTCATATCTCTTTTTAACCTCTGTTTGATCACCACCTGGTTGGGTAAAGAATCACACTCAGCTAGAGAAGTCTGTAACAAGACTGGAAAAATGGGATTATAAACCCAACACCATAACACCGCCTGTAGGAAACCCTTTAATTGATCAACATCTGTTAAAGGAAACCAGACACACATTTACAAAGTAGATCACAAGAAACAATCCTTCTTGAGGAAGGTTCTCGCTTGGGGTAGACATAACAACTATTTTGAAGAATTAACAAAAGCATATGATACCAATTACAATAACTTAGAAAAATTAATGGGAGTCAGGAAACACTATCTCGTTGGAGTATGCTTTCGAAATAAACCTTGTTTCAATTATGACTTTTGAGGGTTGTAACGTGGTCTAGTTCATGGTTTTTTAGAAAAAAATATTTAAGGCTCAAAAATATTTGGTGCCCACCCTCTTCATGATGTTCTTCAGTCCTAAGTTCAGTTAACTTGACACGAACATTCATCTCTCAAAAGAAATTTCGAGATGGTTGAGGAATCAAACAAAGTTTTATTTGGACATGTAAGTCACTCATTCCTACTTCTTTTAGGTTTCTTGTCACGCAACTCTGTTCTTTGCTGAGGATTTCACACTCTAATCCTTTATCGCATTTCACACTGTAATCCTTTATCGCATTTCAGGATTTCCATTTCTTCCTTTCTTTCTGTAATATCAAGCTTCTCAAATGATTCTCAATGCACTTTGTTTTGATGAAGACAAACTATATTGGCAAGAAGGAAAAGATTTTGATCAAGTTAAAAGCATCATTAGATAAAAGACTTTGTCTTAAGTTCTTAGCAAATTTCACAAGGTATAATGACAATACTTACTTTGAACTTAAGTCTTAGATGCTTAATGATCAAAAGAAGTGTTTTATCGTGTCCAAACTTTTTCTCAAGTTTTCTAAGCAAAAAAATCAATTGTCACTTATGTGCAATTGATTTGCATGTTGGTGCAATCAATTGCATGTTTCACGTTTTGAAAGTGTTAGCTACTGTTTCTAAGTGCAATCGATTTGCATGTTTGTGCAATCGATTGCTCTCTATCAAATTTTATTACTGTTTTAAAGTGCAATCGATTTACACACATGTGCAATCGATTGCTCACTGAAAAAGTTTGAATTTTTTAGCTGTTAAAACTCGTGCAATCGATTTACACAAGGGTGCAATCAATTGCATGCTGATCATTTTTGAAAATCAGCAGCTTTGAACATACCTTTTCATAACACCATTTCATGGAAACTTTTCATTAAATATTGGCAATTGTTCATGATTCATTTGCAGAAATTTATGCTATTTCAAAGAGGTGATATGAACATATAAATACTGAATTTTAAAATCATTTTGTACCTCTTTCTATCAATAGTTTCTGAATTTTAAAATATTAAAACTCAAGCTTTTTCTTCACTTTCATACACAAAGTTTTTCTGCACATTTTCATATATTGTTAAACAGAAAACTTTGAGCATTCTATAGTCTTGAGTCATTGTATATTATTGTTATTGGAAGAGAAGATCAAGTCATTGATAAAATCACTCAAAATTATTATTGCACTACAAACTCTATCAATCAAATATTTCTATACACTTTCTTATTTTTCAGGATTGTTGAAAATAAGTTCAAATGGTTTTGTAATCTTATTTTTCTAGGATTGTTGGATAGAAGTAAAGTCACCTTGAGAGGATTGCTCTCATTGTTGACATAGTGAAAATCCAAGAGGATTTTTCTTGGTCCAAGAGAATTGTTCTTGGTTTTGGTAGTTCTTGTTTTAAGTTTGCCACTATAAGGAAATCTCTTTCATGTTGAAAGGGGACTGGAGTACTCTCGGACTGTGAAGGGAACCAGGATATATCGCTTGTGTCTCTTTATTTTTCTGCATTTTACTCTTTCATAAACACACCATAAACCAGAAAAAAATTATCCATCATCACTAAAAACAAGAAAAATTTTAAAGTTCCTAATTCCCCCCCCCCCCCCCCCCCCTCTTAGGCGCACTTCGTACTTACACTTTCTGAACAAATTTCTTTTGACTTTGACTCTAAAGTGCAGCGGGATGCCCTGACTTTTGCCTAAGCGACTCGTTTTTTCAAGTTCCAACTTAGAGGGGCTTTTTGTCTCTTTCTTTTTCATCATCATTTTTTTATTCATATCATCTTTTTCTTTTTTCTTTTTGAACATGTCGCGTGACTTCGAGTCATTTGTGACTTGTTGAAAGAATTGTGACTGCCCTATTTCTGGGTAGATGAAAGATAACCATTATTGTATCGTCATCTGTTGATATCATGATATGTGAGAGATACCCATTGGGATAACATTTTCTTTTGATGCACACTACTGATATGCAAAGATTAAACATTACGGTTTTGAATTCCCTCCACCTCTTAAAGGATAACCATTATTGTATCCTTAGATACGCACTATTGATGAGATTTGAATACTCAATCAAATTAACTGAACACTACCCTTCCCTGGGTTAAAAATGAGGGTTTTTTCTGAATAGAAAAAGAAACTCCTACTTCAAGGCTCAAAGGGGTTAACAAAGGTTTCGCTCCCTTATATCTCTAGTGTTTGAGGATTTGAAACAATGCATGTACATCGTCAATAGGGTTTTATCCAAAAGCATACAACCAGAAAATTTGTGTTTTAATATCATCATCCTCCCTCCAATATCTTCCTAGGCGAGAGAATGGGTAACAAGTTGGTATCATAAAGCAATTTAAAATTGAAAACAGATACGAGTGAAACAAATGAATTTCTTTAAGACAAACATACTCATTGTATTAAGATTAAACATTCAAATTCAAATAAGTTCTTACATGCAAACAGTGCAATGATAAACAAGAAAATTTACAAATGAGAAAGCAGTAAAAATGCTAATAAACTAAGATGACTCTCTTATCTGGACTTGTGCTGAAGGAAACATTTCCCAAACTTTGGAACTACCACCAGCAGAGATTCATTCATGCTCTTCTAAGGAATTATCTTGAATATTAGGGCAAATGTCCTTAAATGACAAGTTACCGCTTCAGACCAACCTCTGAACTTCGACCTTCAAAGCAAAGCAATCTTCCAAATCGTTCCCAGGAGCATCCTGATGAAAGGCACAGGAGGCGTCAGCCTTATATCCTCTTGGCAATTTTTCAGGAACAACTGGTCGAGCTCGGGTTTGAACCAGATTCTTCTTCAACAAAGAAGGATAAAGCTCAGTGTATGTCATTGGAATTGGATCAAAGCTCATTTTCCTCTGATGACCTTGCCCTTGATTTCCTTTTTGAGGTGCCCTCTGATATGCAATAGTAGTCGGTGTCACATTGACAAATAGAGTCACAGGAGCAACTTGTTGATTCCTATTATGAGATATCCCTTTCCTACCATGAAGTATAGTGTAGGTGTATTGCTATTTCTTTTTGGAAGGACTATCACCATACTTCTTAGCACCATTTGATGATTCCCCATCTTTAGATAGACGACCTTCACAGACAGCTTCCTCTAAGCGGACTCCCATGCTTAGCATTTCAGTAAAATCACTGGGTGCACTCACCACCATTCTCTCATAGTAGAATTAACTTAGTGTCTTCAAGAAAATCTTTGTCATTTCTTTTTCTTCCATTGGAAGAATCACTTGGGCGGATACCTCACGCCATCTCTGGGCATATTCCTTGAATGATTCCTCATCCTTTTGGACCATGGCCCTGAGTTGATCGTGATCAGGCACCATGTCCATATTGTATTTATATTGTCTGATAAACGCTTCCCCCAAGTCGTTAAAAGTATGAATATTGGCACTGTCCAAACTCATGTACCACTTCAATGCAACACCAATCAAGCTATCTTGAAAAAAGTGAATCAATAGACGATGATCATCAATGTAGGTAGACATTCTTCTTATATATATCACAAGATAAGAACGAGGACAAGTGTTGTCCTTGTACTTCTCGAATTATGGGACTTTAAACTTCGCAGGTATCTTGACATTCGGGACCAAGCATAAATCATTCACATTATGCTCGAACAATTCCTTTCCCCTGAGGGCCTTCATCTCCCTCTGCATCTTGTCAAACTGATCTTGAAAATCATCCATTCGATCATAGAGACCCAAGCCTTCACTCAGTGGAAGAAAAGGACGATAAGCTTCGTCATTAAGAAAAGACATAATATTCACCGAAGGAGATGCAATAGGAGTAACATGCACCACAGGAGGTGCAGGAGTAACAGTAGTCTGAAAAACTGGAGTAACTTGAGGACCAAGATTAAAACCTTCAGGCATAAAGTTCTATATCATTCCCCATGGATAACCTTGAGGCATTTGATTCTGAACAACAGTTGGAGTAGCAGACACGGGAATAGTCGGAGCTTCAATAATAACCTTTGTCTGTTAAGGCTGAGCAATCAGTGGCTGATTCTGAGCAGCCACCAAAGATTCCATCAGAGCAGTAAGATTGGCCATACCGGCCTTCAGAGCAGAAACTTCCTCGTGCAGCTCGCAATTCTCTTGTTCTAAGTTGTCCATCTTCCTTCTGAAATTAGCTCGAGTATTGTAGTGATGAGACAACTTGCTGAAGAAAGTAAAGAAGCTCATTCAGACCCTTGGATATGCATAAAAAATGCAATAAGTATGTATAATATGATGCATGATGTGCAATGCTCATGATTTATTTTATTATTAATATTTCAAGAGACTTAAAGATTTTATAGACAACATTGTGAATATCAAAGTAATAACACATTTGGAATACTGAATTTTTTTTATTATAATAACTCCAAAATGGATTACAATTTTCAATAATCCCAAGTACAAGATGAAAATAAAATCTAAAACCCTAAGAAGCAAAGCTGATGGAGATCACTCTATACGTTGGCGCTTCCCTATAAGTCTGGAAATATGAGCCTTCAACCTCTGGTTTTCTTATGCATATCTTGTGGCTGCTTCCTTCCAATCATCTGAATCAGGAAGTGAGAAACTAGCATCTGACTGAGGCTTAGGAAAAAATAAATCCCCTTGCCTCTCCATCATCTCTAAAGCCCAACTCTCAAGGATCTCAATCAAGTTGTCTCTCTCCTTCAAGTCTTCTCTGTAGGAAATCTCTAAAGTTTGGCACTTATTCTTCCAAGCTTCCTTTTCTTGTTGCATCCTGACTAAAGCAAGTTGTAGCTCTTCCATATCATCCAATAAGGGAGGAGTGGTCTTCACAAACAAATTAGGCGTAGGTGCTTCCCGAGAATATGGCATCTTTAACTGAATAGCTCTCGCTTGTACCCACTGAAGATAATCCTCCAAAGAAACAACCCCACTAGGTCCCAAGTCCTTCCTACTCTTCCTATGAATGTGACGCCAGGCCTTTGCAATCTACTCCCTAGATTCCTTATGGTCTTCTCCCTCTTTCAGGAAGAAACTACTCAAATGAATACTATTTGGTTTATCCCTCATTGGATAACAAAGATGTTGTCATGCAAGAACATGGTTGTAACTAATTACTCCCTTTGTACCAAGAAAAGGTACATTGGGGAAACTACCTAAACTGTCGACAATCTCTACATCATGGTAAGCCTGATGATACCAAAAACTATCTGAGTGAGTAAGTGCCATGATCTTAGGATCCCAACGGGGTTCCTTCATGACATCCTAGAAAGCATCAGACTGAGGCATATGAGAAGTAAATCACGGGTATAACAGAGGCATGAAACAGATGATCATACCACCATGATAAGAATCCTAAAGATGAATAGAGTAATAAGCATCACCCAACAATTTAGGATCTTGGTTTCTAATCATGAAGATCCTGATAGCATTTATGTCAACAAATTTGTCCATATTAGGAAATAAGAACAACCTGTAAGCAAGTAGAGCAAAGATGGCCTCAAAATCGACTGTACTCTTCATCCTGGAAAAATAACAAGCTCTCTCCAATAAGAACTGAGTTGGTAATCCTCTAATCCCTCCTTTAGTAGTCATATGGGCTTCAACCATAGACTTCCCCAGATGGATCAAAGCAGCAATCTCATGTGGTTTTGGCTCACCCTCCAAACCAATAAAGGATTATAATTGATAATAGGCAAACCCAATAGATAAGAATACTCCTCTAGCGTAGGAATCAACTAATAGTTAGGGAAAGTAAAGTAATGATACATCGGGTCATAGAGCTGGACCAAGGTCGAGAGAATACCCTCCTTCATCTTAAGCTTCATGAGAGAAATGATGGACCCATACTTCCTCCGAAAATCTGCAGAACACTCAATCTCGGGAATCAGACTCATCAACTCATCTATCTTGGGATCTTTGAAAATGTACTTTCTGGTCTTTCTTTTTCTAGAATCCATAGTCAAAAGGTACTTGAGATATTCACAAATGGTCAACTTTCAAGTCCCTTAAAATAAAATTTCTTTAAAAGATGCTTATGAGTGCATGGATGCATGATGCAACAATCACACACAAGATCACAAACATAGGGTTCATAAGTTCAACGTCATGAGCATGAGGTCGAAGGTACTACCCATAAGGTATGGTTTACAAGTTATCACTTGTCGAACAAGGTTCTATAGGTTCCTAGAGTCTACATCCTTCCTTTGGATATTACCAACTTCCCGATTAACTCATTAATTAGTAATATTCTCAAGAAAAACTCATCTGAGCATAGTATCGCGTGACAACTATTTCCAGATTACTCCATCATAGCTTACGCACTACACCTAAAAGGCCAAGATGGGTTAGGTATTCTACGGTCCTCAGCTTCAGCAGGCTCTCAGGTCAAAAGCAGTACGTCTTCCCGATTACTCAATAAATGACACTATAGTCAAAGGGGCCTCCACTGAGTGGGGGATCTCATGTCTCCTTTTTTGGGATTACTCCCTCAAAGTAAACATGACTATACCGCCCGTTCTATCTTAAAGTTTTCCCTAGTCCGGGTATAGGACTTATGAGTAATCACCAAGCACCCTAAAAACCAGGAAAATCCAGATAAACATATAAACAACAATAGCACATAACATATATAAACAAAGATAGGTTTAACCCACTTAGGGATGGACCAGCAAGAGTTTAATCTTTCCCCAGTGAAGTCTCCATTTTTTTTCTGTAGCGGTAGAAATGTTTAAGACTAAGCCATTGGATTGACTTTACTTATACAGATCAAAATAAAAATCTCCACTGCGCTTTATTGTTACTAAATGAATAGGAAAAGACTGAATAACCCAAAAGAGGGGGGAAAGATTCAAGGTAAGGGGGTTGGTTATGAAAAGGGAAGGTATTAGCACCCTAAACATCTACGGAACTCTATAGGAACCTCTTTGGAAAATCTGTAAATTTTGGCTATAAAATGTTGTATAAAAATAGATGGTGGAGGTGAGAAAAGAAATACTTTTATGATTTTTTGCACCCGTCGTGGTTGCGAACCTTTAGTGCCTACGTACCACCTTTCGTTCAATAAGGGATCAGGTTACTCGTAGTTCACCTTTAAAAAAATTTAAAACACAAGTGTGTTGGTTAATTTTATGAGATAAGACATTGTTGTCATTGTCCGTGTGGAAAACATACTTACTACTCACAATCATGAGAAAGGAGAATTTGCATCATCTCAAAGTGGAGGATATGGCTTGGATTTTAAAATCAATAATTCCTCACTCAACACCCAAGTGGAAAATATCTCACTTCACTACATATTGTAGACGTATAGTTGTTTGCACACTACAAGGATTGACAAGAGTCTAATCTTTTTTGAGAAAATTTTAAAGATAAGAGCCAAATGGCAAAATGGTTTGAATGAGATTGATTGACTTTTAGTCTTCTCACAAAAATTTCAAGGTATTGTTAAGTTGATTGAAGTTTATTTATGAAAATGTTTTGAAAATGCATGGACCTAAGTCCAAGTTTATTATGAAAGTGATTCAAGTTTAGAAACAATAAGAGTTTTCAAAAGGAGGGAGAAGATTTTTGAAATTAAAGACGATGGGAGGAGATGTAGGGACTATCCTAAAGCATAAGGTTAAAGCTAAGGAGAACAACCATCTAACCAACAAGAAGTCGATACTTGACATTATGAGTCAAGATAGAATTCCCTATCTGTGGATTGAAACCAAGCAAGCAAAGATACTAAACCTCTTAAGAAAACCAAGCTTTAATTGCGTTAAGTCTTCACAAAAATTAGGCAGAGTAACAGTTGTATACAGATGAATTCCAGATTATAGACAAAGTGTGTAATCACAATAACCTGCACACAAAACAAACAAACAACCTAATATCTTGGGGTTAAACCCCAAGAACTCCAGACAAAATATCAATTAAGGTCACAAGGTCTCCAACATATGATCAAGGTCTCTAATACTAAGTCCAAGATGTCCAATACTCCATAATGCCAAGGATAGTAATCAAACAGTCCAAGTATCATTAAAGTTTTTTATGGTTCATGTTAATTATTAAGTATCTTCAAAAAGAAAAGAAAAGCTCAAGTGAGCAAAATAAAAATGGCATAAAAGTAAATGCTTAAGTGAGCAAAGATGAAAATAGCATGAAATATAAATGCTAAAGTAAATAGTGCATAAAGTAAAAGCATAAAAATAAAAGCTTAAATAAAGTAAATTGTGAGAAGTTAATAGTTAGTTAGATGACCATCTTGAAACTTGCATTTGAAACTCATTAGAGGATTGGTAGAACCAAAGTCTCTCAACAACAAGTTGCATTTGCTTTTTGTCAAGTATATCATCCATTTAAGAATCCTCAAGGTAACATTTAATAATCAACGATGTTTAAGTGATTCGCGTTGACCAAAATTGGTGAAGATCCATTGGAGGATTGGTAGAACCAAAGCCTCCTAACAATGTATCTCAAGGCTATTAGATCAAAGGGATCAAATTAACATTCTTGGGCTTGCAAATATAGGTTTGGGCCATGAATGATCATTTATTCGAATCGGGACAAAATTTAGCGCTATGTTAAGCAATCGTAAGTGGACTTATGTAGAAGTCGCACCTATTTTGAGGCCGGTCAATAGAAATCTATATATTTCATGTTTGGATAAATGATATAGAGATCATAATCCCTTAACATGTAAAACTATTAAAAAAGAAAGGGATAAGATGAAGAGGGAGGGGAATGATAAGCTAATTTGGATCACTAACTCAAGTTTCTTTCATCTTTAAATTCAATCACTCATCTAGATGGGTTAAAGCACTAAACATATCATTAATCCAAAGCACCAAAAATGAATTAAATAATTCACTCTTTGGTAGCTTTGAATTGATTAACATTTATCCAACTTCATCTAAATCCCAAAGTCCATTGAATTTAAAGAGAAATTGGACATTTAAAATTGCAATCTAAACCAACAATCAAAAGGAATGAGTAGAAAAAGAGTTATGGATCAAAACAGCCCCAAAACAAGGCAGAAAAATCATTCTGGTTATGTTGCAATCGATTGAACTACTGATGCAATCGATTGCATCAGTTCATTTTTTCAAAAAAAATTAAATTTCGCTCTGTGTCAATCGATTGCACTGTTACAGCAAACGATTGCTCTGTAACAGTCAGAAAAACAGCATTTCAGAAGGCAAAATTCTTGTTCAAAACTTCCATCAAACACCTTATGATCATGGATCCAATTGAGCACGAAAATTCCAATTGAGCACCAATGTAATTTTCGTGCTCAGTGAATCAAACCCAAAGATCAACAAGAGATCATATTGTGAAAGATGAATAATCCAACTTACCAAAGGTAGATCTAGAGAATTATCAAAACAACTTCAATAATTTGCTTCAATTCAACCACAAGAATCAATTGCCCAAGCTTGGATGTAGAGAATTGATGAAGACAATGTGTTTGGATAAAGGTTTAGCTCAAATATTAGTAAGCTTCAATGCAAAGCGTACTAACTTTTTTTTGAAAATGGAGCTTTGAGTGAATTTGGGAGATGGAGAGAATTGAGAGATTTTTTACAAAATGAGTTTGGCTATCAAAAGCTTCAAATTTAAATGAAATGAGGGCTCTATTTATAGAGTTTAAGTTTGTGATTAGTGGTAATTTCATAATATATTCTTGGAGCCAAAATTTTGAATTAATGATATATCTTTCAAAAAAATGAAAAGTTGGAGCCAAAATTTGAATTAATGACATATATTTCAAAAAATGAAAAATTGGCACCAAAATTTGAATTAATGATATATATTTCAAAAAATGAAAAATTGGCACCAAAATTTGAATTAATGATATATATTTCAAAAATGAAGAAAAATTGGAACCAAAATTGACACGCTTGAAATTGCTGATTTTTTCAAATTTTCACATTGTGCAATCGATTGCACTCTAGGCTCAATCGATTGTATCAGTTTATCTACTTCAATTCCCTTATCGGTTACGATGTGTCCAAGAACAAGTCCTTGTCGGACTATGAAGTGGCATCTTTTTATTAGCATTTCAAGGTTCGATAAACATCCTTCAAAACTATCTCCACAGACAGAGAAGTCATCCGTAAAAACTTCTATCATACCATCTAGAAAATCAGCAAAAATGGACATCATGCATTTCTAGAATGTTGTAGGGGCATTACACAATCCGAATGGCATTCATCGATAAGCGAATGTACCATAAGGACAAGTGAGGGTTGTCTTTTCTTGGTCGTCAGGATGAATAGGAATTTGGAATAATCCTGAATAACCGTCTAAATAGCAGAAATGAGAATGTTTAGCTAATCGTTCAAGCATTTGATCAATAAAGAGTAAAGAAAAATGATCTTTACGAGTGGCTTTGTTTAGCTTTCTATAGTCGATGCACATTCTCCACCCAGTTTGAGTTTGTTGCGCTATAGATTCTCCCTTAGCATTGCTGACACATGTAACACCTCCCTTCTTAGGTACAACATGTACTGGGCTAACCCGTTTACTATCGGATATTGGATATATGATTCCTGCTTCCAATAGGTTTTCTACTTCTTTTTTTGACTACACCGCTCAGAATAGGATTGATTCTTCTTTGATGGTCCCTAGAAGTCTTACATATTTCCTCAAGCATAATACGGTGCATGTAGATAGAGGGACTTATTCCTTTTAGATCCTAAATGTTATAACCTAAAGCGGTTGGGTATTTTCTTAGGACATTAATAATTTTTCAATTTATATTTGTCCTAAGTCTGTGTTGACTATAATTGGTTGTTCAAGTTCTGTGTCTAAGAATTCATACCTTAGGTCTTTGGGTAGTGTTTTGAGTTCTATAGTTGGCTTCTTTGGACAAGGCATAGGATCGGGAGTTAGTGCTAGGCATTCACTCACATTTTCATCTTGATATTCACGGTGCCAATTATCATTTTAAAAAATTAGAGGTATAGGAATCTTTAATACTTCTGAATAAGTGGTTTGTTGTTTCTCCATTTCTTTTATTCATTCATCGATTACATCTAAGAAACAGTATGAATCATCGATGGCTAGTGCCTTAAAGAATTTAGACAAGATGAATTCAACTTTTTCTTCACCAACCTCGAAAGTTAATTTTCCGTTTTTAACATCTACGATGGCTCCTACAGTGGCTAGGAATGGTCTACCTAATATAATAGGAATTTTGGAATCTTCCTTAACGTCCATGATTATGAAATCAGTGGGGATATAGATCTGTCCTATATGTACAGGAACATTTTCTAACATGCCTAAAGGAAATTTCAATGATCGATCCGCTAATTTTACGGACATCCTTGTTGGTCTTAGTTCTCCCATGTTGAGTATTTTGAAAATTGATAAGGGCATCAAACTAATATTGGCTCCTAAATCGCATAGTGTTTTGTCTATGACAAACTTTCCAATTACACAAGGTATGGAAAAACTACCTGGGTCTTTCAGTTTATCAGGCATGTTGTTTTGGATTATAGCACTGCATTCAGCAGTGAGCATAACAGTTTCATTATCCTTAAGATTTTTCTTATTGGATAAGATTTCTTTAAGAAATTTAGCATAGGAGGGCATTTGTGTGATAGCTTCTGTGAAAGATATGGTAATGTTAAGTTGTTTCAGAAGTTCAACAAATTTCTTAAATTGCCCTACATTTTAGACTTAGCAAATCGTTGAGGATACAGGGTAGGTGGTTTATAGGGTGGCAGAGGCACATAAGGTTCTTATTTTACTACGACCTCTTCACTGTCACCTTCCTTTTCTCTTTCCTTCGGCTCATCTTCCTTCTCAGTCTCTTTAGCAGGTTTGTGGTACATGGCTGGATTTTTTATTCTAGGTTTAGTTGGTCCATCTAGTTTCGTCCCACTCCGAAGTGTTATAGCATTAGCATTCCATTTTGAATTTGGTTGAGGTTGTCCAAGCAAAGTTCCAGCTGGAGCAATTGTAGATGCTTGTTGTTGAGACACTTGGGAGATTTGTGTTTCTAACATTTTGTTATGTGTGGCAAGAGCATCAACCTTATTTATAAGTTGCTTAATTTGTTCACTAGTGTGAATATTTTGATTCAAGAAATCTTTATTAGTTTAAGCTTGGGTAGCAACAAATTTTTCTATCATTATTTCAATGTTGGATTTCCTAGGAATATTTGAAATATTTGAGACATTTGGGGTGGCTTTCACAAAAGCTTCTCCAAATTACCTCCTCTACCACATACTGGTAGCTTTTCATTAATTTATCGATTTCTGTTTTCTCTTATTTTTCAGGTTCCCAGAATTCCCCCAAAACGGACCGATCGAGGAAAGATAGTTGCAGAGCCATCAAGGGCAAAGAGGAGGACCATTCGTGCACCCAATGCATACAATATCATTTTTGAAGAACCGGAACATGCTCGAAGGTATCTTGTGCATGTTAAGTGAAAGCTAACACCGACAAGGTACATGTAAACTAAAACTCTTGAAGAATTATGGCTGCAGGATGAGATTGATAGGATGTTTCACAGTTTATGGATGCTAGAGTTCATGCACTATGAGGCGCCGACCCATGAGTGTATTACTTTAGAATTTCTTAGCACTCTTGAGTTTAAAATGGAAAGACGGTGGGCAGGTACCATAAGAGAGTATTATGGTAATATGAAATTCTGCCTTTATAATGCAAAATACAAAATATATGTTGAGGATTTAGCACAATGCCTCCATCTCCCACGGGTTGGACATGGAGTTGTTCCTGATACTTTTGTTGTATGTGATTTTTGACGGTCATTATTGGTCTTCCCAGATACATTCCTAAAGGTGCGAAAGCATCATGGATACAAAACATGTGTTTCAGATACGCCCATAAAGGGTTAGCTTACACCTTGTTTGGGCAAGGTGATAGTACCAGCTTGGCCACCAAGACAGAACTGTTCTTTTTATTTTCCATGGTCCATGATTCACCAGTGAATGTCGCTGCTTTTGTGGCTGATCACTTGGGGAAAGTTGGGTGACCCACCTCTGGTGACATTTCGGTTGGCAACATGATAACACAAATTTCCGACTATTGTGGATGTGGTGCAGTATTGGGTGGAGAAGAAGCGGTTGTTGCTTTGAGCAAAATTTACTTAAATGCTCTTATCCAGCAAAGCGTGATTGAGGTTAGGTGAGACTATTATGCTCTGATGAGTCGTAAGAGATGTCTTCTGAAGTTGCCTAACCCTGATAAAATTAATATTGTTGATAATGCTAACTGGTTATATGTTGTTGATGTTCCAAAAGAAGGGGATAGCGACCAAGCTGATGATTTTGCTGCAGGTAATAATATGGAGGAAGATGCTCTAGCTCAGGAGCAGTTTGTACCTACCCACCAGGGCTCGACCCAACAGGGTCACGGGTCCTCTTCCATGTCTCATGATCAGTGGGCGTGGGTGCAAGCGGAGCTAGGAGATCTCCATACGAAACATGCCAGAAAGGGGGAAGAGCAAACCCGCCAAGGGAATACTACGGATGAGATGCATGCTATGATGCAACACCTAATGTTGCACTTCCCACACCATTCTACTCCTCCTCAATGATCATTATGAGTCTCCCCCCTATATTTTGTTCTAAAATATTATGTCTAATGTTTAGTTCAGATGTGGAGGGATTAAGTTATTGAATTTACTTATTGTTTTGGTTTAGTATTTTATTTATTTTTGCATTGTTGTTTTACATTGTTGTTTTTGTGTTGTTGTTGAGTTAGTTAGTGCGGAATCATGGTATTTTTGTCCAGACAAGTGATGAAAGTTGGTGACAGTGGATGAGAAGATTACGTCATTTACTGTGCTTGTTGCGAACAACCCCTGAAAGTTGATACCGCCGAGTGAGTGATCAGACACAACTATCAAGAGTTTATCGACAAAGGTAACATGTGCATCCCGAGCTGAGTGGGAAGTTACACAAAACTGAAAGTTATTATGGAATCTGTCAACTTTAGCCGACAAGGTGAGGACATAAAAAGCCAAACACGTATTAATTCATCATGAGAGCTAGTCAGGTATGTCTCTTTCACTCTGAGTTTGGGTGCGTTCTAGTTGGTTATAACTGTATTATGACACACATTGAGGCACGTTGTTTCTATTTTACCCTTGAGCCTTTCTAGTCATCCCATTGGAATGTTTATCCCTTTTTAACCTCGTTGGGCATGTATCTTATTTTTTTGTTTATCACCGCTTATGATAACCCATGGCCAAACAGTTCCTACCTTGCCCAGTTCAGTGTTGTTTTCTTGAATTTGTGCTAAGCTCCAAGTTTGGGTAGTAACACCTAGAGAAAATAGGTAAGTGAGAAAAAAAAAGTATTGAAGACACTCATGTCTTGAAGAAAAAAGTGATTGAAAAGCACTTACCGAAAAGAAGAAACTCAGTTAAATTGCAAAGAAACGCTCGAAAGAAATACTTGAGTGACAGTGAGGAACCGAAAAACTTGAAAGGGAGGTGTTCGAAAATACCATTTGTTAAACTATGCAAAAGAAGCACAGAGATGAGAAGGACAACACTGATGCTGAGCTCAAAACCCGTTGTTTTCCATTTTCCTTTATTTATCCTACCGTACCTAAGCCTCATTACAACTCTAAGACCTAAAAAAGTGTGTGTTATGTATATGTGAAATTAATTTAGAATGTATTCAAGATCCTGAGTTGATATTGCATATTTTGAACTATGAGTGAAAACACTAACCCCGAGAGACTTGATGAGAGTGAAAGATAAGTTGACTAGTGAAGTAGTGTCTTGATGTTAAGGTGTGACAGAACACTTGATTCGAGAAAGAGTATAACTTTGGAAGGAAAGTAATAGCATGTTGTGAAAGATCTCGGCGGTATTGTGGTAAGTTGATAATTTGGGGTGTCTGGTTCTATTTGTCCTTAACATTGCTTAAGGGCAATCAACGAGCTAAATTTGGGGTCGTGTTTGGTCACCATTTTCATCATGTTTTTGTTACTTGTCTGATGATAATCCAAGTATTCTACATTGATTTGTGTCGTATTTTACTTCTTTTTTAATGATTTCATGTTTCTTATGTTTTCCCGCATTTTATATTTTTGTAAGGTTTATTTCAAGTTATTTCTTGTTTTATACTTTGTTTGGTTGTTGCTACTGTTTCAGGCTCAGGTAAAAGATCCAAGGGACTAAGGAAGAGAAAAGTCAAGAAGTCGGGAGTTTCAAGAAGTTTTCAGTAATTTTAAGCAAGGCTGACACGGCCACCCGTGTCACCGGACATGAGCCGTGTCAAGCAGAGGAATGGATCAAAGGCCAGAAACCAGAGTCTCAACATGGGCGCCCGTGTCAAGTGACACGGACCGTGTTAGTTATCCTGAAGAGTGGATTTTGTGAAGTGTTGTCTGGTGACCAACACGACTACCCGTGTCACGTGACACGGGCTGTGTTGGTATGTGCGCTAATAATTTCTTATTTTTGTTTAACTTCCCTAAGTGTGACCCGGAAGGGTGTCTTGGACTTTTCGAACGGAGAACAAAAGACTTTGATTACTTGAGGCAGATTTAAAGAAGAAGGATGCACTTTTGATTGAATGAAAGAATTGCAGAATAAGGAATAAAGCTCTCAAGGGTTTGGGAAAAAGGAGATTTCAAGAGTTGTTGCGACTGAAGATCAGAGCAATACTCTTATCTTGTAATGTATAATATTTTTATTGAATTTTATTTGAATACTATTAGAGGCTAAACTTCCCAATGCTAGGGGGTGTCCCTGATTTATCATTGTAACAATATTGATTTATTTGTTTTATTCAACACAATAGTTCTTTTCCGTCAATTTAATTATTCAGAATAATCTATTGTTTTTCCTTATTGGATCAATAAGGTTTCACTTTTCTTAACACATAGATTTGGACAGTCGTGTTAAGGTTTTCTAGAAAATTATATTATAGATTATTTCACCTAGGACTAGGGAAATCCTATAATAACCAGAAATTCTTGATAATCAAATGCTTGGCTTCATCACTTCTTTCAAATGGACATTGAAATTAGGATAGAAGTAAAAGGTTTTTCACTAAGGACTTAGGGATAACCAATCTTAAGAACTGATAGTTGATGTTAATGAACTTCTTAAAAAGATCCAGAGTCAAAGTTATCATATGGAAAATCAAACACTTTCCCCTAACATGTTTGATCATATTAGTAAAAGTCATAATTTACATTATTTTCATCCTTATAATTGTTTAAGTTATATCATAAACCAAACCAAATGCAAGTTTTTGTTTAATTGAACCACAACTTAAACTCGGTAGTATACACAGTCCTCGAGATCGATATCTGGGGAAATTCCCTATCATTACTACTTAGGCAAAAATATTACACTTGATATTTTCTCTATCAATTTTTTGGCGTCGTTGTCGGGGACTGCCTAGTTATTAAGTGTAATTTGAATTCAACTAGAACTTTGTTCCTCTGCAACTAAAATTTCTTTTCTGTAATTTTTATATTTATGTTATTATTGATTTTACCTAACCTTTGCATGCAAGGAAAACCCTCAGCTAAATTTCCTTTTGATATATAGACTCAAGTTCAAAATCACAACCCAAAACTATGGGTGAAAACCCACCACCACCAGAGAGAATTCTTGGGGATTACGGAGGAACAAATGCTCCAGCTTGTTGGTTGACTATTTTGAATCAACCGGTCAATCTTGCAAATTTTCAACTGCATCCTTCAAACCATCCGCCAGCTCGAGAATAGATCTTTCACCGGAGAGTTCAATGAAGACGCCAATAAGCATTTCCAGAGATTCCTCACCATGAGTATGACTTTGAAGATTGAGGGGCACTATGAAGAAGACAAGAAATTAAGGATGTTCCCGTTCACGTTGTCTGAAGATGCTGAAGATAGGTTTTACTCATTTCCTGCTCGAAGTATCATCACTTGGGAACAGATGGAGAAGACTTTTCTTGATGAATACTTTCTTGCTTCTATTTACATTCGCAAAAGATATGATATTGTTAATTTTAAACATAAGGGAGGGGAGTCGCTAGGTTATGCTTATAAGAGGTTCAAGAGGTTATTAGTAGTCTTTCTCACTCATAACATGGGTCAAACTGAGCAAATGCAAATGTTTGTGAATGGCCTCAAAATAAAGATAAAGCAACTTATTGATACATCTTCTGGTGGCTCATCCAACTTTACAACATGCACGGGTGTGAAAAATATTATTAAATACATTGCTGCAAATGAGCATATGGAGCTATATGACAGAGTTGTAAGCAAACCAGAGGGAGTGATTGATTTGAAGTTGGAAGTGAATAAGCAACTATAAATTGAAGAGGCTATTGCTGCAAAAGTGGAGAAAAAACTTAAAGCAATGAACATGGGTACTTTACAGGTAGCTCAAGTTCAACAGGTACAGAAGGTTGCTTGTGAAATTTATAGTGGACTGCACCTTACTGTGAAATGTCTTGCAACTCCATAATAAATTGAGGGGATAAAATTCTTGAGGCAAAATAACCCATATTCTAACACCTATAATCGTGGGTGGAAGAATCATCCTAACTTCTCCTGGAAAGATCATCAGCAACAAGCTTCTCAAAAGGCAGAGTGGGAGGTGGCTATTAAAAAGATGTCTGCCCACACCTCTCGATTTCAAGAAGAGACAAGGAGTAATTATAGGAATACCACAGCTGCAATAAAAAATTTAGAAGTTCAAATGGGACAGATTATACAACAGGTAGCGCTGCAAGCACAAGAAAATCAAAAAAATCATGAGAATGTTAATGCTATGCCGACAAGGAAGGAGAAAGCTACTGAAGAAAAGAAAGATGAGGTAAAATTTGATGATATTATCATAGAAGTAGAGCTGGAAGTGGGAGAACAAGAAAAAACAGGAAGAAGTGGAATCACTTGCGAAGCCAGTTAAAGAGAAGACTAAATCAGTGATCAAGTTACCGTATCCATCTCGAGGGGAAAAGGACAAAAAAGAAAGAGTTTGATAAATTTGTCCAGTTGTTAAAAAAGCTAGAGATCAACATACCATTCTTTAAAGCACTCGAGAAAATGCCTTTGTATCAAAAATTAATGAAGGAGGTATTATCAAAGAAGAGATCAACAGGAGAGGGATCGCTACCCTATGATGAGAAATTGTGTGCAATTGCGGCCGAGAGAAAAATACATGTCAAGCAGAAGGATCATGGGTCAGTTTCAATACCATGCACCATAAAAGACAAAACTTTCAAAAGAGTTTTGTGATACGGTGGGAGAACTGACTGTTATACTAGTTTTGCGTTTGTGTTTGCAAATGTTGCGGTAAGTAAGAGTCGCAAACGACTTTTCTTTTATCCAACAAAGGAAAGGGTGAAAAGAACAGAAAAAGATCTTTCGAGAGTTTTCTTAGTAAGGGGGTAGATTATTGAAAGGGAAGGTGTTAGCACCCTTTCCATCCGTAGTTTTCTACGGGCTCTTAGATGCTTGGCTCATTTTTTGAAATACCTTGTGCTTTCGTGTGTTTTTGAAAAGTATTTCAAAATGCCTTAGTGCGGCAATTTGCTTTGTGATAACTCTTGTATCAGTCCTAAAGAGTATTGATAACGCATTTTGAAAAGGTTTTTGAAAATTGTTTTGTGTAAGTGTAAAAAGTTTGTTTTTTGAGCATCGCATCTAGGAACTATCTAATTTACTCAAAAGGTTCGTTTTTTTCCTCCTTTCCTTTAGACAGCGCTATCCTACTATTAGTGAGTAGGTAGCCCTAGTCGTTTGGATGTTTGAGGGACATTTGAATGGACGTTTTGTAGTCACAAAGGCAACTGGGCAAGAAACCTTAGTAACTACCCTAGGGTTTTAAGATCATGTTTAACAAGGCAACATCGAGAGGGTCATCGATGGACTTATGATCTTTAAACCAGAGGGTAGCCACTAAAATCTCTCATATTTCGAGAGATGTGACTGTTTTTCTGAAGGCAACCACAGTGGGAGTACCCTAAAGGTGTGCATGTGCAATTGTATTGTGTTTTAGCTATTTATCTTATATTAGGTTTACTAGCGTTTGATTATTATTCTTGCCATACAATCCTAATTAGCATATATCTAAACAGTTAATAATTCGCGGGAATTTAAAATGAGGAATTTAAAGCTACGCTATTACATGGCTTCGGGGAGGGGGATTATTACATGTCCAAACTTGGGGATAAAAACATTAAATGTCCTAATTTAAACTTTTACATCCCAATAAGCAGATACAATAATATGAAAAATAATAATACTAAAATAAAATCGCGTGCGAATTGGAAATACGTCTAAATCCTAGAAAGAAAAGTCTTTTCGTTTGTTTTTTATTTAATAAAAGAAAAAGAAAAAGAAAAATCTACTTAATTTTAATTTAAAAAAATGTTTAAGTAATTAATAATTGATTAACGGGATTATTTTTATTAAAAAGACTAAAACCTAATTTTTTGTGATTTTTTTGATTTAATGTTGATTTGAAGAGGAAAGCCATTAAAAGAAATGAACAAAACAAAAATAAAAATACAAAATGGTCCTTCGATCCAGGGAAGGAGATTGTCCTTCGATCTAGGAAGGGTGCTTTTCGATCCAGGGAAGGAGGTTGTCCTTCAATCCAGGGAGGGACATTGTCCTTCAATCCAAGGAGTGATGTTATCCTTCTATCTAGGGAGGGATGTTACCCTTCGATCCAGGGAGAGACGCTGTTGAAAGCGTATGATGGATTTCATATGGATGGTACTGGATCTGTAAGAAAACAAACAAACAAAAATCATTGAAAGAGGCAGGGATTGAAACCCCTGCCTCTGCACACACGCAGCACCTTATCCTTCTTGCCCCTAATTCGAATCTTTTGGCTCTAAACAACCTAAACCTATGGATTTTAAGGAAATCTCAAATCGTTCCCTAGCAATAGTACAATCTCATTCGCGTTAAACATGTACTATCAATAGCCCTGAACACTAATCAACCAGGTTAAAAGTACTAATATGCCATGAAAATGCAGTTTTTTGGATTTGTAAACCTTTACCAATCGAAGATATATGGATTTGTGGCTTTAGGCATGGAACTGCTTGCTTAGGAGCCTAAAAGTCTTCCTGGGAATATCAGGAGAGGGATAGGATATTTGGTTTTGAGCGAGGAGGCCAACAAAGTATGCTTCGATTCTGGTAGCTTTGAGATATTTTTATAATTTTTGTGTGGCTCTTTGGAGTGATTTGTGCGTGTAGGAAAAATGTTTCTTTTTTTCTCCACTGGCATGTGTCTTTAGCTCTGTATTTATAGGGAGTAGTGGTGAATGGAAATGGCAAGAGACAGCCATTAATCAGGCTTTGAAGGAAGAATCGAAAGCCTTAAACAAGTTTCCTTTTTTGATGATTTCATGCCCTTTTGGGTTTTAAATGAACCTGGACAGGTTTCACTCCTGGACTCCTTCGAATGCCCTCAAGCCTTGTTCTTCGATTGGCTCTGAGTGGCTTCCTTCGATGGATCTGGGATTCAATTCAATTTGTTCATGGTTTCATCCTCATGGCTCCTTTGATTGAGTCCATTTACGTTGGTTGTTTGACCTGGAAAATTATCCTATTAGCCCAATCGAACAGTTCCTTTTGTCCAGTCAAAGCTTATTTTGTTATTTCCTTTGAATGTAATTGTGCAGGAGGCTTGGGCTTGGCAGCATGTAGGAATTTGTCTAGTAAGCATCTTGAACCATACTCATCAAAAGACAAAACAAACTTATTTCCAACAATTGTGTGTCCTTTGAATGGACCAATTGTATGTCCTTCGTAGGTATCACTTGTGAGTTTCTTCGAATGGGCCAAATGTACATCCTTCAAAGGCACCACTTGTGAGTTTCTTCGAATGGGCCAAATGTATGTCTTTCGAAGGCACCACTTGTGAGTTTCTTTGAATAGACCACATGCACCCCTTGTGCATTCTTCGAATGGGCCACCAATGTGTGTTCATAATGTATAAATTATGTGTTGAAGGGTTCAGAGGTGGAATCAAAGCTAGCATGAGGGAAGCCACTACTTTGTGAATCGAAGCACGCATGAAAGAAGTTCTTGCCTTGTGAATCAAAGGCAGGCCTGAAGGATGTACTTGCCTTGTGAATCAAAGGAAAGCATAGGGAGTACTTGCCTTGGGAATCGAAAGCAGGCAAGAAGGAGGTATTTGCCTAGTGAATCGAAAGAAAGCCTAGAGGAAGTCTTTTCCTTGTGGATCGAAAGCAAGCATAGAGGAAGCCTTTTCCTTTTGAATCGAAGGTAAGTACAGAGGAAGCCTGTTCCTTGTGGATCGAAGGCAATCTGAGGGAGGCCAAAGTCCAATCGAATCTTGGGAAATTTAAGCAAGCTTACTTTTCTTTGATTTGATGCTTGAAAGCCCAATATAATCCATGGAAACTATATGGGGCATCAAAATCCAATTGTATTTGTGCAAACCGGGACTTTTGGAAATCCTTGTGAGAAAATGTCCTAAGAAAAGTGAGGGAAAATTTTGGGGTACAACAGCTACCCTTGTTCAATCTTCTTAAACCTGAACATTTAGATTAGCTTGTTTGCCTTTCGTGATCTGAAGGTGGAAGATGATTGAACGCTAGAGTGCCCATAAATTTGCACTCAATGATGTGAT
This sequence comes from Vicia faba, assembly GCA_948472305.1. Taxonomy (NCBI): domain Eukaryota; kingdom Viridiplantae; phylum Streptophyta; class Magnoliopsida; order Fabales; family Fabaceae; genus Vicia; species Vicia faba. Next base: position 581,045,363 of record OX451736.1, on the reverse strand, counting down.
GGTTGATTGTGTATGGAATAGGCTTGATGATTCCATTTGGAGAAGATGACTGAAAGTTGTTGGAGATGGGCTTAAACATGTCATCTAAAGTAGATGTTGACTTCATAAGAGGTCTCTTTATGGGGATTCCTGTTCCTATTGTCTGAGGAGGACTCCACTGGGGAATGTTGATTTTTGTTATTCTCCTGCTTGAGGAAAACTCTTTGGGGAATAGAGTCTAGGAGCTTCAGTTGTCTAAGGCTCTACTGAGGAGTTATCTCTGGACTGGAGAGATGAAAGTTTGTTGTTTTCTGGTTGAAATCCAGTTTTCACAGTAACTTTCCGGGGAGAATGAAATTAACTTGTTATCTGGAAATGTATTAGAAGGAACCTGTGTAAGGCTGCTTCAGGATGAGTCCGTGTTAAACTTCATCTGGAGATTGTAAGAAGAAACTCGTGTAATATTTCTTTAGGATGAGCCTGTTTAAAGCAGCATCTGGAGATTGAGAAGAAACCCGTGTAAGATTGCTTCAGGATGAACCCGTGTAAAGTTGCATCTGGAGATTGTGAGAAGAAACCCGTGTAAGATTGCTTCATGATGAGCCCGTGTAAAGCTGCATCTGGAGATTGTGAAAAGAAACCCGTGTAAGATTTCTTTAGGATGATCCCGTGTAAAGCTGTGTTGTATCCCAAAATTTTCCCTCTCATTTTACTCAAAACATACTCCTAGAGATCCTTAACTTGACCAAGGATGCCCAAGAATTAACCAGACAAATTCTCTCCTAAGGCAAGGAACCTTCAACTAGGGTTTCCACTTTCATCAAGATATCTGAACTCCAAAGTCTCAAATCTTTTCAATGGTCCTAATATGTCCTCAAGATCATTCATGTCAAGTTTCATGCCTTGCACAACAAGTTTGCTCAATCAAATGCTCAAATGCCTGAAAATCAACTATACTAGATCAAAAGTCAACTATGACCCACATGCAGTCAAACTTCAAGATTTATGGTCAACTTAAAAATTTTGAAGTAACATTCATTATTTGATCAAGGGTTGATCATCATTCCTCAAGGAATGCCCCAAATTCATCAAAACTCAAAAGTTGCTAAATTAGGGTTTCTATAGGAAAAGTCAACCAAACTAAATTCTCTCCTAAGGCAAGGAGCCTTCAACTAGGTTTCCACTTTCATCAAGATATGTGAACTCCAAAGGTCTCAAATCTTTTCCATGGTCCTAATATGGCCTTAAGATCATCCATGTCAAGTTTCATTCCTTGTACAACAAGTTTGCTCAGTCAACTGCTCAAATGCCTGAAAATCAACTATACTAGGTCAAAAGTCAACTGTGACCCACATGCAGTCAAACTTCAAGATTTGTGGTCAACATCAACATTTTGAAGTAACATTCATCATTTTATCAAGGTTTGATCATGATTCCTCAAGGAATTCCCCAAATTCATCAAAACTCAAAAGTTGCTAAATTAGGGTTTCTATAGGAAAAGTCAACCAAATTTTGACCAGGCATAACTTTCTCATACTTTATCAGAAATTTCCCATACAAGGATCATTTTGAAGAGGATTCAGTGCCCTACAACTCATCTTTAGCCATCAAGTTCAATAAATGCACTCATGAAAAGATATAAATTCAAACATTATAGGTCCTTTTCAAAAGTCAACAAAAACACCTTATGGGTCAAAGCATCCTACATGAACATGGAAGATCCAATTGAGATGAGATAAAAAGGTTTGTTTATAGGACATCCTAAGCTTTCTAAAAAGTCAAAGAACACCCTCTTAGGGTTGAAGATGAGAGAAATATGTATTGTCAAAATTGACCAGCTTTTGGAAATGTGCATGAAGTCAACATTGATCAAAATGACTTTTTTTCCAAATGGGCCCATGTTTTATTTTTTGAAGCTTGTTCCTAAGATGGCCCATGACCCCTGAGCTTATCCACCTATTATTTTATTATTATTTTATTTATTTTGATTTTTTATCCATTTAAATCAAAATAAATCAATTTAAATAGTAGAATAATGAAATAAAATCCAAGATTTGATTTTATGAGCATATTATGAGTCAATGAACATCTAGAAAATCAAGAAAATTCGTGCAAGGGCTAATTGGATTGAAAAAGATCATAATTTGGCTTATTTTAGAAACAAATCATACAAGAAACAAATCCAATATTTTTCACAAATTTGCAAAGATTGAATCCAATTTTATTGACCTAATTGATCATACTATATATGCACAACATTCCCCGAGCTAAAAAAGAAGGTTTTTCCGTGTGGATTGAGAGAAGAAAACTCAACTTTTGACAAAGAAAGAGGCAGCCGGATTTTGCGTTAGAGGGAGATTCAAGGTGCTTCAAGGCTACCAATCAATTCCTAGCAATATTTGGGAGCTATTTGGACCATTATCAAGCCTCAACACGCCCAGAAACGTTCTACGCGAGTATCACGGTTTGCCACTTTTCTTGAATTTGGATTTTCAAATTTATGCATTATGAATAATTTCTAAGTATAGATTCATGTTTGTATCATCATTCAGAACGTGCTTGCAAGATTAATTATGTGTTTTGATTCCTGTTTGATGGAATGCCATTGTTAGGGTTTAGAGCTTCGTTTTAGGGCTTTCAGATATAGGTACAATTGGGTCAAATGAAGGACACCATCATGTTTATAGGATCAAACTCAATTGATCCATGGCATTGAATTTAATTTATCTTTTATGTTGTTGATTTTTTGAGATTTGCAGGGTTATAGTTACAACTTGTGTCCGTAGGTAAAGGTCCTTACCTAAAACGACAGTTTCCTTGAAGAAGATGAAGGTGTGTCAAGGCGTGGTTGGACAGTTTGAATATCGCATGTTTATCTTATAACACTGACTCGTTATTGAATATATTACATGTTATTCATTATTATTATCAAAAGGCCAGTTGGCCCAGTGGCAAATAGGAAAGGCTTCAGGACGCGCGTGTGTAGGAGGTCAGGGGTTCGATCCCTGCCTCCTACATAATATTTTTCTTAATATTTCATTATAGATCCCATGCTTTCATCATATGCGCGCACACCATAGGGCCTCCAAGTCAACATCATTGGATCAAGCTGCAACCAGATCCAACACCTCAAGCATGCAGGCGCACGGTGGACGCTCCAGGCACAACACACCAGATCCAGCGTTGTATTGGGCCGACCAGACTGGGACTTAGTAGAAATTCAGCAACATCACTTCCATTTGGGCCTACACCCCCTCAGGCTTATTCTTTTTTCTGTTTTAATTCTATTATTTTATTTTGTTCAAATTAGTTTAATTATTTTTATTAACAATTTTTTTAATAAAATTATAAAATCAAAAAGGTCACAAAAAATAGGGTTTAGTTCTTTTTTTAATAAATTAATTTCTATAGATAAATTAATTTCCTCAACTTTAATTTATTTTTAATTAAAATCAATTAGAAGTTAGGTTAAATTCAAATCTTTTTCACAAAAAAAATCCAAAAATATTTTAATGATCAAATTAGGTTTTTTAGGGTTTTGAACTTTTTCCAAGCTTTATTCTCGCACTGAATTATTTTTTATGTACGATAATTTTTCAATATTGATGTAACTACACCCGGTTTGTAATAGTTTAATTAGGGTTTTAATTTTCGCATCTTTATTTTCAGTCAAATATTTATGTATCTGCCCAAAAGCCTTGTAATAGTGTATGACTCTTTTTATTTTCTCGCTTTTATTTTATACGCTTGTATGTAATTGTTAGAAACCTAGGCTTGTATGCTTAATCAATTAAATAGATCATTTAATTAAAAGATAAATATCTGAAAAACAAACATTGTTGCACACTTGCACCCTTAAGGTACACCTCACTTGGTTGCCTCAGAAACAATGGTCATGTCCCTCGAACGTAGGGATATCTTAGAAAAGACCCGCAATTCAAAGTCGCCATAGAGATTATAGTCCCTTATTGTCCCTCAAGTTGCCTACGAGAAATGATCTTATGATGATAGTCCCTTCGAAATGCTAAGGTATCCTTACATGTTGCCTTCAATGACCATGAATGTCCCTTTCGATAGTCCCTCAACAACCAACGACTAGGGTTACCTACTCACTAATAGTAGGGTAACACGGTTTAAAGGATAGGAGGAAAAGAAAAGTCTTTTTTCGATTAGGTAGAAAATCTTAAGTACTTGCTCAAAACAACAAAAAACTTTTTTCACAAACACTTTCAAAACAGTTTTCAAAAACAACTTCGTCACGCTCTTGAGGACAGATACAAGGGTTATCACGAAGTTAAACAAAAACTTTTGAAAACACACACAAGCAATTTCAAAATGACCAAATACCTAAGAGGCCGTGGAAAACCATGGCTAGAAAGGGTTCTAACACCTTCCCTTTCTATAATCTACCCCCCGTACTCAGAAACATGTCGAAAAAGGTTTTTTCTGTTCTTTTTCCTTTTCCTTTGTTGGATGAAATAAAAGTCGGTGGAGACTCTTACTTACCGCGACATTTGCAAATACAAAATGCAAACCAGTATTAACAATCGGTTTTGCCACCGTATCACAGAACTGGCGACTCTGCTGGGGAAACATAAATAAGTGGGGTATACCTTAGGATCTAGGTTATTTTTAAAATTTTCTTTCTTGTTTACTTTACCTGCTTTATCTTTAAGGGTTTTGTTTGGGTATTATTAAAGATCCTACACCCGTATCTGGGAACACCTTTTAGGTAAGTAGCAACAAACTGTGAGGGAACTGTGTGGGGTATACCGACACGGTTTAAGCAGTAGCTACGTTGATGCGACAATTTGGTTGGTACGGGTAGCCCTTGAGTCAATCAAGGAGAATACGGGGCCGCTGCATGGTGTCATAAAGCATTAAATGACCTTAGAACCTTTAATTGCACAACTTGGCCAGTAGGACGTAGCGAGATGGCCGGCTTTGGTGTATTCCCAAGGTAGACAAATACTCAATGTTACACTCATTGAGGTTTGACTCCTGAGTTTTGTTTGGTTGCGAGTCAATCGCCTATTGAATGAAGTTTGGGGGAAAGATCAGTGATATTGAGATCTCTTAGAACTCGGTTACTATTTATAGGACAGGTTGAACCAATCTAGCTTCAAGAGGGTATGACCTTAAAACTCATGCAGGCCTTAAACCTAAGGACTTGGTGTGACTTGTTTGTTGCTTTCTATACATGTGATTTCTTAGCATAATCATGACATCATAAGCATGGAATATCATGCTAACCATTTCAAGGATTTTCTAGGGCTCATATTTGCTTTGTTTTGTAGGACATGGCATCCGCCCGCAGGAACACTATCCAGATTAACCTTGTGAAAGTACCTCCTCAACAAAAGGACTTGGCATTAAGGATTCCTGAAAGCTCTTCCTTCACTGAAAAACATGGTCGGCTACTCAACTTGGTCACTTCAAAACCTGATGAAGAATTGTTAAAAGTGTTATTCCAGTTCTTTGATCCTTTGCACCACTACTTCACCTTCCCGGATTACCAGCTAGTGCCTACTATGGAGGAATTTTCTCGATTATTGGGGGCTACCTATTCTTGATCAGTTACCTTTCAACGGTACGGAAAAACATCCAAAGCCTGAAGAGATTGCTAGAGCTTTGTCCTTATAACGGTCCGATGTAGTGGCAAATTGGGAAACTAGGGGAAGTGTCCAAGGAATCCCAGTTAAATTTATATTCGAGTAAGCTCACTATTTTTGGGATACTCTGGATTTACAAGCTTTTGAAGAGGTATTGGAACTCCTCATCTACGGGATGGTACTATTCCCTAACGCTGACCAACTCGTAGGTGTGATACGATTAAGGTTTTTATGTCTCATAATCCGGTGCCCACATTACTTGGGGATATTCTACACTCTCTGCATGCTCGCACTCTAAAGAGAAGGGGGGCCCTCTTATGTTGCACCCTTCTACTGGCTAGGTGGTTTATTTCACACCTACCCAAGTCTATTTTGAAAAATGAGCAGGGTATGAAATGGTCTCATAGGCTGATATCCCTTACACATTCAGACATTCATTGGTGTTCACAGTCCTCGGGAGATGTTACCATCATCGATCTCTATGGTGAATTCCCTAATGTCCCTCTCTTAGGCATTAGAGGAGGAATCACTTATAACCCTTGTTTATCACTATGACAGTTTGGTTATGCGAGAAGGGATGGTCCTCATGATACACTTATCCAAGGAATCTCTTTCGACTATGAGAATAATGCTCAAGGTTACCGTAAAAGGTTCATGCGAGCTTGGGGCATGGTACATAGAGTTGATAGCAAGACATTGGGGCACAAGAATTCCATTCCTCTTGAGCCTTATCTCATATGGGTATGAGCTTGTGCCTAAAGTCTTAGGATGCCTTACCCCGCCATCCTACCTACGATTGTGGAACTAGTTGCTGAAGGAGACACTTCGTATCTTGTTCTCCATCCTGACATGCCAACTGATCATGAGTTACAAAAATCCTGGGTTCAACTTAAAAAGGAGCGGGATACGTTCGAAACTCAATTTTATGCCAACAAGAAGAAGGTCCTAGAACTCACTAGGCTACTTCATGAAGAAAGGAATATAAACGCCTACATTGCACCAAAGAGGATGCGCTCATGGGAGACCTAATTTTCTTTTTGCTTTAAGTTTTGTTTTGTTTAATTGTAAGTCTAAAGGTCACTCTTTGTAACAATTCAAACTTATTAATGCAATTAACGTGTGTTTCTTTTGATTAAACAAATTTGAGCTTTTAAGAATCCTTAAAACCATTGCATATGCATATCATCCATGCCATTGCATAAACAGGTACCATAACAGGCCTTTCATCTTCTTCGTTGTTTATTTTAGCAATAATGTCTTCTGAACAAAGCATCAAGGATCTACAGGCACAAAATGCCAAATTTCAGCAAATGTTCGTAGCCTTAGCTAAGGGGCATGAAGATCTGAAGGCCCTTATTCTGAAAGAGAAAAAGAAAAAGAAGAAGAAGAAGAAGACCGTTTGTGTCCTGAATCTGGGTAGAAGATTTAGGGGACCATTGAAGCAACTGGTTGATCTGACCTCCTCATCCAAAGAAGGGGAGAACCAAGAGGGTGAAACAAGGGAGGAAGACCCTAGTCCAAGTGTTTCTGAGGATGAATCTGACTATAACAATGAGCAGTATCCTTCCATTGAGGATAGATACAAACAATTAGAGGATCGTATGAGCGCAATGGAGATCTAAAGAGTGCCCGGATTGGATTTCTAAGAGTTAGGTCTGGTTTCTGGCGTGATCATCCCACCAAAGTTTAAGGTCCCCACATTCGCTAAGTACAACGGTGTCTCCTGCCCTAAGTTGCATTTAAGATCCTATGTCAGGAAGATCCAGCCTCACACTACTGACCAGAAGTTATAGGTCCATTTCTTCCAAGAAAGTTTGGCCGACACTCAATTGGATTGGTTCTATCAATTATAAGGGACCAACATCCATACCTGGGAAGACTTGGCTACTGCTTTCTACAAGCAGTACCAATACAATGCTGACCTGGCACCAACTCGAGTGCAACTGCAGAATATGTCCATAGGCTCGAAAAAAGGGTTCAAGGAATATGCACAAAATGGAGGGATCTAGATGGCAGAGTACAACCTCCTCTGACTGATCGTGAAATGGTATACATGTTCATGGGCACTCTGATAGGTCCATTCTTCAATTTTTTGATTGGGAGTTCCTCATTCGGGTTCACAGAGATGGTTTTGATAGGAGAGAGGATCGAAAATGGTATCATGAGCGGGAAGATCCCGATGACTGCATCTTCTAGTGCTGAGAAGAAGTCATTTGGTGGCAAGAGGGAAGCCAATGCTGTGCACAACTAGAAGGGGCGTAATAAGGCAGACTACCACCAATCTGTGGGGGCAGTGCTGGTCTCTAATTCAAGACGCGCATAACAACCACAACAACGGAACAATCAACCAAGAGTAGAAAGACCTCAAAGGCAGTTCACCCAAATCAACATGCCATTGTCACAAGCATTGCAACACATGTTGAAGATGAATATAATTACGGTGATAAACCCTCATCCGAACCCTAAGACCTCTTCTCCTAACTACAATCCGGATGCAAGGTGTGCTTATCATTCTGGCAGCCCGGGGCACGACACTAACGATTATTGGCGCTGAAATACAAGATTCAGAATATGATTGACGCCAAGGAGATTGAATTCGACCCTCCTGAGACTCCCAATGTGATCACTGCTCCCTTTCCAAAACATGGCTAGAATTGAAAGCATTTTTTCATTTAATTCTCAAGTTGTATTTTCTTTGCTTATTCGAACGATTATTGTCATGTCAAAACTTTGTTATTTCATTAATGCATTACACATGTTTGTCTTGAATTAATTTGTTTTCACTATGCTTAAATTTCTTTATACTTCCTTTTCGTGATATTCAACTCTTGATTAAAAAATCTAAGCCTTAGAGGGAGGATGATGAAAATGATACCACAATCTCTACAGTATGCTCTCGAACAGATCCCGCTCACGATGTACATACATTGTTTCAAATCCCAAAATAGTGAAGTTATAAGGAAGATAATCCCTAGCCAACCCCTTTGATCCAAAGAAGTAGGAGTTTTTTCTTTCACACAAATTAAAACCCTTAATCAAAACCTGGGGCAGGGTAGATTGGTCAATTAATCCAGGTGAGCATTCACTCACAATCTTCCGCTTCGCACCCAATGAATGGCATCGAAGATGTACTTCCAAAACAAAATACGATGATGGTTCCGCATAATCGTCAAGACAGAAGGTCATTATCTCTTGAAATAAACGCCCATTAAGTCAAAACCTATGAAGGAGACTTAAGAAAAGAACTGGGGCATCCCGCTGACTGTAAACACAAAAGAAACAATTCAGGAAAAAGACAGGGATAACACAATCAAAAAAGAAAGAGGTCCTACAAATCCTCAATAGAAAGAACATTACAAAAATGACTACCTATTCAAAATAAACTTTCAGCATCTGAACCATCACCGGAACATCAAGGACAATAGTCTAGGACTCAACTGGTATTCTAAACGCATAATTAATTGAGCATATGACTGAAGGACATCACGAAGAACGGGTGGGTACAAATAAATTTTGAGTCTTTATCCTTTATTTCTTAAACCGCGAACCAGGCCACATTATAACCCTTAAAAGTCCTAGTTGAAGCATGGGTTAGTTTGAGAGCATATTGTTACAAAAGGTATTTTGACTCCTGTAGGACTTGTTACGAATATTGAGTTGATATCACATTCTTGCAAATTTTGTTCTACTACACAAAACACATTTTAAAGAAAAATCAAGACAGACATGAGTTTTGCATTCTTTAAATTACATTGTTTGCATATGACTAATTGTTTGACAGCAGAGAAATTCGCACAGTGGATATTCAATGAACTGACATCCTCTCAATGGACATAATCACCTCAGCGAGAAAAACGCTTCCAATAACAGGTCTTCCATAAGCAAGGGGCATGACATGATGTCTAACACACCTGGGGAAGTCTCTCCAAAAATGCCAAATAACCAGGGGCAGATCTCCATCTGAATAACTTGGGGCATTACGTATGCATTCCAGCAATGAATCATGTTCCATCAAGAAAACATTTTTGAAAGTACTACCACACTTACTACTATGGACATTGACTATTCTCCATACCCGGTGAACATGGACATAGTCAGAAAATACTACGCATGAACAAAGACCCGCTAGGTTGACTGGCCTAGGCAAAAATTATGGATAAAAACAAAAAAAATTGTACACCCGACAAGTCGAAAACCTGAAAAGGCAGCTTGGGCAAAAAAGGGTATCACGGTGGACTGAAAATCTGAAAAGATAGTCCAGGCAAAAGTTAGGGATTAAAGCGTAGGAATATGTCCCGTCATCTTGTCACTTGCCTATCAGTAGAAGACGTATCATTCTGATCGGTAGTTACCAAGCACCTCATGAGTTGGGATAACACTCAAGCTATCCACAAAGCCTTCACAGGTACTTTCTCCAGCAGGTACAGGGGAAGAAAAATCCACGGCACAGTCATCTCTGTTCACCGTCCCTGGCGGAAGTAGAAGAACCACTTTTTCTACAACGGTCAGGAATACAATTTCAAGTACTCTCCAGAAACAATCAGGGATTTATTTTCCCAGACCCGGATATGTCACAATAGCATTTCATGTTCATACATCATGACGTGCGCACACATATTGCATACAGCATAATCTCATTTATTTTGAGAACATCATCACACAACGCATTGCATGCACCACATATAATTAATCATGTACCTTTTCAGGAAAGATGGTTATCATTAACAATTTCCAGCAGGTCCAAGATTAGCTCCTGAAACTAAATAGAGTGATTATCTGCGCGGCCAAATGCAGCTTTATACGGGTTCGTCACGAAGCAATCTTACACATATTTTTCCTATCTACAGCTTCACACGGGTTTATCCTGAAAAATCTTGCACGGATCCCTTCTCATACATTTTCAAATAAAGTTTCACACGAACTCATCACAAAGTAACCTTACCCAGGTTCCTTCCGAAGTTTTACATGAACTTATCCTGAAGTAACCTTACCCAGGTTCCTTTTGAAGTTTTACACGAACTTATCTCGAGGTAGCCTTACCCAGGTTCCTTCTGAAGTTTTACACAGATGTATCCTGAAGTAACCTTACCCAGGTTCTTTTTGAAGTTTTACACAGACTTATCTCGAAATAACCTTACCCAGGTTCCTCCTGAAGTTTTACACAAACTTAGCCCAAAGTAACCTTACCCAGGTTCCCTCTCGGTTCAGATGCAGTTTTACCCAAACTCAGCACGAAGCCACCTTACCCAGGTTCCTTCTCAGTACGGATGAAGTTTTACCCAAACTCATCATGAAGCCACCTTACTCAGGTTCCTTCTCAGTACAGATGCATTTTTACCCAAACTCCTCACGAAGCCACCTTACCCAGGTTCCTTCTCATTTCAGATGCATTTTTTACCCAAACTCCTCACGAAGCAACCTTACCCAGGTTCCTTCTCATAGCTCTACTATCCAGGCTTTCACCTCGAAGTAAGCCTACGACCCAGGTTCCTTCCCATAAGCCCTACTATCCAGGCTTTCATCCCAAAGTAACCCTACGACCCAGGTTCCTTCTCATAGCCCTACTATCCAGGCTTTCATTTCAAAGTAACCCTACTATCCAGGTTCCTTCTCTCTTATCTCTAGACAACAGTTTACAACACTATAAGACCTGGACCCGACCAGATTCGGTCGATTTCATATTTCCCTAGTAAGTCATTGTATAGCCTAGAACCTGACCAGATATGTAGTTTACTTTCACCTCCTCAATTAGGAGTTAATCCCCCAGTAGAGTAATAGACAACCGAAGCTCTTATACTCTATTTTTCAGGACGTAAATCAACATTCCCCAGTGAAGTCCTCCTCAATGGCAGGTACAGGAATTCTCGCAAAGGAATCTCTTATGCAACCGATATCTTTTCTGGATGGCATCTTTAAGCCCATCTCCGACGATTCTCTGTCAACTTCCAAATGGCATCTGTAAGTCCATTTTCGATATCACCAATCGTTGTTACTTCATGCGAGTGCAAATTTCTGGGCACTCTAGTGTTCAATCATCTTCCACCTTCAGATCACGAAAGGCAGACAAGCCAATCTACATCCTCAGGTCTAAGAAGATTTAACAGGGGCATCTGTTGTACCCCAAAATTTTCCCTCTCATTTTAATCAAAACATACTCCTAGAGGTCCTCAACTTGACCAAGGATGCCCAAGAATTAACCAGACAAATTCTCTCCTAAGGCAAGGAACCTTCAACTAGGGCTTCCACTTTCATCAAGATATATGTACTCCAAAGGTCTCAAATCTTTTACATGGTACTAATATGTCCTCAAGATCATCCATGTCAAGTTTCATGCCTTGCACAACAAGTTTTCTCAGTCAATTGCTCAAATGCCTGAAAATCAACTATATTGGGTCAAAATTCAACTATGACCCACATGCATTCAAACATCAAGATGTATGGTTAACATCAACATTTTGAAGTAACGTTCATCATTTGATCAAGGGTTGATAATGATTCCTCAAGGAATTCCCCAAATTCATCAAATTTCAAAAGTTGCTAAATTAGGGTTTCTATAGGAAAAGTCAACCAAACTTTGACCAGGCATAACTTTCTCATACTTTATCATAAATTTCCCATTCAAGGCTCATTTTGAAGAGGATTCAGTTCCCTAAAACTCATATTCATCCCTCAAGTTTAAGAAATGCACTCATCAAAAGATATAAATTCAGACATTATAGGTCCTTTTCAAAAGTTAAAAAAAAACATTTTGGGTCAAAGCTCCCTACATGAACATGGAAGATCCAATTGAGATGAGATCAAAAGGGTTGTTTATAGGACATCCTAAGATTTCTAAAAAGTCCAAGAACACCCTCTTAGGGTTGAAGATAAGAGAGATATGTATTGTCAAAGTTGACCAATTTTTGGAAATATGCATGAAGTCAACATTGATCAAAATGACATTTTTTCCAAATGGGCCCATGTTTTCTTGTTTAAAACTTGTTCCTAAGATGGACCATGACCCCTGAGCTTATCCACCTATTATTTTATTATTTTTATTATTTATTTTGATTTTTTATCCATTTAAATCAAAATAAATCAATTTAAATAGTAGAATAATGAAATAAAATCTAAGATTTGATTTTATGAGCATATTATGAGTCAATGAACAGCTAGAAAATCAAGAAAATTCATGCAAGGGCTAATTGGATTGAAAAAGATCATAATTTGGCTTATTTTAGAAACAAATCATACAAGAAACAAATCCAATATTTTTTCACAAATTTGCAAAGATTGAATCCAATTTTATTGACCTAATTGATCATACTATATATGCACAACATTCCCAGAGCTAAAAAAGAAGGTTTTACCGTGTGGATTGAGAGAAGAAAACTCAACTATTGACAAAGAAAGAGGCAACCAGATTTTGTGTTAGAGGGAGATTCAAGGTGCTTCAAGGCTAGCAATCAATTCCTGGCAATATTTGGGAGCTATTTGGACCATTGTCAAGCCTCAGCACGCCCCGAAATGTTCTACGCGAGTATCACGGTTTGCCATTTTTCTTGAATTTGGTTTTGAAAATTTACGCATTATGAATGATTTCTAAGTATATATTCATGTTTGTATCATCATTCAGAACGTGTTTGCATGATTAATTATGTGTTTTGATGTCTGTTTGATGGAATGCCATTGTTAGGGTTTAGAGCTTCATTTTAGGGCTTTCAGATACAGGTACAATTGAGTCTAATGAAGGACACCATCATGTTCAGCGGATCAAACTCAATTAATCCATGGCCTTGAATTTAATTTATCTTGTCTGGTGTTGATTTTTGAGATTTGCAGGGTTATAATTACAACTTGTGTTCGTAGGTAAAGGTCCTTACCTAAAACGACAGTTTCCTTGAAGAAGATGAAGGCGTGGTTGGACAGTTTGAATCTCACACATTTTTCTTATAACACTAACTCATTATTGAATATATTACATGTTATTCATTATTATTATCAAAAGGCCAGTTGGCCCAGTGGAAAACAGGAAGGGCTTCAGGACGCGCGTGTGTAGGAGGTTAGGGGTTCGATCTCCCACATAATAATTTTCTTAATATTTCATTACAGATCCCATGCTTTCATCATATGCACGCACACCATAGGGCCTCCAAGTCAACATCATTGGATCAAGTTGCAACCAGATCCAACGCCTCAAGCATGCAGGCGCATGGTGGACGCTCCAGGCACAACACACCAGATCCAGCATTGTATTGGGCCAACCAGACTGGGCCTTGGTAGAAATTCAGCAACATCATATCCATTTGGGCCTACACTCCCTCAGGCTTATTCTTTTTTTCTCTTTTTACACTATTATTTTATTTTTTTCAAATTATTTTAATTATTTTTATTAATCATTTTTTTATAAAATCAAAAAGTTCACAAAAAATAGGGTTTAGTTTTTTTTTTAATAAATTAATTTCTGTAGATAAATTAATTTCCTCAACTTTAATTTATTTTTAATTAAAATCAATTAGAAGTTAGGTTAAATTCAAATCTTTTTCACAAAAAAAATCCAAAAATATTATAATTATCAAATTAGGTTTTTTAGGGTTTTGAACTTTTTCCAAGCTTTATTCTCGCGCTGAATTATTTTTTCCGTACGATACTTTTTCAATATTAATGTAACTGCACCCAGTTTGTAATAGTTTAATTAGGTTTTTAATTTCCGCATCTTTATTTTCAGTCAAATATTTATGTATCTGCCCAAAAGCCTTGTAATAGCATAGGACTTTTTTTGTTTTCTAGCTTTTATTTTATACGCTTGTATATAATTGTTAGCAACCCAGGCTTGTATGCTTAATCAATTAAATAGATCATTTAATTACAAGATAAATATCTGAAAACAAACACTGTTGCACACTTGCACCCTTATAGTACATCTCACTTGGTTGCCTCGGAAACAATGGTCATGTCCCTCGAACGTAGGGATATCTTAGCAAAGACCCGCAATTCAAAGTCGCCATAGAGATCATAGTCCCTTACTGTCCCTCGAGTTGCCTACGAGAAATGATCTTATGATGATAGTCCCTTCAAAATTCTAAGGTATCCTTACATGTTTCCTTCAATGACCATGAACGTCCCTTTCGATAGTCCCTCAACAACCAACGACTAGGGTTACCTACTCACTAATAGTAGGATAACATGGTCTAAAGGATAGGAGGAAAAGAACAATATTTTTTTGAGTAGGTAGAAAATCTTAAGTACTTGCATAAAACAACAAAAAACTTTTTTTACAAACACTTTCAAAACAGTTTTCAAAAACAACTTCGTCACACTCTTGAGGACAGATACAAGGGTTATCACGAAGTTAAACAAAAAATTTTCAAAACATACAGAAGGAATTTCAAAATGAGCAAGTACCTAAGAGCCCGTGGAAAACCACTGATAGAAAGGGTGCTAACACCTTCCCTTTCTATAATCTACCCTCCGTACTCAAACATCTCAAAAAAGTTTTTTTTGTTCCTTTTCTTTTTCCTTTGTTGGATGAAATAAAAGTTGGTGGCGACTCTTGCTTACCGCGGCATTTGTGAATACAAAATGCAAACCAGTATTAACAGTCAGTTCTGCCACCGTATCACAAGCTGCATCTGTGTAAAGCTGCATCTGGATAGAAGGAACCCGTGTAAGATTGCTTCATTTGATCGTGTAGATAGTCACCCCGTCTGGTTTCAGGAATTGATCTACAATCAGCTATTCACACATAGTTGTCCGGAACTTGCTTTTGTTGGTCATTGAAATAGTTGCCCTGTCTGGTTTCAAGTATTAATCTCTGACCTAAGAGAAAGTAAGATAGTTTTCTCGTCTGGTTTCGGGTATTAATCTTTAATCTGCTCATGTAGAAAGTTGTCCTGTCTGGTTTTAGGTATTAATCTACAGTCAGTCGTCCACGGATAGTTGTCCTGTATGGTTTTAGGTATTAATCTAGAACTTGTTTATGTCGGTCATTGAGATAGTTGTCCTGTCTGGTTTCAGGTATTAATATCTGACATAAGAGAAAGAAAGATAGTTTTCTCATCTGGTTTCAGGTATTAATCTTTAATCTGCTCATGTAGATAGTTGTCCTGTCTGGTTTCAGGTATTAATCTACAGTCAGTCGTCCACATATAGTTGTCCTGTCTGGTTTCAGGTATTAATCTGGAACTTGTTTTTGTAGGTTATTGAGATAGTTGTCCTGTCTGGTTTCAGGTATTAATCTCTGAGCTTAGAGAAAGGAATATAGTTTCCCCATCTTGTTTCAGCAGTTAATATTCAATATTCTCTTGTAGATAGTTATCCTGTCTGGTTTCAGGTATTAATCTACAATCAGTCGTCCACAGATAGCTGTCATGTTTGGTTTCAGGTATTAATCTGGAACTTCCTTTTGTTGGTCGTTGAGATAGTTATCATGTCTGGTTTCAGGTATTAATCTCTAACCTAAGAGAAAGGAAGATAGTTTCCTCGTCCTGTTTCGGGAGTTAATCTTTAATCTTCTCATGTAGATAGTTGTCATGTCTGGTTTCAGGTATTAATCTACAATCAGTCGTCCACAGATAGATGTCCTATCTGGTTTCAGGTATTAAACTGGAACTTTTGAAAATTGTTGACGATATTCATCTTTCGATCTTTCCTGAAAAGGTAAAGAATTAGTTGCATGAAATATCATGATGTATGAAGTGTAGATGATGCTCTCAAAATAAATGAGATTGTGATATGTGCATCTGTGTTGCATATGTTATGACGCTTATAAAATGGTGTATGAATGCAATGTATTAACATGCCAGTCGTTCTATTGTAGTGTTATTGAACTGGGGAAAATAAATCCCTAATTGGTGTTGGGGATGAAGAGTGTAAGTCTTTAAATTTTGTTGAAGTTAAAATACTGGGAGATGTATTTCCGTTATTAGAGAAATAAACTCTATTGAGGAAGGGGAACTCAATGAACCGCTTGGGGATTTTTATGAAATCCTGCTGGAGGATCCTGAAAAGCTTGTGAACCAGGCTAGGGAATTCTTTTAAGATGTTGGGAAGTAATTGGATATTCTTGCTCTGCCGAGGATATAAGAACACATGACATCATTAGGCTGTGTGTTGAGGATATGGCAGTGACTTTATAATAGGATGCTCATGCCCCTACATCTGCTGGAGAAGGTATTTACCAGGGACTTTGTAGATGCTTTGAATGTCATCCCAATTCCTGGAGTCTCAAGTAAATGTTTATCAGGGCAATAAGTCTTCTGCTGATAGACAAGTGACGAGATGACGGGACATAGTTGTATGCTTTAATTCCTAACTTTTTCCTAGACCGTCCTTTCGGGCTTTCAGTCCACCGGGATAGCCTTTTTTGCCCAAGCTGCCTTTTCAGGTTTTCGAATTGCCGGGTGTGCATATTTTTTTCCATATGTATATCCCTAATTTTTGCCCGAACCCTTTTGGTTCACTGGGATTCCCTTATTTTTGCCTAGGCCAGTCAACCTAGCGGGTCTTTGTTCATGCGTAGTATTTTCTGACTATGTCCGTGTTCACAGGGTGCGGAGAATTGTCACTTCCCGTAGTGGTAAGTGTTGCAACACTTCCAGAAAAATGTTCGCTTGATCGCACCTGGCCCTTTGCTGGAATTCATGCCTAATGCCCCAATTGATTCAGATGGAGATCTGCCCCTGGTTATTTGGCCTTTTGAGAGATTCCTTGAATCTTGACTCGCCTGCCCATAGTCATCTGGACAACATGCCATGCCCCTTGATTATGAAAGGCCTGTTACTAGAAATGTCTTTCCATCTGAGGTGATTTTGTTCATTGAGAAGATTTATGTTCATCGAATATCCGTTGTGCGAATTTCTATACCATTGAACAAATAGTCATATGCAACCAATGGTATTTAAAAAAAATGCAAAGCTTATGTCTGTCTTGAAGTTTGAAAATTCATTTTTTAATAAAACAAACAAATTTCATAAGAATGTGATATCAACTCAGGATTTTTAGCAAGCCTTACAGGAGTCAGGATACCTTTTGTATAAATATGCTTTTGAACTAACCCACGCTTCAGCTAGGACTTTTAGGGGTTGTAATGTGGCCTGGTTCAAGGTTTAAGAAACAAAGGATAAAGGCTCAAACTTTATTTGTACCCAACCCGTTCTTCGTGATGTTCTTCAGTCCTACACTCAGTTAACTATGCGCTTAGATCCCAATTGAGTCTGGAATCTTGGCCCTGATGTTCCGATGATGGTTTAGAAATTGAACGTTTGTTTTGAGAAGGTAGTCAATTTTAACCTTTTCTTTTTATTAAGGATTTGTAATGACTTCTTTTTTTGATTTTATTATCCCTACTTTTTTCCTAAACTGTTTCTTTTATGAGTACAGTCAGCGGGATGCCCCAGTTTTTCTTCTTAAGTCTCCTTCATAGGTTTTGACTTAGCGGACTTTTCTTCTGAGATATAATGACTTCATGTTTCAATGTTTATGTGGAACCATCACCATCTTTGTTTTAGAAGGGCGTATTCAACACCACTCTTCGTATATGAAGAGAAAGCTTGTGATAGAATGCACATTAGAAATAACTAAGAAACTACCATGCCCCAGGTTATGATTAAGGGTTTTAATTTGTGATAAAAGAAAAACTTCTACTTCTTAGGCTCAAAGGGGTTGACTAGGGATTATCTTCCTTATAACTCCACTGTTTAGGATTTTAAGGAACGCCTGTACATCATCAGCAAGGTCTGTTCAAAAGCATATTGTAGAGATTATGGTATCATTTTCGCCATCCTCCCTCTAAAGGCTTACAGATTTTAATCAAGAGTTGAATATCACAAAAAGGAAGTAAAAGCACAATTAAATTATAGTTAAAATGCATGGATTCAATCAAGACAAACATATGCAATGCATTTATGAAAGTAACCAAAGTCTGACATAAAGATAATTGTTTAAACACAACAAATAAATTACAAATGAAAATTTGAATGAACAAAAATTTCTCTGCCTAAACTTCGTCACTTCAGATGATGTGCCTTGGAGGGATGATAGAAAAATTCCAGTTGACCATCTTGTGAGAATTCCAACACTCCTTCATCAATTAGGTTTTGAATCTTATATTTCAACATCCAACAGTTATCTGTATCATGCCCCCGGACTGTTGGAGTGATATGCACATCTTTCATTGGGATGGTAACTGGGAGCGTAAGTATTAGGATTCCGAGGAGGATCATTCAATGTGACCAACTTCAACTTTAACATGTGTTGTAAGACTTGCGACATTGGCATGTTGAGTTCAGTATATTGCCTATTGGATGTATCCTGCTTACGTTGATTACCCTGTCTTTGTTGGCGAGGTAATTGTTGGGCACGTGACGTAGCAACAATTTGGAAAGTCTACTTTCCACCAAGCCAACTTCTTATGTCATCAGGGGCTTATTAACGACTTGATCCCCAGCCTCGACTATTTGATTCATACGGCTGCATCCGTCTTGATGAAGTTTACTGACGAGAATCCATAAGTCTTCTTGTCCCTGAGCTAAATTTTGGATAAGATCCATCTGACTACCAATCTGGATTCTCATCCTTTCCATCTCAGCTTGCAGTTGTTCCACCTGGTCATCCTTGTTGTCATCAGGATTTTTCTTGGTCAGGTTCCCAGCGAGGAGTGCTTTTAATTCTTCTTTCCCCTTGGCTAGTTTAGGAACATTTCTTTAAACTGGACATCTTGAGTTCAGAGATCTCTGTCATTCTGTTTGAGATCCATTTTCCTTGCTGAAATAAACAGCGAGAAAATGAGAAACCTATATTGGAAGACTAGTTATGCATGCAATTTTTTCAAGGATCTTGCGGGATAAACAAAGGAAACATGTTAGAATCCAACGGCAGCTTTGATTGAAGAACTTTCATATCGTTGAAGGTCCTTCCACGAGATTCAAGCTCACCAAGTTGAGTGGGTTATAGCCTCTGACTCAAGCTGTCGTGTTTTAGTCTTTTGACGTCATTGGCTAGAGGAAAATAAATCCCCTTGCCCCTTGCTAGACGTCTGGTTCATTATGACCTACATCACAGACCCTTGAGATCCTTGAAATGGTTAAGGAAATGCTATGGCATGATGTTATGATGTGTATGTTATGCATCAAGAAAAAATGTAAGGTGATGAAGACAAGTATGTCTTGCAGGAAATTTGAGTTATTAGATAACGACTACAAACAAGTCCTGCAAGGAGTACAAATAAAGCCCTGCAATGAGTTCAAGTTGTTAGACAGTGAAAGCAACCAAACCACACAAGTAGCCTTAGGTTCAGGATTGCATGGGGTTTAAAGGTAAGTACCCTCTTGAAGTTTAGTTGGCTCAACCTGTCCTATTAATAGTAACCGGGTTCTAGGGAATCTTAATATCACTGATCTTTCTTCACCGAGCATTGTTTCATTGCAAGCCTCTTTATTGGCGACCGAAATATCCCAGAAGTCAGATCTCAATGAGTGTAGTATCGAGTATCAACCAACTTTGGACTGCACCAAAGTCGGCTATCTCACTACTTCCTAATAGCCAAGTTGTTCAATTAAAGATTCTAAGGTCAGTTGGTTCTTTATGACACCACACAGCGGCCTCGTATTCTCTTTGACTACTCAAGGGCTACCGATACCAACAAATGTGTCACACTAACATAGCTATCGCTTCAACCATGTCGGTATACCCCACACAGTCCCCATGATCTATTGCTACTTACCTAAAAGGTGCCCCAGATCCTGGTGTAGGATCTTTACAAGTAAACACAAACAAAACCCTTAAAAGTAAAGCAAGCAAAGAAAACAAGAAAAATAATTTTAACATGAACTAAACTCTAAGGTATCCCCACTTTTTATTTTAAAATCCCCAGCAGAGTCGCCAGTTCTGTGATACGGTGGGAGAACTGACTGTTATAATAGTTTTGCGTTTGTGTTTACAAATGTTGCGGTAAGCAAGAGTCGCCACCGACTTTTCTTTTATCCTACAAAGGAAAGGGTGAAAAGAACAGAAAAACACCTTTCAAGAGTTTTCTGAGCAAGGGGGGTAGATTATGGAAAGGGAAGGTGTTAGCACCCTTTCCATCCATAGTTTTCTACAGGCTCTTAGATGCTTAGCTCATTTTTAGAAATACCTTGTGCTTTCGTGTGTTTTTGAAAGGTATTTTGGAATTCCTTAGTGCGACGATTTGCTTTATGATAACTCTTGTATCAGTCCTCAAGAGTGTTGATAAAGAATTTTGAAAAGGTTTTTGAAAATTGTTTTGTGTAAGTGTAAAAAGTTTGTTTTTTGAGCATAGCATCTAGGAACTATCTACTTTACTCGAAAGGTTCATTCTTTTCCTCCTTTCCTTTAGACAACTCTATCCTACTATTAGTGAGTAGGTAGCCCTAGCCGTTTGGATGTTTGAGGGACATTCAAAAGGATGTTTTATAGTCACAAAGGCAACTGGGCAAGAAACCTTAGTAACTATCCCATGGTTTTAAGATCATGTTTATCGAGGCAGCGTCGAAAGGATCGTCGAGGGACTTATGATCTTTAAACCGGAGGGTAGCCACTAAAATATCTCGTGTTTCGAGAGATGTGACTCTTTTTCGGAAGGCAACCAAAGTGGGAATACCCTAAAGGTGCGCATGTGAAATTGTATTGTGTTTCATCTATTTATCTTGTGTTAGGTTTTCTAGCATTTGATTATTATTCTTGCCATACAATCCTAATTAGCATACATCTAAACAGTTAATAATCTAAACCCATGGATTCGAAGGGAATCTCAGACTGTTCCCTAGGAACGTTATGATCTCATTCATATTAAACTTGTACTATCAATAGCCCTGAACACGAATCAAACAGGTTAAAAGTACTAATATGTTATGAAAATGCAGTTTTTTGGATTTGTAAACCTTTATCAATCGAAGATGCGTGGATCTGTGGCTTTAGGCGTGGAACTGCTTGCTTAGGAGCCTGAAAGTCTTTTTGGGAATCTCAAGAGAGGGATAGGATATTTGGTTTTGAGCGAGGAGGCCTGCAAAGTATGCTTCGATTCTGGCAGCTTTGGGATATTTTTATGATTTTCGTGTTGCTCTTTGGAGTGATTTGTGCGTGTAGGAAAAACGTTTTTTTTTTCTCCCTTGGCAATGTGTCTTTAGCTCTGTATTTATAGGGAGTAGTGGTGAATGGAAATGGCAAGAGACGGCCATTAATCAGGCTTTGAAGACAGAATCGAAAGCCTTAAACAGGTTTCCTTTTTGATGATTTCATGCCCTTTTGGGTTTTGAATGAACTTGGACAGGTTTCACTCCTGGACTCCTTCAAATGCCCTCAAGCCTTATTATTAAATTGGCTCTGAGTGGCTTCCTTCGATGGCTCTAGGCTTCAATTCGATTTGTTCACGGTTTCATCCTCATGGCTCCTTTGATTGAGTCCATTTATGTTGGTTGTTTGACCTGGAATATTCTCCTATTAGCCCAACCGAACACTTCCTTCTGGCCAGTCGTAGCTTCTTTTATTATTTCCTTCTAATGTAATTGTGCAGGAGGCTTGGGCTTGGTAGCATGTAGGACTTTGGCCAGCAAGCATCTTAAACCAGACTCATCAAAAGACAAAACAAACTTGTTTCCAACAATTGTGTGTCCTTCGAATGGACCAATTGTGTGTCCTTCGAAGGTATCACTTGTGAGTTTCTTCGAATGGGCCAAATGTACATCCTTCGAAGGCACCACTTGTGAGTTTCTTCAAATGGGCCAAATGTATGTCTTTCGAAGGCACCACTTGTGAGTTTCTTCAAATAGACCACATGCACCCCTTGCGCGTTCTTCGAATGGGCCACCAATGTGTGTTCATAATGTAGAAATCATGTGTTGAAGTGTTCAGAGGTGGATTCAAATCTAGCATGAGGGAAGCCATTTCTTTATGAATCGAAGCACGCGTGAAAGAAGTTCTTTCCTTATGAATCGGAGGCAGGCCTGAAGGATGTACTTGCCTTGTGAATCGAAGGCAATCACAAGAAGTACTTGCCTTGGGAATCGGAAGCATGCATGAAGGAGGTATTTTCCTAGTGAATCAAAAGCAAGCCTAGAGGAAGTCTTTTCCTTGTGGATCGAAAGCAAGCATAGAGGAAGCCTTTTCCTTGTGGATTGAAGGCCAACACAGAGGAAGCCTTTTCCTTGTGGATCGAAGTTAAGAACATATAAAGCCTTTTCATTGTGGATCAAAGGTAAGCATAGAGGAAGCCTTTTCCTTGTGGATCAAAGGCAATCTGAAGGAGGCCAAAGTCCAATCGAAGCTTGGGAAATTGAAGCAAGCTTGCTTTTCTTCAATTTGATGCTTGAAAGCCCAATATAATCCATGGAAACTATATGGGGCATCAAAATCCAATTGTATTTGTGCAAACCTGGACTTTTGGATATCCTTGTTAGGAAATGCCCTGAGAAAAGTGGGGGCAAATTTTGGGGTACAACAGCTGCCCTTGTTCAATCTTCTTAAACCTGAAGATTTAGATTAGCTTGTTTGCCTTTCGTGATCTAAAGGTGGAAGATGATTGAACACTAGAGTGCCCATAAATTTGCACTCGATGATGTGATGGTTGACTGTGGAGGGAATGGGCTTGATGATGCCATTTGGAGAAGATGACTGAGAGTTGTTCGAGATGGGCTTAAATATGCCATCCAAAGTAGATGTTGACTTCATAAGAGGTCTCTTTGTGGGGATCCCTGTTCCTGTTGTCTGAGGAGGACTCCGCTGGGGAATATTGATTTCTGTTGTTCTCTTGCTTGAGGAAAATTTGTGGGGAACAGAGTATAGGAGTTTCAGTTGTCTAAGGCTTTACTGGGGAGTTATCTCTAGACTAGAGAGATGAAAGTTTGCTATTTTCTGGTTTAAATCCAGGTTTCACAGTAACTTGCTGGGGAGAATGAAATTAACTTGTTATCTGGAAATGTATTAGAAGGAACCTGTGTAAGGCTGCTTCAGGATGAGTCCGTGTTAAACTTCATCTGGAGATTAAGATAAGAAACACGTGTAAGATTGCTTCAGGATGAGCCCATGTAAAGCTGCATCTGGAGATTAAGAAGAAACTCGTGTAAGATTGTTTCGGGATGAACCTATGTAAAGCTGCATCTGGAGATTGTGAGAAGAAACCCGTGTAATATTTCTTCAGGATGAGCCCGTGTAAAGCTGCATATGGAGATTATGAGAAGAAACCTGTGTAAGATTTCTTCAGGATGAGCCCGTGTAAAGCTGCATCTGGAGAGAAGGAACCCATGTAAGATTGCTTCATTTGTTCGTGTAAATAGTCACCCCGTCTGGTTTCGGGAATTGATCTACAATCAGTTGTTCACAAATAGTTGTCCGGAACTTGATTTTGTTGGTCGTTGAGATAGTTGCCCTGTCTGGTTTATGGTATTAATCTCTGACCTAAGAGAAAGGAAGATAGTTTCCTCGTCCTGTTTCGGGAGTTAATCTTCAATCTGCTCATGTAGATAGTTGTCCTGTTTGGTTTCAGGTATTAATCTATAATCAGTCGTCCACAGATAGCTGCCATCTCTGGTTTCAAGTATTAATCTGCTCATGTAGATAGTTGTCCTTTCGATCTTTCCTGAAAAGGTAAAGAATTAGCTGCATGCAATATCATGATGCATGAAGTGTAGATGATGCTCTCAAAATAAATGAGATTGTGATATGTGCATTCGTGCTGCATATGCTTTGACGCTTGTAAAATGGTGAATGAATGCAATGTATGAATGTGTCAGTCATTCTATTGCAGTGTTGCTGAACTGGGGAAAATAAATCCCTGACTGTTTCTGGGGATGAAGAGTGTAAGTCTTTAAATTTTGTTGAAGTTGAAATGCTGGGAGATAGATTTCCGTTATTAGAGAAATAAACTCTATTGAGGAAGGGGAACTCCATGAACCTCTTGGGGATTTTTATGAAATCCTTCTGGGGGATCTTGAAAAGCTTATGAACCAGGCTAGGGAATTCTTTTAAGATGTCACGGCAGTAATTAGATATTCTTGCTCTGCCAGGGATACAAGAACACCTGACATCATTAGGCTGTATGCTAAGGATATGGAAGTAACTTTATAGTAGGATGCTCCTGCCCCTACATCTACTGGAGAAGGTATTTGTCGGGGACATTGCGGATGGTTTGAATGTTATCCCGATTCCTGGAGTCTCAATTAAATGTTTATCAGGGAGATAAGTCTTCTGCTGATAGACAAGTGACGAGATGACGGGACATAGTCGTACGCTTTAATCCCTAACTTTTGCCTGGACCGTCCTTTTGGGTTTTCAGTCCACTGCGGTACCCTTTTTTGTCCAAGCCGCCTTTTCAGGTTTTTCGACTTGCCGGGTGTACAGATTTTCTCCATATGTATATCCCTAATTTTTGCCCGAACCCTTTTGGTTCGTCGGGATGCCCTTATTTTTGCCTAAGCCAGTCAACCTAGTGGGTCTTTATTCATGCGTAGTATTTACAGACTATGTCCGCGTTCATAGGGTGCAGAAAATTTTCCTTGTCCATAGTGGTAAGTGTTGCAACACTGTCAGAAAAGTGTTTGCTTGATCGCACCTGGCCCTTTGCTAGAATTTATGTCCAATGCCCCAATTGATTCAGGTGGAGATCTGCCCCTGGTTATTTGGCGCTTTTGAGAGATTCCTTGAATCTTGACTCGCCTACCCTAGGTCTTCTGGACATCATGCCATGCCCCTTGATTATGAAACGCTTGTTACTAGAAATGTCTTTCCATTTGAGGTGATTTTGTTCATTGAGAGGATTTCTGTTCATCGAATATCCGTTGTGCGAATTTCTCTGCTGTTGAACAAATAGTCATATGCAAATTAAAAAAATTCAAAGTTTATGTCTGTCTTGAAGTTTGGAAATTCCTTTTTTAATAAAACAAAAAAAAATTGTAAGAATGTGATATCAACTCGGGATTTGTAGCAAGCCTTACAGGAGTCAGGATACCTTTTATAACAATATGCTTTCGAACTAACTCACGCTTCAGCTAGTACTTTTAGGGGTTGTAACATGGCTTCATTCACGATTTAAGAAACAAAGGATAAAGGCTCAAACTTTATTTGTACACAACACGTTCTTCATGATGTTCTTCAGTCCTACACACAGTTAACTATCCGTTTAGATCCCAATTCAGTCTGGAATCTTGGCCCTGATGTTCTGGTGATGGTTCATAGATTGAACATTTGTTTTGAGAAGGCAGTCAATTTTAACCTTTTATTTTTATTGAGAATTTGTAACAACCTCTTTTTTTTATATTAGTATCCCTACTTTTTGCCTGAACTGTTTCTTTTATGATTACAGTCAGCAGGACGCCCCAGTTTTTTCTTCTTAAGTCTCCTTCATAGGTTATGACTTAACGGGCTTTTCTTTTGAGATATAATGACTGTCTGTTTCAATTATTATATGGAACCATCACCATCTTTGTTTTGGAAGGGCGTTGTGATACGGTGGCAGAACTGACTGTTTTTACTGGTTTGCATTTTTTGTTTGCAAAATGTCGCGGTAAGCAAGAGTCGCCATCGACTTTTATTTTATCCAATCAGGAAAAGGAAAAAGAACAGAAAAAAACCTTTTTCGAGAATGCTTCTGAGTACGGGAGGTAGATTATAGAAAGGGAAGGTGTTAGAACCCTTTCTATCCATGGTTTTCCATGGGCTCTTAGGTACTTTCTCATTTTAAAATTGCTTAGGTGTGTGTGCTTGTTTTGAAAAGTTTTGTTTTACGTCATTTTAACCCTTGTTTCAGTTCTCAAGGATATGACGAAGTTGTTTGGAAAATTGTTTTGAAAAGTGTTGATGTGAAAAGTTTATTTGTTTGTGCAAGTACTTAAGAGTTTTTCTACCTACTAGAAAAAGACTGTTTGTTTTCCTTTAGACAGCGCTATCCCATTATTAAGAATAGGTAGCACCGTCGCTGGAGTTTTTTAGGGACGTTCGAAGGGACAGATATGATCATAAAAGCAATGTTAGGAGGTGTTAGTAATCATCCTAAAGCCTTAAAGATTTTTTTCCGAGGAAACATCCGAATGGGTCATTTGAGATCTTTCGGGGCTAGAGGACGACCACTAACAAACCTTATACTTCATGACCGCTTAACCGAAGGCAACCGAAGTGGAATAAACCCTAGGAGTGAGCATGTGCGAGTGAATTTTTTCAGTTAATTTGTCTTTGCACATTTAGGTTATCTACTATTTTAATTTTCAAATATTCTTGCCATACAATCCTATTAGCATACATCTAACAGTTTATAATTACGGAAATTAAAGTGCGGGAATAGAAATCCTAACTATTACATGGCATTTGCAGATACAGAATTTTGATTGAAATTAAAATGCGAAATTAAAACCTAATTAAAGCTATTACAACCTCGGAGCAATTACAAAAATAATTTTAAAAAAGTAATTAAAACGCGCGACAAATTAGAAGCGAGGACGATTAGAAAACCTAAAATCTATTTGAGGAAAAAATATTTAAGTTATTTTTGAAGAAAAACTTAATTAATTACAAAAATCAAACCCTAATTTCTAATTGATTTTAATTATAAAAAGGAGTTAAATTAACCTAATTTTTAATTTAATTAATTAAAGAAAATAAATATTCTTATGAAAAAAAAGATTTTTTGGTGTTTTTGTAATTTTTTTGGTTTTTTGTAGTTAATTAAAAAAAGAATTAATTTGTGAAAACAAATAATTAAACAAATAAAAATGAATAAAGGAAATAACAAAAATTAAATTGGGCCTGTATAGCAATTGGAGGGGGGGTGTTGCTAAAAATATCCAGGCCCACCAAGCTGAAGCCTAGACAACGCGTGATCCAGTGAGGGGGCTTCCTGATGATACACCATGGTCCCTGGCAGGTGGAGGCGTTGGATCTGGTTGATCATGCATGTGATGAGATCCTGTGGTTGGATGTTGGAGATGCATGATGAGCGCTTGAGTTGGAGGCGCATGGGATCTGTTAAAGGAAAATAAAATAAGAAACTTGTTGGGACCTGGGATCGAACCCATGTCCTCTACCCTTTCCAACGTACACGATTGCCAGCTGCGCTACTTGTTTTGCTTGTCAATATAATAACAACAATATATAATATATAAAATATGGAAACTGGATCACAAATGCGCGTGGAATTCAAGATGGCCAATGGCATGGTGACAAATCATCGTCTCCTTCGTTGAGACCGTCGTCTTAGGGGTAGGACTTATACCCACAGGCAGACTCCATAGCTAAAAACATGTAACCTTCAAAAATCAACACAACGCATGATAAACAAATTCCAGTTACATGAATCAAACCGTCTTGATGCCACGAGCATCTTAGTACCCTTTTTTGTGGCCAATTTTACCTGTATGAAAAAACCTAAAACGACCAAGTAAACCCTAACAATGGCAAACATCAATATGTGCATCAAAAATCCAATTAAACAATCCAGACATGTTAAAAATACATTAATGATCACAAATATATCATTAAATCATGCTAATGATACGAGAATGATTGTTATCGATTTGAAAAAAGTAGGCAAATCGTATGAGATGTAGCAAGCGTTTCTGAGCGTGAAAGGACCTGCAATCGATTGGGTTAGCTTCTGGAAAAGTCCAAGAATTGTTTGAGAACGTTGGAAGGCCTTGAATTGTCCTATAGGGTAGAGATCAGATCACCACTTCTTGCCAAAATTTTGAGTTTGTTCTAGGGTTCTTCACGACTGCAACCTCTTATTTTTGTGCATGGCTTTGTTCATTATATATCCTTGAGGTTTTGCGTTTGTGTTCGCAAATGTTTCGGTTTAGCAAGAGTCGCCGCCGAATTTTATTTTATCCAAAAGGAAAGGTAAAAAAGCACAGGAAAGACCTTTGAGATTGTTTTTGGATTCGGGGGGAGATTATGAAAAGGGAAGGTGCTAGCACCCTTTTCATCCATGGTTTTCCATGGGCTCTTAGTTACTTGTTTTTAGATCACTTGCTTTTGCTTTTCAATTGTTTGAAATGGTGCTTTTGTGTGTGGTTTTGAAAGTGTTTTGAAAAGAGGCATTTGTTTAGGCAACCTTTGTAATGATTCTTGTTTGAATGTATACAAAGGTGTTTGTCTTTTGAAAAATGTTTCAATGTTTGAAAGTTGTTTGGAAATTGTTTTGAAATTGTGTATGTTTGTTTGAAAATAGCAAGGATGGTTTGCAATTTGATCAAGTAACTAGGAGTTGTCTACCCTACTCAAAAGTCTTTCCTACACATTTTTAACCCTTTGAAATTGTTGTTTTACCATTGTATTTGGTAAACAACACTATCTTTGGATGTTAAACGGGACAGGCGTGGGTCATCGTATGACCATGATAACAATATTGCCAAGTATCTTAGCAAATTTTTGGGGGACTAGATTATTTTTGTTTAGGCAACCAAGATAGCGTCATCGAGGGACTATGATCTTTTGTTTCGATTTTGTTTTGCCAAGATACCTAGCATGCATATCATGGCCATTTTAAGGCAACAAAGTGGATGAAACCATAGGGGTGCTTGTGTATAATGTGTTGTCCTTTTTCATGCATTTTTGTCTTGTGTTTAGTCATGCTATTTATTTGATTTTGGTCTTTGCATACAAAACCCTAATTTACTATCATGGTATATGAAAGCGATAAAATGCGTAAAATAAATCTAGACTATTACAACATTATTATGGGAAGGGGGATACAAGTTTGGATAGGGGGATATTGCTCAAAGTAAAACCCTAAAACTATTACAACCAAATTGAATTTATACAATAATAAATAAATGAACAATTATTTAAATGTACAATAAAATGTAAATATGCACAAATGTTTTTGTATTTATTTTATGTATGTAAAATAAATTTATTTATGTCTTAAAATATAAGAAAATAATATTAATTATTTTTTGAAAGGGTAAAAACCCTAATTTTTGTTTTAAAAGAAAATATGTTATATTATTTATTTATTCATTTTTGTTTTAAGAAAAATAATAACAATATATACAAAAATGTTAAAAAATTAAATATTGGTGAAAATATTATTTTATGTATATAATATAATAAAAATAAAATGTATAGTATTTTTTTTATTATTTTACAAATTTTATTTAGAAAATAAAGTATATTAACCTAATAATTTATTTATTATGCAAAAAATAAAATAAAAAAATATGAAAAAAATGGAAAAAAATAAAGAAAATATTTTTATGATTTTTAATGTTTAGGAAAAAATAAATAAAAGTCAGAAATGTGAAATATGCAAGAAAATATGAAAAATAAAAGAAATGGGCCAAGGGGGTGCATGAAGTAAAACAGGGGGTGTCAATAGTCAGACAAATCAGGCCCAGGCCCACTCCCACTTCATCCTTGTCCTTCAGAGAAAAAATGTGCGCGCCCTATTTCAAACTGTAACTCCTGCATACGTGTTTAAAAACAAAATCTTGCAACATGAAACTTGTAGCATTTTTAGTCACGATTCCATTGATATAAAAAACTTGACCTAACTCTCAAAGATCAGAGAGAATTTTGTCACCCCTAATTTTTGACCTAAAATTTTCAACAAGTTCAACTATAAAATACTCCTAGCTCAGTCAATATAAATGGAAGTTATGCATATGTACAGCTCAAGCACATTAAAGACTACATTTTTGCTTCACAAACCTAAGCCTAAAGATGTCTAAATAAAGAGATAGAAAGTTGGAAATTACCTTGTTCAGTCAAGTTCGAATATGGCAATGTAGCAACTTTGAATGAGGCCTTAAGTTCTTTTGAGCTTGCTTGATATTCCCTCAACCTTTCCCAATGCTCAGCTTGCTTTGAAATGGCTTGAATCTCCTTGTAGAACTTAACCTGCAAAGCTTCAAAATGAAAATAGTGAAGTGTGCAAACGAGGTTACAGTTGCAAAGTAAGGGCCTGGATAGTTTAGGTGTGTTGTATTGAATGTGTTTGAAATGGTTTCAAGCAAAACGCACGAGGAAAATTTGTTTTGGAAGTGGTTCTGCAGAAGATGCCCTGTTTGGGCAGGAACTTGGTGTTTTAGTGTTTTGGAGGGTTTGAGAAGTTGGCAACTCGTGTTTCTGGCTTGAGACAATATGCTGAGGTTGTTTGAAATGATGCCAAGACTTGGTTTTATCATATACAAAAGTTATAGACTTTTTGCAAGCTTACTTGCTTTTGAAGAAAAAGTTGAGTTGACAAAGCCAAAGCCTGTACAGGCTAGCTCAAGGCCTGCTGAGAGTTGGTAAACCTTTTCTGATGTTTATGGATCTTGTTTTCACGAAGAGATCAGGTTCAATGCTCAAGTTAAACAAAATTGCATAAAGTGTGCTTTATCAAAGTAGCAATGTAACCTTTTTGCCATTTTTGGATTAAACCTTTGTACAAAGCTTCAAAGATCAAAACAATGCTATTAACCAATGTATTTGCATTTAATTTATGAGTGTAGAAAGGATTAGAACATGTAAACCAAGTACAAGCATGATCCAAACTGATTTGCAAGTTGTAACATGGTGCAAAATGCCTTGGACAAAAGTGAGAAATGGCCATTTTCATTCCTTCGATTCTCCCTAACCATAAATGATCTTGGAGAGTTCTTGGACATTTTGGAAAGCTTGTAACATTCTCTACAATCCATATTTGAAATTAATTTTTATATTCCACTTGAACTAGGTGAAAATTTTCCATGAAGTTAGGTCAAAAATTTGCCTAAACTAGGACAAAATTTCACTAAGTTAGAAAAGTTTTTGGACCCTTATTCACAAAATCATAACTTGAGATCCAAGCATCTTTTGGGAAAACTTTGTGAATCAAAGTTGTATATTTTATGGAGGAATAAAACTTTCATGTTGGAATTTTGCTTTGAATCAAATTTCATCATGGTGAAAAAGTTGGGAAAAGTTGGGAAAAAATAAGAAATTTTCATAACTTAGAAAATTTCTAAGTTATGAAAATTTTCAAACTTAAACCCTAATTTTCAAAATTAGGTTTCTTGGTGAAAAATTTTCATGTTTTGACACATCTTGTTGAAATATGGCCCTTGGCACTTGATTTTGACCAAAAAGTCAAAGTTTGACTTTTCAGTGTACAGTTGATTTTTGATTAGTTGACTGGAAAATTTATCTGTCAATTCAATGCATTTGAGATCTTTTGAACCTTATGATTAGGTCAAGATGATGTCATTGAGTCCTTAAAACCATGCTTGAACCCAATTTGCCATTGGCTAGGTGAAAAATCAGAAATTGCCCTTTCTCAGTCAAAACCCTAAAAATGACCATTTTGCCCTTTTGATGATCTGATCAAATTTCTTGAGGAGTTGTGGTCCAAACTTGATCAAATGGTTCATATGAGTCTATAATGTTGATGTGGATCAAAAATTATGAGGTTTGACTGTAAATTGGCCACAATTGACTTTTTCTCCAATACAGCTAATTTTTAGGTCAACTGTCCAATTGACTGGGCAAAAATTTGATTCAAGGCTTAAAACTTGGTATGAGCAATCTTATAAGTCCAATATGGAGTATGAAAGTCATATGAGGCATTGGAAGTCCAAAAATCCCTGTGCAAACTCAAACCCTAATTTCAGGTCAATAGTGCAAGGAAATGTCTTGAGTTGAGCAAACCCTAATCTGGTCTTGAGTCCAAGGAGTCTTGTGAGGAGAATCTTGATAAAATGAGAGGGAAAATTTTGGGGTACAACAGCTGCCCCTATTCAATCTTCTTGAACTTGAAGAGTTAGATTGGCGATTTTTGTCGTTCGTGACTCGAAGGTAAAAGATGATTGGACACTAGAGTGCCCGTAAATTTGCACTCGTCAAAATGTGGTTGAGGGAATGGGCTTAAAGTTGCAATTTGGAGATGTGATAGAAGTTTGTTGGAGATGGGCTTAAAGATGCCATCCAAGAATGTTTGTTAAATTGAATGTTATAAGTCAAAAGAATGAGTATCAGAATGGTATTCGCGTCTGGAACGTATCTGAATTGTATCTGGAGACTGAGTCTGTATGAGCAAGGGAATAGCTATCGTGTCTAGAGCGTGTCCGAGCTGTAACTGTATTTGATTCTTGAATGAATAACAGAATGACTTCTATGTCTGGAGTGTATCTTTATTGTATCTGAATCTGAATAAGCGACAGAATAGCATCCGTGTCTGGAGCATCTATGGGCTGGGGAAAAAGTCATAATAAGAGACAAAATGGAAACTGTGTCTGGAGCGTATCTGGATTGTATCTGGAGTTGAGATCTGTATGAGTAGCAGAATGACTTCCGTGTTTGGAGTGTATCTGAAGTCTGTATTTGACTAAGCAATAGAATAGCATCCGTGTCTGGAGCATCTCTAAGTTGTATCTGAATTCTGTATCTGAATAAACAATAGAATAGCATCCGTGTCTGGAGCATCTCTAAGCTTTATCTGAATTCTGTATTTGAATAAGCAACAGAATAGCATCCGTGTCTGGAGCATCTCCGAGCTGTATCTGAATAAGCAATAGAATAGCATCCGTGTCTGGAGCATCTCTAAGCTGTATCTGAATTTTGAATCTGAATAAGCAATAGAATAGCATTCGTGTCTGGCGCATCTCTAAGTTGTATCTGAATTATGTATTTGAATAAGCAATAGAATAGAATTCGTGTCTGGAGCATCTCTAAGTTGTATCTTGATTTTGAATTCCAAATGAGTAAAAGAATGACTTCCGTGTCTGCAGTGTATCCGTATTGTATCTGAAATCTATGAATATTTGTTAAAGATAGTTGTTAATCTTATCCTGAAAAGGGTAAAATGTTAGCTGAAACACAAAGTTATGTTGCATGAAATGTATGATGCAATAAAATGTGTTTTATAAATGTTTATGATATATGCGCATGTAAGCTGATTCGTTGTATTGCTGAGGAAAATAAATCCTTGACAGCTGGGGATAATGAAATCCTTGACTGCTGCCGGGGAAAATAAATCCTTGACCGCTGCTGGAGGTTCAAATGCTTTGATTGCTAGGGATGAGAAAATCCTTGACAACTTCTGTGGGGATGTGAGAATCCTTCATGTTCTGAAGTTGGAGTATTGACAAAATCTGTTGTGAGAGTAATGCCAAACTGCTTGAGAAATCTTCTTGGGAAATCCAAATAACTTTGAAGACCTCTACTGGGGGTTAAATAATGGGAATCCTTACTCGGTTGGGGAATAGGGAAAACTCTGGCGATCTCTACCGGGGATCAAACAAAGGAAAACTTTGATCTGCTAGAGAATAAGGAAAACTCTGATGGCTTCTGCGGGGAACTAAGAATGAGAATCTTCAATCTCCTGGGGAATTTGAATCCTTGGGGACTTCATGCTGGGGAGATCAGGAGTTTGAGAATCTTCAATCTGCAGGGGATTAAAAATTCTGAAAAATTCATGCTGGGGAGTAACAAAGACTCTGGCAACTTCACTGGGGAATCAAGAATGAGAATCTTCAATCTGTTGGGGAGTAAAAACTCTGTGGGGAAGAAGGCTTATTGCTGGAGAGTAAGTTCAGGACTCTGAGGGAAAAAGCTATACTGCTGGGGAGTAGCTATCCTGCTGGGGGAGATCAGGAGTTTGGGTTGTATGCCAATCTACTGGGAGTCAAGAATGAGAATCTTCATTTTGTTGGGGATATCAGGAGTTTGGGTGTATGCCAATCTACTGGGAGTCAAGAATGAGAATCTTCATTCTGTTGGAGATATCAGGAGTTTGGGTGTATGCCAATCTACTGGGAGTCAAGAATGAGAATCTTCATTCTGTTGGGGATATCAGGAGTTTGGGTGTATGTCAATCTACTGGGGAGTCAAGAATGAGAATCTTCATTCTGTTGGGGATATCAGGAGTTTGGGTGTATGTCAATCTACTGGGGAGTCAAGAACGAGAATCTTCATTATGTTGGGGATATCAGGAGTTTAGGTGTATGTCAATCTACTGGGAGTCAAGAATGAGAATCTTCATTCTGTTGGGGATATCAGGAGTTTGGGTGTATGCCAATCTACTGGGGAGTCAAGAATGAGAATCTTCATTCTGTTGGGGATATTAGGAGTTTGGGTGTATGCCAATCTACTGGGGAGTCAAGAATGAGAATCTTCATTCTGTTGGGGATAAAACAAAATTTAATTGTTATCTGGTTGATTCTCAGATTTTAAGACAACTTGCTGGGGAATCTGGAGAAAACTTGAATGGTTTCCACTGGGGATTGATAGTTGGAAATTTTACTTGACTGGGGAAGAAGATTTCATCTCCGCTAAGGGTCTTTAGTTCAAAGTTTTTACTCCACTGTGGATTGAGAGTTTGAAGTTTTAACTCTGATGGGAATTAAGGATTTGAAATTTAACTCCGTTGGGGATATGTATTTCAATGGTTTTGGCTCCACTGGGGATCTAGATGATGTACTGCACAGATTGTGTATGGAAATGGGCTTAAAGATGCCATCCAAAAGTGATTGTCGACGGAAAGTTTAAACTAGATATGAACAGAGAATGAATCAGAATAAACCATTGGGAGATTTATCTGAAACAGTAATAATCTGGAAACGAATCAAAATAAACCGTTGAGAGATTTATCTGATCCAGTAAGCATCTTGGAATATCTTTAACTGGAATAAGAATTCGGGAGATCTTAGTGTCAATCTAACTGAACCAGAGAAGGTCTTGAATTAACTTTGACTGGATAAGAATCAGGGAGATCTTAGTGCCGATATGACTGAACCAGACGAAAGTCTTGGAATATCTTCAACTGATGTCGGGGAACCGTTAAATCCTGGACTGTTGTTGAAGAGTATGTGTGTCTTCAAACTTTGCTTTGAATGTTTCCACTGGGGATTCTTGTCTCGTTGTTTGAGGAGGACTCCGTCGGGAAATGTTGATCTTTGTCTTGAGAGGAATAGAATTTTAAGAGCTTCAGTCGTCCGTTATTCTACTGGGGAGTCATTTCTGTTGAAATTTAGGAACTTCGGTCGTCCATTATTCTTCTGAGGAATCATCTCTGTTGAAGAGGAAAGTTGAATGAACTACTATCTGGTCGTGGTCCAGGCACCATAGCTTAATTTTGTGAGAATTTGATTGCATCTTTCCTTTGTTGGGATTGACGCTCAATGCCCCAAGTGACGGGGACGGAGACTTGCCCCTGGTTACTCTGCACTTTGAGAGATTTCTTGAAATCTTGACTGGACTGCCCCAGGTGTGCTGGACAATGACATGTCATGTCCTCTTGTTGATAGGAGACTTTTTGCAACGGAAGTGTCATCCCGCTTGAAGTGACTCTGTTCACTGAGAGAGCTTTTCGTTCATTGGATATTCATTGTGTGAATTTCTTCGCTGCCAAACAAATAGCCATATGCAAACAACGATATTCAAATAATGCAAAGTTTATGCTTGTCTTGAAATTTTGAAAATGCATTTTTTTAGCAGAAAACTTTTGTAAGAAAAATTCAACTCAAGATTTAGAGCAAAGCCTTATAGGAGTCAGGATACCTTTTGTAATAGTATGCTTTTGAACTAACCCATGCTTCAATTAGGACTTTTGAAGGGTTGTAACGTGGCTTGGTTCACGGTTTAAGAAACAAAGGATAAAGGCTCAAAGTGTATTTGTACCCACCCGCTCTTCGTGATGTTCTTCAGTCCTAAACTCAGTTAATCGTACGTTTTAAACTCCAAATGAGTCTGGAATGAAATTTTGGTGATGGTTCAAATAAGTTAAATTTGTTGGAAGGAAGACATTTTTGCAACATTATTTTTGTTGAGGACTTGTAGTGACCTCTTTCTTTTGATTTATTATCCCTAACTTTTGCCTGACTGTTCTTGTTTTGAGATTATAGCCAGTGGGATGCCCCCGTTTTTTTTTCTTTAAGTCTCCTTCGTAGGTTTTGACTTAGTGGGCTTTTCTCTTGAGAGCTAATGATTGCCTATGCGATCGGGGACCATCATTGTCTTTTGATTCCAGAGGAAAGTTTTTGATGTCATTCATTGTATTACAAGATGAGAGTTTGCAACTTTAACGTGCGTTTGAATTAACTGAGAGACTACCCTGCCCCAGGTTTTGATTAAAGGTTTCAATTTGTGTTAAAACAGAAAACTTCTACTTCTTTGGCTCGAAGGGGTTGACTAGGGATTATCTTCCTTATAACTCCAGTGTTTAGGATTTGAAAGAAACGCATGTACATCGTCAGTAAGGTCTGTCCAAAAGCATAATGTATGAGATTATGGCATTGTTTTCGTCATCCTCCCTCTAAAAGTTTGTGTCATAAGAAGAATAAAAAGCAAGTTTTAAATATAGTGAAAATGAAAAGATGAATTCAAGACAAACATATGCAATGCATTAATGAAACAGAGTTTGACATCAACAGATAATTGTTTGAATAAAAAAAGAAATTACAATTGGAAATTCAAAATGAACAGAAGCCTCTTTGTTCGAACTTGTCATTTTAGGTGGAGAGCCCTCAACGGAAGATTTTCATCTGGCCATCTTGTGTGAACTCCAGTGTTGTTTCTTTAATCAGATCTTGAATTTTGTTTCTCAATTCCCAACAGCTATCGGTGTCATGTCCAGGACTGTTGGAGTGATACGTACATCTTGCATTTGGATTGTACCTTAGAGAGGCTATGTTGGGATTCCAAGGGGGGTCCCTTAATACAATCAGATCGACTTCCAACAAGCGTTGCAGCACTTGAGATAATTACATGCTAATCTCAGTGAAGCGTTTTTCAGATGTATTCCGCTTACGCTGATTACCCTGTTGACATTGGTGAGGTTGTTGTTGGGCTTGTGACCCTGAAGCAAATTGGGGAGGTTTTCTCTCGGCTTCTTGTCTCAAGGGAGGCTGAATGATGACTTGATCCTCAACCCTAGTTGCTTGCCCCATTTGGTTACATTCATCCCGATGAAGCCTGTTGATGAGGACCCTTAGCTCTTCTAGTCCTTGAGCCAGGTTTTGAATAAGAGCCATCTGGCCCACCAGCTGTCCCATCATCTGGACTTTCATTATGGCTATCTCAGTTCGTAGAAGCTCCAACTGATCATCTTTGTTGCCCTCAGGATTCCCCGTGATCATGCCCCTAGTGAGGAGGGATTTCACTTCTTCCTGCCCCTTGGATAGGTTCAAGAACATCTCTTGAAGTTGAGCGTTTTGAGCCTAGACGTCCTTGATAGTCTTCTCTAGAGCCATCTCTACTGAAATAAACAGTAGGAAGATAAGAAGACCTGGTGTGAAGACCTGTTTATGCATATGATGAATGATATGTATTCATGTAATGCATTCAAGGATTCAGAAATTCAAATTTGTTTTAAACAAAAAGGAACACATGTTATATTAATAAGATAGGATTTGTTAGTACATCAATGCCCCATGGGCAAAATAATACAAAACACTAAGGTAAAAAGACGTTGCGCATCCTCTTTGGTGCAATGTAGGTGTTGAGAGTCTGCTCTTCGTGAAGTTGACGAGTAAGTTCCAAAACCTTCTTCTCGCTTGCGTAGAATTAGGCTTCAAAAGTGTCGCGCTCTCCCTTGAGTTGTATCCAACTCCTTTGTAGATCTTCGAGTGATGTTGGCATATCAGGATGTAGGAGGGTGTATGGAACCTCTCCTTCCATAATAGGCTCTATAATCACAGGTAGAATGTAGGGGTAAGGCATCATAAGACTTTGGGCGGGTTCATACCCACTTGAGGTAAGGCTCAAGGGGGGTGGAATTCTTATGTTCCAAGGTCTTACTGTCCACCTTGTTAGGCCTCCTCCAAGCTCGGATAAACCTTTGTCGAAGTCCTTGATCGTCGTTGTCGAAGTCAAAAACCAAGTCTGGAATCAGTATGTCACGTGGGCCATCCCTTCGGGCATACCCAAATTGTCTCAGAGCCAAGCAGGGGTTGTAGGTAATGCCTCACCTAATTCCAAGTAGAGGGACATTAGGGAATTCTCCACAACAGTCAATGATGATGACATTCTCTTTTGATCGAGAACACCAATGAATATCTGAATGTGTAAGGGTCATCAACCGTTGTGACCACCTCAAACCTTGCTCATTCTTCAAAACGGATTGGGGAAGATGAGAAATAAACCATCTTGCCAGTAGAGGAGTGCAACATATGAGAACACCTCTTTTCCTCATTGTTCGAGTGTGAAAGGAGTGGAGGATATCCCTAAGCAATGTAGGCATCGGGTTGCGAGCCATGAAGATTTTGACAGCACTCACATCTATAAACTGGTTAGGCTTTGGGAACAAGACCAGCCCATAGATGAGAAGAGCTACAATATCCTCAAAAGCTTGTAAGTCCAAGGAATCCCAGCAGCTTTGGGCCTTCTCAAACAAGAACTTTGACAAGAAGCCTTTGACACCACTTCTAGTTTCCCAGTGACTTGTGACGTCAGATGGTTGCAAGTGCAGGGCTTGAGCAACATCTTCAGGCTTTGGGTCTCTTTCCGTACCGTTGAAAGGTAGTTGATGGAGAATAGGAATCCTCAAGAGTTGAGAAAATTCCTCCAAAGTAGGCACAAGTTAGTAGTCAGGAAATGTGAAGTAGTGGTGTAGGGGGTCAAAGAACTGGAAGAGAACTTTCACCATGTCTTCCTCAGTTTTGGTGTTGACTAAGTTGAGAAGACGACCATGCCTCTCGATGAATGGAGAATTCTCAGGAATCCTTGAAGCTAGCTCCTTGAGTTGAGGAGGAATTCTTACAAGGTTGATCTGGATAGTTTTCCTGCGAAGTGATTCCATTACCTACAAAACAGGAACAAAGATGAAAATCCAAATCCTTGAAATGGTTAGTGGATGCATATGATGCTTCATGATGTTCATGATGTTATGCACAAGTATATATGTACAAGCAAATCACACAAGTTCCTAGTTTCAGGCTTGCATGGGGTTTCATAGGTAAGTACCCTCTTGAAGTTTAGTTGGCTCAACCTGTCCTAGAAATAGTAACCGGGTTCTAAGGAGCTCAATATCACCGGATTGTTTTCTATGTTCATTGTTTCAGTTTAGCCACTTTACTGGCGACCAAAATATTCCAAGAAAACAACCCTCAATGAGTGTATTATATAGTATCTACCAACTTCGGACTGCACCAAAGCCGGTCATCTCACTACATCCTAAAAGGCCAAGTTGGTCAAGTAAAGGTTCTAAAAGTCTATTAGTGCTTCATGACATCACTCAGCGGCCCCGTATTCTCTTTGATTGACTCAAAGGCTACCGGTAGCCACAAATATGTCGCACTAATATAGCTATTGCTTCAACCATGTCGGTATACCCTGCACAGTTTCCATAATGTATTGCTATTTACCTATGAATGTTTCCCAAATCCGGGTAGAGGATTCAAACCCAAACAATAGAACCAAAGTGTAAAGCATACAAGTCAAGCAAAATAAGCATGTAAAGGTGATCTAAAACCCTAAGGTAACCCCACTAAGATCAACACTCCCCAGCAGAGTCGCCATTCTGTAACGCGGTGGGAGAACTGACTTGAGGTTTTGTGTTTGTGTTCGCAAATGTTTCAGTTTAGCAAGAGTCGCCACCGACTTTTATTTTATCCAAAAGGAAAGGTAAAAGAGCACAGGAAAGACCTTTGAGATTGTTTTTGGGTTCGGGGGGGAGATTATGAAAAGGGAAGGTGCTAGCACCCTTTTCATCCATGGTTTTCCATGGGCTCTTAGTTACTTGTTTTTAGATCACTTGCTTTTGCTTTTCAATTGTTTGAAATGGTGCTTTTGTGTGTGGTTTTGAAAGTGTTTTGAAAATAGTCCTTTGTTTAGGCAACCTTTGTAATGATTCTTGTTTGAATGTATACAAAGGTGTTTGTCTTTTGAAAAATGTTTCAATGTTTGAAAGTTGTTTGGAAATTTTTTTAAAATTGTGTATGTTTGTTTGAAAATAGCAAGGATGGTTTACAATTTGATCAAGTAACTAGGAGTTGTCTACCCTACTCAAAAGTCTTTCCTACACATTTTTAACCCTTTGACATTGTTATTTTACCATTGTA
This sequence comes from Vicia faba, assembly GCA_948472305.1. Classification (NCBI taxonomy): domain Eukaryota; kingdom Viridiplantae; phylum Streptophyta; class Magnoliopsida; order Fabales; family Fabaceae; genus Vicia; species Vicia faba. The sequence continues at coordinate 581,004,835 of OX451736.1, read as the reverse complement.
TTTGGTAAACAACCCTATCTTTGGATGTTAAACGGGACAGGCGTGGGTCACCGTATGACCATGATTACAATATTGCCAAGTATCTTAGCAAATATTTGAGGGACTAGATCATTTTTGTTTAGGCAACCAAGATAGCGTCATCGAGGGACTATGATCTTTTGTTTCGATTTTGTTTTGCCAAGATACCTAGCATGCATACCATGGTCATTTTAAGGCAACAAAGTAGATGAAACCCTATGGGTGCTTGTGTACAATGTGTTGTCCTTTTTCATGCATTTTTGTCTTGTGTTTAGTCATGCTATTTGTTTGATTTTGGTCTTTGCATACAAAACCCTAATTTACTATCATGGTATATGAAAGCGATAAAATGCGTAAAATAAATCTAGACTATTACAACATTATTATGGGAAGGGGGATACAAGATTGGATAGGAGGATATTGCTCAAAGTAAAACCCTAAAACTATTACAACCAAATTGAATTTATACAATAATAAATAAATGAACAATTATTTAAATGTACAATAAAATGTAAAAATGCACAAATGTTTTTGTATTTATTTTATGTATGTAAAATAAATTTACTTATGTCTTAAAATATAAGAAAATAATATTAATTATTTTTTGAAAGGGTAAAAACCCTAAGTTTTGTTTTAAAAGCAAATATGTTATATTATTTATTTATTCATTTTTGTTTTAAGAAAAATAATAACAATATATACAAAAATGTTAAAAAATTAAATATTGGTTAAAATATTATTTTATGTATATAATATAATAAAAATAAAATGTATAGTATTTTTTTTATTATTTTACAAATTTTATTTAGAAAATAAAGTATATTAACCTAATAATTTATTTATTATGCAAAAAATAAAATAAAAAAATATGAAAAAAATGCAAAAAAATAAAGAAAATATTTTTATGATTTTTAATGTTTAGGAAAAAATAAATAAAAGTCAGAAATGTGAAATATGCAAGAAAATATGAAAAATAAAAGAAATGGGCCAAGGGGGTGCAGGAAGTAAAACAGGGGGTGTCAATAGTCAGACAAATCAGGCCCAGGCCCACTCCCACTTCATCCCTGTCCTTCATAGAAAAAAATGTGTGCGCCCTTATTCAAACTGTAACTCCTGCATACGTGCTTAAAAACAAAATCTTGCAACATGAAACTTGTAGCATTTTTAGTCACGATTCCATTGATATAAAAAACTTGACCTAACTCTCAAAGATCAGAGAGAATTTTGTCACCCCTAATTTCTGACCTAAAATTTTCAGCAAGTTCAACTATCAAATACTCCTAGCTCAGTCAATATAAATGGAAGCTATGCATGTGTACATCTCAAGCACATTAAAGACTACATTTTTTCTTCACAAACCTAAGCCTAAGGATGTTTAAATAAGGAGATAGAAAGTTGGAAATTACCTTGTTCAGTCAAGTTCGAATATGGCAATGTAGCAACTTTGAATGAGGCCTAAAGTTCTTTTGAGCTTGCTTGATATTCCCTCAACCTTTCCCAATGCTCAGCTTGCTTTGAAATGACTTGAATCTCCTTGTAGAACTCAACCTGCAAACCTTCTAAATGAAAATGGTGAAGTGTGCAAACGAGGTTACAGTTGCAAAGTAAGGGCCTGGACAGTTTAGGTGTGTTGTATTGAATGTGTTTGAAGTGGTTTCAAGCCAAACGCACGAGGAAAATTTGTTTTGGAAGTGGTTCTGCAGAAGATGCCCTGTTTGGGAAGGAACTTGGTGTTTTGGTGTTTTGGAGGGTTTGAGAAGTTGGCAACTCGTGTTTCTGGCTTGAGACAATATGCTGAGGTTGTTTGAAATGATGCCAAGACTTGGTTTTATCATATACAAAAGTTATGGACTTTTTGCAAGCTTACTTGCTTTTGAAGCAAAAGTTTAGTTGACAAAGCCAAAGCCTGTACAGGCTAGCTCAAGGCCTGCTGAGAGTTGGTAAACCTTTTCTGATGTTTATGGATCTTGTTTTCACGAAGAGATCAGGTTCAATGCTCAAGTTAAACAAAATTGCATAAAGTGTGCTTTATCAAAGTAGCAATGTAACCTTTTTGCCATTTTTGGATTAAACCTTTGTACAAAGCTTCAAAGATCAAAACAATGCTATTAACCAATGTATTTGCATTTAATTTATGAGTGTAGAAAGGATTAGAACATGTAAACCAAGTACAAGCATGATCCAAACTGATTTGCAAGTTGTAACATGGTGCAAAATGCCTTGGACAAAAGTGAGAAATGGCCATTTTCATTCCTTCGATTCTCCCTAACCATAAATGATCTTGGAGAGTTCTTGGACATTTTGGAAAGCTTGTAACATGCTATACAATCAACCTTTGAAAGGCATTTTGAGATTCCACTTGGAACTAGGTGAAACGTTTCCATAAAGTTAGGTCAAAGATCTGCCTAAACTAGGGCAAAATTTCACTAAGTTAAAAAAGTTTTTGGACCCTTATTCACAAAATCATAACTTGAGATCCAAGCATCTTTTGGGAAAACTTTGTGAATAAAAGTTGTAGATATTGTGGAGGAATACAACTTTCATGTTGGAAGTTTCCTTTGAATCCAATTGCATCATGGTGAAAAAGTTGGGAAAAGTTGGGGAAAAATAAGAAATTTTCATAACTTCGAAAATTTCTAAGTTATGAAAAATTTCAAATTTAAACCCTAATTTTCAAAATTAGGTTTCTTGGTGAACAAGTTTCATGTTTTGACACATCTTGTTGAAATATGGCCATTGGCACTTGATTTTGACCAGAAAGTCAAAGTTTGACTTTTCAGTGTACAGTTGATTTTTGATTAGTTGACTGGAAAATTCATTTGTCAATTCAATGCATTTGAGATCTTTTGAACCTTATGATTAGGTCAAGATGATTTCATTGAGTCCTTGAAACCAGCTTGAACCCAATTTTCCATTGGCTAGGTGAAAAATCAGAAATTGCCCTTTCTCAGTCAAAACCCTAAAAATGACCATTTTGCCCTTTTGATGATCTGATCAAATTTCTTGAGGAGTTGTGGTCCAAACTTGATCAAATGGTTCATATGAGTCTATAATGTTGATGTGGATCAAAAATTATGAGGTTTGACTATAAATTGGCCACAGTTGACTTTTTCCCCAATATAGTTGATTTTTAGGTCAACTGTCCAATTGACTCGGCAAAAATTTGATTCAAGGCTTGAAACTTGGTATGAGCAATCTTATAAGTCCAATATGGAGTATGAAAGTCATATGAGGCATTGGAAGTCCAAAAATCCCTGTGCAAACTCAAACCCTAATTTCAGGTCAATAGTGCAAGGAAATGTCTTGAGCTGAGCAAACCCTAATCTGGTCTTGAGTCCAAGGAGTCTTGTGAGGAGAATATTGATAAAATGAGAGGGCAAATTTTGGGGTACAACAGTAGGGTTACTTCGTAATGAAAGCCTGGATAGTAGGGCTGTGAGAAGGAACCTGGATAGTAGGGTTACTTCGAAATGAAAGCCTCGATAGTAGGGTTGTAAGAAGGAACCTGGATAGTAGGGTTGCTTCAGGATAAAAAGCCTGGATAGTAGGGTTGTGAGAAGGAACCTGGATAGTATGGTTACTTCAAAATGAAAGCCTGGATAGTAGGGCTATGAGAATGAACCTGGATAGTAGGGTTACTTCGAAATGAAATCCTGGATAGTAGGGTTGTGAGAAGGAACCTGGATTGTAAGGTTGCTTCAGGATAAAAGCCTGGATAGTAGGGCTGTGAGAAGGAACCTGGGTCATAGGGTTACTTCGAAATGAAAGCCTGGATAGTAGGGTTGTGAAAAGGAACCTGGATAGTAGGGTTACTTCGAAATGAAAGCCTAGATAGTAGGGCTGTGAGAAGGAACCTGGATAATAGGGTTGCTTTAGGATAAAAGCATGGATAGTAGGGCTGTGAGAAGGAACTTGGGTCGTAGGGTTACTTCGAATTGAAATCCTAGATATTAGGGTTGTGAGAACGAACCTGGGTCGTAGGGTTACTTCGAAATGAAATCCTGGATAGTAGGGGTGTGAGAAGGAACCTGGATAGTAGGGTTACTTCGAAACGATAGTGTAGATTAGTTGACCCGTTTGGTTTTGGGAACTGAGTTTCCATTAGCCGTCTGCATACATGATCTGTATAACTGCTGGATTTGTTGAAGCTAGTCATTTTTTTCTTGAAAAGATATCAGGGTTAGTTATATGTGATGCATGAAATGCAGGGTGAGATGATGTTCTCAAAATAAATGAGATTATGTTGTATATTATATGTATGTGTATGTCCAAGAAATGCTATCGGTGTATGCATGCGTCTGGGAAAATAAATCCCTGACTGTTATTGGAGATTTATGAATATCCTGTCTTGAGAATAGCTCTGCGGAGAACAAACTTAGGAAGTGAATTTTAGTAGCTGAAGTGCTGAACTCTGTCAGGGATTAAGCCTTTGTATCTAGAGAAATAAACTCTGCTCGGGGGATGACATTTACTGACTCGCCCGTGATTATGGAACACGGATGGGGTATATAGTTGTCAGGTTTCAGAATGATCTTGGCTGGGGAGGTTACGTCCTATTTCGGGAAGGCTGACATCAATGCTTTTGAATACTTTTACTTTGTGGGGAGTGTATGTACCCGTGATGGTGTTCCAAAGCTGACTTTATCCCGATACCTGCTGGGCGGAGTAACCGTCGAGTTTGGCACTTCTTGTCTTTTTTCCTGTTTCTGGAATTACGAGTAATTGTCTTTTGTTTCTTATGTAAATGTTTATGAGCAGCAATCATTTTCAAATGCATATATCAAAAATAAGTCATTGGACGTTCTTGCAAAACAAAACAGAAAAAGAAAAATAGATCGAAGCTTCTTGTGAAAATGATTTGTATTGATTTTTGAAGTTGGGTTGTAATAGGCGTTTTTGTACAAGGAGGCTGACGCTCTAGTAAGAGAACACCGCCAAAAGATAGAAACTATACAATTTGTGTAAAATAAATACAAAAAAAACATCTATGTGAAACAACCCCATTGGGTTCCAATTCTGCTATTGCCTTTATATCTTCAAGCGTCTCATCACTTTGCTTCTTGGCCGAAAGTTGATCAGATTGATTGGTGTCGTCCGAGCTTGATAGTCGATACTGAAGTCTGGTCGCAAGATGATCCAATGAGACATAGTGGTACACTTCATATCCCTAAATTTTTCCTGGACCGCCCTTTCGGGTTTTCAGTCCACCGGAATACCCTTTTTCTCCCAAGCCGCCCTTTTGGGTTTTCGACTTTCCAGGCGTACAAATTTTTTCATTTTCATCCCTTACTTTTGCCTGAACCCTTTTGGTTCGCCGGGAAGCCCTTATTTTTTCCTAGGCCAGTCAACCTATCGGGTCCTTTAATTAGGCATAGTATCTTTTCACTATGTTTGCATTGACAGTGTGAGGAAGGTCGTCACCGTCCATGGTAGTTAGAATCATAGCTCCACCCGAGAAAATGTTCTTAACCACAAATGGTCCCTCGTACGTGGGGGTCCATTTGCCCTTGGGATCACCTTGAGGAAGTATGATGCGTTTGATTACTAGATCCCAGACTTGATATTCTTGACGTTTGACTTTCTTGTTAAAAGCCTTGATCATTCGCTTTTGATACGTCTGACCATGGCAGATAGCAGTAAGTCTCTTTTCATCTATTAGATTTAACTGATTGAGTCGGGTTCGGATCCAGTCATCTTCGTTCAACCTTGTATTCTTCATAATCCTGAGAGAAGGTATCTGGACTTCGATGGGTTGGACTGCCTCCATGCCATATACCAGAGAATAGGGTATTGCCCCTGTCGACGTCCGTGCTGAGGTACTGTACCCATGAAGAGAAAATGGTAACATCTCATGCCAGTCTTTTTATGTCATCGTCATCTTCTGTACAATCTTCTTGATGTTCTTGTTAGCTGCTTCAACAATGCCATTCATCTTTCGCCGGTATGGAGAAGAATTATGATGTTGTATCTTGAACTATTTACAGAGCTCGGTGATTATCGTGTTGTTGAGATTCGTACCATTGTCAATAATAATTCTCTCTGGCACACCATATCGACAGATCAAACTATGTCAGATAAACCGCGCCACACGTTCTTGGTTACTGTAGCAAAAGAGGCTGCCTCAACCCACTTCGTAAAGTAATCAATGGCTACTAGGATGAAGCGATGTCCATTGGAAGCGGTGGGCCTGATTTCTCCGATCATGTCGATGCCCCACATGGCAAAGGGCCACGGAGCTGTCAAAAAATTTAAGGGGACCGGAGGCACATGCACCTTATCAGCGTAGATTTGTCACTTATGACAAGTTTGAGAGTGCTGATAACAATCGGCTTCCATAGTGGACCAGTAGTATCCTGCCCGTAGGATCTTCTTAGCCATGGTGTGTCCACTAGAATGGGTTCTGAAGGTGCCTTCATGTAGATCTGTCATTATCCTCTCTGCTTCACTTTTGTCAACACATTGTAGTAGTGTGGAGTCATGGTTGCGTTTATAGAGGATTCCATTACTGAGGAAGAACTTTGCAGCGAACCTTCTCAGAAATTTCTTATCATTGACAGATGCCCCTTCGGGATACTCTTGAGCCTCGAGAATCCTTTTGACTTCGTGAAACCAGGGTTCCCCTGCCACTTCTTTAGTATCGATTTCATAGCAGTGTGCTGGTTCATCCAACCTCTCAATGGTGATTTGGGGAGCTTCATTGTCCCGCCTGACTTTGAACATTGGCGACATAGTAGCTAGCGCGTCCGCTAACTGGTTCTCCTCTCGTGGGAAATGTTTAAAGGTTACCTCCTCAAAGTGTGGAAGCAATGTCAGTACATACTTTTGTAAGGGATAAGGTCCGGGTGCTTCGTATCCCACTCGCCTTTGATCTGGCTTTTCACCATAGCGGAATCCCCGAATACACTTAGGAACTTGATCCTTAGGTCAATAGCAGCTCGAAGACCCATGATACAAGCTTCATACTCTGCCATGTTGTTGGTGCAGTTCAAACATAATCGGGCAGTGAACAGAGTATGACAGTCCTCAGGAGATATGATTACAGTGCCAATGCCATTGCCCAGTGCGTTTGAGGCTCCATCAAAATACATAGACCATCGGGATCCTTCCTCAGGTTCTTCATCCGGTCCAGGTTCTTCATAGTCAGCTACCAACATGATATTCTCATCCGAGAACTCGAAATTCATGGACTGGTAGTCATCCACATCCTGATGAGCCAAATGATCAGCAAATACACTCCCTTTTATTGCTTTCTGGGTTGTATATTGTATGTCGTACTCAGTTAAGATCATCTTCCATCTTGCTATCCTTCCGGGGAGAGCGGGCTTCTCGAAAATGTACTTAATCAGATCCATCTTCGATATTAACAAGGTAGTGTGAGTCAGCATATACTGTCTTAGTCGGCGAGCAGCCCATGCCAAAGCGCGGCAAGTTTTCTTGAACAATGAGTATCGTGTCTCACAGTCGGTAAACTTTTTACTAAGGTAGTATATTGCATGCTCTTTTCGACCAGACTCGTCATGCTTCCCCAGCACATGCCCCATTAAATTGTCTAGCACTGTCAAGTACAATATCAAAGGTCTTCCTTCAACTGGAGGCATCAAAATTGATGGTTCTTGAAGTTATTCCTTGATTCTTTCGAAAGAGGTTTGGCATTCATCATTCCAATTTACCACTTGATCTTTCTTCAGAAGCTTGAAGATGGGCTCACAAGTAGCAGTCAGATGCGAAATGAACCTGGCGATATAATTCAAGCGTCCCAAGAAACCTCTAACTTCCTTCTCCGTACGGGGAGCTGGCATTTCTTGTATAGCCTTTACCTTTGTAGGATCTACTTGGATGCCTTTGTCACTGACAATGAAACCCGGAAGTTTACCAGACCTTACCCCGAAGGTGAAATTGTTCGGATTCAACCTCAGCTTATATATCTTCAACCTGTCGAACAACTTTTATAGATGATCAAGGTGCTCTTCCTCAATTTGAGACCTGGCTATCATGTCATCAACATAGACTTCGATCTCGTGGTGAATCATATCATGGAACAAAGCGACCATGGCGCGCTGATAAGTTACCCCAACATTATTCAACCCAAAAGGCATCACCTTGTAGCAGAAGGTGCCCCACTGTGTAACGAAGGTTGTCTTCTCCATGTCTTCAGGAGCCATCTTGATCTGGTTGTAGCCAGAGAAACCATCCATGAAGGAAAAGATTTTGTGTTGCACGGTGTTATCGACCAGAACATCAATGTGAGGAAGAGGGAAGTCATCCTTGGGGCTTGCCCTGTTCAGATCTATGTAATCCACACACATCCGTATCTTACCGTCCTTCTTAGGTACCGAAACGACGTTAGCAACCCATCGTGGATATGAAGTGACAGCTAAGAATCCTGCGTCGAACTGTTTCATGACCTCTGCCTTGATCTTTTCTGACATTTCGGGATGCATACGGCGGACCTTCTATTTAACCGGAGGACAGTCTTCTTTAGTCAGCAGGCGATGTACCACAATATCAGTGTCTAAACTAGGCATGTCTTCATAGGACCAGGCGAAGATCTCAACATAGTCGTGTAACATTTGTGTCAACCTCTGTTTGACGCTAAACTCCAGATTTGCACCTATTTTAATCTCTTTTATGTCTTCCATTGTACCCAAGTTCACTATCTCAACCGGATCTTCATGAGGTTGTATGGCCCTTTCTTCCTGCTATAATAGTCTAGCAAGTTCTCCAGGCACCTCACAATCATCCTCACCTTCGTCTTCGGCTTGGTTGATTGGATTTTCGAAGTCATAACTGGCAATAGTAGAGCTGTTATCAATGGGATCCAGAGTGGATATGGATCTGCAGTATGATACATGAGTGTGTGTAAGAGAATAGTTGTTTTGATAAAGTGAAAACAGAAAATAAAGAACAGAAAGCGCAAAATTTGTATGTAAGAAACGTCCAATGCTTTATTAATGATATATGAAATGACACATAATAGCCCTCACAAGCAAAGCCAATGTGCCTCGGGCAAGGCACAAGGCCGTAAAGTTTTAAATTGTTTATTACAAATCTCAAAACAAGTAAGACAATTACTACGAAATAAAATAAACTGGTATAAAGTCCCTAGCCGTCCAGTTGCTCGGTCCACCGTTGGTAGTTGGATAGATCCAGTTATCGATGTCTGAGTCTTCCTTGCTGTCTTCAATGGCATTAACCCCACGATTATTGATGCGTAAGGGAGGTCCTCCAGCCCGAGCGTGTCGAACAGCCCTTTGAGCCCCTATAGTAAAGCCCAAACCAAATTTGTCAGTGTTATGAGTGAAATCAGGGAGCAGACCCCAATTGGTACACCCACCTTCTTCAACCACGGCCCTGGCGTCCTTGAGAGAAGCCATCTTCAGAGGAAGTTTGTTGCTGGTAGTAGTTTCAGTCGATGGCAAGATCTGAGGGACCTCTTCAAAGTTCTGACAAGGAGTCTATATGAATTCCCCGTCTATCTCTATGTAGCGGAAGGAATTGAGGTGGCTCACCATATACTCCTCTTCACCCTGCACAGTGACAATCTTCCCTTTTACTGGATACTTCAGCATTTGGTGTAGTGTGGAAGTAACTGCCCCAGCCTCGTGGATCCAAGGACGACCCAACAAACAAGAATACGACGGCCTGATGTCCATCACATAGAAGGTGGACCCAAAAGTTTGAGAACCCACTTTGACAGGGATGTCCACCTCCCCGTGCACCATTCTCTTTGATCCATCAAAAGCCCTTACCACAATGTTACTAGGCTTTAAATTCAAACCCTTGCAATCCAACCGATCAAACTCCTTCTTCGGCAGAACATTCAGCGAAGACCCAGTATCTACCAACACATGAGCCATAGTGGTGCCCCTGCATTCAATCGAGACATGCAGAGCATCATTATGCTTCCTTCCCTTTGGTGTCAAGTCTGCATCTGAAAAACCCAGCCCGTTGTCAGCAGTCAGGCTGGCCATGCAATCTTTAAATTGATCAGCTGAAGTCTCTTGTGGCACATGCACAGTTTTGTGGAATGCAATCAAAGCCTTCACATGGGCCTCGGAGCATAACAGCAGGGATAACATGGATATCTTCGAGGGGGGTCTGCCTCAACTGCTTGACCATATTGTAATCGCTCTTCTTAATTATTTTCAGTATTTCCTCTATTTCTTGCTTAGAGGCTTCCGCAATAACTTTTCTAGGTGCCTTCGTCCGGGCAGGCTCGCCTATAACTTCTTTGTCGCGGGTATCAGATGATTCGCCGACAGGGGTAATAATTGGAGAAAGAACAGGAGTAGTAGTTTATGTACTAGCAGGAACAGCATATAGAATGAAAATAGGCTTGTTGACAGTCTTAGGGGAAATCTCGGGAGAGAAGACCCTTCCACTTCGGGTAACCTTGCTGGTTCCGACAATATTATCAATATCAGGATCAACCTCTTCATCTTTCAAATCTTGTTTGATGCCATGATAGTACACATCGGCACCATAATGCCATGGGACAGCTTTGTCCGAGACATATGGGACAGGACCAGGAACAGTGATTATCAGCAGAATGATTCTTAGAGCAGATGTAATCCTAACAGGTCTTCTCGAGGAGACCTTGGAAGGATTGGCGGAAATGGTTATAATGGCAATGTCTTCAAATGGAACAACAGGAACCAAATGGAACAACACCTGTCTTCAGCAAATGGCAACTAGAAGGAAGAAATGAACACATGTGGCAACCTTCACCACAATCCGGAAATAAACCGTCAAACAGCAAATTCTTCTTCACAGTCATGAGAGAAGTAGAAACATCATCCACCAAGGTCACAAACAAGTCGGTGTTAATAGCATTAACTCCACGACCGTGCTTAGGCATGGGAGCAGTTATGACATTGGGCTTCTTCGGAGCGTCGAACTCAATTTCCTTGGCTTCAATCAGATATTGTACCTTATTTCTTAGAGCCCAGCAGTCATTGGTATCGTGGCCAGGACTCTCAGAATGATAGGCACACTGAGCATTTGGATTATATCGGGGAGATGTGGTATTTGGATTTTTGGGAGCCTCTTTCAAGGTTGCCAAGTTGGATCTCATCAAATAAGGTAGAACTTCGGCCAATGTCATATTGATTCGGGTAAACTGTCGTTGTGGTCTTTTCGCCCTTTGTTGATTGTTGAGTTATTATGAAAGCGTTTGATGGATCAAGGAAATCTGTTATTAGTGAAGTGGACTTCCCTATTCATATAGGCCCACATTTGTTTCAGATTACTTTCCAAGTCATGGATATTGTACCCGCTTATAGTTGTTTGCTAGGAAGGCCGTGGATACATGAGGCAGAGGTTGTCACTTCAACTTTACATCAGAAGCTTAAGTTTGTACGTGAAGGAAAAGTTGTAATTATAAATGGAGAACATGCATTATTGATATCTCATTTGCCTCTTTCAGTATTGTGGAGGCGGATGAAGCTGTTGTTGGAACCCAGTTCCAAGCCTTATCCATTGATAACATATGAGGAAATTAGAATTCCATGGTTTCACTTAAGGATGCGCAAGAAGTTGTGCGTAAAGGTCATAGTGAGGCATGGGGACAGATTGTGGATCTACCTGTAAACAAGAACGGAGCTGGCTTGGGGTTCTCTTTGAAGAATGACAAAGGTAAGACCATGAAGCCTAAGTCTGCTGCAGGCAAGTATCAAGACATCTGCCGTAGCGGGGGTTATCTTCATCAAAATGTCTCCGGGATTAATGCCATTGTGGAAGATGAAGCAGAGCCAGAAATGCCAAATTACATGACGCACGAAGTTAGGGTTCAGAACTGGATCACCATTGATGTTCCCTCTTGCATACATGTTTCAAAGTAATTTGTTTTGTTAATATTTTTGAAAAGCTTTCACTCTGCCCAAGGTGGAAGTATTAATATTGTATGGGCTTATCTGTTTGCTGTGACTTTTAAAATCAATAATAAAAGTTGTCTTTGTTTCCCAAATTGTGTCTTTGTTTTCTACTTTTTCTTGGAAAATGGTAATCAGAAGAAAAAAAACTTTCAAAATAAATAATAACTGAAATTCAATCAGCATGATCACTTGTTATATGTGTCAGTTTCTAAAAGCAATCATAAATCATATGTGCATATTAATTAAAAAAACTCGTTGAATACAATGACCCTGCACCCTCTCCCAACTTTGAATGTCCTGTGTATGGGGCCGAAGAAGAAGACTATGATGATATTCCAGAAGAGGTCTTACGGTTGCTTGAACGCGAGGAAAATGCCATTCAGCCATATAAAGAGCCATTGGGAGTAATCAATTTGGGTTCAGAAGAAGATATGAAAGAAGTCAAGATCGGAGCGTTGCTCATCCTGATGTGAAGAGTAAGTTAATTGAGTTGTTGAAAGAGTATGTGGATATTTTTGCTTGGTCTTATCAAGATATGCCTGGTCTAGATACAGATATTGTAGAGCACCGTTTGTCGTTGAAGCCAGAGTGTCCGCCAATCAAACAGAAGTTGAGAAGAACTCACCCAGATATGGCAGTAAAGATCAAAGAGGAGGTTCTAAAGCAGATTAATGCCGGTTTTCTTGTGACGTCAGTGTACCCTCAGTGGATTGCCAATATTGTCCTAGTACCTCAAAAAGCTATTAAAAGCAGCATGTTAGCAGATTATATTGCTCACCAGCCAGTTGATGATTATCAGTCTGTGATGTATGACTTCCCCGATGAGGATGTGACGTTTCTGAAAGTGAAAGATTGTGATGAACCGTTGCCTGAGGAAGGTCCTGATCCTGAATCTCGTTGGAGTATGATATTTGATGGAGATGTGAATGCTTATGGTAAAGGATTTGGTGTTGTGAATGTCACTCCACATGGATCGCACATTCCTTTTACTGCAAGGTTGATATTTGATTGTACTAATGATATGGCAGAATATGAGGCTTGCATCATGGGTCTCGAGGAAGCTATTGATCTCAGAATTAAAATTCTAGGTGTGTATGGTGATTCAGCTTTGGTAATAAATCAGATTAAAGGAGAGTGAGATACTCGTCACCCCGGCTTGATCCCTTATAAAGATTATGCTAGAAGGTTGTTACCCTTCTTTAATAAAGTTGAATTTCATCACATTCCTAGAGATGAAAATCAAATGGCGGATGCTCTGGAAACTTTGGCTTCTATGTATCAAGTGAATACTTGGAATGATATACCTCGAATTATGGTTCGACAACTGGATAGGCCCGCTCATGTGTTTACAACAGAAGAGGTAGCAGATGAGAAACCTTGGTATTATGATATCAAGCATTTTCTTCAGACTCAGGAATACCTGATTGGTACATCGAATAAAGATATAAAGACATTGAGTAGATTGGCTGGCAGTTTCTTCCTCAGTGAAAATTTGTTGTACAAGATAAATTATGACATGGTCTTGCTCAGATGCATGGATAGACACGAAGCAGACATGTTGATGCATGAGATTCATGAAGGATCATTTGGCACACATGCCAATGGACATTCGATGGCTAAAAAGATGCTAAGGGCAGGTTACTATTGGCTGACAATGGAATCTGATTGTTACAAATTTGCAAAGAAGTGTCATAAATTCCAGATTTATGCGGACAAGGTTCATATGCCTCCGACACTTCTTAATGTGATATTTTCCCCATGGCCTTTCTCTATGTGGGGTATTGACATGATTGGGATGATAGAACCCAAAGCTTCGAATGGACATCGTTTCATCTTGGTAGCAATTGATTACTTCACCAAATGGGTGGAAGCTGCTTCATATGCTAACATCGCCAAGCAGGTGGTTCTGTGCTTCATTAAGAATAATCTCATATGTCGGTATGGTGTGCCGAGCAAAATTATCACTGACAATGGCTCGAATCTGAACAACAAGATGATGACAGAACTTTGTGAGGAATTTAAGATTGTGCATCATAATTCATCTCCATACAGGCCAAATATGAATGGGTTTGTTGAAGCTGCTAATAAGAATATCAAGAAGATCATCCAGAAGATGGTTGTTACTTATAAAGATTGGCATGAAATGCTCCCTTTTTCTTTGCATGGATATCTAACATCTGACCGCACTTCAACAGGAGCAACCCCTTCTCCCTTGTTAATGGAATGGAAGCGGAACTCCCAATTGAGGTTGAGATTCCCTCTTTGCGTGTGATAATGGAAACCAAGTTGTCAGAGGCTGAATGGGTCTAGAACAGGTTTGACCAATTGAATTTTATTGAAGAGAAGAGAATGACGGCTTTGTGTCATGGCCAGTTATATTAGAAGAGAATGAAGAAAGCTTTTGATAAGAAAGTCAAACCTCATGAATTCAGAGAAGGCGACCCCGTGCTCAAGAAGATCATGTCTTTTAACGCTGATTCTAGGGGCAAGTGGACTCCCAATTTTGAAGGCCCATATGTTGTCAAGAAATCCTTCTTTGGCGGTGCATTAATTCTTGAAACTATGGATGGCGAGGAGTTCCCACATCCCATGAATGTTGATGCAGTCAAGAAATACTTCGCCTAAAGAAATAAAAGAATATCTCACTAAGTTGAAAACCTGAAAGGGAGGCTTAGGCAAAAAAGAGCGTCTCGGTAGGCCGAAAACCCGAAAGGGAGGTCTAGCAAAAAATTAGAGACATAAACAGAATAAAATTTCCCGCTAAGTTGAAAACCTGGAAGGGCAGCTTAAGCAAAAGTTAGGGACTTTCTTGGCAAGTAACTACATCAGACAAGACTTGATCGTTAGAGCAACAATCTTCTCGGATCCTCATCATACTTCAATGGAAGCTGATGCTCAGGATTTCAAAATTTGTTAGAAGGGATAGTGGTCATTGTATCTCAATGTATCTTTTCCATTATATACTACCATTTTCCAAACTTTGTAATCATCCATGGAGTCTCGCCATTCGCAGACTACCATTCTATTAATGAAATTTGAGCTTTTACCCAATTATTTGTATTTCTTATTTTATTTAGCTTGTAAAGACTCCATTTATTATTGATAATAACTTTCAAAGCGAAAAGATTAAATAAAAAAAATTGATTTTCAAAAAGAATTTACAATTTGCTTTTACTTTAAAATTTGTGACGCAAGAGAAAAATGAAAGTGGTGATCCCAAGAATGGACAAATTCCAGTTGTTTTGAGAAGTTTTGTTTCCCAGGGAAGTTTTTCTCAGGATGTTTTCGCTGTATTGGGTTTGTGACTCTAGTGTCCCCGATCAAGTTTTGGTTCTATTTTCTTCTTTTCTGAGTTTGCATGATATGAATACTCAATCCAAGATTTCTCTGGTGAAGGTTTCGCTTGTTTGATAGAATTTCTTTCTTCCCAGAGAAGTTGGTACATTAATTACTCTTGAAGAACACATGTCTCTGGTTTCTCCGGTAAAGAACTTATATTGGTTTTCCCTTTGAGAATGTGGTGTTGACCTCCCCAATGAAGTCAACACGAAATCCCCAGTTAATGTCTTGATGATGGGACATTATATGCCTTAGCGAAGTTTGTATGTTTTTCCTCCTTCAGAATAGGCTTGAATTCCCTAGTGAATGTTTTGATGATTTAGTGTCCATCTGCTTTACTTGAAATTGATTTTTCAAATCCCCAGTAGAAGCGTTACTTTTGAAAATATTTGTTTCCCCGTTGAAGTCTGAGTTCTATTCCCTGGTAAAGCCTGGGAAAGGATGTTATATCTCTGTATCTGTACTGTTTTGTCGCTATGTTTTGTTTACTTCCAAATTATGTTTCTCCCCAGTGAAGTTAAGCCATGCAGTAGGTTTTGTTTCCTCAGTTGGCGCCTACTTTTTCTTATGGAATGTTCATCTTAGATGTGATTTAGCCGAGTGTTGATTGTGCCCGAGTTGGTTTTTCCTGGTTACTCCCAGTTTTATATGTCTATTTTGTCAGCATATGCATGATAGCACTCATACATTCATACATACGTCATGCATAGTTAAAATTTGGCAAATCATTGCTCATTCACATTCGTTATTGTTTTGTGGACGTATTGCCCTGTTTTGCAGATTTGTGTTGTCCCCTCTCCATTAAAGTGTCAGTCATAAGCAGAAAGTGTGTGTTCTTTTAATTTCCCCACTGAGTTATCCCTCGTGGAAGATTTTGCTTTAGCCTTCCTGTACAGCTCTTTGTCTGGATGATTTCGGTTTCCCTCTTGAGTTCATTTCTCAGAGAATGTATTTTGGTAGACTATTTTACTCCAGTTTATTTTTGGATCGAATCTTTGTTTCACAGCAATATTATTACTTTGGACATTTGAAAGCTTCAATTTTTGGTTTGAGAATGTGCATTTATTTTGCACGAGAAGACTTTATCTCCTCAGCAGGAATATATTGGCATTTCCCTAGGAAGTCATATGTCATTCTCCAGGAAGCCATATTGCTTTCCCTAGGAAGTCATTTTTACAATCCTTCCTATAACACTAGGTAGCGGGTCTCTTTATTTGAGCAACTTATACTTCCCCGTAAAAGTCGACGTAACTTTTTGGTATCTTCTCTATGAGCAGATAGTTTGCAGTCCGTTGTCAAATTACACCAGTGGATGGCAAGATTTTCAATATCATAGAGACAGTTCATTGTGAAATCTTTGCAAGTGGTAGTCTCTTTATTTGACACAACTTATATATTACCCTTTCCGGGCAGAATGCCTTGGTTAAAGAAGAAGTTGATACTCGTTCTAGGTGAAATGCCAGAATTTTGGGGAAAAACTTGTTATCTTTTTGCTACCTTCAGTGAACGTTGGTATTTCATCATCAGTGAACGACGGTACTTTGATATTTTTTCTTTCTACCTTCAGTGAAAGTTGGTAGGTCACCTTCAATGAAAGTTGGTGCTTGTTATCTTTTTGCTACCTTCAGTGAACATTGGTAGTTCATCGTCAGTGAATGGAGGTGCTTTGATATTTTCTCTTTCTACCTTCAGTGAAAGTTGGTAGGTCACCTTTAGTGAAAGTTGGTTCTTGTTATCTTTTTTCTACCTTCAGTGAACGTTGGTAGTTCATCGTCAGTGAACGGTGGTGCTATGATATTTTCTCTTTCTACCTTCAGTGAAAGTTGGTAGGTCACCTTCAGTGAAAGTTGGTGCTTGTTATATTTTTTCTACCTTCAGTGAACACCGGTGCTTTGATATTTTCTCTTTCTACCTTAAGTGAAAGTTGGTAGGTCACCTTTAATGAAATTTGGTGTTTGTTATCTTTTTGCTACCTTCAGTGAATGTTGGTAGTTCATTGTCAGTGAATAGCGGTGCTATGATATTTTCTCTTTATACCTTCAGTGAAAGTTGGTAGGTCACCTTCAGTGAAAGGTTGTGCTTGTTATCTTTTTTCTACCTTCAGTGAACGTTGGTAGTTCGACATCAGTGAACGGCGGTGCTATGATATTTTCTCTTTCTACCTTCAGTGAAAGTTGGTAGGTCACCTTTAGTGAAAGTTAGTGCTTGTTATCTTTTTTCCACCTTCGGTGAACGTTGGTAGTTCATTATCAGTGAACGGCGGTGCTATGATATATTTTCTCTTTCTACCTTCAGTGAAAGTTGGTAGGTCACCTTTAGTGAAAGTTGGTGATTGTTATCTTTTTGCTACCTTCAGTGAACGTTGGTAGTTCACTGTCAGTGAACGGCAGTTTTATGATATTTTCTTTTCTCTCTACCTTCAGTGAAAGCTGATAGTTCATCGTCAGTAAATTTGGATGATTTCTTCTCTCTACCTTCAGTGAATGTTGGTAGCTCTCCGTCAAGTAAATGTAGGTATTTTTTTCTTCTCCCTTTCTACCTTTAGTGAACGTTGGTAGTTTCGCTTTCAGTAAAAGTTGGTGTATCCTTTGACTTTTTATCATCCTCTATAAGTCAGGTCTTTTGATTCACCAGTGATCTATTTTCCTGGTCGGGTTTCTCTTTTGTTTCTTTATTTCCTTTGTTACATCCCCAGTGGTGTTTTGTGTCTCTTTGATTTTTCTCATGCGCATTCATGCTCATAAGCATTGCATGGCATCTTAGGGCCAAAAATAGGGTTTATTTTATATTTAAGTATCTTTGATCGCGTCGACACGAAGATTTTTAACCTTCGCATCTCCGGATAGAAGAAACTTAAATAAGGGCAGCTGTTGTACCCTAATTTTTGCCCCTAAGATCCCTTCATCATACCATATTGATTTAATCACAACAAGATCACATTAGGGTTTTTGGTTCCTCTCCCCATCTTTAGCTTTTCTCTTTGAGGAATCACCAAGCACCTTGACTTGTTTTCTTTCGTGATCATGAATATTTTGTCTTGATTTTCCCTTTAAATTAATAAAATGCAATGTTGGTTTGTCTTACTTTTTACTAATGTAGGTAAAGGTAATGAGGTTTAGCAAGTTGCTCCATGGGTTCATGAGTTTATTTCCATGCCCTATGCAATAAAGCTTGAGAAGTCCAAACCTCACCATTGAAGTTGTTTTGGAAGGGATGGCATGGAAAGATTATTTTGCTTCACTACATTTACAAGATATCAAAAATGATTCAAAAGTGCAAGGGATTGATTGAAGAAGTTGTCATGGTTGGACAAGGTCTTATTCCCATTGATCACGAGTGCATATTTCTCTCAATTATCAAGATATGGAAGTGGTTTTGGTGGATATGAGTTCTCATTTTCATACTCAACAACTTCTATTTACAAAGCAAGGGTGTTGGTACAAGAAGGTGATTCAAATTTGTCAAGGTTCCTCAAAGCATTTTCTTGATCTAGGAGCTAGGGTTTTGAACTTCAATGAAGTATATCTTTCTCATATTTTGGTATTTTTGAGTGATTCCAAATACATATTTATCTTCAAATGGTTATTAACAAATCACTTCAAAAGCTTCAAGGAGTTTTCATGTGGAAGAAACTTGATGATGAAGAAAGATTACAAGTCCTCCAGATGAACCCCTAATTTCTCATGTGTGACTTCAAATGATCATAACTTGGTCAATTTTTATCACCTTGAGCGCACTTTTTTCCATAATGATCTTGAGAATGTTAACTTTATTCCTTCTTTTATATGCAAAGTGACAAAATTGATGGGAGATTCCCTAAGGATACAAAATATTATAGGTCATTTCATAATTTTTTGCCAACTTCAACAATTCATAACTCTCTCAATTTTTGGATATTTTGAATGGTTCAAGTTTCAAAATGTCATTCAAGAGGTCTATTTCATGCCATATGTTTTGGTCAAGAGCAAATTCCAAGTGGAAGGCCATGTTTGGATGCAAAACATTATAGGTCACTTTTGATGAAAAAACTTGAAATATTTCTAAGTGTGGAAAGACAACCCTTTTCTTCCAACTTTGACTCAACACAACTTCTTGCTCAAACATCCAATTGATCTCACTCCTTGCACATTGTAAATCTTGTGACTTCATCTTTCAAATGCTTCAAAAATCACATCATATGGTACCCTACATTGTTGGCACCATGGTTATGAAAGTAGCATCATAAAATGGAAATTCCAAGTTCAGTCAGATTTGAAAATTGGTTTAAATCCAATTACAAGCCTATTTAAAGATCAATTTTGTGTCTAATCATGTTTAGGAACTTTCCATAACAAGAAACGACCCTTAAACCATTCATTTTGCTGCATTTTGAGCCATGTGAAGTCACACTTGTCACACTTAGCAGGTCCACACTATTTCATTGATTTTGCCTCTAATTCACACGCTTGAGCCTTGCATCATGATCATATATAAATAAAGATCATCCCTAAATCATTTGGGAAAGCTTTTGATAGCCAATTGACCCCTGTTCAGATCCCACACGAACTCTGAATTTGAAATTATGATTTCTTACATTCTCACCTTCAAACACCAAAAGCTCCATTCAGTTAGCTTCATTGAACTTCTCTGAAGCTAACCATACGGTTACTTTCAAGAATTGTGACCTATATTGATCTGTAGAAGTCCAGTTTCAAAGCAACTTCTCACTACTTTGGTCAGGTATATTTCTTGACCAAATTGATTCAAATGAAAGACTAATCCACTCCTTGTGTTCTTCTGATCCTCGTGCTCTTTATAGTTTGCAATTTCATTGAGAATTGAGTGAGATATCCCAGATTTTTGTGCTCGTTATTTTTTCTGGTTTTCTTCAAACACAACCTTGCATAATTTATATAAATTTGGAGCGATGGTACCATTAGAATCGTCTTGAAGAGACGAATCTAATGGTACCGGTCTGGTTTGCTAATTTTATAGTTTGAAGGATTCAATTTGGGGATGGCTGGAGGTTGAAGACGATGACATGTCCGTCTTCAACCAATGATATGAGGCCACGTTATTTTTTTGAAATGGATACAATATTCTTGCCTTACCATGCGCGTGCCTCAGGAGCCCTTGGATCTGATTACTTTTGTGAGTCAGACTCCATCGAACGCGCCACATTTTAAGTTGTTTTATTTTAAAAGTGTTGGATCTGGTGTGATATTTAGTAATGACCATGATATGCATAGCGCGCCAGATCCCTTGGATTTGATTACTAACGCGTTTTGACTCTCATCCAATGATTTATATATTTTTGACTTTATTTTTCTTTTCTGATTTTTATATTTAATTGTTTTAAATTTCAAAAAAATCATAGAAAATTCAGTTTTAGTCAAAAAAATCTGAAAAAATTATGAAAAATATTTTTGAGTTTTCTCTTTCTGATTTTCATTTTTTCACAATTTTATTTTGTGTTTTAATATTTTTTATAAATTTTTACTTTATTTGAATTGTTTTAAATGTTTAAAAATGCTTTTATGCATTTTTTAATTCTGAAAAAAAAAATATGGAATGATCCAATGATATTGTGACAAATATTGGTGACCTCATATATTTTTTATTTCTGACTTTGCTATTTTTTATCATTTTTGGTTTATTTTACTCATTTCTTTTAATTTTAAAAAGTAGTTTCTGACTTTAAAATATTACCAAAATTTTTATAAAATTATTTTAGATCATCTATGATTTTTCTATGGTCTTACTTTTTATTTCTAGATTAATTTGAACATAGTTGATATTTTTCTCTTTTATTTCTATGTTAAAACATTTTTAAAAAAAACCTTTTTAACATATATATTAAGTGCAATATTATTTTGTGATGATTTTCTAGATAATCTTGGGTTGAATTTTTGATCATGAACTTTATTAACATCATTGGATCCATGGTGTTGAGTCTAACTCCACAAAAATGGATGAATAATTTTAATAATAGTTTGATTAAATTTTAATTCAAATATGGTTTGTATATTCTTCCCCACACCTCTTCATCTTATCCCTTTCTTTTTTTTATTGTGCTACATGTTAAGGGATGATGATCTCTATATCATTTATCCAAACATGAAGTACATAGATTGCTATTGACCGGCCTCAAAATAGGTGTGACTTCTACATAAGTTCACTTACGATTGCTTAACATAGCGCTAAATTTTGTCTTGATTCAAATAAATGATCATTCGTGGCCCAAACCTATGTTTGCAAGCCCAAGTATGTTAATTTGATATCTTTGATCCAATAACCTTGAGATTCATTGTGTGGAGGCTTTAGTTCTACTAATCCTCTAATGGATCTACAACACTTTTGGTCAACGCGGATCACTTAAACATTGTTGATCATTAAATTGTACTTTTGAGGATTCCAAATGGATGATATACTTGACAAAAAGAAAATTCAACTTCTTGTGTGGAGGATTTGGTTCTACCAATCCTCTAATGAGTTCCAAATGCAAGTTTCAAGATTATCATCCAACTAACCACTAATTATTAAATTGTTTTTACTTTATGCCCTTTTATTTTTTATGCTTTATGTACCATTTACTTTAAGCATTACATTTCTTGTCATTTTTATTTTGCTCACTTGAGCCTTTTCGTTTCTCTTCTAAGACACCTAATAATCAACATGAACCATAAAAACCTTTAAAATACTTGGACTATTTGGATACTATCCTTGGCACTATGGAGCATTGAACTTCTTGGACTTAGGATTAGAAACATTGTCCTATATTGGATATCTTGTGATCTTAATTGATATTTTGTCTGGAGTTCTTGAGGTTTACCTCAAGACATTGGGTTATTTGTTTGTTTTGTGTGCAGATTATTGTGATTACATTCTTTATTTGTAATCTGGAATTCACCCGTATACAGCTGTTACTCTGCCCAATTTTTGTGAAGACTTAATACACTTGAAGTATGGTTCTCTCAAGAGGTCTAGTATCTTTGCTTGTTTGGTTTCAATCTAAAGAATGTGAATTCTATCTTGACTCATAATGTCAAGTATTGGCTTCTTGTTGGTTAGATGGTTCTTATCCCTAGCTTTTACCTTATGCTTTAGGATAGTCTCTTCTTCTCCTCCCATCTTCTTTAATTTCAAAAATCTTCTCCCTCCTTTTGAAAATTCTTCTTGTTTTTAAACTTGAACCACTTTCATAATAAACTTAGACTTAGGTCCATGCATTTTCAAAACATTTTCATAAATAAACTCTAATCAAACCTCGACATTTTTTTGTGAGAAGACTAAAAGTCAATCAATCTCATTACAAACCATTTTTCCACTTTGGCTTTTTACTTTAAAACCTTTCTCAAAATATTGGACTCTTGCCAATCCTTGTAGTGATGCAAACAATTATACTTCTACAATATGTAGTGAAGTGAGATATTTTTCACTTGGGTCTTGAGTGAGGCATTGTTGATTTTAAAATCCAAGCTATATCCTCCACTTTGAGATGATGCAAATTATCCTTTCTCATGATTGTGGGTAGTAAGTATGTTTTCTATACAGACAATGACGATGATGTCTTATCTCATAAAATTAATCAACACACTTGTGTTTAAAAATATTTAAAATAGGAACTATGTGTACCCTGATCCCCTATTGCACGACAGGTGATACGTAGGCACTAAAGGTTCACAACCGCGGAGGGTTCAAAAATAATAAAAATATATTTCTTTTCTCACCTCCACCATCCATTTTTATACAACATTTTATAGCCAAAATATACAGATTTTACAAAGAGGTTCATGTGTAGTACCGTAGATGTTTATGGTGTTAATACCTTCCCTTTGCATAACCAACCCCCTTACCTTGAATCTTTCCCCCTCTTTTTAGGTTACTCACTTTTTCCCAATTCCTTTGGAAACAATAAAGCGCAGTGGCGATTTTTATTTTGATTTGTATAAGTCTAGTCAATCCAATGGCTTAGTCTTAAACATTTCTACCGCTACACCTAGACTCAACCAGACAAAGGTTTAATTTCTTTTCCCCAATAGAGCTTGCCTCTGCCCCAGCAAGTTACTGTGAAGCCTGGACCCGACCAGATATTAGTTCAACTTTGTCTTTTCAGATGAGTTATTATGAAGCCTGGAATTCGACCAGATAGCAATTAACTTTATTCCCTCAGAAATTTGTTATGAAGCCTGGAATCTGACCAGATAACAACTAATTTCAAGCAAGTTACTGTGAAGCCTGGATCCGACCAAATATCAGTTCAACTTCATCTATTCAAGAAAGTTATTGTGAAGCCTGGAGTCCGACTAGATAGCAATTAACTTCATCCACCTCAATTACTGCAAAGCCTGGAATCCGACCAGATAACAGTTTAATGTTGGTAACTTGCTGCGAAGCCTGGAACCCGACCTGATAACAGTTTAACTTCATTCTCCCAAGAAATTTTCTGCAAATCCTGGAATTCGACCAGATAAAAGTTAATTTAGTCTTCCCTGGTAAGTCACTATGAAGCCTGGAACCCGACCAGATAACAGTTCAACTTTAAGCAATTTTCTGCGAAGTCTGGATTCCAACCAGATAACAGTTAACTCAGATCTTCCCTTGCAAGTCACTGCGAAGCCTAGAATACAATCAGATAGCAGTCAACCTCATTATCCCCAACAAATTGCTGCCAAGCCTAGATTTCAACCAGATAACAGCCAGTTCTTGATGCTCTCCGGTCAAGAATAATTCCCCAGTAGAGCATTGAACAATCAAAACTCATAAACTCTTGTCCCAAGTAGAGATCAACACTCTCCACAAGGTCTTCTTAAACAAGCCAATATTCCTCAGAGGAGTTTCTCCTTAAACAATAGAACATGAATTCCCAGCAGAAACAGTCTAAAACAAAGTTGAAGATACACCTATTCTCCAACAACAGTTCAAGTCTCAGTCTCCCAAGGCTCCCCAGCATGTCGTAAAGGATTTTTCCTAGACAAAGACACGCTGCAAGGAATGCATCACATTCATACACCATAACGCATACATGACAAATGCA
The DNA here is from genome assembly GCA_948472305.1 of Vicia faba. Classification (NCBI taxonomy): domain Eukaryota; kingdom Viridiplantae; phylum Streptophyta; class Magnoliopsida; order Fabales; family Fabaceae; genus Vicia; species Vicia faba. The sequence continues at coordinate 580,980,589 of OX451736.1, read as the reverse complement.
TACGGAATAATCTCATATATTTTGAGAACATCATTACACCATGCATACATCAGCATGCAACTAATATTTTTTCCTTACAGAAAAATCTACAGACAAAGACATCTACCACTCTAGTTTAAATCAACCAAAATATTTATCCTGATAATTTCCCCAGTCACTCTGAATGGCATCTCTAAGCCCATTCCCTACACAGTCAACTAACACATCATCGAGTGCAAATTTCTGGGCACTTTAGTGTTCAATCATCTTCCACCTTCAAGTCACGAATGGCAGGCGTGCCAATCTAACTCTTCAGGTTTAAGAAGATTGAACAGGGGAATTTGTTGTACCCCAAAATTTGCCCTCTCATTTCTCAAGGATTTTCTCACAAGATCTTCCATGACATCAAGTTTGCAGCATTGATACATTAATTTAGGTTTGGAATTGGCACAAGGGCAAAATGGTCAATTACACACTAAAAAGTCAAACTTTGACTTTTGGTTCAAAATCAAGTTTCAAGAATCATATTTCATCAAGGCATGTTAGAATATGAATTTTGTTTCATTAGGAAAGTCAAAAGTCAAATTTTCTTTGGAAAAGTCAAAATTCTAAACACTTAGAAATTTTTCTAAGTGTTAATAAATATGACAAGTTCAGAACTTCTGGCCAGATTTTCACCATGATGCAAGTTGATTCTGGAAGAACTTCTGACATAAGAGTTGTAGAGTTCAATGAGATCTAAGACAGTGCAGAACAGAATTTCTCTTGGAAATGCTGGGATTTCAAGTTATACATCCTTGAAGACACGTCCCTGAAACTAAAACACTTAGTAAATTCTGAGCATTTTCAAATCAGAATTTGGATTACAACTTATGGTCCAGTTTTCACGTAGGTTCAGGCAGAGTTTGCAAGAGGTTTAAATAAGGTCTATAAATCATGTTACAAGCTTTCTGAAAAGTCTGAGAACTCCTTCAGAACATGCTGGAGCAGGGAGATTCAAAGTTCAGAAGTTGGATATTTGTTCTAAGTTACGCTTGTAGCGGTAGAAATGTTTAAGACTAATCCATTGGATTGACTAGACATACACAGATCAAAATAAAAATCGCCATCGTTCTTTATTGTTTCCAAAGGAATGGGAAAAGAGCGAGTAACCCAAAAAGAGGGGGAAAGATTCAAGGTAAGGGGGTTGGTTATGCAAAGGGAAGGTATTAGCACCCTAAACATCTACGGTACTCCGTAGGAACCTCTTTGGAAAAATCTGATTACTTTGGCTATAAAATGTTGTATGAAAAATAGATGGTGGAGGTGAGAAAAGAAGTATTTTTTACGATTTTTGCACCCGCCGCGGTTGTGAACTTTTAGTTCCTACATACTACCTTTTGTGCAATAGATAATCAGGGTACACGTAGTTCCTCTTTTAAAATTTTAAAACACAAGTGAGTTGGTTGATTTTATGAGATAAGACATCATCGCCATTGTCCGTATGGAAAACATACTTACTACCCACAATCATGAGAAAGAAGAATTTGCATCATCTCAAAGTGGAGGATATGGTTGGATTTTAAAATCAACAATGCCTCACTCAACACCCAAGTGGAGAATATCTCTCTTCACTATATATTGTAGAAGTATAGTTGTTTGCATCACTACAAGGATTAACAAGAGTCCAATCTTTTGAGAAAAGTTTTAAAGTAAAAAGCCAAAGTTGCAAAATGGTTTGAAATGAGATTGATTGACTTTTAGTCTTCTCACAAAAAATGTCAAGGTATTATTAAGTTGATTGAAGTTTATTTATGAAAATGTTTTGAAAACACATGGACATGAGTCCAAGTTTATTATGAAAGTGGTTCAAGTTTAAAAACAAGAAGAGTTTTCAAAAGGATGGAGAAGATTTTTGAAATTAAAGAAGATGGGAGGAGAGGAAGAGACTACACTAAAGCATAAGGTAAAAGCTAGGGATAAGAACCATCTAACCAACAAGAAGCCAATACTTGACATTATGGGTCAAGATATAATTCCCATTCTTTGGATTGAAACCAAACAAGCAAAGATACTAGACCTCTTGAGAATCAAACTTCAAGTGTATTAGTCTTCACAAAAATTGGGCAGAGTAACGGCTGTATACGGATGAATTCTAGATTACAAACAAAGTATATAATCACAATAACTTGCACACAAAACAAACAAATAACCCAATGTCTTGAGGTAAACCTCAAGAACTCCAGACAAAATATCAATTATGGTCACAAGGTCTCCAACATAGGCCATGTTTTCTAATCCAAAGTCCAAGAAGTTCAATGCTCCATAATGCCAAGGATAGTAACCAAATATTCCAAGTATCATTAAAGCCTTTTTTAGGGTTCATGTTAATTATTAGGTGTCTTGAAAAAGAATAGAAAGGCTCAAGTGAGAAAAACAAAGATAACAAGGATATAAATTCTCAAGTGAGCAAAATACGAATAACATGAAATGTAACTCTTAAAGTAAATGGTACATAAGGCATAAAAAATAAAAGCATAAAGTGAAACAAACTAATAATTAGTGGTTAGTTGGATGACCATCTTAAAACTTACATTTGGAACTCATTAGAGGATTGGTAGAACCAAAGCCTCCACACAACAAGTTGCATTTACTTTTTTGTCAAGTATATCATCTATTTGGAATCCTCACAAGTATCATTTAATGATCAACGATGTTTAAGTGATCCGCATTGACCAAAAGTGTTGTAGATCCATTAGAGGATTGGTAGAACCAAAGCCTCCACATAATGAATCTCGAAGTTAGTGGATCAAAGGGATCAAATTAACATACTTGGGCTTGCAAACATAAGTTTGGGCCACAAACATTCATTTATTCGAATCGGGACTGTTGTACCCCAAAATTTGCCCTCCCATATTCTCCAAGAAATTGCCCAGTCAGGTCACAAAATTCCCCAAGGGTTATGCAGTGCAAAGGTCCTATACAGTCAAAACTAGGGTTTGGGTTCTGATCAAGAAAATGAAGTTTTCAAAGGCCCAATCAAGTCTCATATGCTTACAAAGATGGACAAGTATCTTCATATCAAGTTTCAAGGCATTCAGCTCAAAATTGCACAGTCAAAACCCTAAATTGCACTACAGTCAACTGTAGGGGCAAAATGGTCATTTGACAGTCAAAAGTCCAAATTTTTGGTCAACATATCATTTTGAAGCCACAAACATCATTTGATCAATGCTTGATCATGATTCTCAAAATTTGGCTCAGAAATCATCAAAGATGCAAAAGTTACTATATTTGGACAGCTGAAAAAGTCAACTGAAATTGACCAGGGCATAACTTTCACATGGATTATCAGAAAAATTCCATCCAAAGCTCATTTTGAAGAGAAAGACATTTCCTACAACTCATCTTCATACTTCAAGTCCAAGAAATGCTCTCACAAAAAGTTATCAATTTCAACATTATAGGTCATTTTCAAAAGTCAACAAAAAGGGACTTTAAGTCAAAGGCCATAACTTGAGATTGGTAAATCAAAATGATATGGGACCAAAGGCATTGGTTAGAGGACTCAAAGACCTTTCCAAAATGTCCAAGAACATGTGAAAAGCTTAAAAATTGAGCAAGTTATGCCTTGTGGAAGTTGGGAAATTTTTGGGTATTTTGAAAAGTCAACTTTACTTCAAATGACCTAAAATTGCTAATGGGCCCTATTTTCTTCCATGATTCATCATTCCAAGCCTATGCATGACCACTTGGCCCAAAGGGAAGTATTTTCTCATTTTTATTTATTTATTTGAATTTTTTATTCATATTAATTCAATTAAATCAATTAAATATGTGGAAAATATCTAAATGAACCAAATGAATCTTTTTATACATGTTTAGACTTGATATTTCGTGCTTAGCCAATTAGGGAAAGTTTTGGCAAGATTTGGTATCAAATTGCATAGAAAAAGATTGAAAACATAATGGAAGAAAATCAAATATTGAAACCATTGAATTCATGAGATTTTGTTGAATTTTGTTAACCTAATATGCTCACTACATAACCAGGAATCAAACCCTAATGCTGGAAGAGATTGAAGCTGCGCAAAGGCTAAGAACAACACTTAGAATTTTCACTAAAAAAGGCAAAACTGAAATCAACTCTAGAGGTCGATTCAAAGCACCATTCTTGTCCCAATAGCTTCATTGTGGTTCTCTGAACGTGTGCCAATCACAAACAACAACAAAAGCTCCAAGAATTGGTAGATCATACTCAGACTGTGTCTCAAAATTTTTGAAATCGTGTTCTCAATTCTAAGCATCCTCATTGCATTTCAATTATATATTCTTGTTCCCTGTGATGTTTCAAAGCTAACCTTTATATTCAATTTGATTTTTGCATCGTGTATGGGATTTCACCATGATCAAAATTTAGGGTTACAGGTCTGCAAAATTGGGGTTTTCTACCCAAGGCAAAATTAGGATTCCAGACTATGACCATTGGACTCAGCAAGCTTAGACGAAGCAAGTTCATATCTCGCGATGAATTTATGACCAATAGAACGCTAATCGCTATTTTCTTGTAGGTCGTCTACAGCCACGCATCCAAAACTGTTGCCTTTGAGTTTGTGTTACAGGAAAATTGAAGAAGATGACCTCGTGTCCAACGGTCATTGGTTCTTTTGAATCTCGCGCGTTTTTAACCCACTAACATCATGTTTTATTTATTATGTTTATATGTTATTATATGTTAAATGCATAAGCGATGGTTCAGTGGCAAGTGGTTGTGCTGGCAACGTTAAAGACCTGGGTTCAAGTCCCAGGTCTGAACAAATTCAATATTATTTTTGTATACTAATTCCCATGCAGGTTTAGCCTTGAAGTACACCATGCACCATCATAATCAAGCGTGCCACGTCCCTTCCAACACTAGATCAATGGTCAGGAATTGAAGCCTATGGTAAACGCTGGTCAACACGCTGGCACACAAATTGGAAAAGTCAAATGGATTTCAAGCAATTGGGCCTGATTTGCTGAAACAAAACCTCACAAATTGGGACTACACCCCACCCTGGTTTGCAAATATTTTTATTTTTCTCATATCTTTTTAATTATTATTGTTATTTGTTTTATTGTTTTAATTTAATTCAATATTTTTACAAAATATGAAAACATCAAAAAATACAGAAAAATCAGAAAAGACCAAAAAATAATAAATATTTTTATTATAATTATTTTCTTGTAAATAATTAACATGTGAATATTTAGTTCTAATTAGGATATAATTTCAATTCCTTTTAAATAACAAAATTGCAAAAAATGTGTAGAAATAGGTTTAATTAATTTTGAGTCCTTTTAATTTCCCTTCTTACAATAATAATATTTATTTATTTATTTTCTATAATTAAATTTTGCATGTAAATTAACTTAGATTTAAATTAGGTTAAAACTTAATATTTTCACAATAAACTTAAAAAACATTAGAATTAGGGTTTGACATTTCATTTTATTTTAATTAATTATTCCTTTCATTAAATCCTAAAAAACACAAAAATACTAAAAACATTTTCTTTTAAATTCTAATTTCAATCCTTCATTAACTTTAAATTTTTTGCAAAAGGGTCCAACGCCCATGTTCGTAATGTATTTAATTTCGCGCATTTATTTTATGTCGTTTATTATAATTATGTAACTCTCCCAAAGCGTTGTAACAATTTTACTTTTCGCACTTTTACTTTGCTTTATTTATTTTCCGTTAAATCGGGTCCGGTTTAATTTTGGCGATGTGGACCCGCGCCATTTGTAATAGCTTAGATTTATTTTTCCGCAACTTTTAAACTGCTAAATAAGCATGCAAGAATGAATGGACATAATAAAATCAAGCGTAGATCACAATGAACTTGACAAAAGATAAACGCAAATGAAAACGACACACGAATCGCACACACCACCACTAGGGTACGCCTCACTGTTGCCTTGCCTCGAAAGGTGATCGTCGAGTAGAGGATGTCTTAGTAAGTCCTCATGATCCGGGAACCTGGCATGAGGGTAGCTTCTAAGGTGTCTTCCCATTGCTCTGGTGATCACCATGTCCCGAACCTCGAATTGACCCGAACACCTCCAACGGTGGTGCTACCTACCTCTCAATGGTGGGATGGCACTACTTTTAAGGACAACTACACAGACTAATTCCTTAGGGTAGGTAGGTCCTCAAAGATACTTGCTCTCAAAACAAACTCAAAAAGACTTTTCACACCGACACTTTTTAAAAGCTTTCAAAACAAACTTTTCAAACACTCTGACGTACGAGTCGAACTGAAATTTTTCAAGGAAACTTTTAAAACCCACATTGAAAAGCAAACAAACAATTTTGAAAACACATTGAGCAAGTATCTAAGAGCCCATGGATAACCATGGATAGAAAGGGTGCTAACACCTTCCCTTTCTATAACCTACCTCCCGAACCGAGAGCAATCTCTTTAAAGGAATTTTTCTGTGCTTTTGTCCTTTCCATTTGGAGAAAATAAAAGACGGTGGCGACTCTTGCTTCCGCGACATTTCACGAACCAGCGTTAAACAGTCAGTTCCAGATCCACCGATCACAGAACTGGCGACTCTGCTGGGGACCAAACTTAAAGTGAGGTGTACCTTAGGGCTAGTACATAACTGTGTTTTCAATTGTTTTCCTTGTGTGCTTTAAATTGTGGGTTGCTTGGGAGTTCTATAGATCCTAACCCGGATCTGGGGGATACCTTTCTTAGAAAGTAGCAACAAGGCTGTGAGGGAACTGAGCGGGGTATACCGACATGGTTGAAACAGTCTGCTACGTTGATGTGGCACTTTGGTGTGTACCGGTAACCCTTGAGTTCAGTCAAGGAGAGTACGGGGCCTCCGCGTGGTGTCGTGAAGCATCAACAGACCTTAGGAACCTTAATTGAACTATCTTGGCCTCTTTAGGGTAGTGAGATAACTGACTTTGGTGCAGTCCGAGGTTGGTTGATACTCGATACTACGCTCAATTGAGGGTTGCTTTCCTGGAATATTTCGGTCGCCAGTTCAGTGGCTAAATCGAAACGATGAACAATGAAAGCAATCCAATGATATTGGGAACCTTAGAACCCGGTTACTTTGATTAGGACAGGTTGAACCCACCAACTTCAAGAGGGTACTACCCAGACCCCATGCTGGCCTTAAACCTTAAGAGCCTGTCTTGTGTGCCTTGTGTGCCTTACATGTTTGTCTTTGTAAATATCTGTGGTGTGTTTAATCATAGCATCATGACATCATCCAGCATCATATGCATTGACTAACCATTTCAGGGGTTCGAATTTTCATCTTTGTTCTTGTTTTATAGGACATGGAAACTGTTCGTAGAAAGACAATTCAGGTCAATCTTGTAAGAGTCCCTCCTCAGCTTAAGGAGCTTATATCCAGGATTCCCGAGAACTCTTCATTCAGTGAAAGGAATGGAAGCCTCATCAGCTTGGTCAACACCAACATTGAGGAAGATATGATAAAGGTCCTGTTCCAATTCTTTGACCCTCTGCATCACTGCTTTACCTTCTTGGACTATCAGTTGGTACCTACATTGGAGGAGTTCTCCCGGCTCCTGAAGATCCCTATCCTTGATCAGCTACCCTTCAACGGTACAGAAAAGGAACCTAAGCTTGAAGAGATTGCTAAAGCCTTGCACCTACAGTCATCTGACCTCAAGGGACATTGGGAAGTTAGAAGTGGTATCAAAGGGTTCTTAGCCAGGTTTCTGTTTGAAAAAGCCCTTGAATGTTGGAACTCCCTTGACTTGCAAGCTTTTGAAGAAGTGGTAGCCCTCCTTGTCTATGGTTTGGTGTTGTTTCCTAACCCAGATCAGCTTATTGATATCAGTGCTGTCCAGATATTCATGTCCAGGAATCCCATACCTACATTGCTGGGGGACATCCTTCACTCATGTTACACTCGAACCATGAGAAAAAGAGGTGTCCTTATGTGTTGCACTCCTCTCCTGGGAAGGTGGTTTATTTCGCACCTTCCCCAATCAGTCCTGAAGAATGAGCGGGGTTTGAGATGGTCACAACGGTTGATGACTCTTACGCATGCAGATATACATTGGTGTCCTAGGTCCAGAGGAGATGTCACTATCATTGATCGTTGTGGGGAGTACCCTAATGTTCCTTTACTTGGAATCAGAGGAGGTATTACTTATAGTCCATGCCTGGCTTGGAGACAGTTTGGTTATGCTCGGAGGGATGGTCCTCATGACATGTTAATTCCTGACATAGTTTTCGACTTCGACAACGATACTCAAGGACTTCGCCAGAGATTTATCAAAGCTTGGAGGATGCCCAGTAGAATAGACAGCAAGACACTGGGGCACAGGAATTCCATCCTGTTGGAACCTTATCTCAAGTGGGTACGAGCCCGCTCTCAGAAGTTATTGATGCCTTATCCTCACATGCTTCCAGTAATCAAAGAACCAGTCTTGGAAGGAGAAGTGTCTTACACTATTCAGCACCCTGATATGCCCACATCCTGGGAGGAGATGCAGAAGAGCTGGATCCAGCTTAAGGAGGAAAGGAATTCTCTTGAGACTAGTCTGCATGCCAGTGAAAAGAAAGTCTTGGAGCTCACCCGCCTGTTGCATGAAGAGAGGAATCTCAACACCTACATAGCTCCGAAGAGGATGCGCAGTGTATTTTGGGATTGACTTGATTTTTGTACTTTTTGCCCATGAGGCCTTGATGTATTAATCAATGATTTTCTTTAATGATAACGTGTGTTCTTTTTGGCTACAACAAATTTGAACTTTCGAACCCTTGAATGCATTGCATGCGCATTTCATACATCATGTGCATAGCAGGTTTTTCCCCTTTTCAGGTTGCTTACAGTTCTTCGCTGTTTATTTCAGCATCATGAATCCCGGATCTGAATCAACTGAGACATCAATCAAGGCTCTCCAGGCGCAGAATGCGCAGTTTCAAGAACTAATGAAGGGTCTGGCTAAAGGCCAAGAAGAACTGAAGGCTATGCTCCTGAAGAAGGAGAAGAAGAAGAAGAGAAGAATTGTTCTGTTCAACTCGGGCCGAAGGTTTGGCAATACTCTGCAGCATGAAGAGGCTGGTTCTTCTGTTGGCAAGAGTCCTTCTCAGGCAGAAGTAAAAGTTCCTACTCCAGTAGTCTCCGACAACGAGACAGATTTTGATGAAGAGCAGTACCCTCCTGCAGATGACAGATACAAGCAACTGGAGGACAGGTTGAAGGCTATGGAGGTGCAACAGGCACCTTGGCTGGATTTCGGAGATCTGGGTTTGTCGACTGGTGTGATCATTCCCCACAAGTTCAAAGCACCAACTTTCTCCAAGTATGACGGGGCGTCTTGTCCCAAGCTGCATTTGAGGTCCTATGTTCGGAAAATTCAGCCGTACTCTGCGGATAAGAATTTATGGATCCACTTCTTCCAAGAGAGTCTTTCAGGGACTCATCTCGAATGGTTCTATCAGCTGGATGGGACCAAAGTTCGTAACTGGGAGGAGCTGGCTACTGCTTTCTACAAGCAGTATCAATATAATGCCGACCTTGCCCCCACACGTACCCAACTCCAGGGTATGGCGTTAGGTGCAAGCGAAGGTTTTAAGGAGTACGCTCAGAAATGGAGAGACCTGGATGGCAGGGTGCAGCCACCATTGACTGATCGGGAGCTGGTTGACATGTTCTTGGGGACCCTATCTGGGCCATTTTTCAACCATCTCATTGGGAATTCTTCAGCTGGGTTCACTGATTTAATTCTGACTGGAGAAAGGATTGAAGCTGGGCTGAAGTCTGGGAAGATTGCCAAGGGTGCATCCTCTAGTTCGGAAAAGAAACCATTTAAGAAGGAGTCTAGTGCCGTGTATGGCTCTAGGAAATCAGAGAGACCTGAACACCGCCAATCTGTCAGCGCGGTAATGATTGCTAAGCCTGCTGCCGCTCCTCGGCCGAACAATTCTCAAAGGGCTGAAAGACCCCGGAGGGAGTTCACTCGGTTAAACATGACCCTATCGCAGATCCTGCCACAGTTGCTCGCAACCAGTTTGGTGACTGTCAGGGAAGCTCCAAAGTTCCCCAATACAACATCTCCCAAGTACAACCCGAATGCTCGTTGTGCCTACCATTCAGAAAGCCCGGGGCACTCTACCGATGACTGTTGGGCACTAAAGAACAAGCTGCAGGACCTCATTGACGCTAAGGAGGTACAGTTTGAGGCATCTGACAAGCCTAATGTGGTGACAGCTCCCCTGCCTGCTCATGGAGTTAATGCTATTGGGGATGAAGAGGAAGTTGATGAAGCGGAGTTTGATAGCTAGATTTACCCGGCAACTGACGGTGGACTTAACAATTGGAGCGCAAAGGACAATCTCCCTGTTTCTTTTGTTACTAAGTAATGAATTCCTATGTTTTGTTATTTTGTAATAAACAATGATAAACTCTATGGCCCGGTGTCTTACCCGAGGCACCGTGGTTCTATTTGTGAGGGCATACGAACTGTCATTTTATACATCATGAATGAAAATCTTGGACGTTTTTCGCATTGCAAATATTGTGTTCCTTTTATGTCTTTCTTTCCCTTTACATAATTTTCAAAACAGCTGTATTTACACACACACTCACTCATACAGGTTTCAATCCACTCTGGATCTTACTGATAACAACTCTGCTACTGCCAATTATGACTTCGAAAATCCGATCAACTTAGCCGAAGACGAAGGTGAAGATGATTGCGAAGTGCCTGGCGAGCTTGCCAGACTGTTGCTTCAGGAAGAGAGAGCAATTCAACCCCATGAAGAGCCAGTGGAAACCATAAACTTGGGTACTGAAGCAGACAGAAAAGAGGTAAAGATTGGTGCCAACCTAGAGCTCAGCGTGAAGCAACGGTTAACCAAGATGTTACATGACTATATGGAGATCTTTGCATGGTCCTACGAAGACATGCCCGGGCTGGATACCGATATTGTCGTCCATCACTTGCCGACTAAGGAAGACTGCCCTCCAGTTAAGCAAAAGGTCCGTCGGATGCGTCCAGAGATGTCTGAGAAGATTAAGGCCGAGGTCATGAAGCAGTTTGATGTCGGGTTCCTTGCAGTGACTTCTTACCCTCAGTGGGTTGCTAATGTGGTGCCGGTACCTAAGAAGGACGGTAAGGTCAGAATGTGTGTCGACTACAGGGATCTGAACAGGGCCAGCCCCAAAGATGACTTCCCCTTACCTCACATTGATGTCCTTGTTGATAATACAGCTCAGCACAAGGTATTCTCTTTCATGGATGGCTTTTCAGGTTACAATCAGATTAAGATGGCACCTGAAGACATGGAGAAGACTACATTTGTTACTCAGTGGGGCACCTTCTGTTACAAGGTCATGCCATTCGGATTAAAGAACGCTGGGGCAACCTACCAACGTGCCATGGTTGCCTTATTTCATGATATGATCCATCATGAGATAGAAGTGTATGTGGACGACATGATCGCTAGGTCCCAGACTGAGGAAGAGCACCTAGATCATCTGCAGAAGTTGTTTGACCGGTTGAAACTGTACAAGCTGAGATTGAACCCGAACAAGTGCACCTTCGGGGTAAGATCTGGGAAGTTGCTAGGCTTCGTGGTCAGTGATAAAGGTATTCAAGTGGACCCTGCTAAGGTTAAAGCTATTCAAGAGATGCCAGTTCCTAAGACAGAGAAGGAAGTCAGAGGCTTTTTAGGACGCCTGAATTACATCGCTCGATTCATCTCTCATCTGACTGCCACCTGTGAGCCAATCTTCAAGCTGCTGAAGAAAGATCAGGTAGTACGTTGGAACGATGAATGTCAGGCTGCCTTCGACAGAATCAAAGAGTATCTCCAAGAACCACCTATCCTTATGCCACCGGTTGAAGGGAGACCTCTGATACTATACCTGACAGTGCTTGACAACTCAATGGGGTGTGTGCTGGGGCAGCATGACGAGTCTGGCCGAAAAGAGCATGCCATTTATTACCTTAGCAAAAAGTTTACCGACTGTGAGACCCGATACTCACTGCTTGAGAAAACTTGCTGCGCTTTGGTATGGGCTGCTCGCCGGCTGAGACAGTATATGCTGACTCACACTACCTTGTTGATCTCAAAAATGGATCCTATAAAGTATATATTCGAAAAGCCTGCTCTGTCTGGGAGAATTGCAAGATGGCAAATGATCTTGACGGAATACGACATTCAGTACACAACCCAGAAAGCCATCAAGGGAAGTGTATTGGCAGACCACTTAGCTCATCAAGCTGTAGATGACTATCAGTCCATGAACTTCGAGTTTCCGGAGGAAAGCATTATGATAGTGACTGATTGTGAAGTACCTGGACCGGATGAAGGACCTGAGCCAGGATCCCGATGGTCTATGCACTTTGACGGGGCATCCAATGCTTTGGGAAATGGTATCGGCGCCATAATCATATCCCCTCAGGGTACTCATACTCCACTCACTGCCCGGCTGTGTTTCAACTGTACCAACAACATGGCGGAGTATGAGGCGTGTATCATGGGTCTTCAAGCTGCGATCGACCTAAGGATCAAATTTCTAAGTGTTTTCGGAGATTCCGCTCTTGTGATCAATCAGATCAAAGGAGAGTGGGATACGAAACATCCAAACCTGATCCCTTACAGAGAATGTGTGTTGACCCTGATTCCCCACTTCACAGAGATAACCTTTGAGCACTTTCCAAGAGAAGAGAATCAGTTAGCGGACGCGTTAGCTACAATGTCTTCAATGTTCAAGGTCAAATGGGATAACGAGGCTCCCCGGATCATCATCTGGAAACTGGACGAACCGGCATATTGTTGTGATCTCGAGACTGAATTGGTAACTGAGAAGCCTTGGTACCACGAAGTGAAGAGATATCTGGAAGCTCAGGAATACCCCGAAGGTGCATCTGTCAATGATAAGAAATTCCTAAGGAGGTTTGCAGCCAAGTTCTTCTTAAGCAACGGCATCTTGTACAAGAGAAACCATGATTCAACCTTACTGCGTTGTGTGGACAAAACTGAAGCAGAACGGATCATGGAAGATCTACATGAAGGGACCTTTGGTACACATTCCAGTGGGCATACCATGGAAAAGAAAATCCTACGGGAAGGATATTACTGGTCCACGATGGAAGCTGACTGTTACCAACATTCCAGGACATGCCATAAGTGCCAGATTTATGCAGACAAGGTGCATGTTCCTCCGGTTCCCCTGAATGTTCTGACTGCGCCTTGGCCGTTTGCAATGTGGGGCATAGACATGATCGGCGAGATTAAACCTACGGCATCCAATGGACATCGCTTCATCCTAGTCGCGATCGACTATTTTACGAAGTGGGTTGAGGCAGCATCCTATGCTACGGTAACCAAGACTGTTGTGGCACAGTTCATTCGGCACAACCTGATCTGTCGGTACGGCGTCCCTGAGCGGATTATTACAGACAACGGTACCAATCTAAACAATAAGATGATTGCTGAGCTCTGCGAACAATTCAAGATACAGCACCACAATTCTTCTCCTTACAGACCGAAGATGAATGGGGCTGTAGAAGCAGCAAATAAGAACATCAAGAAAATCGTGCAAAAGATGACAGTAACGTATAAAGATTGGCACGAGATGTTACCGTTCGCTCTGCATGGGTACCGTACCTCAGCTAGGACGTCGACCGGGGCAACTCCTTTCTCTCTGGTTTATGGCATGGAGGCAGTCTTGCCAATTGAAGTACAAATTCCCTCTCTCCGGATAATGAAGGATGCAAATCTGAATGAAGATGATTGGATCCAGACACGACTTGATCAACTCAACCTCATTGACGAAAAGAGACTTGCTGCTATCTGTCATGGTCAGACGTATCAGAAACGGATGATCAGGGCATTTAACAAAAAGGTCAGACCTCAGGAATATCAAGTCGGGGATCTGGTAATCAAGCGAATCATCCTTCCTCAGAGTGATCCAAGGGGCAAATGGACCCCTACGTACGAAGGGCCATTTGTGGTTAAGCATATGTTCTCAGGAGGAGCAATGATATTAACCAATATGGATGGTGACGACCTTCCTCACCCCGCCAATGCAGACATAGTTAAAAAATACTACGCATGAAAAAAGACCCGCTAGGCTGACATGCCTAGGCAAAAATTAGGGCTTCCCGTCGAACCAAAAGGGTTCGGGCAAAATGAAGGGATGAAAATGAAAAATCTGTACACCCGGCAAGTCGAAAACCTGAAAAGGCGGCTTGGGCAAAAATGGGTATCCCGGTGGACTGAAAACCCGAAAGGGCGGTCCAGGCAAAAGTTAGGGATAAAGCGTAATACTATGTCTCATTGATCACTTTGCATCCAGAATCCGGTATCTACATCAAGTTCAGACGGCATCGATCAGTCAGCTTCACCTTCAACCAAGGTCATCAAGTGATGAGACGCTCAGAGTTATAAAGGCGATAGCAGAGTTGAAACCCAGTGGGATCATTCATATTTTACACAGCTGTTTTATTTTCTTTTGTACAAAACTTGTATAAACTCTTTTGATCGGCGACGTACCTCTTACTAGGACGTCAGCCTCTTGTACACAAAACGCCTATTCAGGCCATTCAAAAATCAATACAAATATATTTTCAGTTAAACGTGCCAAGTGTTTTTCTTTTTCTGTTTTGTTTTGCGAAGAACGTCCAAGGTTCAATTTGTGATATATGCATTGACAATAATTTGCTAACTCATAAATATTTGCATACGAAACAAAGGAATTAATTGCAGGTGACACTAGAAACAGGGGCAATAAAAGAATTGTCTGAGCAGTCTAATTGTTCTATCCTCCAAGGTACCAAGGTAGGTTCAGCTAAAGAACATGGCCAAGTGTATCTTAATTCCCCAGAGAGTGATTCAGCAAAACAATACATTCTTCTCCAAGCTATTATCAGATTATCAAGGAAATTGAGTATCCTCCAGTAGATCTCAATACTCCCCCAGCAGCAGCATATATATATTCTTAACAAGCATCCCCGGCAGTCTTGGCCTAAAGATTATTCCCCGGCGGCATAACATTCAAAAGGGATTACTTCCCCAGCATATCAAAAACTTCCCCAGAAAAGTCCAATTCGGTTCCCCAAGAAGGTTGGAATTCAAATCCCCAAGCAGTAAGCTTATCCCCAGTAAATTCTGGAAGCTTATCCCCTCGCAGAGCACGAACGCGTCGTCCGGCTCTATTTAAAGAGTTATTTCCTTAACAGGATATAACTGGGTTATCCTCAGCCAAAAACCACGGAAAGATCGTCGTCAACGAAGTCTTCTTACCCCCAGCGAAGTCTGTCAGCACTTCCAACAACAAGGGTATCCTCAGCAAGTCATCTACAACTCAGCAAAGTATCTCTCTCCCCACAGAGTATTGCTTCCCAGCATGGTCGCTAGAGTATCTTTTCTCCCCGCAGAATCCTTCATTTGCCAAGTTTATTCCACAACGGAGTCATCTTCTCCTACCGGTATTCTTGCAACTATCATCCCCAGCGGAAGCAAAAGCTATTCTTCAACATCAGCCCAGGATACGACTTCCCGGCACTCGTCAAGGATTTACTTCCCTAGACGAAAACATTCATAAAACGTCACATACATACATCATTATAGCATGCATAGATGCATCATATCATACAAATCTCATTTATGTTGAGAACATCATTGCTTGATCCATATCATGCATTGCATATGACTGACCTTCACCTTTCAGGAAAGAAAAAGTTAAAATGCTCAAACATATTTCAAAGTCTTCTCTAGTCCAGCTAAATCGACTCCCAACAGACTTTTCTGATAAAGACTCAGCAGAAGTTATGGTCCCCTCTCCGGCAAGTGCGTGAGGTGGTAATTCCTTCTTCAGATGTTTCCCTCTCCGACGATGAGTGTGAGGTGATAGTCTCTTATGGTCCCCTCTCCGGCAAGTGCGTGAGGTGGTAATTCCTTCTTTAGATGTTTCCCTCTCCGACGATGAGTGTGAGGTGATAGTCTCTTATGGTCCCCTCTCCGGCAAGTGCGTGAGGTGGTAATTCCTTCTTCAGATGTTTCCCTCTCCGACGATGAGTGTGAGGTGATAGTCTCTTATGGTCCCCTCTCCGACGAGTGCGTGAGGTGGTAATTCCTTCTTCAGATGTTTCCCTCTCCGACGATGAGTGTGAGGTGATAGTCTCTTATGGTCCCCTCTCCGACGAGTGCGTGAGGTGGTAATTCCTTCTTCAGATGATTCCCTCTCCGACGATGAGTGTGAGGTGATAGTCTCTTATGGTCCCCTCTCCGGCAAGTGCGTGAGGTGGTAATTCCTTCTTCAGATGTTTCCCTCTCCGACGATGAGTGTGAGGTGATAGTCTCTTATGGTCCCCTCTCCGGCAAGTGCGTGAGGTGGTAATTCCTTTTTTTAAGATGTTTCCCTCTCCGACGATGAGTGTGAGGTGATAGTCTCCCATGGTTCCCTCTCCGACGGTGTGTGAGGTAGTAAGTCCTTTTCAGATGATTCCCTCTCCGACGATGAGTGTGAGGTAATAGTCTCTTATGTTTCTCTCTCCAACGGTGTGTGAGGTGACAATTCCTTTTCCTGTGTTTCCCTCTCCAACGGCGAGTGAGGTGATTCCCTTTCAGATTATAATTTTCTATGGTTTTCTTCCCGATATTGCAAAGATGGTAATTCCCGCCAAGTTTTTTCTCAACGAGCGTTGTTGAAGTTAAAATCACCCAAGGTTCTCTTACCATTCATGCTAAGGCAGTAACCATCTCTGGTTCATTCATCAGCATTTGAAGCTCCAGACTCAGCTCCTGTAACCAGTCAGGACACATCTATACCAAGCATCTAAAATCAGCTCCTGCAACGTGTCAGGTACTCATTTTTCTTTTGCAGGTATGCAGGTTCTCGCTAAGGAATCTCCTACGCAATCAACATCCAGATGGCATCTATAAGCCAATCATCCTATCCAGCAACCTCTAAATGGCATCTATAAGCCCATTCCCCCATCATCACTGTTACTATGTGAGCGCAAATTTCTGGGCACTCTAGTGTCCAATCATCTTCTACCCTCGGATTACGAAAGGCACGTCAGCCAATCTGCATCCTCAGGTCTAAGAAGATTGAACAGGGGCAACTGTTGTACCCCAAAATTTGCCCTCCCATATTCTCCAAGAAATTGCCCAGTCAGGTCACAAAATTCCCCAAGGGTTATGCAGTGCAAAGGTCCTATACAGTCAAAACTAGGGTTTGGGTTCTGATCAAGAAAATGAAGTTTTCAAAGGCCCAATCAAGTCTCATATGCTTACAAAGATGGACAAGTATCTTCATATCAAGTTTCAAGGCATTCAGCTCAAAATTGCACAGTCAAAACCCTAAATTGCACTACAGTCAACTGTAGGGGCAAAATGGTCATTTGACAGTCAAAAGTCCAAATTTTTGGTCAACATATCATTTTGAAGCCACAAACATCATTTGATCAATGCTTGATCATGATTCTCAAAATTTGGCTCAGAAATCATCAAAGATGCAAAAGTTACTATATTTGGACAGCTGAAAAAGTCAACTGAAATTGACCAGGGCATAACTTTCACATGGATTATCAGAAAAATTCCATCCAAAGCTCATTTTGAAGAGAAAGACATTTCCTACAACTCATCTTCATACTTCAAGTCCAAGAAATGCTCTCACAAAAAGTTATCAATTTCAACATTATAGGTCATTTTCAAAAGTCAACAAAAAGGGACTTTAAGTCAAAGGCCATAACTTGAGATTGGTAAATCAAAATGATATGGGACCAAAGGCATTGGTTAGAGGACTCAAAGACCTTTCCAAAATGTCCAAGAACATGTGAAAAGCTTAAAAATTGAGCAAGTTATGCCTTGTGGAAGTTGGGAAATTTTTGGGTATTTTGAAAAGTCAACTTTACTTCAAATGACCTAAAATTGCTAATGGGCCCTATTTTCTTCCATGATTCATCATTCCAAGCCTATGCATGACCACTTGGCCCAAAGGGAAGTATTTTCTCATTTTTATTTATTTATTTGAATTTTTTATTCATATTAATTCAATTAAATCAATTAAATATGTGGAAAATATCTAAATGAACCAAATGAATCTTTTTATACATGTTTAGACTTGATATTTCGTGCTTAGCCAATTAGGGAAAGTTTTGGCAAGATTTGGTATCAAATTGCATAGAAAAAGATTGAAAACATAATGGAAGAAAATCAAATATTGAAACCATTGAATTCATGAGATTTTGTTGAATTTTGTTAACCTAATATGCTCACTACATAACCAGGAATCAAACCCTAATGCTGGAAGAGATTGAAGATGCGCAAAGGCTAAGAACAACACTTAGAATTTTCACTAAAAAAGGCAAAACTGAAATCAACTCTAGAGGTCGATTCAAAGCACCATTCTTGTCCCAATAGCTTCATTGTGGTTCTCTGAACGTGTGCCAATCACAAACAACAACAAAAGCTCCAAGAATTGGTAGATCATACTCAGACTGTGTCTCAAAATTTTTGAAATCGTGTTCTCAATTCTAAGCATCCTCATTGCATTTCAATTATATATTCTTGTTCCCTGTGATGTTTCAAAGCTAACCTTTATATTCAATTTGATTTTTGCATCGTGTATGGGATTTCACCATGATCAAAATTTAGGGTTACAGGTCTGCAAAATTGGGGTTTTCTACCCAAGGCAAAATTAGGATTCCAGACTATGACCATTGGACTCAGCAAGCTTAGACGAAGCAAGTTCATATCTCGCGATGAATTTATGACCAATAGAACGCTAATCGCTATTTTCTTGTAGGTCGTCTACAGCCACGCATCCAAAACTGTTGCCTTTGAGTTTGTGTTACAGGAAAATTGAAGAAGATGACCTCGTGTCCAACGGTCATTGGTTCTTTTGAATCTCGCGCGTTTTTAACCCACTAACATCATGTTTTATT
The DNA here is from genome assembly GCA_948472305.1 of Vicia faba. Taxonomy (NCBI): domain Eukaryota; kingdom Viridiplantae; phylum Streptophyta; class Magnoliopsida; order Fabales; family Fabaceae; genus Vicia; species Vicia faba. The sequence goes on along the minus strand of OX451736.1, from coordinate 580,961,688 downwards.
TATTATGTTTATATGTTATTATATGTTAAATGCATAAGCGATGGTTCAGTGGCAAGTGGTTGTGCTGGCAACGTTAAAGACCTGGGTTCAAGTCCCAGGTCTGAACAAATTCAATATTATTTTTGTATACTAATTCCCATGCAGGTTCAGCCTTGAAGTACACCATGCACCATCATAATCAAGCGTGCCACGTCCCTTCCAACACTAGATCAATGGTCAGGAATTGAAGCCTATGGTAAACGCTGGTCAACACGCTGGCACACAAATTGGAAAAGTCAAATGGATTTCAAGCAATTGGGCCTGATTTGCTGAAACAAAACCTCACAAATTGGGACTACACCCCACCCTGGTTTGCAAATATTTTTATTTTTCTCATATCTTTTTAATTATTATTGTTATTTGTTTTATTGTTTTAATTTAATTCAATATTTTTACAAAATATGAAAACATCAAAAAATACAGAAAAATCAGAAAAGACCAAAAAATAATAAATATTTTTATTATAATTATTTTCTTGTAAATAATTAACATGTGAATATTTAGTTCTAATTAGGATATAATTTCAATTCCTTTTAAATAACAAAATTGCAAAAAATGTGTAGAAATAGGTTTAATTAATTTTGAGTCCTTTTAATTTCCCTTCTTACAATAATAATATTTATTTATTTATTTTCTATAATTAAATTTTGCATGTAAATTAACTTAGATTTAAATTAGGTTAAAACTTAATATTTTCACAATAAACTTAAAAAACATTAGAATTAGGGTTTGACATTTCATTTTATTTTAATTAATTATTCCTTTCATTAAATCCTAAAAAACACAAAAATACTAAAAACATTTTCTTTTAAATTCTAATTTCAATCCTTCATTAACTTTAAATTTTTTGCAAAAGGGTCCAACGCCCATGTTCGTAATGTATTTAATTTCGCGCATTTATTTTATGTCGTTTATTATAATTATGTAACTCTCCCAAAGCGTTGTAAAAATTTTACTTTTCGCACTTTTACTTTGCTTTATTTATTTTCCGTTAAATCGGGTCCGGTTTAATTTTGGCGATGTGGACCCGCGCCATTTGTAATAGCTTAGATTTATTTTTCCGCAACTTTTAAACTGCTAAATAAGCATGCAAGAATGAATGGACATAATAAAATCAAGCGTAGATCACAATGAACTTGACAAAAGATAAACGCAAATGAAAACGACACACGAATCGCACACACCACCACTAGGGTACGCCTCACTGTTGCCTTGCCTCGAAAGGTGATCGTCGAGTAGAGGATGTCTTAGTAAGTCCTCATGATCCGGGAACCTGGCATGAGGGTAGCTTCTAAGGTGTCTTCCCATTGCTCTGGTGATCACCATGTCCCGAACCTCGAATTGACCCGAACACCTCCAACGGTGGTGCTACCTACCTCTCAATGGTGGGATGGCACTACTTTTAAGGACAGCTACACAGACTAATTCCTTAGGGTAGGTAGGTCCTCAAAGATACTTGCTCTCAAAACAAACTCAAAAAGACTTTTCACACCGACACTTTTCAAAAGCTTTCAAAACAAACTTTTCAAACACTCTGACGTACGAGTCGAACTGAAATTTTTCAAGGAAACTTTTAAAACCCACATTGAAAAGCAAACAAACAATTTTGAAAACACATTGAGCAAGTATCTAAGAGCCCATGGATAACCATGGATAGAAAGGGTGCTAACACCTTCCCTTTCTATAACCTACCTCCCGAACCGAGAGCAATCTCTTTAAAGGAATTTTTCTGTGCTTTTGTCCTTTCCATTTGGAGAAAATAAAAGACGGTGGCGACTCTTGCTTCCGCGACATTTCGCGAACCAGCGTTAAACAGTCAGTTCCAGATCCACCGATCACAGGGACAAAATTTAGCGTTATGTTAAGCAATCGTAAGTGGACTTATATAGAAGTCGCACCTATTTTGAGGCCGGTCAATAGCAATCTATGCACCATTTGTTTTGAGACATGATATAGAAATCACGTTCCAATAACACTTGGTGCAATAAGAAAGGGATGAGATGAAGAGGGATGGGAAAGAATACAAACCATATTTGAATTAAATTTTAATTAAACTATTATTAAAATCATTCATCCATTTTTATGGAGTTAGACTCGACACCGTGGATCCAATAATGTTAACAAAGTTCATAATCAAAAATTCAACCCAAGATCAGCCAGAAAATAATCACAAAATAATATTGCACTTAATATATACATTAAAAAAATGTTTTAAAATGTTTTAAAATAGAAATAAAAGAGAAAAATATCAACTATGATCAAATTAATCAAGAAATAAAAAGTAAGACCATAGAAAAATCAGAAAAGGACTCAAATATTTTTATAAATTTTTTGGTAATTTTTTAAAGTCGGAAACTATTTTTTTTAATTAAAAGAAATGAGTAAAATAACGAAAAATGATTTTAAAAAAACACCAAACTCAGAAATAAAAAATAAATGAGGTCACCAATAGTTGTCACAATATCATTGGATCAATCCATAATTTTTTCAGAATTTAAAAATGCATAAAATTATTTTTAAACATTTAAAACAATTCAAATAAAGTGAAAATTTATAAAAAATATAAAAACACAAAATAAAATTGTGAAAAACTAAAAATCAGAAAGAGAAGAATCAGAAATATTTTTCATAATTTTTTCAAATTTTTTGGACTAAAAATGAATTTTCTATGATTTTTTGAAGTTTAAAAAAATTAAATATAAAAATCAAAAAATAAAATAAAAACCAAAAAGATGTGGACCAATAGATAAGAGTCAAAACGCGTTAGTAATCAAATCTAAGGGATCTAGCGCATATGCATATCATGGTCATTAGTGAATAAAACACTGGATCATTTATTAAATCAGAAATTCAAAAAAAAACAATGGCGCGCCTTCATTGGTTGGAAGATGACACGTTGGTCATCTTCAACCTCCAGCCAACGTGAATTACAGTTCTCTCAAACTATAAAATCAGAAGCTCAGACCTATGCCATTCGCTTCGTCTCTTCAAGACGAAGACAACCACACCTTCGCGGCAAATTTATATAAACCGTAGCTCAAGCAATTTGGAAGGAAATTTTTGAAAAGGGATTTGAAATTTCATGGTAAAAATGTGTTCCCAGATAAAAGTAAGTGTTGCGACTAGAACCAGGGCAATGAGAGCATCACAATAATATCAAAGTTTTGAAGAATTGATGGAGAAATTTACCTATTGAAGTTGAGTTGCAGAGCTCTAAAACTAGACTTCTATGGAGCAATATAGGGCATGATTCTTGAAGGTAATTGTATGGTAAGCTTCAAGGAAGATCAAGGAAGGTGAATTGATAGAAAAATTGCATTGAAAAAGGCTTGAACACTGATTACAAAGTTACAGAAAATTGAGTTATGGAGAAGGTTTGGCAGGGTGATTTTGGCTATTCAAGCTTTAGAAAATGAATGGGATAGTTCATGTATATATAGAAGAAGCAAATGGGATCAAAAGGAAGAGTGAATGATTCATTTTGGAGGGAATTCGTGCAAACCTGATACACGAGTGAAGTGTGACCTTATTTTCACCAAAACTCATCCAATCTTTGCGTTTTGAGGTGCTAAACACTTCTGGCAAGTTTGTTAATCAAGTTTAAATAAAAAAAGTGCATAAATCTTGTTATTAGAGGCCATATTATGGATTTCAAAATTCTGACTTGGTGAGAAATTCAGTTCCAAGTTACCAATTTCAAAATAATGGCATTTTCAACTAAAGGGGTCTTAGGGCATGATTCTTGATGCTTTAGAAAGATGAAGTTACAAGCTTTGAAATGGAAAAAGAATGGAGTTAAATGGATGCTTGAGATGAAAGTTGCATTGAGTCAAAGTTGGGGGAAAAGGGTTGACTTTTCATACTTAGAAATATTTCAAATTTTTCTTCAAAAGTGACCTATAATGTTTTGCATCCAAACATGGCCTTCCACTTGGAATTTGCTCTTGACTAAAAAAGATGGAATGAAAAAGACCTCTTGAATGAAATTTTGAAACTTGAACCATTTAAAATATCCAAAAATTGAGAGAGTTAGGAATTGTTGAAGTTGACAAAAAATCATGAAATGACCTATAATCTTTTTTATCCTTAGGGAATCTTTCATCCATTTTCTCACACTACACATAAAAGAAGGAATAAACTTCACATCCTAAAGATCATTATGGAAAAAGAGTGGGCTCAAGGTGATAAAAATTGATCAAGTTATGATCATTTGAAATCACACATGAGAAAATGAGGGTTCATCGGGAGGACTTGTAATCTTTCTTCATCATCAAGTTTCTTCCACATGAAAACTCCTTGAAACTTTTGAAGTGATTTGTTAATAACCATTTGAAGAGAAGTATTTCTTTGGAATCACTCAAAAATACCAAAAGATGAGCAAGATATAATTCTTTAAAGTTCAAAACCCAAGCTCCTAGATCAAGAAAATGCTTTGAGGAATTTTGACAATTTTGAACAACCTTCTTGTACCAACACTATTTCTTTGTAAATAGAAGTTATTGAGGATGATAATGAGAACTCATAGCCACCAAAATCACTTTCATATCTTGAGAATTTAGAGAAATATTCACTTGTGATCAATGGGAACAAGACCTTGTCCAATCATGACAACTTCTTCCATCAACACCTTGTACCTTTGAATCAATTTGGTAACTTTGAAATGTGATGAACCCAAAATAAACCTTTCCATGCCATTTCTTCCAAAACAACTTCAATGGTGAGGTTTGTAGTTCTAAAGCTTTATTGACTAGTGCATGGAAATAAACTCATGAACCTATGGATCAATTTGCTAAGCCATGTTGCCTTTACCTACATTATTAACAAGTAAGATCATCCAACATTGCATTTTATTAATTAGAAACAAAATCAAGACAAAATATCCATGATCACAAAATAAAACAAGTCAAGATGCTTGGTGATTCCTCAAAGAGAAAAACTAAAGATAGGGAGAAGAACCAAAAGCCCTAATGTGATCTTGTTGTTATTGAATTAACATGGTATGATGAAGGAATCTTAGGGGCAAAAATTGGGGTACAACAGCTACCCTTATTTAAGTTTCTTTTATCCGGAGATACGAAGCTTAAAAATCTTCGTGTCGACGTGATCAAAGATACTTAAATATAAAACAAATCCTATTTTTGGACCTAAGATTCCATGCAATTCTTATGAATATCAATGCACATGGACAACTTCAAAGGGACTCAAAACACCACTGGGGATGTAACAAAATAAAGAAACAAAAGAGAAACTCGACCAGGAAAATAAATCACTGGTGGATCAAAAGACCCGACTTATAGAGGATGATAAAAAGTCAAAGGACACACCAACTTTTACTGAAGGTGAAACTACCAACGTTCACTGAAGGTGGAAAGAGGAAAGAAATAACAACACCGACGTTTACTGACGGTGAGCTACCAACGTTTACTGAAAGTAGAGAGAAAGAATCATCGACGTTCACTGACAATGAACTACCAACATTCACATAAGGTAGAAGGAAAAGAAATATCATAGCATCGTCGTTCACTGATGATGAACTACCAACGTTCACTGAAGATAGCAAAAAGATGACAATCACCAACTTTCACGGATGGTGACCTACCAACTTTCACTGAAGGTAGAGAGAAAATATATCATAGCATCGCCGTTCACTGACGATGAACTACCAACATTCACTTAAGATAGCAAAAAGATAACAATTACCAACTTTCACTGATGGTGACCTACCAACTTTCACTGAAGGTAGAGAGAAAATATATCATAGCACCGCCATTCACTGACGATGAACTACCAACGTTCACTAAAGGTAGAAAAAAGATAATAATCACCAACTTTCACTGATGGTGACCTACCAACTTTCATTGAAGGTAGAGAGAAAATATATCATAGCATCACCGTTCACTGACGATGAACTACCAACGTTCACTAAAGGTAGCAAAAAGATAACAATCACCAACTTTCACTGAAGGTGACCTACCACCTTTCATTGAAGGTAGAAAGAGAATATATCATAGCATCAGCGTTTACTGACAATGAACTACCAACATTCACTGAGGGTAGCAAAAAGATAATAATCACCATCTTTCACTGAAGGTAGAAAGAGAATATATCATAGCATCGCTGTTCACTAACGATGAACTACCAACGTTTACTGAGGGTAGAAAAAAGATAGCAATCACCAACTTTCACTGAAGGTGACCTACCAACTTTCACTGAAGGTAGAAAGAGAATATATCATAGCATCGTTGTTCACTGACGATGAACTACCAACGTTCACTGAGGGTAGCAAAAAGATAACAATCACCAACTTTCACTGATGGTGACCTACCAACTTCCACTGAAGGTAGAAAGAGAATATATCATAGCATCGCTGTTCACTAACGATGAACTACCAACGTTCACTGAGGGTAGCAAAAAGATAACAATCACCAACTTTCACTGATGGTGACCTACCAACTTCCACTGAAGGTAGAGAGAAAATATCAAAGCATCGTCGTTCAGTGACGATGAACTACAACGTTCACTGAGGGTAGCAAAAATATAACAATCACCAACTTTCACTGAAGGTGACCTACCAGCTTTCACTGAAGGTAGAAAGAGAATATATCAAAGCACTTCCATTCGCTGACAGTGAACTACCAACGTTCACTGAGGGTAACAAAAAGATAACAATCACCAACTTTCACTAAAGGTGACCTACCAACTTTCACTGAAGGTAGATATAAAATATATCATAGCATCGCCGTTCACTGACGATGAACTACCAACGTTCACTGAGGGTAGAAAAAAGATAACAAGTTTTCTCCAAAATTCTGGCGTTTCACCTAGAACGGGTCTCAACTTCTTCTTTAACTAAGGCATTCTGCCTGGAAAGGGTAATGTGTAAACTGTCTCAAATAAAGAGACTACCACTTACAAAGATTTCTTAACGAATTGTCTCTACGATATTTAACGACTAACTATCCACTGGAGTAATTTGACAATGAACTGCATACTATCCACTCATAGAGAAGATAGCAAAAAAAGTAACGTCGACTTTTATGGGGAAATACAAGTTGCTCAAATAAAGAGACCTGCTACTTGTTGTTATCTAGAATAGTAAAAAATGACTTCCTAGGGAAAACAATATGGCTTCCTGGGAAAGAGATATGACTTCCTGGGGAAATGCCGACATATTCCTGCTGGGGAGATAAATTCTTCTCGTGCAAAATAAATGCACATTCTCAAACCAAAACTCGAAGCTTGCAGAAATCTAAAGTAATAATATTTCTGGGAAACAAAGATTCAATCCAGAAATAAACTGGAGTAAAACGGTCTACCAAAATACATTCTTCGAGAAATAAACTCAAGGGAGAAACCCAAATCATCCATACAAGGAGTTGTACAGGAAGGCTAAAGCAAAAATCTTCCACGAGGGATAACTCAGTGGGAAAATTGAAAGAATATACACTTTTTTCTTATGGCCGACACTCTATTGGGGAGAGGATAACACAACTCTGCAAAATAGGGTAATATGTCAACAGAATAATAACGAATGTGAATGAGCAATGATTTGTTAAATTTAACTATGTATGATGTATGTGTGAATGTATGAGTATTATCATGTATATTCTGACAAAACAAACATATAATATTGGGGATAAACAAACAAAACCAACTCGAGCACCCACAACAATCGGCCAAATCACATCCAAGACGATCATCCCAAAAGAAGAAAAAAAAGCACCAACTGAGGAAGCAAAGTCCTACTGTACAGCTTAACTTTATTGGGGAGAATCATAATATAGAGAAAAAATAGTACAGATACAGGGATATAACATCCCTCTCTAGGCTTCACCAGGGAGTAGCACTCGGACTTCACTGGGGAAATAAATATTTTCAAATGTAGCACTTCTACTTGAGATTTGCAAAACTGATTTTGAATAAGGCGGATGGAAACCAAATCGTCAAAACATTCACTAGGGAATTCAGGCCAACTTTAAAGGAGAAAAAACATACAGACTTCTCTACGGGAGATAATGCTTCATCATCGAGACATCAACTGGGGACTTCGTGATGACTTCATTGAGGAGGTCAACACCACATCATCGAGGGGAAACCAAAATACATTCTTCACTGGAGAAACCAGAGATACGTGTTCTTCGAGAGTAATTATTGTACCAACTTCTCTGGGGAGAAAGGACTTCTATCAAATAAGTGAAACCTTCATTGGAGAAATCTTGGATTGAGTCTTCATATCAATTAAACTCAGAAAAGAAGAAAAATGAACCAAGACTTGACTGGGGACACTGGAGTCACAAACCAAATATAGAGAAAATGTTCTGAGAAAACCTTCTCGGGGGAAACAAAACTTCTCAAAACTACTGGAGTTCGTCCATTCCTGGGATCACCACTTTTGTTTTCCTCTTGAATCACAAAATCTAAAGTAAAAGTAAATTGTAAATTCTTTTTGAAAAACAATTTTGTTATTTAATCTTTTCGCTTTGAAAATTATTATCAATAATAAGTGGAGTCTTTGCAAGCTAAATAAAATAAGAAATACAAAGAATTAGGTAAAAGCTCAAATTTCATTGATAGAATAGTAGTATGCAAATGGCGAGACTCAATGGATGACTACAAAGTTCGAAAAATGCTAATATATAATGGAAAAGATACGTTGAGATACAATGACCACTATCCCCTCTAGCAACTTTTGAAATCCTGAGCAACAGCTTCCGTTGAAGTATGGTAAGGATCCAAGAATATTGTTTCTTCAATTATCAAGTCTTGTCTGATGTAGTTACTTGCCAAGAAAATCCCTATCTTTTTCCTAAGCTGCCCTTGTCGGTTTTCAACTTAGCGGGAAATTTATTCTGTTTATGTCTCTAATTTTTGCCTAGACTGCCTTTTCGGGTTTTCGGTCTACCGAGACGCTCTTTTTTGCCTAAGCCTCCCTTTCGGGTTTTCAACTTAGTGAGTTGTTCTTTTTATTTCTTTAGGCGAAGTATTTCTTGATTTCATCAGCATTCATGGGATGTGGGAACTCCTCGCCATCCATAGTTTCAAGAATTAATACGCCACCAGAGAAGGCTTTCTTGACAACATACAGGCCTTCTAAACTGGGAGTCCACTTGCCCCTATAATCAGCGTTAAAAGACAAGATCTTCCTGAGCACGAGGTCGCCTTATCTAAATTCATGAGGCTTGACCTTCTTATCAAAAGCTTTCTTCATCCTCTTCTGATATAAATGCCTATGACACAAAGTTGTCATCCTCTTCTCTTCGATCAAATTCAATTGGTCAAATCTGTTCTGGACCCATTCAGCTTCTGACGACTTGGTTTCCATTATCACATGCAAAGAGGGAATCTCAACCTCTATTGGGAGTACCGCTTCCATTCCAAACACAAGGGAGAACAGGGTTGCTCCTGTTGAAGTGTGGACAGATGTCCTATATCCATGCAAAGCAAAAGGGAGCATTTCATGCCAATCTTTATAAGTAACAACCATCTTCTGGATGATCTTCTTGATATTCTTATTAGCAGCTTCAACAGCCCCATTCATCTTCGGCCTGTACGGAGATGAGTTGTGATGTACAATCTTGAATTCCTCACAAAGTTCTATCATCATATTATTGTTCAGATTTGATCCATTGTCGGTGATAATTCTGCTCGACACACCATATCGACATATAAGATTATTCTTAATGAAGCGCACAACCACCTACTTGGTAACGTTAGCATATGAAGCAGGTTCCACCCATTTGGTGAAGTAATCAATTGCTACCAAGATAAAACAGTGTCCATTAGAAGATTTGGGTTCTATCATCCCAATCATGTCAATACCCCACATAGAGAAAGGCCATGGGGAAGAGATCACATTGAGAAGTGTCGGAGGCACATGAACCTTGTCCCCATAAATCTGGCATTTATGACACTTCTTTGCAAATTTGTACCAGTCAGATTCCATTGTCAGCCAATAGTAACCTGCCCTTAGCATCTTTTTAGCCATCGAATGTCCATTGGCATAAGTTCCAAATAAACCTTCTTGAATCTCATGCATCAACGTGTCTTCTTCGTGTTTATCCATGCATCTGAGCAGGACCATGTCATAATTTCTCTTGTACAACACATTTTCACTGAGGAAGAAACTGCCAACCAATCTTCTCAATGTCTTTTTATATTTATTCGATGCACCAATCGGGTATTCCTAAGTTTGAAGAAAATGCTTGATATCATAATACCAAGTTTTCTCATCCGTTACCTCCTCTATTGTAAACACATGAGTGGGCCTATACAATTGCTAAACTATAATTCGAGGTATATCATTCCAAGTATTCACTTGATACATAGAATCCATAGTTTCCAGAGCATCTGCCATTTGATTTTCATCTCTAGGAATGTGATGGAATTCAACTTTATTAAAGAAGGGTAACAATCTTCTAGCATAATCTTTGTAAGGGATCAAGCCGGGGTGATGAGTATCCCACTCTCCTTTAATCTGATTTATTACCAAAGTTGAATCACCATACACATCTAGAATTTTAATTCTGAGATCAATAGCTTCGTCGAGACCCATGATGCAAGCCTCATATTCTGCCATATTATTAGTACAATCAAATGTCAACTTTGCAGTAAAAGGAATGTGTGATTCATGTGGAGTGACAATCACAGCACCAATTCCTTTACCATAAGCATTTACAGCTCCATCAAATATCATACTCCAGCGAAATTCAGGATCAGGACCTTCCTCAGGCGATGGCTCATCACAATCTTTCACTTTCAAAAACATCACATCCTTATTGGGGAAATCATACTTCACAGACTGATAATCATCGACTGGTTAGTGAGCAAGATAATTTGCACACACGCTTCTTTTAATAGCTTTTTGAGTATGGTATTCCATATCATATTCAGATAATAGCATCTTCCAGCGGGCAATTCTCCCAGTAAGAGCAAGCTTTTCAAAAATGTACTTGATTGGATCCATTTTGGATATCAACCAAGTAGTGTGATTCAACATATATTGCCGCAAATGTTTTACCGCCCAGGCCAGAGCACAACATGTCTTTTCCAGCATGGAATACCGCGATTCACAATCAGTACACTTTTTACTGAGATAATAAATGGAATACTCTTTCTTCCCTGTTTCATCTTGTTGTCCCAGAATACAACCCATGGAATTATCTAACACTGTCAGATACATAATCAATGGTCTTCCTTCAACAGGAGGGAGCAAGATAGGAGGTTCAAGAAGATATTCTTTAATACTTTCAAATGCCCTTTGGTAGTCATCTGTCCACACACAACCTTGATCTTTCTTTAACAACTTAAAGATTGGTTCACACATTGCGGTCATGTGGGAAATGAATCTGGAGATATAATTCAAACGCCCGGGGAACCCTCTAACTTGCTTTTCAGTTCTCGGCGCTGGTATTTCTTTAATTTCTTTGACTTTATCAGGGTCAACTTCAATTCCTTTCTGGCTAACAATGAAACCCAACAATTTCCCTGATCGAACACTGAAGGTACATTTATTTGGATTCAAGTGGAGATGATACTTCCTCAAACGCTGAAACAACTTCAATAAATCTTCTACATGCCCTTCTTCAGTATGGGATTTAGCAATCATATCATCGACGTATATATTAATCTCCTTGTGCATCAAGTCATGGAATAGGGTTGTCATAGCCCTCTGGTACGTTGCACCAGCGTTCTTCAACCCGAAGGGCATCACTCTGTAACAGAATGTTCCCCAGGGTGTGACAAATGTTGTTTCTTCCATGTCCTCGGGAGCCACTCTTATTTGATTATACCCAGAAAATTCGTCCATGAACGAGAAAACTTTGAATTTTTATGTGCTATCCACTAACATATCAACATGTGGCAATGGAAAATCATCTTTTGGACTAGCTTTATTTAGATCTCTGTAATCTACGCACATGCAAACTTTTCCCTCTTTCTTCGGTACTGGGACAATATTAGCAATCCATTGAGGGTACACTGGTGTCACAAGAAAACCAGCATTAATCTGCTTTAAAACTTCCTCTTTGATCTTCACTGCCATATCTGGGTGAGTTCTTCTCAACTTCTATTTGATTGGCGGGCACTCTGGCTTCAGTGGCAAGTGGTGTTCTACAATATCCATATCTAGACCAGGCATATCTTGGTAGGACCAAGCAAAAATGTCCACATACTCTATCAACAACTCTATCAACCTTCTCTTCACATCAGGATGCGGTAATGCTCCAATCTTAACTTCTTTCAGATCTTCTTCTGAATCCAAATTGATTACTTCCAATGGCTCTTTATATGGCTGAATGGCATTTTCCTCGCGCTCAAGCAACCATGAGACCTCTTCTAGAATCTCGTCATAGTCTTCTTCTTCGGCCCCATATACAGGACATTCAAAGTTGGGAGAGGGTGCAGTGTCATTGTATTCAACGGGTTTTTTAATTAATCTGCACATATGATTTATGATTGTTTTTAGAAACTGACACATATAACAAGTGATCATGCGGATTGAATTTCAGTTTTTATTTATTTTGAAAGTTTTTTTTATTACCATTTTCCAAGAAAAAGCAAAAAATAAAAACACAATTTGGGAAACAAAGATAACTTTTATTATTGATTTTAAAAGTCATAGCAAACAGATAAGCCCATAAAATATTAATACTTTCACCTTGGGCAGAGTGAAAGATTTTTAAAAAGATTAACAAAACAAATTACTTTGAAACATGTATGCAAGAGGGAATATCAATGTTGATCCAGTTCTAAACCCTAACTTCGTGTGTCACATAATTCTGCATTTCTGGCTCTACTTCATCTTCCACAACGGCATTAATCCCGGAAATAGTTGGATGAAGATAACCCCCGCTACGGAAGATGTCTTGATACTTACCTGCAGCAGACTTTGGCTTCATGCTCTTACCTTTATCATTCTTCATAGAGAACCCGAAGCCATCTCTATTCTTGTTTACAGGTGGATCCATAATTCGTCCCCATATTTCACTATGACCATTATGCATAACCTGTTGTGCATCTTTAAGTGAAACCATAGAATTCTCATTTCCCCTTATGTTGTTAATGGATAAAGCTTGGAAATGGGTTCCAACAGCAGCTTCATCTGCCTCCACAATGATGAAAGAGGACAAATGAGATATAAATAATGTCTTCTCTCCATTTATAATCACCAATTTTACTTCGCGTACAAACTTCATCTTTTGGTGTAAAGTCGAAGTGACAGCCATTGCCTCATGTATCAACGGCCTTCCCAGCAAGCAGCTATAAGTGGGTACAATATCCATGACCTGGAAAGTAATCTGAAATAAATGTTGGCCTATATGAATAGGCAAGTCCACTTCACCAATAGCAGATTTCCTTGATCCATCAAACGCTTTCACAATAATGCCACTTGGGCGCATGGGCGTTCCTTGATATTTCAACTTCATAAGTGTACTCCTTGGTATAATGTTCAAAGCGGATCCATTATTAATCAGCACATTGGATAGTGAATCATTCTTGCAGTTCATAGAGATGTGGAGGGCCAAGTTGTGATTCCGTCCTTCATCTGGAAATTCATCGTTGCAGAAACCCAGGTTATTACATGATGTAATGTTCCCCACTACGCTGCTGAATTATTCTACAGGCATGTCACTCTCCACAAAGGCTTGGTCAAATACCCTTATCAAAGATTCTCTGTGAGCGGAGGAGTTCATCAATAAAGCCAAGATAGATATTTTTGAAGGAGTCTGCAGTAGTTGATCTATAATTTTGTAGTCGCTCATCTTGATTATCTTCAAAATATTGTCCACCTCTTTTTCTAGCGTAGCTCCACTAGATTCACCCACTGCCTTCTTGGGTTCAACATTTTCCACAATTTTCTTTCCTGTACTAACATCTACATGAACAACTTGTGCAAATATACGACCACTATGGGTCACTCTGCTAGTCTCAGCAATATTTCCAACATTAGGCATTGGCTGGATGGGAACTTCCACACCATCCTCTAAGATTGTAGCATTATATTTGTAGGGTACAGCCTTATCTGACTTATAGGGGACAGGACCCGGAAAAATAATCACTAATGGAGTAATAGTCGGCTTGCTATGATACTCAACTTCAAAATGGGCGGGTGCACCAAAACAAGGCACCATGACGTTTACCCCTTCTTCAACACAATCAGTCATTATGGAGTCATCTCTGGAAAACAAATCCTCATCTGAGGGGAAATACTCATCTGCAGAAGCATACTCATTATTCGACTCTTCTTCAGCCAAACATACCTCAATCATATCAACTTCATGGTAATCATCCCTTTGACCTATAACCTTGATGGTTCCATTGTCTAACAACAACTGAACACCTTTTCTCACAATTGAACATCCTTGGGAGTCCTGTTAGCAAATTCGGCAAGATCCATATTGATGTTCCACTTGACCAGCCATGTGGCAGAAAGTAGCATGCAATTGTACAAGATCCTCATTCATATACTCCACATCAAAAATCCTGAACTCGCCAGGACATCCAGAAACCATGTTTACCTCCTCTTCATACTCTGCCCTAGGCCTGATTATGTGGATGAGGCCCTCATACATCATCTCTTGCAAATCAGCCTTTATCTTATCGCAACCTTGTATGTCTGTACTGCAAATAGCACAACCGGCATGGTCATGCATATAGTAGCTAAATTCACAAAGGTCTGCATGCATTTTCACCAAATTTCCTCTAACCAAATTAATATAAAAAATTCGGAAGTCGCCTGGACAACCGGCCACCGTGTTCACAACATTTTCTCCTCCATGCTTGGGCAGAGGATTGTCTTTCACATTTGGGCCCACATATTTGAAAGATATAATACCGGACTTCACCAATTTTTGTACCTCAGTCTTCAAAGGATAACAATTCTCAACATTATGCCCTGGTGCTCCCTGATGAAAAGCACATGTTTGGTCCGTCTTGTAATACCAAGGCAATGGTGATGGTACAGCAGGAGGTGGTCGGGTCTGAACCAACTTCTTCTGAATTAGCGCCGGGAGTAACTCTGTATAATTCATAGGGATAGGGCCATAACTCTCCCTTCTCTGATTATACTCTTGATTCCTCTACTGGGATGGTCTATGATAAGCAATGGTGGTTGGAGCTACACCCACAACTGGAGTAACTGAGGAGACTTGCTGATGACGCTGATAACTTCTTCTAGGAGGATTAACCCTCCTCTCTTGCATAACATCATTTGTATCTCCTTCTTCTTGGTAAACCCATAGGATGGCTTCTTTATATTTCCAGAACTTTCACCCTTCATTAAACGGCCCTCTCTTACAGCCTCTTCTAACCGGATACCCATGCCTACCATTTCAGTAAAGTCACTTGGCGCACTTGCTACCATCCTCTCATAGTAGAAAGCACCTAGAGTCTTTAAGAAAATCTTAGTCATCTCCTTATCTTCCATGGGAGGAATCAGTTAGGCGGCTACCTCACGCCATCTCTGTGTATATTCTTTGAATGGTTCCTTGTCTTTCTGAATCATGGCCCTGAGTTGATCACAGGCAGGCACCGTGTACATGTTGTATTTGTATTGTCTGATAAATGCTTCTCCCAAGTCATTGAAAGTATGGATGTTGAAACTATCCAAACTCATATACCACTTCAGCGTAGCACCGGTTAAACTATCTTGAAAAAAGTGAATCAGCGGACGCTGATCATCAGTATGGGTAGACATTCTTCTCATATACATCACCAGATGAGCACGAGGTCAAGTGTTTCCCTTGTACTTCTCGAATTCTGGGACCTTAAACTTCGCAGGTATCTTAACATTCGGGACCAAGCATAAATCATTCACGTTCTGCCCGAACAATTCCTTTCCCCTAAGGGCCTTCATCTCCCTCTGCATCTTGTCAAATTGTTCTTGAAAATCATCTATTTTGTCATAAATACCCAAGTCTTCACTTGGTGTAGGAAAAGGATGACACATGTCATCATTAGCAAATGGAACCGTATTCACCGAAGAAGGTGCAGCAGGAGAACCATGCACCACAGGAGGTGCAGGAGTAACAGTAGTCTGAACAACTGGAGCATCTTAAGGACCAAGATTAAAACTTCCAGGCGCAAAATTCTCTGGCATTCCCCATGGACAACCTTGAGGCATGCGATTCTGAACAGCAGCTAGAATAGCAGACACGGGAGCAGTCAGAGCTTCAGTAGTAGCCCTTACTTATTGAGGTTGAATACTCGGTGGCTGATTATGAGCAGCCACCAGAGATTCCATCAGATCAGTAAGATTGGCCATGTTGGCGTTCAAAGAAGAAACTTCCTCGCGCAGCTCGCGATTCTCTTGTTCTAAGTTGTCCATCTTCCTTCTGAAATTAGCATGAGTGTTATAGTTGTGAGACAGCTTGCTGAACGAAGTAAAGAAGCTTGGTAAGACACCTGGATATGCATAACAAATGCAAGAAATATATGAAATATGATGTATGATATGCAATGCACATGATTTATTTTATTATTAATATTTCAAGGGACTTAAATATTTATAGACAATATTGCAAATATCAAAGTAACAACACTTTTAAAATACTAAAAAATTTATTATAATAACTTCAAAATGGATTACAAATTTCAATAATCCCAAGTACAAGATGAAAATAAAGTCTAAAACCCTAATAAGTAAAGTTGATGGAGATCACTCTTTACGCTGGCGCTTCCCTGTAAGCCTGCAAATCTGAGCCTTCAACCTCCGGTTTTCTTCCACATATCTGGTGGCAACCTCCTTCCAATCACCTGAACCAAGAATTGAGAAACTAGCATCTGACTGAGGCCTAGGAGAAAATAAATCCCCTTGCCTCTCCATGGTCTCTACAGCCCTACTCTCAAGAATCTCAATCAAGTCGTCTTTCTCCTTCAAGTCTGCTCTATAGGAAATCTCTGATATTTGCACCAGTCGCGGTTACGAACCTTTAGTGCCTACGTACCACCTTTCATGCAATAGGGGATCAGGTTACACGTAGTTACTCTTTTAAAATTTTAAAACACAATGTGTTGGTTGATTTTATGAGATAATACATCATCGTCATTGTTCGTATAAAAATCATACTTACTACCCACAATCATGAGAAAGAAGAATCTGCATCATCTCAAAGTGGAGGATATGGCTTGGATTTTAAAATCAACAATGCCTCACTCAACACCCAAGTGGAAAATATCTCTCTTCACTATATATTGTAGAAGTATAGTTGTTTGCATCACTACAAGGATTGACAAGAGTCCAATCTTTTGAGAAAAGTTTTAAAGTAAAAAGCCAAAGTGGAAAAATGGTTTGAAATGAGATTGATTGACTTTAGTCTTCTCACAAAAAAATGTCAAGGTATTATTAAGTTGATTGAAGTTTATTTATGAAAATGTTTTGAAAATGCATGGACATGAGTCCAAGTTTATTATGAAAGTGGTTCGAGTTTAAAAACAAGAAGAGTTTTCAAAAGGAGGGAGAATATTTTTGAAATTAAAGAAGATGGGAGGAGAAGAAGAGACTATCCTAAAGCATAAGGTAAAATCTAGGGATAAGAACCATCTAACTAACAAGAAGTCAATACTTGACATTATGGGTCAAGATATAATTCCCATTCTTTAGATTGAAATAAAACAAGCAAAGATACTAGACCTATTGAGAATCAAACTTCAAGTGTATTAAGTCTTCACAAAAATTGGGCAGAGTAACGGCTGTATACGAATGAGTTCCAGATTACAAGCAAAGTATGTAATCACAATAACCTGCACATAAAACAAACAAATAACCCAATGTCTTGAGGTAAACCTCAAGAACTCTAGACAAAATATCAATTAAGGTCACAAGGTGTCCAACATAGGCCAAGGTTTCTAATCCTAAGTCTAAAAAGTCGAATGCTCCATAATGCCAAGGATAGTAACCAAATAGTCCAAGTATCATTAAAGCCTTTTTTTAGGGTTCATGTTGATTATTAGGTGTCTTGAAAAATAATAGAAAGGCTCAAGTGAGCAAAACAAAGATAACAAGGATATAAATGCTCAAGTAAGCAAAATACAAATAACATGAAATGTAATGCTTAAAGTAAATGGTACATAAGGCATAAAAAATAAAAGCATAAAGTGAAACAAATTAATAATTAGTGGTTAGCTGGATCACCATCTTGAAACTTGAATTTTGAACTCATTAGAGGATTGGTAGAACCAAAGCCTCCATACAACAAGTTGCATTTGCTTTTTATCAAGTATATCATCCATTTGGAATCCTTACAAGTACCATTTAATGATCAACGATGTTTAAGTGATCCGCGTTGACCAAAAGTGTTGTAGATCCATTAGAGGATTGGTAGAACCAAAGCCTCCACACAATGAATCTCAAAGTTATTGGATCAAAGGGATCAAATTAACATACTTGGGCTGCAAACATAGGTTTGGGCCATGAATGATCATTTATTCGAATCGGGACAAAATTTAGCGCTATGTTAAGCAATCGTAAGTGGACTTATATAGAACTTGCACCTATTTTGAGGTCGGTCAATAGCAATCTATGCACCATTTGTTTTGAGACATGATATAGAGATCATGCTCCAATAACACTTAGTGCAATAAGAAAGGGATTAGATGAAGAGGGATGGGAAAGAATACAAACCACATTTGAATTAAATTTTAATTAAACAATTATTAAAATCATTCATCCATTTTTATGAAGTTAGACTCAACACTATGGATCCAATGATGTTAACAAAGTTCATAATCAAAAATTCAACCCAAGATCAGCCAGAAAATAATCACAAAATAATATTGTATTTAATATATACATTAAAAAATGTTTTAGAATAGAAATAAAAGAGAAAAATATCAACTATGTTCAAGTTAATCAATAAATAAAAAGTAAGACCATAGAAAAATCAAAAAAGGACTCAAATATTTTTATAAAATTTTGGTAATTTTTTAAAGTCGAAAACTATTTTTTTTAATTAAAAGAAATGAGTAAAATAACCAAAAAAGATTTAAAAAAATGCCAAAGTCAGAAATAAAAAATAAATGAGGTCACCAATATTTGTCACAATATCATTGGATCATTCCATAATTTTTTCATAATTTAAAAATGCATAAAAGTATTTTTTTTAACATTTAAAACAATTCAAATAAAGTGAAAATTTATAAAAAATATCAAAACACAATAAAATTGTGAAAAAATAAAAATCAGAAAGAGAAGAATCAGAAATATTTTTCATAATTTTTTCAAATTTTTTGGACTAAAAATGAACTTTCTATGATTTTTTGAAGTTTAAAACAATTAAATATAAAGATCAGAAAATAAAATAAAAACCAAAAAGATGTGGACTAATGGATGAGATTCAAAACGCGTTAGTAATCAAATCCAAGGGATCTGGCGCATATGCATATCATGGTCATTAGTGAATAAAACACTGGATCATTTATTAAATCAGAAATTCAAAAAAAACAAGTGGCGCGCCTTCATTGGTTGGAAGATGACACGTTGGTCATCTTTAACCTCCAGCCAGCGTGAATTGCATGTCTCTCAAACTGTAAAATCAGAAGCTCAGACCTATGTCATTCGCTTCGTCTCTTCAAGACGAAGACAACCACACCTTTGCGACAAATTTATATAAATTGTAGCTCAAGCAATTTGGAAGGAAAGTTTTGAAAAGGGATTTGAAATTTCATGGTCAAAACGTGTTCCCAGATAAAAGTAAGTGTTGCGACTAGAACCAGGGCAATGAGAGCATCACAATAATATCAAAGTTTTGAAGAATTGATGGAGAAATCTACCTATTGAAGTTGAGTTGCAGAGCTCTGAAACTAAACTTCTATGGAGCAATATAGGGCATGATTCTTGAAATCAATTGTATGGTTAGCTTCAGGGAAGATTAAGGAAGGTGAATTAATAGAAAAATTGGATTGAAAAAGGCTTAAACATTGATTACGAAGTTACAGTAAATTGAGTTATGGAGCAAGTTTGGCAGGGTTATTCAGGTTATTCAAGCTTGAGAAAATGAATGGGATAGTTCATGTATTTATAGGAGAAGCAAATGGGATCCAAAAGGAAGAGTGAATGATGCATTTTGGAGGGAATTTGTGCAAACCTGATGCACGAGTGAGGTGTGATATTATTTTCACCAAAACTCATCCAATCTTTGTGTTTTGAGGTGTAAAACACTTCTGGCAAGTTTGTTAATCAAGTTTAAATCAAAAACACGCGTAAATCTTGTGATTAGAAGCCACATTATGGATTTCAAAATTCTGACTTGGTGAGAAATTCAGTTCCAAGTTACCAATTTCAAAACAATGGCATTTTCAACTCAAGAGGTCTTAGGGCATGATTCTTGATGCTTTAGAAAGATGAGGTTACAAGCTTTGCAATGGAAAAAGAATGGAGTTAAATGGATGCTTGAGCTGAAAGTTGCATTGAGCCAAAGTTGGGGGAAAAGGGTTGACTTTCCATACTTAGAAATATTTCAAATTTTTCTTCAAAAGTGACATATAATGTTTTGCATCCAAACATGGCCTTCCACTTGGAATTTGCTCTTGACTAAAAAAGATAGCTTGAAAAATACCTCTTTAATGACATTTTGAAACTTGAACCATTCAAAATCTCCATAAATTGAGAGAGTTATGAATTGTTGAAATTGGCAAAAATCATGAAATGACCTATAATCTTTTGTATCCTTAGGGCATATTCCATCCATTTTCTAACGTTGCACATAAAAGAAGGAATAAAGTTCACATACTCAAGATCATTGTGGAAAAAGAGTGGGATTAAGGTGATAAAAATTGACCAAGTTATGATCATTTGAAGTCACGCATGAGAAAATGAGGGTTCATCTGGAGGACTTGTAATCTTTCTTCATCATCAAGTTTCTTCCACATGAAAACTCCTTGAAACGTTTGAAGTGATTTGTTAATAACCTTTTGAAGAGAAGGATTTATTTGGAATCACTCAAAAATAGAAAAAGATGAGAAATATATACTTCTTTGAAGTTCAAAACCCTAGCTCCTAGATCAAGAAAATGCTTTGAGGAATTTTGACAATTTTGAACAACCTTCTTGTACCAACACTCTTACTTTGTAAATAGAAGTTATTGAGGATGATAGTGAGAACTCATATCCACAAAAACAACTTCCATATCTTGAGAATTTAGAGAAATATGCACTTGTGATCAATGGGAACAAGACCTTGTCCAATCATGACAACTTCTTCCATCAACCCCTTGTACCTTTGAATCAATTTGGTAACTTTGAAATGTGATGAACCCAAAGTAAACCTTGCCATGCCATTTCTTCCAAAACAAATTCAATGGTGAGGTTTGTAGTTCTCAAGCTTTATTGACTAGAGCATGGAAATAAACTCATGAACCCATGGATCAATTTGCTAAGCCACATTGCCTTTACCTACATTATTAACAAGTAAGACCATCCAACATTGCATTTTATTAATTAGAAAGAAAATCAAGATAAAATATCCATGATCACAAAATAAAACAAGTCAAGGTGCTTGGTGATTCCTCAAAGAGCAAAACTAAAGATAGGGAGAAGAACCGAAAGCCCTAATGTGATCTTGTTGTGATTGAATCAACATGGTATGATGAAGGAATATTAGGGGGTAAAATTAGGGTATAACGACGCTGATGTTGAACTTTTGATCCAGATTAAGCTATGATACATAATCTCATATTGCAGATTTTCTGTTTTGATAAATCTCATCATCATTTAATGCTCACACCCACTTTTGAGTCTTTATCCAAAGGATTTCCCCACGTGTGGCATAGAAGTACCATTGTTGTCCTTGAAAAGAAAACTTTTGTATAAAGTTTATGTTGGCCCCATGCTTTACCTTTGCTTCTGAGGGTACTTTCCCATAAATCATGCTTACAAATTCAGATTAGGCATGGCTAAAAGCTGCTAACCACCCTAATTTGTTCCTTGAACCATACTTGTTTAAACTTGCTTCAAGAACAAGTCAGCGCCCTAGCATATGATGGTTGTACTCTTGGCTTTTCCAAGCTCCTAAATCCTTGCCTATAAATTTAACTTCATTTGCAACTGTTAAAGAGGTCGAAAATTTGAGAAAAAAGCCTTGAAACTTTGCTGAAATTTCCAACTTGAAACTACAAACATAAACACAAAACCTGCCAGTTTCTGTTTTTTTTTTTTGCATCCAAAATATAATTTTTATCACGTGTTTCTTGATCAAATCATCCATACAGTTTCTAGAATACACATAGAAGCTTTCCCAAATTCTGTTTCCAAACTGTAAAACAACCTTCACCACCCTCTATTTCAAAAAAGAGAGAACTTTGTGCTTTGACTGCACCAGAATTTTCTCACCATTCACAGCTCAAGTTAAGAGTTGTCTTAGCTTACTAGGAACATGAGAAAGATAACCAGAACATCACAACAGTTAGAATCAGGCTCTAATTCACATAACAATCTCCAGCTGCAAGGTAAGTTTCTTCTGACTTTTACCTCATTGCTTAAGCATTGCTAGGCTTGCATTTTCAAAGATACAATATAGATATCATGGCTCTGATTCTGTATATACTTATATATTTCATGTATTTTTGCCTAAGTAGAGAGAATTTCAGTTCAGAACTTCTTGAGGAAATTAGGATTCAGAATTAGGATTAGCATAATTCATGTTTGCTTCTGAATTACAGTTCTGATACTTTATATTTTTGAAACCATGATGAAACCTTCCATAACTGCTATGTTTGGATTTTCTATTTTTGAGAAATGGCTAAGTTGTAGATGCTTTGACTGGCATGGAGAAGGATATGAAATTCATCATCAGAGCTTGCTTTGTAATATATGTTTATGTCTTTGATTCTAATACCAGATGTATAGCCACCCCAGTGGTAGAGAGCGCATGCGTAAGACATTAGTGTTAAGGATCCTGAGTTCTAGCCCAGAAACACCTTTTTTATGTTTATTTCCTGAAATTTTTACCCCATTAGTTGGATCAGAAGTTCTAGATCAATCCCCTTTAATTGCTTGTCAAAATAGTGATCCTGGACCAGAACTTCTAGACATTCCCATCCAACAGCATTGACATCTCATATACCCATTATCAGAACTTCTAGCTTGCCAGTGACACTAGAACTTCTAGGTTTCCAGTAACATTAGAACTTCTAGGCTTCCAGTTGCATCAGAACTTCTAGGATTTTCCTTGTTCCCAGCAACCCTAGAACTTTAGTGCACCCGGATCCAGAACTTCTGACCTTCCCCATTTCTGCTAATATTTTCTTTCTGATTTGCAGCGCATCAGAGTCAAAACTTTTGCCCCTCATTTCTATCCTTTCAGCAATGTGCTGATTCTGATTCTTTTTCCTTATTATTTTATCATCACTTTATTTTCATTAATCAAAAACCCCAAAAATACTTTATATTCATACACTTTGTTTTATTTTCTTTTAAAACAAAAAGACTAAAAATATTGTTCCTAAGCCAATTTATTTCTTCTCTTAACCAAAACAAAACAAATCCATTACAATTCTTGTATATTATTTCAATATGGTTGTAATAGATAATTAGGACTTTAATTTCTTGCAATCCCCATTTGTAAATTTGTACACCTCATCCCCCTAATGATTGTAATAGCGTAGAATATTTACTTTCCGCAATTTATTGCTTTCATATAAATGCTAGTAAAGTTGGATTTGTATGGGAAGATAAAATCAACAAGTAGACAACCCATAATCAAATACTAAATGCATGAAAATCAAACACACTATTCACACATGCACCCCTAAGGTTAACTCCACTTGTTGCCTAAAAAATGGTCATGTTATGCATGTGAGACGTCTTAGCAAAACAATCAAAATACAAGATCATAGTCCCTTGATAACGCTTCAAATATTTCCTTTCAAATGATCTTAGTCCCTCAAAGATAAATGTTAAGATATCTCACAACATTACTATCATGAGTATACGATGATTCACGCCCGTCCCTTACATTCAAAGACAAAGTTTCTTACCAAATCAATGGTAAGATAGCAACATCTAAAAGAGGAGGAAAAGAACAAAGACTTTTGAGTAGGTAGAAACGTTCCTAGTTGCTTGCTCACTTTCAAAACAAACATCCTTGCAAACACACACCAAACACTTTCAAAACATGAAATGTTTTCAAAAGTCCAACACTTTGTATATGTTCTTATAAGACGAGAACCATTACAAAGTTTGCCTAAACGAAGGCACTTTTCAAAAATACTTTCAAAAAACCACCACAAAGCATATTTTCAAACAAAGCAAGTGATCTAGCAAGCAACTAAGAGCCCATAGATAACTATGGATGAAAAGAGTGCTAATACCTTCCCTTTTCATAATATACCCTCCGAACTCAAAAAAATCTCAAAGGTCTTTGTTGTTCTTTTCACCCTTTCCTTTATTGGATAAAAGAAAAGTCGGTGGTGACTCTTGCTAACCGCAACAATTATTATCAAACGCAAAACATCCCAAGTCAGTTCTCCCACCGTATTACAGTAACTATATTTGGCATTGTCGAAGACACGGTCGTCGGACTGAAACCTACACTCGCTTCCGCATTGGTATTTCCTCTCAGACTCTGATCCCTTTCAGGATTTCTAGGATCTACAATTTTTATAACACTTCTTAATTTCATGCGCGATACAAGAAGGCTTAAACACAAACGTGTCCCACTAGACATGCCAATTTGTTTCTCCGCGAAACAATTGCTAGCCTCTTATTAAAGGTTACTTGCAGGATCGGCTACAATAATCCTAGACTTAGTGTTTAAAGTGTTTTTGGGTTGAAAAATGGGTAAAGGGACACAAGGTAAAGACAATTGAAAAGTAAATAAATTAAATGTGGAAGCATTCAAACATTGTTAAGCTTGAACTCGTTTCTCTCTTAGATGTGGGTACTTTGAGCGTATTGTTATTAAATGGGAAGAAATGCGACCTCTAACACAAATTTGCTTAAATAGACATCCTAAATATGCAACTGTCGATGGTTACTAGCTCATGTTTGGGCTTCGTGGAAACTGTTTGAATCTTCGTACATTCTTGCTGGCTTTCACGTTTGTAACTGTTCCCACCAATATAAATCCATGATTTGTCGACCTTTGTACATGTCGGCAGTTGCCTCTGATCTTATGATCCTCATCGACTGGCTCAATTTGTCGATGTCCTCCCCTTGCTCTACTCATCTTATTGTTTTTCACCAATCTATTCCTCTTTAGAGAAATAAACCCCACAACTTAAGGTTTATTACCCTAGTCGAAAATTGCTTGTCAACACCCATACATGGGCTCTAATCTCCAAGGATTTAGTGGTTTTGTCACCAAACCTTGGGGATATGTCAAACTGATCGTTACTTTCAGGGAAGGAGAGACAGTCAGATCCATCAAGACCCAATTCCTTGTAATAGACTTCTTGTCATTATATCAGTGCATCTTTGGGAGGCCCACCTTGGACGAACTAATAGCATTTCCCTCTATGGTGCACCTCAAAATTAAGTATTACACTGCCGACGGCCTCGTTGCTACCTTGGACGGGGATATCCAGGCCGCCAGGAGATGTTTTGAAGAAGCTTCTAAAGGCCTGAGCTCCATCAGCACCCAACCCAATACAACTAGCATACATGCTCTCCCCAACAGTTCCAAAGAGCCAAAGCTGCTGCCCCATGTTGACACGATCGATCTAGACAGCTGCTTTACAAAGGAGGACCTTAAAGAGCAGAAGAATAAGGGGAAAGAACCCATGCTCAACGCAGAAGGCTCGTCAACGAGCATCGACAAACCTACAGATCCTATGCGACCAATTTTAGATGAGGAATTTGAAATTGCTCCCCTAGGAAGCGACCCCTCCAAAGGATTCAAGATCGACGTTGACCTCCCCGACTTAGCGAAGAGACAGTTAAAGGTGTGCTTGAAGGAGAATCCAGGCTTGTTCGCCTGGAGCGTAGCAGAGATGCCCGACCTAGATCCAGAGATAGCTTTCCATCATCTAACGATAGATCATGTCATTAAGGCAGTTGCTTAACATAGGCGCAAGAAGTTCCCAGATAAAACCGAGGCTGCTGAGCAGGCCGTCAAAGACCTCATAGAGGCTAATTTTATTTTCGAAGCCCAGTACATAAGATAGATCTCTAATGTAGCTCTTGTAAAAAAGAGTAATGGAAAATGGCGCATGTGCATTGACTATATTGATCTCGATAAGGCTTTCCCTAAAGACGCTTACCCCCTCCCCAGTATAGATAAATTGGTTGAAAACTCTACAGGTTTCAAACTACTGTCCTTCGTGGACGGGTATTCGGGCTACAACCAGATCCCCATGGAAAATACGAACAAAAAATACACGGCCTTCATGATCGAATCGGGAAACTATTACTATAACATAATGCCCTTCGGCCTGAAGAACACGGGCGTCACCTATCAGCGCATGATGAACAAGGTCTTCCAAGGAGAGATCGGAGACATGCTCGAAGTCTACATGGACGACATGATCGTGAAATCCCAAGAGAAATCCAACCATGCACTCCACCTCAGGAAGGTCTTCGACCGAGCGAGGAAGTGCATAATGTGATTCAACCCCAAAAAATGCACCTTTGGCACGCGAGCAGACAAGTTCCTCGGCTTCTACTTAATAGAATGAGGAATTGAAGCCAACCCCGACAAATGTCGAGTGTTTTCTGAACTTCCAATCCCGATATCGAAAAAATCAATCAAAAATTTAAACAAAATTCTCACATAATTGTCCTGTTTCGTGGCAAAGTCTGCTCAACACACACTCCCTTTTTTAAAACTTCTTCGCAAAGAAGTCGTGTTTTAATGGACCAAAGAGTGCGAGTGCACCCTCCTCCGTATCAAATGGGCATTATATCAACCACTGGTCCTGCCGAGACCAGACAAGGAAGAGAATCTCTACCTCTATCTGGTCGTAGCTTCCAAAGCATTCAGCGCCGCTCTCATCCGGGAGACCCCTGAGGGGCAGAAGCCCGTCTACTTTATGAGAAAATCCATGAAAAGTCCCAAAGTAAGGTACCAGTAGATAGAGAAAGTAGCCATTGCACTCATCAACATGGCGAGGAGACTGAAATACTACTTTTTGGCACACACCATCGTGGTCCGTATGGACCAGCCAATAAAACAACTACTTGGTCGGCCTGATATGGCTGGCAGAATACTCAAATGGTTGTTAGAACTCTCTGAGTTCAACATCGGGTATGAGAGTAAGAAAGCCCTTAAAGCACAGGTTATAGTCGACTTAATAGTAAAAATGACCTCCCCAACCCCCACCAGTGGGGTGCACAAGTGGACCATCTTCATGGACGGAGCTTCCAGCTCAACGGGAAGCAGAGCAGGTATCATATTGGAAACCAATGAAAGAATAATGATCAAAGTCTCCCTCTCCTTATCCTTCCCAACCTTAAACAAACAAGCAAAATATGAAGCTCTCCTCACTGGGCTCCGCCTGGATGAAGACTTGGGAGCCAAGGAAGTAAGAATCCTCAGACTTCCAGCTCGTCGCCTCCCAGGTACGAGGGGGATTTTAGGTCAAAAATGACCAAATCTCAGAGTAATGGACCCTAGTTTGAGAAAGAATAAATAATTTCAACTTTGTGGACGTGTAGCATGTTCCACATGGACATAACTCCCAAGAAGATATCTTGTCAAAATTGACCAGCATAAAGAAGAAATGAGGGAACAAATTTGTAATACAAGAAATACTTCCTCGACCAAGCATCGAAAAACCCTCCTCGGCTCCAGAAGTGTATACCATCGGTGGCAGTAGCTGTTAGATGACCACGATATGAAACTACTTCACAAAGGGAGAACTACCATCTGACCAGAAGGAGGCCGGCATGGTTAGTGAAGATCCTTCTCGTACGTATTGATCAAAGTCAAACTGTATAGAAGAGGATTCTCTATACCCATCCTCAAATGCATCAAAGAAAATAAGGTTGCATATATCTTGCATGAGATCCATAAAGGAATCAACGCCCAACATATGGGCGGAAGATCCCTCGCTAGGAAAGCATTACGAGCAGGATATTATTGGCACACCATGCAACACGACACCAAAGAACACGTAAGAGATGTGACAAATGCCAGCGCCACGAGGACCTACATTTAGCACCACCAAGAGAGCTCAAGTACTTCTCGTCTCCCTAGCCCTTCGCATGGTAGGGCTTGAACCTCCTCATACCATTTGTTTTAGGATCAAACCGAAACAAATACCTGATAGTTGTCGTGGATTATTTCACAAAAGGATATAGGTAGAGGCACTGGCTAAAATCACATACCAAAATTTCCTCCACTTTTACAAAAGGAACATCGTCGCCCGGTTCAGCATACCCCAAGCAATTATCACCGACAATGGGACATAATTCACTAACAGGAATTCGTCGCCAAGTTGGGAACCATCCAACAATTCGCTTCCGTCGAACACCTACAAATTAACAAATAAGTTGAGGTCGCAAACAGGGTGATCCTCCGAGGACTCAAATGTAGGCTCGATGAAATCAAAAAGAGGTGGGTCGAGGAATTACACAGCATGCTCTAGGCCTACCGAACAATATCCCACTCATCAAACGGGGATACTTCTATCTGACTAGCATACATAATTGAGGCTGTTACTCCCGTCGAGATCAGAGAACCATCGAGACAGACTGAAGCTCCTCTTTACGAAGAAATGAA
Organism: Vicia faba; assembly: GCA_948472305.1. Lineage (NCBI taxonomy): Eukaryota > Viridiplantae > Streptophyta > Magnoliopsida > Fabales > Fabaceae > Vicia > Vicia faba. Next base: position 580,932,998 of record OX451736.1, on the reverse strand, counting down.
TGACGAAGCCTTAAGAAAAGAGCTCAACCTCGTTGAGGAATTCCGAACTGGGATGGCCTTCTTAGAAGCCTCTCTCAAATAAAGAATTGCCATACTATATGATGGCAAATTCATATGACTTGAATTCAAAGTCGGTAGCCTAGTCCTAAAAATAAATCACAAGGAGTCTCGTAAGGGAAAGCTTGCAGCAAACTGGGAAGGCCCCTATGGAATCCATAAAAAAATGGAGATCGGGGCCTACTACTTAGAAAACTTACACGGGGAACAACTTGCTCGACCTTGGAACACCGAAAAACTAAAGTAGTATTAAAATTAAGGTGCTAAAAACAGTCTGCGTGCTCTACCAAAATGACAAACACGACAGTCCCGACCATGCATGCGTGCTCAGGTACAGGCATCGCACTCCGAATTAAACAAAGAGGCAAGTATCCACTCTTTTGACGAGTAGATTCTTAGCCTGATACGAAAAACTCAAATAAGTTTCATTATCGTCATGCCATGATGGTAGAACGCCCAGATCGTGATGGGAAGTTCAAGCCGCCGAGCTCAGGTTCCAAATGAGACCCGTATTTCGGCCCATGCCCGGAAATAGCGATGGCTGCTCGACCAGTCTCCCCACACTAGTGAGCCTCAAACACTAATGAGCAAAACCCCAAACTCTTAATCAAAACATCAAACCAACGAGCATACAAATATGCAAGCATTCCACAAAGATCAATAAATCATGCACGAACTAAGTTAAAAACACTTAAACGATGCAGATTAAGATAAAACAACCACCATAGTCAAAAAATTAAGAGGAAACCACGAAGACCTCAATTTTCAAAACATTACATAAAGGGAGCATGTAGCCCTCATCTAAAATATGAACAAATGGCTATGAGGACCAAGATTGTTTGAATATTACATAAAAACGAGCAGAGCCTCTGAAACAGATTACAATAAAGCGACATGCATGCTAAAACAAAAAAGAGAAACAACAAGATGGTCAAATGTCGGGCTGAGATCCCTCCTCGTGAGCACGATCCTCTTGGACGGGCTCATCGACTAATCTGTCCTCTCTAAACTTGAGGGAGTTAGGGACAATAATCTTCCTATTCGCCACATGGTAGAGGAACCCCATCCCTTCTATGTTCATCTCTACACCAAGATTCACCACTCTGAGTTGCGCCACGACATTAATAAAGCTCCCCTAAGCATTATCCAGACCATCGTCCATGGCCAGTTGGAGGCGAGAAACCAACTTTGGTCGGGTCTTCAGACCCTTGGCCTCATCTGGTTCATCCTCGACAGGAGCCATCTCTTTCCTCATAGCTATGACCGTATCCTCAAGGGTCTTCTTTTCCAGCATAAGAGTCTTATGCTCCTCGGTCAACTTAGCCAAGCTCTCCGATAACACTTTATTGAAAGATTTCGCTTTGTTGAGCTTCTCCTTGAGAACTGTTAGCTTAGTCTGGGACTTCTTCAACTCATCCTCCTAGGAAGAACCCTCCTCAGCATACACAACTTTCATCCCTAGAATCCTCATCAGAGCACCAGTATCTCGGGCCAGCATCGTCTGCTTTCTCGGACAATCCATCTCTTTGAGCACCAATGATTCAGCTCGGTGAACCTGCAGAGAGGATCCCTAGAAGAACGCCTTATCATGAAAGCATGGGGGAGTTCAAACTTTCCCTTTTCCTTTTCCCCTGTCAAGTTGACAACACCCTCGATATGTGGTCTCTTGAACCTCGAAGACACCTGTTGAGGAAATAGATGCCCGACAGCCTGGCCAGTTGATGACATCCACGAACCAGTCTAGGGAGCCATCCCCGAGTCGTCTTGAGAACCTTTAACGTGATTGTTTCCCCTCTTCACCTTGATGGCATCCGATTTGACCACATGCTCCTGGGAAGCATTCATTTTTCCTGCAAAATAACAAGTCAAAGTCAGCAAACGGGGATAAACAAACGTGCATGCAAACCCAATCGAAATGGAAAATAAAATGACTAACTAAATAATCTTTAGGGTCCTCGCATTTAAGGAGCTCCTTAACATTTATGAGTCATGATTCAAACACAGGTTTCCCGTCCTCGTCTACAGCAGGTTTTCCCCTTTGCGTGCATGCTAGACTAGGGGTATCCCCGCAACAAAGGCCAGCAAGCGATCGTGCTAGCCTGTTCCTCAGGATTCAGGCAACCCTTCTTCTAGATATAATGGTCGGTCCCATGAGAAAAATGTTTCTTTAACCAATGGAAACTCAACTAAAGCACTAGCTTCATCATCGGGTCCCCTTCCCCGTTCAACACGAGACCCCCGACATCGTCGACCAGTGAGATGCTCCTAAAAACATTCAACAATGCCCTCTCTGACACGGTCTAGATCAACATATGCATGTCCTTGAAATTTCGAATAGATTCAAGATATTACTTGAACAGCTTCCCGTTCGCCTGCTTCAGGGAGACCCATCTGAACTGGGTACCAGTCATGCCCCATTGGAGATGGAAGCAGTAGAAGAACAAAGGAATGATGGCCCGTATCTTTAAATAATCACACACTCTCTCGAAATTCCACGGGAAGGCAATCGAGTTATGATGAAGCTGAGAGGGTGCAAGACGAAGATGCCAAAAAATGGCCACAAGGAGATCGGTGAAAGGAAACTGAAGACCTGATTCTCAGAAGAGAATCTCATACATATGAAGGTGGTTTGAATCAAACTTTGAGCATATGCGATGATTCTTCCCAGGAACATAAATCGCTCATTCTTCCTCGACATACTCTCACTTCATCCCCAAAGCCACCAGCGTGAACACTTCATTTAGGTGCTCAGCAAAGTGAGACTTAATCCCCAGAGGACCCGGCGTGACCCAGGCCAAGGGATCTGAGATTCTAGTATCAGATATGTGATGTCGAAGGAGATGTCACGACACAAATACTTGAGGACAATGTAAAGTGCAACAATAATAAAAGCAGTAAAAACACAAAGGATTATTAACCCAGTTCAGTGTACAACAACACCTACTCTGGGGGCTACCAAGCCAGGGACAAGTCCACTAAATAGTATCAATTCATAGACCCTCAGTAAACAACCAGTTTACGATCTAATCACTTAATCACTACCCGTGCTATACTTCTACCTAAGACACGCCTAGTTATGAGGCCCTCCTCAAATCCCTTCAATCACTAACGGTGAAGAACATCAGAATTATTAAGTTTTAAAGACTTCAATCATTCAATACTTAAAAGTTTATGAATAATGCACGATTAACAACTCAAATTACAACTCAAGTATTAAAATAATACTTAGAGTGTATTATAATTAAAAAGGCTTAGACTTCTAAAACATAAAGAATATATTCTTCTTCAAAAGTTGCAGTTTTTTGAATAAGGAAGCAAGTCCTTATAAAGGGGCAGCAGTGGGCTTGGGCTGAAAAACAAATATTCCAATCTTTTGAATATTTCCATGATAGGCCAAGATATAATCCATTAGGATGATTAAAATATAAAAATATCCCTCCATATTTTTCGCAAGCTATGAGTCACAAATCCTGAATAATGGCGCGCATAAAAACAGGAAACAGAAAACTTAAACAGATATGTAGTTGCGTTCAGCTCAGGAGGAAGATGTCAAGACATCTGCTTTGACATCATCGAAACGGTTTGCTTCAAATGTCAAGACATTTAGCAAAACATTATCAAGTCATTATTTTACCAAAATTGCTGCCAACAAACACTTACAAACTCCCCCTTTGGCAAATTTTGGCTAAAACATTATTTGAGCACATTATCAGAACATTATCAGAGCAGTAGCATAAGCAAAGAAAGAAAAACAAAAACTCAGTAGCTGTTAGCAAAGGAAGATGTCAGAACATCTTCTGAGACATGAGGCTCCCCCTCAGTCAATGGTCAGTCAGTTTCTCTCCCCCTTTTAGTCATAATATGCCAAATAAAAGGATGCATTCAAGAGAGTATCAGTAATATAGGTACATACCATAGAATCCAAAAGTCAATCACATACAAGTGCCAAAAAGAAACAAAAGGGTCAAACAAATAAATAACAAATAGTCTAATTGTCTTCAGGACCAGTAGACTTGGCAGAGCTAGAACTTCCTTCCTCACTAGAATCTCCTCCTTTAAAGCTCACTCTATCATCAAAGTTGTTGTCCTTCTGCAGTTCCTTGATCATCTTTTCAAAAGTTAGCTTTCTTGTTGAGTTAACTCTAATCACATTATCAAGTTCTTTGCAGACTTCCCTTAATTCAGTGACTATGTCATCCTTGGTTGAGGTCTTGTTTTCAGCAGATGCATATGTCAAAACAATGTTTGGGACATGTTTTCTTGAAAATAGCTTGAAGTGAAGGGTCAAAGCAGACTCCCTCTTGCACACTACATCATTACCACTCAGAATTATAGGATGTTGATTAAGAATAATTCCACAAATAAGGGATGGAAAGGCAATAGGCATCTTGATGGCACATGTTCCTACATGCTTAATAGTTTGATAAAAAATGTAAGTACCATAATCAAATAGTTTCTTGTTTCCAACAGCATAAATAAACTTTCCTAAGCCAATAATGATTGTTGAGGTATGATTGGTAGGAACCTAGTTGGCAGCTCCAATTCTATGTAAGATAGCATATTTCATACTTAGCTTGCTAACATGAAGCTTATTCTTCATGGGCCACTCACTCACTTGGTTAGCAGTGATGGCTTTACACATTTGATTATCAGTTACTTCCAGCTTACAATAATCATCTTCAGACCTATCCGGAAATCTATTGATGATAGCAGGGGGAAATTCTACACACCTACCTCTAACAAACACCTTTCTATACTCCTTATTTTTATGATCAGCACAGTCAATAGGAATATTAACAATAAATTCCTTAACAAGAGTCTCATAGCATTTTGCAAACCTAGTAACAGTTTTCATCAATCCAGCAGAAGATATCAGCTCCATAATTTCTTTGCATTCCAGAGCACCAGCTCCCAATTCTCTTTCAAGGGAAATTCTTCTTTGAAACACATATTTCCACTTTTTAGCATTCCCAATAGAATGAAAGGAAATGTTGTCAAGAGGAGCATCAAGAACCCTAACAGAGAGCTTCTTGCTTGCATACTTTTTCACAGGAGAGATGTTTTAGACATCTTCCTCGACATCATAATCAAAGTTATCCTCTTCTACCAATTCACCTTTCTTCTTAGCTTTGGATCTCTTTACAGCATCATCATCATCTGTGGAGCTATCAGGTCTAGCTTTTCTTTTGTTAGAGGGAGGAACCACTTTACTTTCGGGCTTTGGGGGACCATACATAGTTTTCTTCTTGAAGGTATTGGTAGGGGGTATGATATTCACATTCTTCACTTTCCTATATTTGAGCCTTTTAGAAATTCCAGGCACCACATTAGAAATGAGCTCATTGTCAGACAGCTCATCAACACTGACCACATTCTCAGTATTTTGATTTTCTGCAACTTTGGAGCCAGCAGCATCTTCCATAGTAGGAGAGTTCTTCTCAACATCTTGTTCAACATCAGCTTCAACTTATTTTAGAGCAGAAGTAGCAAGCTTGTCAATTTTTCTTTCAGCAACATCTTTCTTGAAGATGGATGATTCAGCAGCACTTTTAGGGACATTTCCTTTGTCAGTCGGAGCAAGCATACGAGCAAGAGGGGTAGAAATACCAGGCATAGCAAAAACTTCATTTAACACTCTATCTACTAGCCTTCTAATGCTTCTATAAACATTAACAATCTCTTCTTTTATCCTATCATCAGTAGCAGTAGAAGCATTACCTTTATCGTCTTTGGATTTCTTTGCAGGTGACGATCTGGGTTTCTTGACCTTCTTCTCAAGAGGTGGGATAATTACTAGAGTAGTAACGTCAAGTACTCTGTCAAGGGAGAGTTTCTTAGGGTGGTTGACAGATTTTGAGGGAGACGATGTATAATGTTGAGACATCTTTGAAGATTTTTTAGCAAAGAGATGAAGAGTGACAAGGGTTCTTTTTCTGTAATGGAGAATGAAGAGTTTGTGAAATTAGAAAGATATGCTTTCGTAGAGTGTGGGAAAAACTTTGAGACAGTCTTGTAATGATTTCTTTTGAAAATCGATTTATTGGAAACATAAATAATATAATATCACTTTAATGATATTCCCACACGCCCTTAATTGCTACAAACCCTCATATAAGCAAATACCTAATTTTCCTCTTAAGTTCCTAAATTGATTTTCATCCAAAGCCTTAGTGGGAATGTTATCCAGTTGCAATTCAGTGGCTACATGTTCTAAGGAAACAATCTTTTCTTCAACAAACTCTCTTATGAAGTGATGACGGATATCAATGTGTTTGGTCATGTTGTGTTAATTAGGATTTTTTGATATGTTTATGGCACTTATATTGCCACAGAATAATGTCATGACATCTTATTTGACATTATATTTTGTTAACATTTGTTTCATCCAAACCAATTGAGAACTACTGCTTCCTGCAGCAATATACTCAGCCTCAGCAGTGGACAGAGACACGTAATTTTGCTTCTTACTGAACCAAGATATGAGATTATTTCCCATAAAGAAGCATCCTTCTGATGCACTTTTCTATCATCAGCACTACCTGCCCAATCAGCATCACAATAACCAATTAAGGCAGAACTGGATCCATGAGAGTATAGCATACCATAGTCATTTGTCCTATTCACATATTAAACAATTTTCTTCACATGGTTGGCATGGCTAACTTTAGGATCATATTGATATCTAGCACACACCCCTACAGCAAAGGAAATGTCAGGTATGCTAGCTGGGAGATATAGAAGACTGCCTATCATACTTCTGTAAAGACTTTGATCCACACTTACTCTTTTTTCATCTTTAGACAACTTCAGATGTGTGGGAGCAGGAGTTCTTTTGTGACTGGAATTTTCCATCCCTTTACTATATTCTTAGCATACTTTATGTGAGATAGAAATATGGAATCTTCCATTTGTTTAACTTGCAAACCAAGAAAGTCGATTAATTCACCAACAAGGCTCATCTCAAATTCTGACTGCATTTACTTGACAAAATGTTGAACCATCTCATTTGACATCCCACCAAACACAATATCATCAACATAAATTTGTACAATCATGATCTTCCCTTCTTATTCCTTGACAAAAAGAGTTTTGTCTATGCCATCTTTCCTATATCCATTCTCACCAAGAAATTATGTCAATCTCTCATACCAAGCTCTTGGAGCCTGCTTTAATCCATACAGAGCTTTCTTTAGTTTGTACACATGTTTAGGAAAACTTGGATCAATAAATCCCTTAGGTTGTTCCACATAAACTTCTTCATTCATATAGCCATTTAAGAAGGCACTCTTTACATCCATTTGAAACAATTTAAATTTCAGTATGCATGCAACTCCCAAGAGTAGTCTTATTGATTCAAGTCTGGCCACAGGAGCAAAGGTTTCATCAAAATCAACTCCTTCAATTTGAGTGTATCCTTGTGCAAATAACCTTGCCTTATTTCTAGTGACCACCCCTTTTTCATCAGATTTATTCTTGTACGCCCATTTAGTGTCAATCATATTTGTCCCTTCAGGTCTTGGAACTAGATCCCAAACTTCATTTCTGCTTAATTGTTCTAGTTCTTCCTGCATAGCATTAACCCAGAACTCATCAGTTAGGGCCTCTTTGACATTCTTAGGCTCAATTTTTGACACAAAGCAAGAGTTTGATATCCCTTCTCTTGATTTGGTAGTAACTCCTTTATTTATATCTCCTATGATAAGCTCCTTAGGATGATCTTTTGGAGTTCTAATTGAAGGCCCTTTATTGAGATGACTGGGCTTAGGGTCTTATTGAGGGAGATTAGAATCAATACTTTTGTCATTGGATTCTGTTAGAATATCAGATAAATATGTTCCAACATTTTCTAAGACATCTTCTTCATCATTCCATCCTTTATCATCAATAATAACATTTATGGATTCCATCATAACCTTGGTTCTGGAGTCAAACACTTTGTAAGCTCTGCTATTTGTAGAGTAGCCTAGGAATATTCCTTATTCACTCTTGGGATCCATCTTCCTCCTTTGTTCACGATCAGCTAAGATGTAACATTTACTTCCAAAAACATGGAAGTATTTGATAGTAGGTTTTCTTCCCTTCCATATTTCATACAAGGTGTCTGAAGTGCCTTTCCTTAGAGTGACTCAGTTATGAATATAGAACGCATTATTCATAGCTTCAACCCAAAAGTGGTAGGGTAACTTCTTAGCATGAATCATAGTTCTGGAAGATTCTTGAAGGGTTCTGTTTTTATGTTCCATAATCCCATTTTGTTGAGGAGTAATGGGAGAAGAGAATTCGTGACTGATTCCTTCAGAAGAGCAAAAGTCAGCAAATTTATTGTTCTCAAATTTCTTTCCATGATCACTTCTGATTCTGATGACATGACTATCTTTTTCCCTTTGAAATTTTTGACAGAGATCTTTAAATACTTCAAAAGTTTCTGATTTTTCTCTAATAAAACTTATCCATGTGTACCTAGAGAAATCATCTATAATAACATAGGCATACTTCTTTCCACCAAGACTTTCAACCTGCATAGGTTCCATCAAGTCCATGTGAAGAAGTTCCAAAACTTTTGATGTAGTAAGATCTTGGATCTTCTGATGTGACATCTTAGTTTGCTTTCCAATCTGGAAGTCACCATATACTCTTCCTTCTTCTATCTTGAGCTTAGGAATCCTCCTTGCGGCTTCTTTAGATCTAATTATTTTCATTCCTTTCAAATGTAAGTGTCCCAATTTTTGATGCCATAGTTTAATTTCATTTTCTTTGGCTAAAACACATGTTGAGGAGAAGTTCAATTCTTGGGGAATCCATAAATAACAGTTGTCTTTTGATATGATTCCTTTCATAATAACTTTATTCTTTTCATTGGAAACAAGACATTCTTCCTTGGTGAAGTTAACTTTGAATCCTTGATCACACAATTGGCTTATACTTATCACGTTAGTTGTTAACCCTTTAACAAGTAACTCATCATCAAGCTTAGGGACTCTTGAACATTCCAGCTTGCCAACTCCTTTGATTTCACCTTTGGCTCCATCACCAAAAGTCACATAACTGGTGGAATGAGATTTGATATCTACCAACAGATTCTTGACACCTGTCATGTGTCTAGAACAACCACTGTCAAAGTACCAGTCATCTTTGGTTGATACTCTGAGAGAGGTATGAGCTATGAAACTAGCAACATTAGACTTGGGAACCCACTGTTTCTTCTTTTTGTTATTTTGGTGGATCTGATCATTTTTGGGAAGAGGAGTGGTTTTAGGATACCCATACAACTTGAAACAGAAAGGTCTTATATAACCAAGCCTTCCACGGTGATGACATCTCCAAGGCTGGGATTTCTCTTTGATGTGATTAACCTTTTTCTTGCCACGATGTTTGCCATGATGTCTAGACATTTGATTATACATCTTAGGTTTAGACTTGGCATGAGTGGAATCTAATGAAGGTTCTTCTGAATTTGGTTCCTTTTTCTCATTAAACCCTAGGCCACTCTTGTCTTCTATCACTCTTCCTGCTTGTCTAGAACAAGCACTGTCAAAGTACCAGTCATCTTTGGTTGATACTCTGAGAGAGGTATGAGCTATGAAACTAGCAACATTAGACTTGGGAACCCACTGTTTCTTCTTTTTGTTATTTTGGTGGATCTGATCATTTTTGGGAAGAGGAGTGGTTTTAGGATACCCATACAACTTGAAACAGAAAAGTCTTATATAACCAAGCCTTCCACGGTGATGACATCTCCAAGGCTGGGATTTCTCTTTGATGTGATTAACCTTTTTCTTGCCACGATGTTTGCCATGATGTCTAGACATTTGATTATACATCTTAGGTTTAGACTTGGCATGAGTGGAATCTAATGAAGGTTCTTCTGAATTTGGTTCCTTTTTCTCATTAAACCCTAGGCCACTCTTGTCTTCTATCACTCTTCCTGCTTGAAGAATTTCATCTAATGTGTCAGACCCATTATTCAGCATCTTGAGAGATTTGACCACTCTATCAAGATTTGAATTCAGAGAAGTCGCTTCACTTTCCAGATTAGAAATAGTTTTCAGATGTTCTTCCCTTTCTGCCTTCAGCTGAGTTATGAGGAATTTATGTTTCTCCCATTCTTGGCACACTTCTGCACTTCTAAGGCATAATTCTTTGTATGAAGCAGCTAACTCATCAAAGGTTTTAGTTCCCCATCACTAGACTCTTTATCAGAGACATATTTGCATGTCAATGCTTTAACATGCTTGGCAGATTCTTCAAGATCACTCTCTGAGTCCTCTTCAGACTAAGTAATAGATATATTCTTCTTCTGTTTCTTAATATATGTAGAACATTCAGCTCTAATATGACCAAAGCCTTCACATTCATGACATTGTATTCCCTTCCCTTGAGTGGATTTTTCTTCAGCCCTTTTTCTTCCAAACTCATTTTACTTATGGATGTCAGATGAGATGTCCTTGACATTTGATCTTGGGTTTCTATCCATTCTTTTTACCACTTTGTTAAATTATCTTCCAAGCATAACTAAGGAATTTGATATTCTTCCATTCAGATCACGGTCCTCCTCTTCATCTTCAGCATTTGATACAAAGGTTATGCTTTTGTTCTTATTTTCAGGTCTTTCATTGATGCTTAATTCAAATGTAAAAAGGGATCCAATAAGTTCATTAACTTTCATTTTGTCAATGTCTTGAGCTTCTTCTATAGCAGTCACTTTCATATCAAATCTCTTGGGAAGAGACCTGAGCATCTTTCTCACCAATTTGTCTTCAGGTATTTTCTTTCCTAAAGCACTGGATGCAGTATCCATCTCAAGAATGTTCTTATGGAAGTCATTAATACTTTCATCATCCTTGATTCTCAAATTCGCAAATTTTGTGGTGAGCAGCTGAAGTCTTGATATCTTAACTTTGGGTGTGACTTCATGAGTAGATTCTAGAATTCCCCATGCATCTTTAGCTACTTCACATGTGTTCACTAATCTAAAAATTTTCTTGTCAATTCCATTGAATATAGCATTCAAGGCTTTAGAATTTCCAAGAGCAATTTCATCTTCTTCTTTAGACCAATCTTCTTCTGGTTTTAACTCAGAAGTAGGTTCTCCATTTTCTCCCAATTTGACAGGGTGTTTCCATCGTTTTAAGACAGCTTTTCAAGCTCTACTATCCAGAGACTTTAAAAAGGCCACCATACGTGGTTTCCAATAGTCATAATTACTTCCATCTAGAAAGGGTGGTCTATTCACAAATCCTCCTTTCTTGTCCATAGTACCAGAAAGTATTGTTGTACCCCAATTTTTTTCCCTAAGATCCCTTCAGCATACCATGTTGATTCCATTACAATAAGATCACACTAGGATTCTGGGTTCCCCTCCCTATATTTAGCTTTGAACTTTGAGGAATCACCAAGCACCTTGACTTGTGTTCTTTTATGATCATGAATTTTTTTGTCTTGATTTCTTCTTTTAATTAATGATATGCAATGTTGGTTTGTCTTGCTTGTTATCCATGTAGGTAAAGGCAATAAGATTCAGCAAGTTGCTCCATGGATTCATGAGTTTATTTCCATGCCCTAGTCAATAAATCTTGAGAAGTTCAAGCCTCACCATTGAATTTTTTTTAGAAGGAATGGCATGGAAAGGTTATTTTGGTTCACCACATTTGAAGCTTATAAAATTTGGTTCAAAAGCACAAGGGATTGATTGGAGAAGTTGGCTTGCTTGGACAAGGCTTTGTTCTCATTGGTCACAAGTGCATATTTCTCTCAATTCTCAAGATATGGAAGTGTTTTTGGTTGCTATGAGTTCTCATTATAATCCTCAACAACTTATATTTACAAAGCATTTGTGTTGGTACAAGAAGTTTGTTCAAAATTGTCAAAGTTCCTCAAGGCATGTTTCTTAATCTAGGAGCTAGGATTTTGAACTTCAAAGGAGTATATCTTGCTCATATTTTGGTACTTTTGAGTTATTCCAAATACATCCTTCCCTTAAAATGGTTATTAACATATCACTTCAAAAGTTCCAAGGAGTTTTCACGTGGAAGAAACTTGATGAGGAAGAAAGATTACAAGTCCTCCAGATGAATCCCCAATTTTTCATGTGTAAATTCAAATGATCATAACTTGGTAAATTTTTATCACCTTGAGCCCATTCCTTTTCCATAATGATCTTGAATATGTCAACTTCATGCCTTCTTTTATGTGCAAAGTGAGAAAATGGATGGAAGTTTCCTTAAGGATACAAAAGATTATAGGTCATTTTATGAAATTTTTCCAACTTCAACAAGTCATAACTTCCTCAATTTTTGGATATTTTGAATGGTTCAAGCTTCAAAATTTCATTCAAGAGATATACTTCATTCCATCTTTTTTTGTCAAGAGCAAATTCCAAGTGGAAGGCTATGTTTGGATGCAAGACATTATAGGTCACTTTTGAAGAAAAATTTGAAATATTTTTAAGTATGGAAAGTCAACCCTTTTTCTCCAACTTTGACTCAATGCAACTTTCAAATCAAGCATCCATTTAACTCCATTCTTTTTTCCATTGCAAAGGTTGTAACATCATCTTTCTAAAGCGTCAAGAATCATGCCCTAAGACCCCTTGAGCTGAGAATGCCATTGGTCAGAAGTTGCATTTTGAAACTGAATTTTTCACCAAGTCAGAAGTTTGAAATCATTGATTTGGCTTCTAAACACTTTGATTCTGCGCGTTTATGCCTCTAAACATGTTTAATGAAGTTCCAGAAGTGATTAGCATAGCAAAACACGCATTTTGGATGTGTTTTTATCAAATTGGAAGTCACACTTTTCTTGTTTGCAACTTCACACGATTTCCCTCTAAACTTCATCATTTCACACGCTTGGACATTCCATTTGATTCCCTATAAATAGAGGGTCATTCCCCATTCATTTCCTCAAGCTTGGATAGCCAGAATCACCCTGCCAAACTTGTTCCATAACTCATAATTCAGCAACTTTGAAATCCATATACAAGCCCTTTTCAATCCATTTTTTTCATCAATTCACCTTCCTTGATCTTCCCTGAAGCTAACCATATAATTACATTCAAGAATCGTTCCCTATATTGCTCCATAGAAGTCCAGTTTTAGAGCTCTGCAACTCAACTTCAATAGGTAGATTCCTTTATTAATTCTTCAAAACTTTGATATCATTGTGATGCTCTCATTATCCTGGTTCTAGTCGCAACACCACCCTTTAATGGAAACACGTTTTGACCATGAAATTTCAAATCCATTTTCAAAACTTCTTTCCAAATTGCTTGAGGTACAATTTATATAAATTTGGCGCGAGGGTGTGGTTGTCTTCGTCTTGAAGAGACGAAGCGAATGGCATAGGTCTGAGCTTCTGATTTTACAGTTTGAGAGACCTGCAATTCACGTTGGCTGGAGGTTGAAGATGACCAACGTGTCATCTTCCAACCAATGATGGCACGCCACTTGTTATTTTTTAGTTCTGATTTAATAATTGATTCAGTGCTTTATTCACTAATGACCATGATATGCACAGCGCGCCAGATCCCTTGGATTTGATTACTGACGCGTTTTGACTCTCATCCAATGGTCCATATATTTTTTACTTTTATTTTCTTTTCTGATTTTTTATATTTAATAGTTTTAAACTTCAAAAATTCATAGAAAATTCATTTTAAGTCCAAAAAATCTGAAAAAAATTATGAAAAATATTTTTGATTATTCTCTTTATGATTTTTATTTTTTCACAATTTAATTTTGTGTTTTGGTATTTTTATAAATTTACACTATATTTGAATTGTTTTAAATGTTTAAAAATACTTTTATGCATTTTTAAATTCTGAAAAAATTATGGAATGATCCAATGATATTGTGACAAATATTGGTCACCTTATTTTATTTTTGTTTCTGACTTTGTTATTTTTTATCATTTTTGGTTTATTTTACCCCCCTTTCTTTTAATTTTAAAAATAGTTTCTGACTTTAAAAAATTACCAAAAAATTTATAAAATCATTTGAGCCCTTTTCTGATTTTTCTATGGTCTTTCTTTTTATTTCTTGATTAATTTGAACATAGTTGATATTTTTCTCTTTTATTTCTATTTTTAAACATTATTTTTAAAACTTTTTGTATATATTAAAATGTAATATTATTTTGTGACTATTTTCTGGCCGATCTTAGGTTAAGTTTTAGATCATGAACTTTATTAACATCATTGGATTCATGGTGTTGAGTCTAACTCCACAAAAAAATGGATGAATGATTTTAATAATAGTTTGATTAAATTTAATCCAAAAGTGGTTTATATATTCTCTCTCACCCCTCTTCATCTCATCCCCTTCTTATTGCACTAAATGTTGTTAGAGCATGATCTCTATATCATGTCTCAAAACAAATAGTGCATAGATTGTTATTGACCGGCCTCAAAATAGGTGTGACTTCTATATAAGTCCCACTTACGATTGCTTAACATAGCGCTAAATTTTGTCCCGATTCGAATAAATGATCATTCGTGGCCCAAACCTATGTTTGCAAGCCCAAGTATGTTAATTTGATCTCTTTGATCCAATAACCTTGAGATTCATTTTGTGGAGGCTTTGGTTCTACCAATCCTCTAATGGATCTACAACACTTTTGGTCAACGCATATCACTTAAGCATCATTGATCATTAAATGACACTTTTGAGGATTTCAAATGGATGATATACTTGACAAAAAGTAAATGCAACTTTTTGTATGGAGGCTTTGGTTCTACCAATCCTCTAATGAGTTCCAAATGCAAGTTTCAACATGATCATCCAACTAACCACTAATCACTAATAATTGACTTTATCCTTTATTCTTTTATTTATATTCCCTTTTATTTTTATGCACTATTGTTGTACCCCAAAATTTGCCCTCCCATATTCTTCAAGAATGGAAAAGAGCATGCTTCAAAATCTCATCAAGGGTTGCACAGTTCAAGGGCCTCCTAACAGTCAAAAACTAGGGTTTTGGTTTTGACAAAGAAATTGAAGTTTCCAAGGGTCTAAACAAGTCCCACATGCCTACAAACATGGTCAAGCATCCTCATACCAAGTTTCAAGACTTACAGCACAAAATTGCACAGTCAAAAACCCTAATTGCTCAACAGTCAACTGTAGGGGTAAAATGGTCATTTGACAGTCAAAAGTTCAAATTTTTGGTCAACATCTCATTTTGAAGCCACAAACATCATTTGATCAATTCTTGATCATGATTTTCAGAGCTTGGTTCAACAAATCTCAAGATGCAAAAGTTTCCATATTTTGACAGTTGAAAAAGTCAACTGTAACTTGACCAAGGCATAACTTCCACATGGTTTATCAGAAAAATTCCATCCAAAGCTCATTTTGAAGAGAAAGACATTTCCTACAACTCCTCTTCACACTTCAAGTCCAAGAAATGCTCTCACAAAAATTTATCAATTTCAACATTATAGGTCATTTTCAAAAGTCAACAAAAAGGGACTTTAAGTCAAAGGCCATAACTTGAGATTGGTAAATCAAAATGACATGGGACCAAAGTCATTGGTTAGAGGACTTCAAGACCTTTCCAAAATGTCCAAGAACATGATCAAAGCTTAAAAATTGAGCAAGATATGCCTTGTGGAAGTTGGGGAATTTTTGGGAATTTTGAAAAGTCAACTTTACTTCAAATGCCTCAAATTTGCTAATGGGCCACATTTTCTTCCAAGATTCATCATCCAAAGGCTATGCACGACCATTTGGCCCAAAGGGGATTTATTTCATCATTTTTTATTATTTATTTGAATTTTTAATTACTATTAATTCATTTAATTAAATAAAATATGAAAAAAATACTAAACCAATGTGATTGAATCTTTTTATGCAGTGTAATCACTCATTGGATACTCAAGATTTCGTGCATACCAAAATTGGAAAGATTGGCCATGATTGGAATCAAAATCACATGAAAAGATTTGAAAAAATATGCATGGAAAATCAAATATTTCTTCCATCAATGCAAAAGGTTTTGGACATATTTTTCAACCCTAATCCATCACTCATATAAGTCAGAAGCAAACCCTAAAGCCAAGGACCTGGAAGCTGCGCCCAAAACCTCTCATACACTTTGCAATTTTTGTGAATTTTTTCAAAACTGAAAACATCATTCCAAATGGTTTCAAGGCAAGATAATTATCCCATTGCATTCCTGAGGCTTCAAGGAACGTTTCTGGATCAAAACCATTGTCTCTAACGCAAGAAATTGGTAGAACGACCTTGTCTTGTTCAATATTTTTCTCATATTCATGTATCATAATTGATGCGTTATTTTCAATTTTAATGTTTGGTTTATATCAAGTTAATCATTCTGAAGCTAACCATACCCTTTAATTGAGTTTTCGTGCATTATATGAGAATCCACCATTGGAGCATTCTAGGTTTTCAGAGGTCACGAATTAGGGGTTTCCTCTTCAGAAAAAATTGAGACGTGAGACTTAGGCCATTAGAACCAGGAGCTACAGACGAATTCAATGCATAGGTCGCGCCTAATTTCTGATCAACGATGGCCTGTTCGCTATTTTTCCATATATCATATAGTGGGGGTTTAAAACCCCCGCAATCTTGTTTTATGTTTTTTCAGGCAAATGCAGACCAACGAAGAAGAAGGCATGCTGTCTCCATGTGATTGGACAATTCAAGTTTAGCGCGTTTTTTTTTAATTAACAGCATCAGCGTTTGTTTTTTATATATTATTTATCTTCCACTATAATGACAAAGAAAGCGCTTGGCACAAGTGGTGGATGTGTTGTCCTCTAAACACTGGGACCTGGGTTCGATTCCCAGGTCCCCTCACTTCCTTAATATATTTTGTTTCCCTGTGATTCTATGCAGCTTGCCTCCTGGAGTCTATCATGCAACCTTGTATCTAAGCGTGCCACACGTCCCATGGCATCAGTCCAATGGTCCAGATCTAAGGCCTATGGAATGATTCAGTCAACGAATCCACACGTGATTGCCAGAAGTCAACAAGGCCAGGAATCAAATGGGCCTAATTGCTGGCCAGACACCTCCAAGTTGGGACAACAAACCCCCCATTGTTTGCTTTCTTTCACTCTTTTTATTTTTCTATTTTTATTTGTTTAATTTAGTTTTAATTTAATTCTTCAAATTAATATTTTCATAAAACATAAAAAATAACAAAAAAATCAGAAAGTCACAAAAATATAAAAACATATTTTATTTAAATGTTTTCTTTATAAATAAATTGTATTAATTAATTTAGTTAATTCTAGGGTTAAATTTTAATACTTTTTGTAATAAATTAAAAAATGTAGAATTAGGTTTTTTAATTACTTTTATCCTTTTTTTTCTTTTCTTTTATCATTATTAATAATTAATTATTTATTTTTGTAAATCAAATTGTATTAATTAATTAGGTTAACTTTAGGTTTAATTTTCACATTTTTTTTAATAAACTAAAAATAGCTAGAATTAGGTTTTAATTCCATTAATTTTCTTAAACTCCATAAATACAAAAAACTCAAAAAAATAACTTTTCTTTTCTTATTAAATTTAATTAAATTCGTAATTTTAATTCAATTTCTTTAAAAGGGTCCAACGCCCTCGCATTCCCGACTTTAATTCTCTTCGCATTTTTTATTTCTTTTTGTGAATATTAATGTAATTCTCCCAAAGCCATGTAAATCAGACATTTATCTTTTCCGCATTCTTTATTTTATTTCAAATCGGGTCCTAGATTAAATTTGGCGATGTGGACCCGCGCCTTTGTAATAGCGTAGGACTTTTAATTCTCGCATCTTTTTAATTGTTAATTAAATTGCATGAAAGAATGAATGTCAAAATAAAAGCAACGCGTAGATCACCCATGACATGAACAAGACAAAAATAAATGAAAACGACACACAAATCACACACCACCCCTAGGGTACGCCTCACTGTTGCCTTGCCCCTCGAAAGGTGATCGTCGAGTAGAGGACGTTTTAGTAAGTCCTCATGATCCAGGAACCTGGCATGAGGGTAGCTTCTAAGGTGTCTTCCTATTGCTCCGGTGATCACCACGTCCCGAACCCTCGAATTGACCCGAATACCTCCAACGGTGGTGCTACCTACCTCTCAATGGTGGGATGGCACTACTTTAAGGACATTTACACAGACGAATTCCTTAGGGTAGGTAGACGACTCTAGATACTTGCTCTAATTTCAAAAACAAATCAAAAATACTTTTCACACCGATACCTTTTCAAAAAGCTTTCGAAAGCAACTTTTCAAACACTCTTGAGGACCGATACAAGAGTCGAACTGAAATTTTCAAAGAAACTTTTTAAAACCCACCGTTGAAAAGCAAACAAACCATTTTGAAAACACAATGAGCAAGTATCTAAGAGCCCATGGATAACCATGGATAGAAAGGGTGCTAATACCTTCCCTTTCTATAAATCTACCTCCCGAACCGAGAAACTATCTCATAAGAAATTTTGCTGTGCTTTTGTCCTGTCCATGTTGGAGAAAATAAAAGACGGTGGCGACTCTTGCTTACCGCGACATTTCGCGAACCAGCGTTAAACAGTCAGTTCCAGATCCACCGATCACAACTATTTACTTTTAGCATTTACGTTTCATGTCATTTTCATCTTTGCTCATTTGAGCATTTACTTTCTTGTCATTTTTTATTTTGCTCACTAGAGCTTTTCTTTTCTTTTCTTAAGATACTTAATAATCAACATAAACCTTAAAAAAAAACTTTAATGAAGCTTGGACTATTTGGTTACTATCCTTGGCATTATGGAGCATTGGACTTTTTAGACTTAGGATTAGAAACTTTAGCCTATGATTGGAGACCTTGTGACTGTATCTGATTACTTTGTCTAGAGCTCTTGAGGTTTACCTCAAGACATTGGGTTGTTTGTTTGTTTTGTGTGCAGGTTATTGTGATTACACCCTTTGTTTGTAATCTGGAATTCACCCGTATACAGTTGTTACTCTGCCCAATTTTTGTGAAGACTTAATACACTTGAAGTTTGGTTTTCTCAAGAGGTCTAATATCATTGCTTGTTTGGTTTCAATACTAAGAATGGGAATTCTATCTTGGTTCATAGTGTCAAGTGTTGGCTTCTTGTTGGTTAGATGGTTCTTATCCCTAGCTTTTACCTTATGCTTTAGGATAGCCTCTTCTTCTCCTCCCATCTTCTTTAATTTCAAAAATATTCTCCCTCCTTTTGAAAACTCTTCTTGTTTTAAACTTGAACCACTTTCATAATAAACTTGGACTTAGGTCCATGTATTTTCAAACATTTTCGTAAATAAACTTCAATAAACTTAATAATACTTTGACATTTTTGTGAGAAGACAAAAAGTCAATCAATCTCATTTCAAACCATTTTGCCACTTTGGCTTTTATCTTTAAACTTTTCTCAAAAGATTGAACTCTTGTAAATCCTTGTAGTGATGCAAACAATTATACTTCTACAATATGTAGTGAAGAGAGATATTTTCCACTTGGGTGTTGAGTGAGGCATTGTTGATTTTAAAATCCAAGCCATATCCTCCACTTTGAGATGATGCAAATTCTCCTTTCTCATGATTGTGGGTAGTAGGTATGTTTTCCGCACGGACAATGGCGATGATGTTTTATCTCATAAATTAACCAACACATTTGTGTTTTAAAATTTTTAAAAGAGGAACTATGTGTACCCTGATCCCCTATTGCACGAAAAGGTGGTACGTAGGCACTAAAGGTTTACAACCACGACGGGTGCAAAAATCATAAAAAATATATTTCTTTTCTCACCTCTACCATCCATTTTTTACACAACATTTTTTTATATAGCCAAAATATACAAATTTTACAAAGAGGCTCCTACGGAGTACCATAGATGTTTAGGGTGCTAATACCTTCCCTTTGCATAACCAACCCCCTTACCTAGAATCTTTCCCCCTGTTTTTGGGTTATTCGCTCTTTTCCCATTCCTTTGAAAACAATAAAGCGCGGTGGCGATTTTTATTTTGATTTGTATAAGTCTAGTCAATCCAATGGCTTAGTCTTAAACATTTCTACCGCTACAGAAAAATGGCGACTTCACTGGGGAAAGATTGACCTCTTGTTGGTCCGTCCCTAAGTGGGTTGAGCCTATCTTTGTTTATATTTGTATATGTGTTATTGTTGTTTATGTGTTATATGTTGTATATATGTTTATCTGGATTTTCTTGGTTTTCAGGGTGCTTGGTGATTACTCTAAGTCCTATACCCGGACTTGGGCAAACTTTAAGATAGGACGGGCGGTATAGTCATGTTAACTTTGAGGGAGTAATCCCAAAAAAGGAGGCATGAGATCCCCCACTCAGTGGAGGCCCCTTTGACTGTAGTGTTGTTTACCGAGTAATTGGGAAGACGTACTGCTTTTGACCTGGGAGCCTACTGAAACTGAGGACCTTAGAATACCAAACCCATCTTGGCCTTTTAGGTGTAGTGCGGAAGCTATGACGGAGTAATCAGGAAATAGTTGTCACGCAATACTACGCTCGGACGAGTTTTTCTTGAGAATGTTACTAATTACCGAGTTAATCAGGAAGTTGGTAATATCCTAAGGAAGGATGTAGACTCTGGGAACCTCTAGAACCTTGTTAGATAGGTGATAACTTTTAAGACCAACACCTTATGGGTAGTACCTTCAACCTCATGCTCGTGATGTTGAACCTATGAACCCTATATGTGTGATCTTGTGTGTGATTGTTGCATCATGCATCCATGCACTCATAAGCATCTTTTGGAAAGATCTTATTTCAAGGGATGTAAAGGTTGACCATTTATGAATATCTCAGGTACTTTTTAACCATGGATTCTGGAAAGAGAAAGACCGGGAAGTACAGTTTCAAGGATCCCGAGATAGATGAGTTGATCAGTCTAATTCCCAAGGTCGAGTGTTCTGCAGATTTTCGGAAGAAGTATGGATCCATTATTCCTCTCATGAAGCTGAAGATGAAGGAGGGTATTCTCTCGACCTTGGTCCAGTTCTATAATCCGATGTATCATTGCTTTACTTTTCCCGACTATCAGTTGATGCCCACACTGGAGGAGTATTCTTATCTATTTGATTTACCTGTTACCGATCGTATTCCTTTTACTGGTTTGAAGGGTGAGTCAAAACCACATGAGATTGCTGCTTTGATTCATCTGGGGAAGTCTAAGGTGGAATCCCATAACTACTAAAGGGGGGATTATAGGATTACCAGCTCAGTTCTTATTGGAGAAAGCTTGTTACTTTGCCAGGATGAAGAGTACAGTCGCTTTTGATGCCATCTTTGCTTTACTTGCTTACGGGTTGTTCTTATTTCCTAATGTGGACAAGTTTGTTGACATTAATGCTATCAGGATCTTCATGATTGGAAACCCAGTTCCTACCTTATTGGGTGATGCTTATTACTCTATTCATCTTTGGAATTCTTATCATGGGGGGATGATTATCTGTTGCACGCCTCTATTGTACCGGTGGTTTATCTCTCATATGCCTCAGTCTGATGCTTTTTGGGATGTCAAGAAGGAACCCTGTTGGGCTCCTAAAATCATGGAACTTACTCATTCGGATATTGATTGATATCATCGAGCTTACCAGGATATAGAGATTATTGACAGTTGTGGTAGTTTCCCCAATGTAACTCTTCTTGGTACAAAGAGAGGAATTAAATAGTATTCATTTGAGTAGTTTCTTTATGAAGGAGGGAGAAGACCATAGGGAAGCTAGGGAGCAGATTGCGAAGGTCTGGCTTCACATTCATAAGAAGAGTAGGAAGCATTTGGGACCTAGGGGTGTTATTTCTTTGGAGCCATATCTTCAGTGGTTCAAACGAGAGTTATTTAGTTGAAGATGTCGTATTCCCGAGAAACACCTATGCCTGGTCTATTTGTGAAGACCACTTCTCCCTTATTATATGATCTAGAAGAACTACAGCTTGATTTGGTCAGGATGCAGCAGGAAAAGGACGCTTGGAAGAATAAGTGCCAGACTATAGATATTTCCTATAGAGCAGACTTGAAGGAGAAAGACGACTTGATTGAGATCCTTGAGAGTCGAGTTGTAGAGTCTATGGAGAGACAGGGGAATTTATTTTCTCCTAAGCCTCAATCAGATGTTGATCACTCACTTCCTGATTCAGGTGACTGGAAGGAGGTTGCCACCAGATATGCGGAAGAAAACCAGAGGTTGAAAGCTTAGATTGTCAGGCTCACGGGGAAGCGCCAGCGTATAGAGTGATCTTCATCAGTTTTACTTCTCAGGGTTTTATATTTTATTTTCATCTTGTACTTGGGATCATTGAAACTTGTAATCCATCTTGGAGTTGTTATAATGGAATTTTCAGTATTTTCAAATACGTTATTACCTTGATATTTGCAATATGTCCATAAATTTTAAATTCCTTGAAATATTAAATAAAATAAAAATCATGTGCATTGCATATCATGCATCATATTGCATATATTTCTTGCATTTATTATGCATATCCAGGTGTCTTACCTAGCTTCTTTACTTCATTCAGCAAGCTGACTCACTACTACAACACTCAGGCTAATTTCAGAAAGAAGGTGGACAACCTAGAACAAGAGAATCGCGAGTTACGCAAGGAGGTTTCTGCTTTGAAGGCCGGCATGGCCAATTTGACTACTCTGATGAAAGCTCTGGTGGCTTCTCAGAATCACCATCGAGTGTCCAACCTCAACCAACAAAGGAAACTACTGAAGTTCTGACTGTTCCCGTATCTGCTACTCCAGCTGTTATCCAGAATCGCATGCCTCAAGGTTATCCATGGGGAATGCCAGAGAATTTTGCACCTGAAGGTTTCAATCTTGGTCCTCAAGATACTCCGGTTGTTCAGACTATTGTTACTCCGGCACCTCCTATGGTGCATGCTACTCCTGTTAGGCCTCCTTCGATAAATATAGTTCTGTTTGTTAATGATGATGTGTGTCGTTCATTCTCTCCACCGAGTGAAGACTTGGGTATTTATGACGGAATAGATGATTTTCAAGAGCAGTTTGACAAGAAGCAAAGAGAGATGAAGCCCCTCAGGGGAAAAGAGCTATTTGGGAAGAATGTGAATGAGTTATGCTTGGTCCCGGATGTTAAGGTACCTGCTAAGTTTAAGGTCCCAGAGTTTGAGAAGTACAAGGGCAACACTTGCCCTCTTGCTCATCTGGTGATGTATGTGAAGAGAGTGTCTACCCATACTGATGATCAGCGTCTGCTGATTCACTTTTTTCAGGATAGTTTGACCGGTGCTGCGCTAAAGTAGTATATGAATTTGGACAGCGCCAATATCCATCCTTTCAATGATTTGGGAGAAGCATTCATCAAACAATACAAGTACAACATGGACATGGCGCCTGACTGTGATCAACTCAGGGCCATGGTTCAGAAAGACAGGGAATCATTCAAAGAATATGCATAGAGATGGCGTGAGGTAGCCGCCCAAGTGATTCCTCTCATGGAAGAGAAGGAGATGACTAATATTTTCTTGAAAACGCTGGATGCTTTCTACTACGAGAGGATGGTAGGAATGGGTATCTGCTTAGAAGAGGTTGTAAGAAAGGGTCATTTAACGAAGAGTGAAAGTTCTGGAGGTGTGAAGAAACCATCTTATAGGTTTACCAAGAAGAAGGAAGGGGATGCAAATGTTGTTATGCAAGAGAGGATGGTTAATACTCCTAGAAGGAATTATCAGCGTCATCAGCAAGTCGCCTCAGTTACTCCAGTTGTGGGTGCAGCTCCAACTACCGTTGCGTATCAGAGACCGTCCCAGCAGGGGAATCAAGGGTATAGTCAGAGAAGGGAGAGTTATGACCCTATTACTATGAGCTATACAGAGTTACTACCGGCATTGATTCAGAAGAAGTTAGTTCAGACCCGACCACCTCCCGCTATACCATCACCATTGCCTTGGTATTACAAGGCAGACCAAACATGTGCTTTTCATTAGGGAGCACCAGGGAATAATGTTGAGAATTTTTATCCTTTGAAGACTGAGGTGCAGAAGTTGGTGAAGTCTGGTGTTCTATCTTTCAAGGACGTGGGACCTAAGGTGAAAGACAATCCTCTACCCGAGCATGGGGGAGTAAATGTTATGAATATGGTGGCCGGTTGTCCAGGCGGCTTCCGGATTTTTTATATTAATCTGGTTAGAGGAGATTTGGTGAAAATGCATGCATACCTTTGTGAATTTAGCTACTATATGCATGACCATTCCGGTTGTGCTATTTGTAGTACAGACATACAGGGTTACGATAAGATAAAGGCTGATTTACAGGAGATGATGGATGAGGGCCTAATCCACATAATCAGGCCTAGGGCAGAGTATGAAGAGGAGATGAATATGGTTTCTGGATGTCCTGGAGAATTCAGAATTTTTGATGTAGAGTATATGAATGAGGACCTTGTGCAATTGCATGCTACCTTCTACCATATGGCTGGTCAGGTGAAACACCAATATGGATCTTGCCAAGTTTTCTGTCGAGATTCCCGAGGATGCTCAATCTTGAGGAAAGGTGTTCAGTCGTTGTTAGATAACGAAATTATCAAGGTTACAAGTCAAAGGGATGATTACCATGAAGTTGATATGGTTGAGGTTTGTTTGACTGAAGAAGAGTCGGATGAAGAGTATGCCTCCGCAGAGGAGTATTTCTCCTCAGATGAGGATTTGTTTTCCAGAAATTACTCAGTAATGATTTATTGTGTTGAAGAAGGGGTAAACGTCATTGTACCTTGTTTTGGGGCACCCGCCCATCTTGAAGTTGAGTATTATAGCAAGCCAGTTGTTACCCCATTGGTGATTATTTTGTCGGGTCATATCCCCTACAAGTCAGATAAGGCTGTGCCTTACAAATACAATGCTACAATCTTAGAGGATGGAGTGGAAGTTCCCATCCAGCCAATGCCTGATGTTGGGAATGTTGCTGAAAATAGCAGGGTGACCCGCAGCGGTCGTGTGTTTGCACCTGTTGTTCGAAGAGATGTTAGTGCTGGAAAGAAAATTGCTGAGAATGTTGAACTCAAGAAGGCTACGGGTGAGACTAATGGGGATGCATTAGAGAAAGAAGTGGATGATATTTTGAAGATAATCAAGATGAGCGACTACATAATTGTAGATCAGCTACTGCAGACTCCTTCAAAAATATCTATCTCAGTGTTATTGATGAACTCCTCTGCTCACAGAGAATCCTTGATGAGGGTACTGGACCAAGCTTTTATGGAGAGTGATATGCCTATAGACCAATTCAGCAGCGTAATAGGGAACATTATGTCATGTAATAACTTGAGTTTCTGCGATGATGAATTACCAGATGAAGGAAGGAATCACAACTTGGCCCTCCACATCTCTATGAACTGCAAGAATGATTCACTATCCAATGTGCTGATTGATAATGGATCTGCTTTGAACGTTATACCGAGGAGAACTCTTATGAAGTTGAAATATCAAGGAACACCTATGCGCCTGAGTGTCATCATTGTGAAAGCGTTTGATGGATCAAGGAAATCTGTTATTGGTGAAGTGGACTTGCCTATTCATATAGGACCGCATTTGTTTCAGGTAACTTTCCAAGTCATGGATATTGTACCTGCTTATAGCTATTTTCTAAGAAGGCCGTGGATACATGAGGCAGGGGCTGTCACTTCAACTTTACACCAGAAACTGAAGTTTGTACGTGAAGGGAAAGTAGTGATCGTAAATGGGGAACATGCATTATTGATATCTCATTTGTCCTCTTTCAGCATTGTGGAGGAGGATGAAGCTACTGTTGGAACCCAGTTCCAAGCCTTATCCATTGACAATATAAGAGGAAATGATAATTCCATGGTTTCACTTAAGGATGCGCAGCAGGTTTTGCGTAAGGGTCATAGTGAAGTATGGGGACAGATTGTGGATCCACCTGTGAACAAGAACAGAGTTGGCTTGGGGTTCTCTTTGAAGAATGACAAAGGTAAGGGCATGAAGCCGAAGTCTGCTACGAGAGAGTATTAAGATATCTTCCGTAGTGGGGGTTATCTTCATCCAACTGTTTCCAGGATTAATGCCATTGTAGAAGATGAAGCAGAGCAAGAAAGGCCGAATTATGTGACGCACAGAGTTAGGGTTCAGAACTGGATCACCATTGATGTTCCCTCTTGCATACATGTTTCAAAGTAATTTGTTTTGTTAATCTTTTTGAAAAAGGCTTTCACTCTGCCCAAGGTGGAAGTATTAATGTTGTAGGGCTTATCTGTTTATTGTGACTTTTAAAATCAATAATAAAAGTTGTCTTTGTTTCCCAAATTGTGTCTTTATTTTCTGCTTTTTATTGGAAAATGGTATAAAAAAACCTTTCCAAATAAATAATAACTGAAGTTCAATCTGCATGATCACTTGTTATATGTGTCAGTTTCTAAAAGCAATCATAAATCATATGTGCGGATTAATTAAAAAACTCGTTGAATACAATGACCATGCACCCTCTCCCAACTTTGAATGTCCTGTGTATGGGGCTGAAGAAGAAGATTATGATGAGATTCTAGAAAAGGTCTCACGTTTGCTTGAGCACGAGGAAAATACCATTCAGCCATATAAAGAGCCATTTGAAGTGATCAATTTGGGTTCAGAAGAAGATCTGAAGGAAGTCAAGATTTGAGCATTGTTGCATTCTGATGTGAAGAGCAGGTTGATTGAGTTGTTGAAAGAGTATGTGGATATTTTTGCTTGGTCTTACCAAGATATGGCTGGTCTAGATACAGATATTGTAGAGCACCATTTTCCGTTGAAGCCAGAGTGTCCACCAATTAAACAAAAGTTGAGAAGAACTCACCCAGATATCACAGTGAAAATCAAAGAGGAGGTTCTAAAGCATATTAATGTTGGTTTTCTTATGACGTCAGTGTATCCTCAATGGATTTCCAATATTGTCCCAGTACCGAAAAAAGACGGAAAAGTCCGCATGTGCGTAGATTACAGAGATCTAAATATAGTTAGTCCAGGAGAAGATTTACCATTGCCACACATTGATATGTTAGTGGATAGCACAGCAAAGTTCAAAGTATTCTCATTCATGGACGTATTTTCCGGGTATAATCAAATAAGAATGGCTCTGGAGGACATGGAAAAAACAACGTTTATCACACCCTGGGGAACATTCTGTTACAGAGTGATGCTCTTTGGGTTGAAGAACGCTGGTGCAATGTACCAGAGGGCTATAACAACCTTATTCCATGATCTGATGCACAAGGAAATCAAAGTATAGGTTGATGATATGATTTCCAAACCCCAGACTGAAGAAGGGCATGTAGAAGATTTGTTGAAGTTGTTTCAGCGTTTGAGGAAGTATTGTCTCCGCTTGAATCAAATAAATGCACCTTCAGTGTTCGATCAGGGAAATTGTTGCGTTTCATTGTTATCTAGAAAGGAATTGAAGTTGGCCCAGATAAAGTCAAAGCAATTCAAGAGATGCCAGCGCCAAGAACTGAAAAGCAAGTCAGAGGTTTCCTCGGACGTTTGAATTATATTTCCAGATTCATTTCCCACATGACTGCAACATGTGAGCCGATCTTCAAGTTGTTAAAAAAAGATCAAGGTTATGTATGGACGGATGACTGCCAAAGTGAATTTGAAAGTATTAAAGAATATATGCTTGAACCTCTTATCTTGCTCCCTCCTATCGAAGGAAGACCGTTGATTATGTATCTGATAGTGTTAAATAAATCCATGGGTTGTACTCTGGGACAACTGGATGAAATAGGGAAAAAGGAGTTCGCCATTTATTATCTCAGTAAAAAATTCACTGATTGTGAGTCGCGGTATTCCATGCTAGAAAAGACATGTTGTGCTTTGGCCTGGACGGCAAAGCATTTGCGGCAGTATATGTTGAATCACACTACTTGGTTGATCTCCAAGATGGATCCAATCAAGTACATTTTTGAAAATCCTGCTCTTACTGGGAGAATTGCCCGCTGGCAGATGTTGTTATCTGAATATGATATCAAATACCGCACTCAAAAAGCTATTAAAAGTAGTGTGTTGGCAGATTATCTTGCTCACCAACCAGTGGAGGATCACCAGTCTGTAGAATATGAATTTCCCAATGAGGATGTGATGTTCCTGAAAGTGAAAGATTGTGATGAACCATTGCCTGGGGAAGGTCCTGACCCTGAATCTCGTTGGAGTATGATATTTGATAGAGCTGTGAATTCTTATGGTAAAGGAATTGGTGTCGTGATTGTCACTCCCCATGGATCGCACATTCCTTTTACTGCAAGTTTAACATTTGATTATACTAATAATATGGCAGAATATGAGGCTTGCATCATGGGTCTCGAAGAAGCTATTGATCTCAGAATTAAAATTCTAGATGTGTATGGTGATTCAGCTTTGGTAATAAATAAGATTAAAGGAGAATGGGATAATCGTCACCCCGGCTTGATCCCTTACAAATATTATGCTATAAGATTGTTACCCTTCTTTAACAAAGTTGAATTCCATCATATTCCTAGAGATGTAAATTAAATGGCGGACGCTCTGGAAACTCTGGCTTCTATGTGTCAAGTAAATACTTGGAATGATATATCTCGAATTATGGTTCGGCGACTAGATAGGCCTGTTCATGTGTTTACAACAAAAGAGGTAGCAAATGAAAAACCTTGGTATCATAACATCAAGCATTTTCTTCAGACTCAGGAATACCCGATTGGTGCTTCGAATAAAGATAGAAAGACATTGAGAAGATTGGCTGGCAATTTCTTCCTCAGTGAAAATGTGTTGTATAAAAGAAATTATGACATGGTCTTGCTCAGATGCATGGATAGACACGAAGCAGACATGTTGATGCATGAGGTTCATGAAGGTTCATTTGGCACTCATACCAATGGATATTCGATGGCTAAAAAGATGCTAAGGTCAGGTTACTATTGGCTGACAATGGAATCTGATTGTTATAAATTTGCAAATAAGTGTCATAAATGTTAGATTTATGCAGATAAGGTCCATGTGCCTCTGACACTTCTCAATGTGATCTCTTCCCCATGGTCTTTCTCTATGTGGGGTATTGACATGATAGGGATGATAGAACCTAAAGCTTCGAATGGCTACCGTTTCATCTTGGTAGCAATTGATTACTTCACCAAGTGGGTGGAGGTTGCTTCATATGCCAATGTTACTAAGTAGGTGGTTGTGCGTTTCATCAAGAATAATCTTATATGTCAGTATGGTGTGCCGAGCAGAATTATCACAAACAATGGCTCAAATTTGAACAATAAAATGATGACAGAACTGTGCGAAGAATTCAAGATTGTCCATCACAATTCATCTCCGTACAGGCCGAAGATGAATGGGGTTGTTGAAGCTGCTAATAAGAATATCAAGAAGATTATCCAGAAAATGGTCGTTACTTATAAGGATTGGCATGAAATGCTCCCTTTTGCTCTGCATGGATATCGAACATCTGTCTGCACTTCAACAGGAGCGACCCCGTTCTCCCTTGTGTATGGAATGGAAGTTGTGCTCCCAATTGAGGTTGAGATTCCCTCTTTGCGTGTGATAATGGAAACCAAGTCGTCAGAGGCTGAATGGGTCCAGAACTGGTTTGACCAATTGAATTTGATCGAAGAGAAGAGAATGACAGCTTTGTGTCATGGATAGTTATATCAGAAAAGGATGAAGAAATCTTTTGATAAAAATTTCAAACCTCGTGAATTCAGGGAAGGCGACCTCGTGCTCAGGAAGATCATGTCTTTCAACAATGATTCTAGGGGAAAGTGGACTCCCAACTTTGAAGACCCATATGTTGTCAAGAAAGCCTTCTCTGGCGGTGCATTAATTCTTGAAACTATGGATGGCGAGGAGTTCCCATGTCCCATGAATGCTGATGCAGTGAAGAAATACTCCGCCTAAAGAAATAAAAGAACAGCTCGCTAAGTTGAAAACTCGAAAGGGCGGCTTAGGCAAAAAAGAGTGTCTCGGTAGGCCGAAAACCCGAAAGGGCGGTCTAGGAAAAAATTAGAGACATAAATAGAATAAATTTCCCGCTAAGTTGAAAACCCGCAAGGGAAGCTTAGGCAAAAGTTATGGACTTTCTTGGTAAGTAACTACATCAAACAAGACTTGATCATTGGAGCAACAATCTTCTCGGATTCTCATCATACTTCAGCAGAAGTTTCTGCTCAGGATTTCAAAAGTTGTTATAGGGGATAATGGTTATTGTATCTCAATGTATCTTTTCCATTATATATTACCATTTTCCAAACTTTGTAATTATCCATGGAGTCTCGCCATTCGCAGACTACCATTCTATTAATGAAATTTGAGCATTTACCAAATTCTTTGTATTTCTTATTTTATTTAGCTTGCAAAGACTCCATTTATTATTGATAATAACTTTCAAAGCAAAAAGATTAAATAACAAAATCGATTTTTCAAAAAGAATTTACAATTTGCTTTTACTTTAGAATTTGTGATGCGGAAAAAAAAAACAACAAAATGGTGATCCCAGGAATGGACAAACTTCAGTTTGTTTTAAGAAGTTTTTGTTCCCCTCGGGAAGGTTTAGTCAGGATGATTCGCCGTATTGGGTTCGTGACTCCGGTATCCTCGGTCAAGTTTGGATTCATTTCTCCTCTTTTCTGAGTTTTCATGATGTGAAGTTTCAATCCGAGATTTCTCCAGTGAAGTTTTCGTTCGGTCTAATGGAAGTTATTTTTCCCGAGAAGTTGGTACCATAATCACTCTTGAAGAACGCATGTCCCTGGTTTCTCTAGTGAAGAACGTATTTTGGATTTTTCCTTTGTGAATGTGGTGTTAACCTCCCTAATGAAGTAGGCCTGGATTCCCCAGTGAATGTTTTGATGATCTGGTGACCATCTACTTTGCTTGAAATTGGTTTTGCAATCCCCAGTAGAAGTGTTACTTTTGAAAACATTTGTTTCCCCAGTGAAGCCTGAAGAAGGATGTTCTATCCTTGTATCTGTACTATTCTGTCACTTTGTTTTGTTTACTTCTGGATTATGTTTCTCCCCAGTAAAGCTAAAGCGGGCAGTAGGTTTTGTTTCCTTAGTTGGCATTTATTTTTTTGGAATGATCATATTGGATGTGGTTTAGCCTAGTGTTGTTTGTGCCAGAGTTGGTTTTGCATGGTTATTCTCAGTGTTGTATATCTGTTTTGTCAGCATACACACGATAACACTCATACATTCATACATACATCATGCATAGCTAAAATTGGCAAATCATTGTTCATTGACATTTGTTAATATTTTTGTTGACATATCACCCTGTTTTGCAGAGTTACGTTGCCCTCGCTTCAATAGAGTGTTGGCCTTAAGCAGAAAGCGTATATTCTTTAAATTTCCCCACTAAGTTGTCCCTTGTGGAAGATTTTTGCTTTAGCCTTCCTGTACATCTCCTTGTTTGGATGGATTTGGTTTTCCCTCTTGAGTTTATTTCTCAAAGGATGTATTTTGGTTGACTGTTTCATTCCAGTTTATTTCTGGTTTGAATCTTTGGTTCCACAACAATATTATTTACTTTGGATTTCTGAAAGCTTTGAGTTTTGGTTTGTGCATTTATTTTGCACGAGAAGACTTTATCTCCTCAGCAGGAATATCGTGGCATTTCCCTAGGAAGTCATATTTCTTTCCCCAGGAAGCCATATTTCTATCCCCAGAAAGTCATTTCTTTTTACAATCTCCATGAAAACAAGTAGAAGGTCTCTTTATTTGAGCAACTTGTGCTTCCCTGTAAAAGTCGACGTAAATTTTTTTGTTATCTCCTCTATGAGTGGATAGTTTCCAGTCCATCGTCATTTTGCGCTAGTGGATGGAAAGACTTTCAAATTCATAGAAACAACTCGTTGTGAAATCTTTGCAAGTGGAAGTCTCTTTATTTGAGACAGCTTACATGTTACCCTTTCCAGGAAAAGTTCCTTGGTTAAAGAAGAAGTTGAGACCCGTTCTAGGCGAAATTCCAGAATTTTAGGGAAACTTGTTATCTTTTTTCTACCCTCAGTGAATGTTGGTAGTTCATCGTCAGTGAACGGAGGTGATATGATATATCCTTTTTCTGCCTTCAGTGAAAGTTGGTAGGTCATTGGCAGTGAACGTCGATGATTGTTATCTTTTTGCTACCCTCAATGAACGTTGGTAGTTCATCGTCATTGAATGGTGGTGCTATGATATATTCTCTTTCTACCTTCAGTGAAAGTTGATAGGTCATTGACAGTGAACATCGATGATTGTTATCTTTTTGCTACCCTCAGTGAATGTTGGTAGTTCATCGTCAGTGAACGGCGATGCTATGATATTTCTTTTCTTTCTACCTTCAGTGAAAGTTGGTAGATCACCATCAGTGAAAGTTTGTGTTTGTTATCTTTTTTCTACCCTCAGTGAACGTTGGTAGTTCATCGTCAGTGAACGGCGGTGTTATGATATATTCTCTTTCTACCTTCAGTGAAAGTTGGTAGGTCATTGGCAGTGAACGTCGATGATTGTTATCTTTTTGCTACCCTCGGTGAATGTTGGTAGTTCATCTTCAGTGAATGGCGGTGCTATGATATATTCTCTTTCTACCTTCAGTGAAAGTTGGTAGGTCATTGGCAGTGAACGTCGATGATTGTTATCTTTTTGCTACCCTCAGTGAATGTTGGTAGTTCATCGTCAGTGAATGGTGATGCTATGATATTTCTTTTCCTTCTACCTTCACTGAACGCTGGTAGCTCACCATCAGTGAACGTCGGTGTTGTTATTTATTTTCTCTCTACCTTCAGTGAAAGTTGGTAGGTCATCGGCAGTGAACGTCGATGATTCTTTCTCTCTGCCTTCAGTAAACGTTGGTAGCTTCGCCTCCAGTAGGAATTGGTGTATCCTTTGACCATTTTACCATCCTCTCTGAGTCGGGTCTTTTTATTCACCCGTGATTTATTTTCCTCGTTGGGTCGCTCTCTTGTTTCTTTATTATTATTACATCCCCATTGGCGTTTTGCGTCTCTTTGGTCTTGTTCATATGCATTCATGCTCATAAGCATTGCATGGAATCTTAGGGCTAAAAATAGGGTTTATTTTATATTTAAGTATCTTAGATCGCGTTGACACAAAGATTTTTAACCTTTGTATCTCAGGATAATAGAAACTTAAATAAGGGCAGTTGTTGTACCCCAATTTTTGCCTCTAAGATCCCTTCATCATACCATGTTGATTCCATTACAATAAGATCACACTAGGATTATGGGTCCTCTCCCTATATTTAGCTTTGCACTTTGAGGAATCACCAAGCACCTTGACTTGTGTTATTTTGTGATCATGAATATTTTTGTCTTTATTTCTTCTTTTAATTAATGATATGCAATGTTGGTTTGTCTTTCTTGTTATCCATGTAGGTAAAGGCAATAAGATTCAGCAAGTTGCTCCATGGGTTCATGAGTTTATTTCCATGCCCTAGTCAATAAAGCTTGAGAAGTTCAAGCCTCACCATAGAATTTTTTTTGGAAGGAATGGCATGGCAAGGTTATTTTGGTTCACCATATTTGAAGGTTATAAAATTTGGTTCAAAAGCACAAGGGATTGATTGGAGAAGTTGGCTTGCTTGGACAAGGCTTTGTTCCCATTGTCACAAGTGCATATTTCTATCAATTATCAAGATATGGAAGTGGTTTTGGTTGCTATGAGTTCTCATTATCATCCTCATCAACTTATATTTACAAAGCATTTGTGTTGGTACAAGAAGTTTGTTCAAAATTGTCAAAGTTCCTCAAGGCATGTTTCTTAATCTAGGAGCTAGGGTTTTGAACTTCAAAGGAGTATATCTTGCTCATCTTTTCGTATTTTTGAGTGATTCCAAATACATCCTTCCCTTTAAAGGGTTATTAACAAATAACTTCAAAATTTCCAAGGAGTTTTCATGTGGAAGAAACTTGATGAGGAAGAAAGATTACAAGTCCTCCAGATGAATCCCCAATTTTTCATGTGTAACTTCAAATGATCATAACTTGGTCAATTTTTATCACCTTGAGCCCATTCTTTTTCCATAATTATCTTGAAGATATGAACTTCATGCCTTCTTTTATGTGCAAAGTGAGAAAATTGATGGAATTTGCCTTAAGGATACAAAATATTATAGGTCATTTTATGAAATTTTTCCAACTTTAACAAGTCATAACTTCCTCAATTTTTGGATATTTTGAATGGTTCAAGTTTCAAAATGTCATTAAAGAGATCTACTTCATGCCATCTTTTTTGGTCAAGAGCAAATTCCAAGTGGAAGGTTATGTTTGGATGCAAGACATTATAGGTCACTTTTGAAGAAAAATTTGAAATATTTCTAAGTATGGAAAGTCAACCATTTTTCTCCAACTTTGACTCAATGCAACTTTCAGCTCAGGCATCCATTTAAATCCATTCTTTTTCCATTTCAAAGCTTGTAATCTCATCTTTCTAAAGTATCAAGCATCATGCCCTAAGACCCCTTGAGCTGAGAATGCCATTGGTCAGAAGTTGGTATTTTGAAACTGAATTTTTCACCAAGTCAGAAGTTTGAAATCCTTGATTTGGCTTCTAAACACTTTGATTGTGTGCGTTTATGCCTCTAAACATGTTTAATGAAGTTCTAGAAGTGATTAGCATAGCAAAACGCACGTTTTGGATGTGTTTTGATCAAATTGGAAGTCACACTTTTCTTGTTTGCAACTTCACACGATTTCCCTCCAAACTTCATCATTTCACACGCTTGGACATTCCATTTGATTTCCTATAAATAGAGGGTCATTCCCCATTCATTTCCTCAAGCTTGGATAGCCAGAATCATCCTGCCAAACTTGTTCCATAACTCAGAATTCAACAACTTTGAAATCCATATACAAGCCTTTTTCAATCCATTTTTTCATCAATTCACCTTCCTTGATCTTCCCTGAAGCTAACCATATAATTACATTCAAGAATAGTGCCCTATATTGCTCCATAGAAGTCCAGTTTAAGAGCTCTGCAACTTAACTTCAATAAGTAGATTTCTTCATCAATTCTTCAAAACTTTGATATCATTGTGATGCTCTCATTGTCCTGGTTCTAGTCGCAACACTTGCTTTTTACTGGAAATACTTTTTGACCATGAAATTTCAAATCCCTTTTCAAAACTTTCTTTCCAAATTGCTTGAGCTACAGTTTATATAAATTTGGCGCGAGAGTGTGGTTGTCTTCGTCTTGAAGAGACGAAGCGAATGGAATAGGTCTGAGCTTCTGATTTTACAGTTTGAGCGACCTGCAATTCACGTTGGCTGGAGGTTGAAGATGACCAACGTGTCATCTTCCAATCAATGATGGCACACCACTTATTATTTTTGAATTCTGATTTAATAATTGATTCAGTGCTTTATTCACTAATGACCATGATATGCACAGCGCGTCAGATCCCTTGGATTTGATTACTAACGCGTTTTGACTCTCATCCAATGGTCCACATATTTTTTACTTTTATTTTCTTTTCTGATTTTTTATATATAATTGTTTTAAACTTCAAAAAATCATAGAAAATTCATTTTAAGTCCAAAAAATCTGAAAAAATTATGAAAAATATTTTTGATTATTCTCTTTATGATTTTTATTTTTTCACAATTTAATTTTGTGTTTTGGTATTTTTTATATATTTACACTTTATTTGAATTGTTTTAAATGTTTAAAAATACTTTTATGCATTTTTAAATTCTGAAAAAATTATGGAATGATCCAATGATATTGTGATAAATATTGGTGACCTTATTTTATTTTTGTTTCTGAGTTTGTTATTTTTTATCATTTTTGGATTATTTACCCCCTTTCTTTTAATTTTAAAAATAGTTTCTGACTTTAAAAAATTACCAAAAAATTTATAAAATCATTTGAGCCCTTTTCTGATTTTTCTATGGTCTTACTTTTTATTTCTTGATTAATTTGAACATAGTTGATATTTTTCTCTTTTATTTCTATTTTTAAACATTATTTTTAAACCTTTTTGTATATATTAAAATGTAATATTATTTTGTGACTATTTTCTGGCTGATCTTGGGTTAAGTTTTTGATCATGAACTTTATTAACATCATTGGATCCATGGTGTTGAGTCTAACTCCACAAAAAATGGATGAATGATTTTAATAATAGTTTGATTAAATTTAATCCAAAAGTGGTTTATATATTCTCTCCCACCCCTCTTCATCGCATCCCTTTCTTATTGCACTAAATCTTGTTGGAGCATGATCTTTATATCATGTCTCAAAACAAATGGTGCATAGATTTCTATTGACCGACCTCTAAATAGGTGTGACTTCTATATAATTCCACTTACGATTGCTTAACATAGCGCTAAATTTTGTCCTGATTCGCATAAATGATCATTCGTGGACCAAACCTATATTTGCAAGCCCAAGTATGTTAATTTGATCTCTTTGATCCAATAACCTTGAGATTCATTGTGTGGAGGCTTTGGTTCTACCGATCATCTAATGGATCTACAACATTTTGGTCAACGCGGATCACTTCAGCATCCTTGATCATTAAATGGCACTTTGAGAATTCCAAATGGATGATATACTTGACAAAAAACAAATGCAACTTATTGTATGGAGGCTTTGGTTCTACCAATCTTCTAATGAGTTCCAAATGCAAGTTTCAAGATGATCATCCAACTAACCACTAATCACTAATAATAGACTTTATCCTTTATTCTTTTATTTATATGCCCTTTTATTTTTATGCACTATTTACTTTTAGCATTTACATTTCATGTCATTTTCCTCTTTGCTCATTTGAGCATTTACTTTCTTGTCATTTTTTATTTTGCTCACTTGAGCTTTTATTTTCTTTTCTTAAGATACTTAATAATCAACATAAACCTTAAAAAAAAACTTTAATGAATCTTGGACTATTTGGTTACTATCCTTGGCATTATGGAGCATTGGACTTAGGATTAGAAACCTTGGCCTATGATTGGAGACCTTGTGATCTTATATGATCATTTTGTCTGGAGCTCTTGAGGTTTACCTCAAGACATTGGGTTGTTTGTTTGTTTTGTGTGCAGGTTATTGTGATTACACCCTTTGTTTGTAATCTGGAATTCACCCGTATACAGCTGTTACTCTGCCCAATTTTTGTGAAGACTTAATACACTTAAAGTTTGGTTTTCTCAAGAGGTCTAGTATCATTGCTTGTTTGGTTTCAATCCAAAGAATGGGAATTATATCTTGGTTCATAGTGTCAAGTGTTGGCTTCTTGTTGGTTAGATGGTTCTTATCCCTAGCTTTTACCTTATGCTTTAGGATAGCCTCTTCTTCTCCTCCCATCTTCTTTAATTTCAAAAATCTTCTCCTTCCTTTTGAAAACTCTTCTTGTTTTAAACTTGAACCACTTTCATAATAAGCTTGGACTTAGGTCCATGCATTTTCAAACATTTTCATAAATAAACTTATTAATACTTTGATATTTTTTTGAGAAGACTAAAAGTCAATCAATCTCATTTCAAACCATTTTGCCACTTTGGTTTTTATCTTTAAATTTTTCTCAAAAGATTGAACTCTTGTCAATCCTTGTAGTGATGCAAACAACTATACTTCTACAATATGTAGTGAAGAGAGATATTTTCCACTTGGGTGTTGAGTGAGGCATTGTTGATTTTAAAATCCAAGCCATATCTTCCACTTTGAGATGATGTAAATTCTCATTTCTCATGATTGTGGGTAGTAGGTATGTTTTCCACACGGACAATGACGATGATGTTTTATCTCATAAAATTAACCAACACATTTGTGTTTTAAAATTTTTAAAAGAGGAACTACGTGTACCCTGATCCCCTATTGCACGAAAAGATGGTACGTAGGCACTAAAGGTTCGCAACCGCGATGGGTGCAAAAATCATAAAAAATATATTTCTTTTCTCACCTCCACCATCCATTTTTTATACAACTTTTTTTATATAGCCAAAATATACGGATTTTACAAAGAGGTTCATACGGAGTACCGTAGATGTTTAGGATGCTAATACCTTCCCTTTGCATAACCAACCCCCTTACCTAGAATCTTTCTCCCTCTTTTTGGGTTATTCACTCTTTTCCCATTCCTTTGGAAACAATAAAGCGTGGTGGCGATTTTTATTTTGATATGTATAAGTCTAGTCAATCCAATGGCTTAGTCTTAAACATTTCTACCGCTACAAGTATCTTCCCTGGATCTCACCCAGATATAGAGTAGGATGCCTGCTCTGGTACGAATTGAAATTCTGGTATCAGATATATAATGTCGAAGGAGATGTCACGACACAAATATCTGAGGACAATGTAAAGTGCAACAATAATAAAAGCAGTAAAAACACAAAGGATTGTTAACCCAGTTCAGTGTACAACAACACCTACTCTAGAGGCTACCAAGCCAGGGACAAGTCCACTAAATAGTATCAATTCATAGACCCTTAATAAATAACCCGTTTATAATCTAATCACTTAATCACTACATGTGATATACTTCTACCTAAGACACACCTAGGTATGAGGCCCTCCACAAATCCCTTCAATCACTAACAGTGAAGAACAACAGAATTATTAAGTTTTAAAGACTTCAATCATTCAATACTTAAAAGTTTATGAATGATGCACAATTAACAACTCAAATTACAACTCAAGTATTAAACCAATACTTAGAGTGTGTTACAATTAAAAAGGCTTAGACTTCTAAAACAGAAAAAATATATTCTTCTTCAAAAGTTGCAGTTTTTTGAACAAGGAAGCAAGTCCTTATAAAGGCGCAGCAGTGGACTTGGGCTGAAAAACAAATATTCCAATCTTTTGAATATTTCCATGAAAACAGGCCAAGATATAATCCATAAATATAATTCAAATAGAAAAATATTCCTCTATATTTTTCACAAGCTATGAGTCACAAATCCTGAATAATGGCGCGCATAAAAATAGGAAACAGAAAACTTAAACAGAGATGTAGTTGCATTCAGCTCAGGAGGCAGATGTCAAGACATCTGCTTTGACATCATTCAAAACAGTTTGCTTCAAATGTCAAGACATTTAGCAAAACATTATCAAGTCATTGTTTTACCAAAATTACTGCCAACAAACACTTACAAGATCCTTTGGGGCTGCATGCGTGCTCCTGCACATCTGAGCCCTTATCTGGTAAGTTCGGTTTAAGATCACGCGCCCCTGAGGTACACCCCTCAGTTGACATACGCTCGGATGAAATTTGTACGGAATTGTTGTGCTCGCTCATGAGCTCGTCATCGGTACTATTGGCCATCATACCTGAAAAACAGAGGACAAAATTGAATTCAACGTCAATCAAATCGACTCTTCCACCACTAATCAAGTGAAAGGTCGTTCAAAGGAACGAAGACCCTGTCCCCGACTAGAGCCCTCACTCGACAGCTAAGATCACGCACCACGACCATCTCTTGAAGCACATAAGGCGCGTGCACATCAAGCTGGAACTTAAACCACGCAGACAACGACCTCCCCGACGCATCTGGGTTAAGCCACTCCTAAAAGTTCATCAGGAACATATGAAGATCGCAGCCAAAACCCATAAATGGCTCAACCTCGTCGGAGGAGTCACCACCACGCGTCATTATCGGCCCTGACGCTAGACTTTCTTGAAGAACCCGTGACGGAGCCAGAACCTTCACGTGGAAAAACCACCGCCTAAACACCAATATACCGTTGGAGAGTTCCACAATAAACTACTCTAAACCCTAGCCACATGCATTTATGGAAAAAGAAACAGAAAATCTAACCTAGAACAGAAGCAAATTCCACAGAAACAGGGAGAAATCAAGAAACTTATCGAGTTAGAGAAGATTAACGGCGGAATGGTCAGAAATCCCAGCGGTAAACGGCAGAACGAGTAAAAACTTTGACGAAGAATGAAGATTTCGTGCAGAACTAGCAGAAACGAGTAGAAAAAGAGCAAGCGAAAAGTGAAAATAAAGCTCCCTCTCCCCCTTTTATAATGCAGCTTGTTGGCACGTGAGCGGGCACGCGCCAAAGGAAACCTAAGGGACATCATCATTGTGCCCTAGTTCCTAGACTAGCCATCATTATTGGTCTGACAGCACGTGGCCCAAAGCAAGCGTGGCACACAAACTCTCCAAATTCTAATTAGTTGTTCCTCTCCTCGAAACAACGCTCAAGATCCTCAGAAGAAGCAGTTCCCTGAAAAATACCGCGAGCACATCTTAAGTCATTGCCCCTCTGTCTAGAGGCAATGGCTTGGGGCTCCTGTTCTGGATCGGTCCAATGACTAAAGTTGACTCAATCTACTTCTACCTCAGCATGGCCCAAACAGCTATGGCCCGCTAACTCTGATCCTCGGTCGACCATACCATGAGAATGTCGTGGACAACAATGCCCTGACCATGTGTCTTCCCACAACAACATCCAATTCCAGGTCTGCCCGCTACTCGTCGAGCAGACAACCAAGAAGGCGCTCATAACACGTATGCCCGTCATCTCACCCTTGCTCGAAGAAATGGCTAGTTACGGGCACGACTGCCCGTTATGACCAGATCTTGGCAGTTACCTATTTTTAAGAAACCTAACATCTAGGCCCAAAAATAGGAACCAATGACTACGCACGCGTCGGGGCATTATATAAATCCTCACACTTGTGAGGGTCAGATATTCAATATTCATTCGAAAAATCCTACTCTCTTTCTTGTATCTATTTGCACTCCTTCGCACTAGATCGTCAGA
Organism: Vicia faba; assembly: GCA_948472305.1. NCBI lineage: Eukaryota > Viridiplantae > Streptophyta > Magnoliopsida > Fabales > Fabaceae > Vicia > Vicia faba. The sequence goes on along the minus strand of OX451736.1, from coordinate 580,892,245 downwards.
GTGTCTTGCAGGTAACCTCCACGCCTCTCCTCTTATTTTCAGTCAAACAGACTCCATCATCTCAACTCACTTTCAAATTTTGATCAATATATATATATATATATATATATATATATATATATATATATATATATATATATATATATATATATATATATATATATATATATATATATATATATATATATATATATATATATATATATATATATATATATATATATATATATATATATATATATATATAATCAAAGATGAAACAAAAATGAGAATTATGATTCATGATGACACATGAGTGACAAGTATTTCACCACATGAAAGAATAAAAACATACAATAAAAATAATAAAGAACACCCTTTCGAGTCAAGCCAAAAACAATTTCCAAAACATCTTAAATAAACAAAGCATAAAATGAAATTAAGGAAAATGTTTAGTAGACACCTTATATGTGTGGAGTTAATATTTTCTTTATTTTAAAAATTAAAATGAAAGACTCTATTATGAAAGACACAAAAAATAGTAAATCTCTATTAAGTCGAGTCTATTATTACTTAATTTTTTTCAACTTTCATTGTATATTTGTCTTTTTAAATGAATATCATCATTTTTTTTAAATAGAGAATCCTAATCCTAACCCATATAATAAATGTGTTCATTTTAAAATATAAAGTGAGTAATTTGATAGAAGTGGTATGTTAATAATGTTATAGAAAGAGAAAAATAGAGAGAGAAAATAAAATATTAAATAGGCGTTAGTAGAAAATCATTTTGACTCAGGCCAAAAACTATTTTTAAAACATCATATTAGAACTTAAAATATGTGTCAAAGAATATACTGCTAATATTATTTTTTTGAAAAATGGATCCATTTATTAGATTGCAAATAATCTTAACAATATGAGATCCAATACAACTTCATTGTAATCAGTTAGGTAACACTACTTTTCCGTTTTCTTGCTTTAATATCAACTTCCACGGCCACTAATTAAAAAAGTATAACTAAGACAGCCAATAGATTAGACAGTTGGTGCTTTCCAGCACATATTTGCTACAACAGTTGTACCAACTTGACATAAATAGGACAGTTTTGAGTCGTTTTAAACATTGACTATGTATCATTAAGTAGGTTTTAACACTACCATTATGAAGTTATGCACATTACAGATATATGGAAACTAGAAAAGTCTATAGTTCAATCCATTTATGAGGTTATGTATACTATAAGTGAAATGAAAATGTAGTTGAAATACATGTACTAACAAGTCAAATGTGGGTATTTGTATGGTATATTTGTAAGGAATTTGGATTACCACACATCTCAGTTGTCCGATTAAGATGAGACAGTTCAGATTTTAAAACAAAATCTGATTTGTTGGAAATCTAAGATACTAAACCTGAAATGTGAATTGTCTGATCTTGATCGGACAAGAGAGATGTTTGTGATTTCGTGCAATCACAACAAAATACAGTTGAAAGTAAGATAGTAATTGGAAGTAAACGGTACATAATTGACATAAGGGTGGCAACAAATGAATATGTGTGAATGAAGGAACTCAAGTGATAGATGTCGATTCCTCCTTCACAATTGTTGAGTTCAAAATTGAAAGGATCCTTAAGAAATGATAGATGTTGATGATTCTTCACCATTGTTGAGTTCAAAAAAGAAAGGGTCCTGAAGAAGATCAGTGGCTGAAGGTCTTGCTCTTGGTTGTGCTATGCATTTCTCGATGAACGCTTTCACTTCTGGATCTCTGACATTGCTCAAGGCTTGAGGCTTGATTCCCATTGTGACCTTTTTGTATATCTTGGCTACACTGTTACATTCACTGTATGGTATCTCCATTGTAACCATTTCAAGCAAACACATTCCAAAAGAATATATGTCCACCATCTCAGTGTAATCTTCCTCGTACAGTTCGGGTGCCATATACTCAGGAGTCCCTAAAATTGAATGTGCTGCATGGCTTCTTCCCACTATGGCAGCCAATCCCAGATCACCAATTTTCACCTATAAAAATTCAAATTGAAAAACTAACTTTAACAAATTTATTAAATCAAAGAATAATATTATTTATGTTTTAGTATGACAATTGCAGTTGCTTCAAGATCATCTTTCAACCAGACAAAGTTTCTCTAAAGTAAACACCTCACTTCAAATTGAGTAATATCAACTGTTGTTAAGTAAAACAATAGTTGATACTCCCCCATGTTCTATTTATAAGAAAAGTATAAATTGAACTTTTTCTTATAAATAGGACTAAAGGGAGTATATATGAATATGCATAACAAATCATAAATGGCTACAATATCAATCCTTGATTTTCTCACTTTACTAAGGAGTCAAATCTATTTTAATTTCAAAAAAGTCAGGACCAAACTTCTTTAAGTGACAAATCACTTTAAAGCGAAATTTCTCACTTTACTAAAGAGTCAAAGCTCTTTCAGTTTCAACCTAAGGCGCGCAAGTCAGGACCGAACTTCTTTAGTGTGAGCAACTCACTTTAAAGTGTGTAATATCTAATGACTAAATCAAGAGTTGATATCATATGCCCATGCACATGTAAGACAGATCATAAATATAGTGAAATACCAACTCTTCATTCTTTCACTTACTCTATAGTCACTACTCACTTTAGAGGAAATCTACAAATAAAACTAGAGGAACAAAATCTACAAATAAAACTATGCATTACTTATGGGGAAAATATTCAGAAATATCTATCTAAAGTCAAACCCTTGGAAGCATAAATTACTTAAATTAAGTCATTATTCAGTTGTGTTTCCTATCAATGTTCCTCATAAATGTGATCTTGGCTATAGCTAGTGTTCAATTCCAATGTTTTTCCAGTCTAAGGACCTTATGCTTGTTTATCTTTCTTTTATATAATTTTAATGGACTACAATAAACTCAGTCATTAAACGCTTTACCACAGAGTTTTTAACCATAAATGTTTGGCTTCTTTATGACATTAAAATTGATTTAGTACCAAAATAAATTCTACCTAAAAGCTACTTACTATTTCTAGCTTATGCATTGGCATAGAATCACATCTCAAATTTATAACATATATACAAACATAAAAACAACTCTAATAATACAAACTCTCCAAACATAAATTGATGAAAAACTACTCTTTTGGTAATCCTATCTAAAGATAGATCAATCAAAAATCAATTTACAAAACTACTAATTTTGTCACCGCAGAACCAAACATGCACTCTATTCATCCATAAACAACAACAAAATACCAAATCAACAAACTAACCTGACCAATGTTTCCATTAACAAAGATGTTACTGCAATTAAGATCCCTATGAATAATGCAAGGATCATGCGTATGAAGATACTCCAACCCCTCAAGAACCTGTTTCGACCATTTCTTAAACGCCTTAATCGAAACATGCCGATGTTTCTTCCGGTAATCCCTAAGATTCCCCGACGTACAAACCTCGGTAATAAAATTGATATTACCGCGATCATCGTCTTTCCAAACACTATAACAAACAATGATGAACTTGTTGCTTAAATTCCTGAGCAATTCAACTTCGGAATGAAGCCGATTGATTAGAACCGGATCGTTGCTGAAGTTCCGAAGACGAACTTGATTCCATGCAACTTCAATCCCTTCTTCTTGATCAAAACCTCTATAAACTCTCTTCACAGCACCATAGCCGAGTAAATCACTGTAACGACCGAATCTTCCGGTTGGATCGGTTTCGACGAATGCTTCGCCTTCACCGTCCCAATTCTCAGCAGGCATTTTTTAAACCCTAATTTCAGCTACAAAACCCTGATTCAACAAACACATCACGATTCAGTTATACATATACATAATTGATTTAACAAAAACGAAGATTGAAATTGAAATTTTGAAATGCGAAATGGTGAATGATTACGTATGAATTTCGATTCTGAAACTTTTCAATGAAACTTGAATGAAAACCGAAAGAGAAAGCGATTTTTGGAATTTGGAATTGAAGTTAATTAAGAGCGGTTAAGGTTTGGATTAAATAGGAGGGAAATTTGTTGAACGTCGTCGTTTGGAGGGAAACTTGTTGAACGGGTAATTTGGTGGAGTTGATGACGTGTCAAAATATTTTTGATATAAATTAGATAAGCAATTGCAAATAATAAAACTCTTCCACAAAAAATTAACAGTTACATAATTTCTACCTTTTGGACATTATTACAAAGCAACTTTTATTTTTTTTACATTTAATTATCAATATATCTAATTCATATATGAATTCATATATGAATTATATACATTAATAATTAAATGTATTTAAAAAAAATAAAAAATGCTTACCATCTCAACTAGTTGGATTAGGTGGCAAATTTTTTACGTTACTTTAGCTTTTTGTGATATTTTGAAGTGTTTCTATGTTTGACCTATGATGAAATAGAATGACTCAGAACGTAATTGGAAACAATGAATTTAAGGGGACTCTGAATTTGTTACTTTCACGAGAAGAATGGGAAAAGATTTTTGATTTAAAAGAAAAAGAAAAAGTTTCAAGTAAATGTAAAACCCGTGCTCTCTCTCTTCCATACGTCGCCGCCATGTCTTATTCATTCATGTACTTGTAAAAAATAAAAGAAAGAACCTTTACTGATATATATTAGCTTAATATTTTCTCCATTTTAGGATAGGTGTTTTTTTTTAATTATTTATCTTTTTAAAATATTAATGTGATATTTATTATTATTTTTCACTGATTTACTCTTATTTTATTATATTTTAATTTATATAATTATTCTATTATTTATTATTAATAAGATTGTTTTAATATCATTGAAATAAACATAATTAATCATTATCTTAAAAAGTGTGAAAATCTCAAAGAAAATACTTATTGTGAAACGCTTCGTCCTTAAATATAAGAATCTATTGAGTAAATTGCATGAATTAATAAAGTTTGTTAGAGTAATAAATTTATTAATTATTTTGTATAATTTTATAAATTTTATCCTTAAAAGAGAGAAATAGTTAATGTCTATATAATTGTATTTACTAAATATTGTAAAAAAATAATTAATACACTTTGAAAGTGGAAGAGAATCTTATAAAAAAGTATAAGAAAAAATTCAATAGGTTCTTATAATTAAGGACGGAAGTAGTATAATTTAATTTTTTTTATTTTACATTTAAAATAGAGTATAATCAATACATTACTTAAATCATTTATAAAAAAATTTTATTTTACATTAAAAATAGAGTATACATAATCAAATTATATATATATATATATATATATATATATATATATATATATATATATATATATATATATATATATATATATATATATATATATATATATATATATATATATATATATGTGTGTGTGTGTGTGAATTTATCAAATAAATTTATTTATTTGGGAAGAAGAATACTACAGATAATAATTCTTGAAAGTGGTTATGATATAATCTTGTTTTTGAGAACGTTTATTTTTTCCTTTGAACGGTTTTACATAAATTCTTTCTTACGAGATCGATGTTGCGTCATTGTGGTATGCTCCAAACAAATCTTTGTCCTATATGCAATCAAGACATTGAGACGACTCTACACTACCTAAGAGATTATGATTTGCTACTCACTTTTGGAAATCTATGGTTTCCTAGATCCACTATTCTTCCGAAGAGATAGTTTATATTATTAGATTAGACATGACATTGATGGTGGTTGTACCTTTTGAAGGTACAAGAAACACAAGAAAATAAGGTTTGAATTGGGTTTCTATAAATGAATTTTTTTCCCCAAACAAACAAGGATGAAACAAGAATAAAAATAAATAAACGCAATTATTTTTATCCTAGTTCATTGTTTAGGGAGTTAATTCAATCCACCGCCAAGGTTATTTTTCCTTTCTCAACAAGAACTTAATCCACTATAATCAAACTGATTACAAATCACAAAGACTACTCGTCAATGTATTCTTGAGAAATTATGATTATACTCTATTCTCTCAAGGAATAATCAACTCAAAAGTTAAAATACAAAGAGGTGTGTTTACAATATGCTTCTAAGAAAACAGATTTACACAAGTTAAAATACAATGATAAACACAAAAGTGTTTTTAGCAAGTTAATAAACAAAAGTCCCTTGCTTTACAACTCTTTACAAAAGAATAAATGAATCAGAGAATTTTATTATTTCTTCATTCTTCCAAAAAAACTGATGATGTCACACGTCATTCTATCATCTACACACTAGACAAAAATATTAAGGTACAAAATTATTCTCTAACAAATAATGTATTATTATCATCAAAACTAAAGGTCAGATGCAGAACCAAATCTTGTTCTTACAATTTCCTCATTTTTGATGATGGCAAAACCATGTATTTTGATGAATAATTTTTACAAGTTTAATCACATAAAACAAATCAGAGTTAGCTAAACAGCTCCCCCTGAGTTTTATACTCTCAAAACTTATCTCAGCTTGTTCAGAGGCTTCTCCCGAGTTCAAGATTTATGAAATAATTTTGAGGTATAAACAACTTAATCAGCACAAAAGGAATACTTTTATGATTAGAACACTATCGGAGTCTGACTAGAATGTCTGGTTAATAACATCATGAGAATCTGTCTGGAATGCCTGGTTTATTATTAGTCTGAATAGAATTGTCTGGTTGATTATCTCACATTCTGGCTTGCTATCAAAACAAATAGAACCTAATTTTGATGAAGTATCAAAACTTGTGATTATGAATTAACCTAGTTGAACAAAGACTTCTGGATTTGAAAACATGATATCTCTTCAGAGTTTCTGAAATTTTCCTATTTCGAAAAACTCAGTGAACTTTCTCAAAGTTCCTGATAAGTCAAACAATTTTAGAGACAAAAGTATCAGAACATGTATGGGATAAGTTATGAGAAATAGATATATCAAAATCATCTCACTTTCTCCCCATTTTTCAGAAATAAAAAAAAAAGACTTAGAATTGATTAACCAAAAATTGAACTTCAATGATAGAAAGCAGATAAAGTATAAATTGGAAAAGCAAAACAAAAACATATAAGTTTTGAAAACAAAGGTAAAACAAAAGGACTAAGGATGCGGAGCAGGAGGATGAGGAGCTATATGAAGTTTTGACATGATATCCTTGAGCATGGATGTCATCATAAAGTTGGTTTCATCTTAAGCCTTGAATCTCTCATTCTGTTTGTCCAGACGTTGTCTTACAAACGCATTATCTTTTCTAAACTCATCAAAAGTTTCCTTGATCATATAAGGTATAATCTCATAGCCAGAAACAAAGTTCTTTAACTCTCCATAAGTAGTTACAACTTCTAGAGTCTTCTTAGAAGGTTACGTCTCTTGAACAAAAACTGTCAAGGGAAGTTCTGTAAGAAGAAGATTTGGTTCTACAATATTATCTCTGAATTTTGATGATAACAAATGAGTATGAGTGTATGAACAATTTTGTTATACTAATGTTTATTATTGTTGAGTATTTAACAAACATGTTCTAATTTTGATGGTTGGCGTGGCCAAGACATTTGAAGAGAATTAGTTCCACTTTTGTGCTACATAAGTTCTGTTGAATAGTAGCAAGACACTCCAGAAGGCTCTGAAGTGTAAGCCCTGATATTTGTCTAAAGAAACCAGTCAGAAGATCTAAAGATAGAAGTTGCTACTTACGTCCAGATGCTGAATACTCAAGCTTCTAAAGACAACGTGTTCTAAGGAAACAGACAGAAGATCTGAAGACAAAAGTTGTCACTTAAGTCTAGATGCTAAAGACTCACGTTTCTAAAAGACAGTGTGTTCCAAAGAAACAAAGTTAGAATATCTGAAGACAAAGTTTCTACTGAAGTCCAGATGCTAAAAATTTAGTTTTTAAAAGACAACTTGTTTCAAAGAATACAAAGTTAAAAGATCTGAAGGCAACGTTTCTAAATAAGTCCAGATGCTGAAGACTTTGTGTTTCTAATAACAAGGTTCTAAAGACAAGGATTCTTAATGAACCAAGTGCTAAAGATTCTAAAGAAGGAAGGTCTGAAGATTCCAAAGACTTGAAGTTCCAAAGGTTCAAGGTTATATACAACAGGTTCTCAATACCAGGTGTTGGAGACTCTAAAGATGCAACTCTTAAGACTCTGAAGACTTGAAGCTCTTCTGAACCAAGGTTCACTACAAAGGGTTCTCACGACCAAGTGTTGAAGACTCTAAAGACACAGTTCTGAAGATCCTGAAGACTTGAAGTTTTGAAGACCTTATGTTATATTCATGCTTCTAACCTCATGCTCGCAGAAGCCTCTGAAGTACAGAAGGAAAGAATATAACGGTAACATGGTACAATAGTACACAGTACGAAAAAATCTTATTCCACTACCTCTCCACTAACTTAAAGTGTGGAAGAGATAAGGACATAGCAGTATTATTTATAACGACTCTTTTTCAAATAGCCAACGACTCTATTTTGCTTGGCTATATAAGAAAAGAATCATATGTTTAAACAAGCTGGTTGGTTGGCCGTTTGCTTAAAGATGCAAGTTGTAAGTCATAAGTTGTTGATGTTCAATGTTAAAAAGGAAAGATGTCATTATTGGAACACAAACAAAAATATATCAACCACTATAACAACAACCAGAACAACTATTATCAAAATGATTATTCAATCATCTTGATACTGATTATAATGAAATCATAGATTCACAATATACTTAATTTCATATGTTGCATAAAGCTTACTAAGCCGCAAAAGATAACTAAGATGATCATGAAAGCTCTAGTTACAAACACACAACATAAATGTTGTGCTCTAAAGTGATCATTGAAGAAAGTAGAACAAGGGTTGTTGTCTATAATGTTCTAAAGTGAATCTAGATGAAGAAGTTCTTCTCTTTACTATATCAAGATCAACAAAGCTTTCAGAATCTTATGAAGAAGAAGACTTCAGCAACTCAAGTGTTTTAGATTGTTGTCTGTGAAGAAGCTAATTGAAGAAAAGAAGACCACACATTGAAGCTACAATAAAATGTAATATATTTAGTGTGTATTAGGTTCTTCTGATGTACTTAATTTTGTTTACATCCATCTTGTGTAGAAGCATTATTATTGTAAACAAATGTAAATCAAATAGTTGTTTGATGGTTCCTTGAGAGACTCGATTGAGTCATAATTCTCAAGAAGACTTTGGTTGCGGCCATCATAGATGAAATACTGGTAGTGGATTCTATTGGGTCAATGGTAGTCAAATCTCAAAGGGGACTGAGTGAAGGTCAACCTTTTGGGATTATGATGGATATCATTGGAAGGAAATCCTGGTAGGAGATTCTGGTCAATCATATTCTATTGGGTTAATGAATGTTATATCCAGTCTGGATCTCTGAATACATCATTAGATGTTAGTCACTGGTGTAACACCCCTTCTAAAATACCCCGAATAATATTAATTATATCAATGATTAAAGACATATTCCATCAGAGTTAACACGGAACAAGGGATGTCACAATTATGAAATAAATAAAACTTCTAATAAAACAGTAGTCATACTACACTGAGGGTCATTATTCAAATAATTCAATCAAATAAGACCATGTCTTACACAGCGGAAAAATACCATAACCAAAACGGAATAAACCAAAACATAATTATTCCCAATGAAATTCAAAGAAACAATTGAATAATAACTAATTCCTCAACTAAACGTTCCCCAGTGTTACAACCTATCAGAGCACGACACGGACACGCGGACTTAAAGTAACATAGCTCTAGAGCCATCCTCACCAACTCCTGAGCTGCTAACTTTAATCTGAAATTGTTAAAGTAAGGGTGAGATTTCTCATAATTAACATGCATTATAAGCTTCTCAATCAACATTATATCACAAGCATATTATTTCACCCATTTTAGCATAAATTCAGATTCAACACGCAGTTCCAATCATACAAGTCATTATGCACAAATCAATAATCAACCAAAAAATTGTAACACTGGAAGACATCCTAACATGTTACAATTCCATGCAAACACAAATGCAGACACAATGCATGTGGTACCAACACGTGACCAAGTCACCCAACACTGATCCATCATCAACCGGATACAACAACCATCAATTCTTCCATAAAAACCTGGACACGAATCCAGCCTAACCACCCATCATCACCCGGGTATCGGTTAACAGCAATACAAGTCAAATTCCACACAATGGGAATTAACTTCACCAAAACAATGCATATGCACGCACATCACTAGCATGCAACATCAAATCAGTCTATGAAATACATCAATTTATCATAACTGAACCAAAACCAAAAACATGATATCTCAACGATCATGCACACCATCATTAGCAACATAAACATGCCTTTCATTCACACAATACTAATACATCCATCCATCACAGGTTCACTGCTACATACACACCCATGTGCGTTAGCCAATAATCACTTATTTCGGGATTTGACTCATTTTCAAAATGATTTCAGGTTTTAGGAAATCTTTTCATTTTATAAAATAGAGCATTAAATTTAAGAAATAACGTCCAAAACGGCACTCAAAACGGACTTACGATTTGAAAGTTATGAATTTTCAAAGTTTAATATTTTTCAAAAGTTACAGCAGAACCCTGTTCCTACATATGCAGGAACCGGTTCCTGAGAAGTTCAAAAATCACGCTTCTGGAAAAATGTATGGGAACCCGGTTCCTACCTATACATGAACCGGTTCCTACCTATACAGGAACCGGTTCCTACGTGCATTTTTGCCAGTTTTTATAAATTCACACAGTGGAACCCGGTTCCTCCCCACTGGGAACCGGTTCCCACGACCTGCAGAGTCAAATTCTGCACTTTTGAGAGCATTTATTCATTCTAAACCAATTCCAAACATACCCATACGAATTGCAACATGAGAAACACCAAAACACATCCATTTTGCACCATTATAACATCAAACAACATTATTTCATCATTCTTTTTTATCATCTGACACCCTAATGGTTTTTAACCTACAATTCGATGTAATAGGGACAATTCTACGGAACCCTAGAATTCCAAACCGGGATTCCCTAACATACTATGATCCATACTATTGAATATCTAAACCGATAATACGAATTAACTAATCGAAATCACCCCTTACCTTGTGGGTTCTTCGAATTTTGACGCTTCCGGTTTTCTCCTTCTTTTTCCTCTTCTCAAATGCACGTATGATGAATATTCCAAAATAACTCTCTTTCTCTTCTTTTTCCTTTTAATACTCCTTTTATTATTCCAATAAAATAATTAAATTAGTAATTAGTAAGAGTAGAGTATTTTACCCCTCACACCTTCTAATCACTCTTCACACCACCAATACTTCTTTCCTTTAATTAATTAAATTAATTCCAATAATCCAAAAATACCAATAATTAAATTTCCAATTAAATTAATAATTAAAAATTCTAATTATTTAATAATCGGATTATTTGGGGTGTCACAACTCTCCCCAACTAAAAGAGTTTTCGTCCTCGAAAACATACCTTAGACGAACAGTCCGGGATACGAGTCCTTCATCTGACTCTCCAGCTCCCAAGTGACATTTCCATCTGCTGGTCCTCCCCAAGCCACTCTTACCAACACGATCTCCTTGCCTCGCAACTGTTTCAACTTCCGATCCTCAATTCTCGCAGGTACCGCTTCCACAGTCAAATTCTCTCGTACCTGTATATCGTCTACCTGAATCTCATGAGACGGGTCAACAATGTACTTCCTTAGCTGAGATACATGAAAAACATCATGCAAATTTGCAAGTGATGGCGGAAAATCAATCTGATAAGCAACTTTCCCAACTCTCTTGGTAATCTGAAACGGACCAATAAAACATGGAGTCAACTTCTTTGACTTCAAAGCTCGACCAATACCAGTCATCGGAGTAACTCACATAAAAACATATTCTCCTTCGCTAAACTCAAGATCTTTCCTCCTCTTATCGTGATAACTTTTCTGACGAATCTGAGAAGTCCTCATCTTCTCCTGAATCATCTTAATCTTTTCCGAAGTCTGTTGGACAATTTCTGGTCCAATCACAGCACTCTCTCCAGATTCATACCAACACAACAGTGTCTGACACCTCCTACCATACAATGCCTCAAACGGAGCCATACCAATGCTCGAATGAAAACTATTGTTGTAGGTAAACTCAATCAATGGTAGATAACTATCCCAAGCTCCACCTTTCTCCAACACACAAGCTCTTAACAAATCTTCCAACGACTGAATCGTTCTCTCCGTCTGACCATCTGTCTGTGGATGATAAGCGGAACTAAAATGCAACTTAGTACCCAAAGCTTCTTGCAATCCCGTCCAGAATTTAGATGTAAACCTCGGATCTCGATCCGACACAATACTAGAAGGAATACCGTGCAAACTCACAATCTTCTCAACATACAATTATGCCAACCTTTCCATCGGATAATCCATTCTTATCGGAATAAAGTGAGCAGATTTCATCAACCGATCAACAATAACCCAGATAGAATCACAATTCTTAGATGTCCTTGGCAAACCAGACACAAAATCCATAGAGATTCCATCCCATTTCCATTCTGGAACAAACAACGGTTCCATCAATCCTGACGGTTTCTGATGCTCAATCTTCGACTTCTGACAAACCAAACAAGCATACACAAACTCAGCAATTTCCTTTTTCATTCCCGACCACCAAAACAACTTCTTCAAATCATGGTACATTTTAGTAGCACCAGGATGAATACTCAATCCACTATGATGTCCTTCTTCCAAAATACTCTTCCTAATCTCTGCAACATCCGGAACACACACCCTATTACCAAATCTCATAACACCATTCTCATCAATCCGGAACTCGCCTCCTTGACCTTGGTTGATCAATGTCAATCTATCAACTAACCCAACATCGGACTTCTGTCCATTCCGAATTTCTTCCAGAATACCACTAGTCAGTTTCAACATACCCAATTTCACACTATTCGGAGTAGTTTCACATACCAAACTTAAATCTCTGAACTGCTCAACCAAATCTAACTCACGGACCATTAACATCGACATATGCAAGGACTTCCTACTCAAGGCATACGCAACAAAGTTTGCCTTACCAGGATGGTAATTCAAACCGAAATCATAATCCTTTAGAAATTCTAACCATCTCCTCTGCCTCATATTCAACTCTTTCTGATCAAAGAGATACCTCAGACTTTTGTGATCACTAAACACCTCAAACCGAGAACCATATAAATAATGCCTCCACAACTTCAAAACAAACACAACAGCTGCCAACTCCAAATCATGAGTCGGATAATTCCTTTCATGTACTTTCAATTGTCTCGAAGCATAAGCCATCACCTGCTTATCTTGCATCAACACACCACCTAATCCCATTAATGATGCGTCACAATACACAACAAAAGACAGTCGGATTTGGCAAAATCAAGATCGGAGCACTTGTCAACCTCCTCTTCAGCTCTTGAAATCCTTTCTCACATTCAACATCCCAAACAAACATCTGACCCTTCCTGGTCAAATTAGTCAACGGTAACTCTAATTTGGAAAATCCTTCTATAAACTTCCTATAATAACCTGCAAGACCCAGAAAACTATGGATCTCAGAAGCATTCTTCGGCGCTTCCCACTGAGATACTGCTTCTACCTTCGTAGGATCCACAACAATTCCATTCTTGGAAATTACATGGCCAAGAAAACTTACTTCACTTAACCAGAATTCACACTTGGACAACTTCGCATAAAGCTTCTTCTCTTTCAACAATTCCAACACAACTCTGAGATGTTCTGCATGCTCTTCATCGCTCTTCGAATAAATTAGAATATCATCAATGAACACCACCACAAACTTATCAAGATACAGATGAAATATCATGTTCATATACTCCATGAAAACACCAGGTGCATTAGTAACTCCAAACGGCATAACAGAATACTCGTAATGTCCACACATCGTTCTAAATGCAGTTTTCTGAATATCTTCCGACTTTACACGAATCTGATGATATCCAGATCTCAGATCAATCTTACTAAATACACAAGCTCCAACTAGTTGATCCATCAAATCATTGATCCTCGGCAAAGGATACCGATTCTTGATTGTAACTTTATTCAGTTGTCTGTAATCAACACATAATCTCATTGAACCTTGTTTCTTCTTAACCAACAACACCGGAGCACCCCACGGCGAAACACTCGGACGAATAAACTTCTTCTCAAGTAACTCATCCAACTGTCTCTTTAACTCCGCTAATTCAGATGCCGACATACGGTAAGGCGCCATCGACACCGGACTAGTTCCAGGAATCAAATCTATAGTAAATTCTACCTCCCTCTCAGGTGGCAATTCACTAACGTCTTCCGGAAACACCTCTGGAAATTCATTCACCACTGGCAATCCATCACTCTTTTCTTTTCCCTCTGCTTCTATTGCAGAATACAACATAAATACCACAACACCATCTTTCACATCTAGGTTCATCTGTTTAACTGACATAGTCACATCTTCGACACCAACCTCTTCAGGAAAAATAACCGTCTTCGCAAAACAGTTGATATGAACCTGGTTGAATTCCAACCAGTTCATTCCAAGGATGATATCAAGTTGTTCTAACGGTAGGCACACTAAATCCATACTGAAACCCCTACCAAAAATTACAATAGTACAATTCCTACAAACATACAAAGTAGTCACTGAACCCGACGCAGGAGTATCAATAACCATACTTCCATCCATATTAGAAATTTCCAAATTCAATCTTTTAGCACAATCCAAAGCAATAAAAGAATGCGTAGCTCCAGTATCAATAATCGCAATCAAAGGTATGTCATTAATAAAACATGTACCTTTAATCAGCTGATCATCTGGCTTAGTCTCTGACCCAGACAATGCAAACACTTTACCACCAGCTTGCTCCTTCTTGGGTTTTGTACACTGAGGACGAGTATGACCTTCTTCACCACAGTTGTAACAAGTCACCACTCTTACTCTGCAATCATTGGCCACATGGCCGAGTTTCCCACACTTGAAACACTTCTTATCATTACTTTTGCAATCCACCATACGATGTCCTGTCTCACCACACTTGTAGCACTTAATGGAAGAACTAGAATCTCCTCCACCAAACTTCTTCCAACCACCGGGTCTCTGATTACTTCTATCATAAGGCTTACCACGATCCATTTGTTGCTTACCCTTCCTATCAACATACCCTCGAGCATTCGACTTAGTGCTAGCAAGATCCTCCTCTAAAATCCTACTACAGTCAACCAGATCAGGAAATCTTCGGATACACTGATACTGAATACCCTGCTTAATCTCATCACGAAGACCATTCTCAAACTTGATACATTTGGAAAATTCTCCATCTGCATCGTTAGTATAATGAGCATAATACTTCGCTAACTCAGTAAACTTCGAAGCATACTCACTGACAGTCTTGTTACCCTGCTTGAGTTCCAGAAACTCAATCTCCTTCTTGCCTCTGATGTCCTCAGGAAAGTACCTCCTCAGAAAATCCCTCCTGAACACAGCCCAAGTCAATGCAATACCATCTTCTTCCATTTCAGTTCTGGTAGCAACCCACCAGTCATCAGCTTCCTCTGCTAACATGTGAGTTCCGTATCTCACCTTCAGCCCTTCAGCACAGTCAATTACTCTGAAGATCCTCTTGATCTCCTTCAACCACTTTTGAGCACCTTCGGGATCATGTGCACCCTTGAACAACGGAGGATTATTCCTTTGAAAATTCCCCAATTGTCGGTCAGCACCAATCACAGCTCCCTGCTGGTTCCCTCCGAGTACTCCAGCCAACATTCCCAATGCTTCAGCAATAGCATCGTCGTTTCTCCCGTTACCTCTTCCGGCCATTGTTCTGTAACATTACAAAACAACCTCATCAGCACACAAGTATCGACAATGTCATCTTACACTAGTCGCATACAAAAGGGATAACGACACAACACAAGACCGACTATGCTCTGATACCACTATTGTAACACCCCTTCTAAAATACCCCGAATAATATTAATTATATAAATGATTAAAGACATATTCCATCAGAGTTAACACGGAACAAGGGATGTCACAATTATGAAATAAATAAAACTTCCAATAAAACAGTAGTCATGCTACACTGAGGGTCATTATTCAAATAATTCAATCAAATTAAGACCATGTCTTACACAGCGGAAAAATACCATAACCAAAACGGAATAAACCAAAACATAATTATTCCCAATGAAATTCAAAGAAATAATTGAATAATAACTAATTCCTCAACTAAACGTTCCCCAGTGTTACAACCTATCAGAGCACGACACAGACACGCGGACTTAAAGTAACATAGCTCTAGAGCCATCCTCACCAACTCCTGAGCTGCTAACTTTAATCTGAAATTGTTAAAGTAAGGGTGAGATTTCTCATAATTAACATGCATTATAAGCTTCTCAATCAACATTATATCACAAGCATATTATTTCACCCATTTTAGCATAAATTCAGATTCAACACGTAGTTCCAATCATACAAGTCATTATGAACAAATCAATAATCAACCAAAGAATTGTAACACTGGAAGACATCCTAACATGTTACAATTCCATGCAAACACAAATGCAGACACAATGCATGTGGTACCAACACGTGACCAAGTCACCCAACACTGATCCATCATCAACCGGATACAACAACCATCGATTCATCCATAAACACCCGGACACGAATCCAGCCTAACCACCCATCATCACCCAGGTATTGGTTAATGACAATACAAGTCAAATTCCACACAATGGGAATTAACTTCACCAAAACAATGCATATGCACGCACATCACTAGCATGCAACATCAAATCAATCTATGAAATACATCAATTTATCATAACTGAACCAAAACCAAAAACATGATATCTCAACGATCATGCACACCATCATTAGCAACATAAACATGCCTTTCATTCACACAATACTAATACATCCATCCATCACAGGTTCACTGCTACATACACACCCACGTGCGTTAGCCAATAATCACTTATTCCGAGATTTGACTCATTTTCAAAATAATTTCATGTTTTAGGAAATCTTTTCATTTTATAAAATAGAGCATTAAATTTAAGAAATAACGTCCAAAACGGCACTCAAAACGGACTTACGGTTTGAAAGTTATGAATTTTCAAAGTTTAATATTTTTCAAAAGTTACAACAGAACCCGATTCCTACATATGCAAGAACTGGTTCCTGAGAAGTTAAAAAATCACGCTTCTGGAAAAATGTATGGGAACCCGGTTCCTACCTATACAGGAACCGGTTCCTACGTGCATTTTTGCCAGTTTTTATAAATTCACACAGTGGAACCCGGTTCCTCCCCACTGCGAACCGGTTCCCACGACCTGCAGAGTCAAATTCTGCACTTTTGACAGCATTTATTCATTCTAAACCAATTCCAAACATACCCATACGAATTGCAACATGAGAAACACCAAAACACATCCATTTTGCACCATTATAACATCAAACAACATTATTTCATCATTCCTTTTTATCATCTGACACCCTAATGGTTTTCAACCTACAATTCGACGCAATAGGGACAATTCTACGGAACCCTAGAATTCCAAACCGGGATTCCCTAACATACTATGTGAAGAAGTGAAAAACACAAGAAGGGGGGTTGAATTGTAAAACTGAAAATCAATGCAATGAACACGATATTTTTATCCTGGTTCGTTTGATCTCAAACTACTCCAGTCCACCCGTCAACGTGATTTCGCCTCTCTCCAACGAGGTCTTAATCCACTATATTCAACTGAATATTACAATCTGCTTTAACAACTGCTAAAGCCTTCTTGATGCAAACCACAAACCGGTTTGTCAAGGAAACACTTTCTTACAAAGAATAGAAGTCTAGGTGTGTGAATGTTTTCTACAAAACTGTTTATCACAACTGTGATATTACACAACTTAAGTTTATTGAAACTAGATTGCTAAAGATAATTGAGTAGTGAAATGTGGAGCTTTTTAGCAAACTGAGAATGAGAAGATGATGAATAGCTTTTAGGCGTGGAAATAGTTGTAGAGCATTAGCCAATTCAATCTTCATTGTCTTGTTTATATAGCACTGAATTGTTGAACGTTGGAGCAATAATCTTGATTCAATGCCAATAACAAACTTTCCTTATTAAGCAGATCTTGTCTGGAATGATGCCGTTGGTAATAATTCGCCTTGAATGCACAGTACTGTTGCTACTTAAAGCGTGTTCTGGCTTTGGCTCATTCTGACTCTGCTTAAGTGTTGATGAACTATTGTTGTCTTTATCAGAGTGTTGAGCGCAGTTCTGTTCATCGAGCTTCAGCATACGCGTGAATTGTTCTTCTGATTCTGGTATTCTGATATAGCATCTTCTGATGCTGATGTTGATATCCAATATTCTGATGCAGATTATGATGTACTCTTGCTGATACCTATCAGAGTTTCTGCAAAACAGAAGGTAGTATTTTAGGTAGCAAATAGTTCTTACGTGAATCACATAATTAATATATCCTTTCATTTTGTTATCATCAAAACTTAAACTTAGGGTAGTAGATTCAAACTTTGTTCTAACAATCTCCCCCTTTTTGATGATGACAAAAACTAGATATTTTTAATTGAAAGTAATGTGAAAAAGTATCAGAGATAACCAAATGATAAGATGTATCAGAGTAAGAAGTTATCAAAGATGAGGGATAAAGTGATATCAGAGTTGAGATCGGAGATACTCCCCCTGAATTTATTACTTCCCTTTTTAATTCCAAGAGTTCTTCAGGATTAGATCTTTATTGTCTTTCTTTGATCATCAGAATATCAGAGCTTTTGACTATCAGAAGCTTTAGATCAGAATATCATAGCAGAGCTTCAGATCAGAATATCAGAGCTTTATCAGAGCTTTGCTTTGGATCAGAGTATCAGAACTTTAGTCTTCAGTGAGTTAGCGAGCATTCTTGTACCTGTAGACTTAAGAGAAAACAGAAGAAAACATTCAAGTATATCAGAGTTAGAATGTTTGAGACTTTCTGTCTCAGTAATCCGTTATTGAAAAATATCATTCTTGTTCTCCCCCTTTTTGTCAGCAATCAAAAAGTGAAAGTAATGTGCCAAAACAATTAGAGCAGAAAAACTTGTCATATTTAAAATATTCAGAATCAGACAAACAGTACAGAAGATATGCAAAGAAAACATGAAAATGGCATGACTTAAAATCTAAGGTTGGGGAGGAAGGCGTGTGAACAGATTCTCCAGCATTGCCTTCTCAGAAGAGTGCACGCGTGTTCTGCTTCAGAGATTTGCTGATGATTGGATGACACTTGTTTGATTTAGTGATCAGCACGTCTATCCTTGAGCTGAAACGCTCAGATCTTTAAGACTAACATCTGATACAATCTGCATGTTCTTTCTTTCTAAAAAGAGATTGATCAGAAGTTCACAGTAAAACATATACATTATGAAGATAAATATATGGAATTAAAGCATTTTCACTCTGGGCAGATTTTTATGCTGAGATGTTTCAGAATGAAATTGAACTTGTCTTCAGAAAGGGGTTTAGTGAAGATATCAGCCCATTGATGGTCTGTATCTATAAATTTTAAGTTCAAAATTCCTTTCTGAATATAGTCCCTAATGAAATGATGTTTTATTTCTATATGCTTAGCTCTAGAATGTAAGATAGGATTCTTACTTAAGCAAATAACAGAAGTATTGTCACAGAGTATAGGAATGTTACTCTCAAAAATCTGGAAGTCTTCAAGCTGACTTTTCATCTAGAGCATTTGTGTGCTACATCCTGCTGCTGCTATGTACTTAGCTTCTGCTGTTGATAGCGCAATTGTGGATTTCCTTTTGCTGGACCAAGAGATCAGATTGTCTCCCAGAAACTGGCAGCTTCCAGAAGTACTTTTACGTTCAACTCTGTCTCCAGCAAAGTCAGCATCGCAGTAGCCTACTAAACTGTAATCACTAGATTTTCTATAAAATAAACCCAGATTAGTAGTACCTTTCAGATACTTGAAAATTCGCTTAACATCTGTTAAGTGAGATTCTCTAGGATCTGATTGGAATCTAGCACAAATACATACGTTGAATAATATATCAGGTCTTGAAGCTGTCAGATAAAGGAGAGAACCAATCATACCTCTGTAGACCTTTTGTTCTACCTTTTTGCTTACCTCTTATCTTTCCAGAATGCACGTGGGATGCATTGGAATCTTTGATGGCTTACATTCTGAGAGGTCAAATTTCTTCAGAAGATCTCTGATGTATTTGCTCTGATGAATGTAAGTTCCTTCTGGAGTTTGATTGATCTGAATTCCTAGAAAGAATTTCAGTTCCCCCATGAGGCTCATCTCAAATTCTGCCTGCATACACTTAGCAAATTTTCTTCCAAGAGAAGGATTAGTAGATCCAAAAATAATATCATCAACATAAATTTGACAGACTAAGATGTCATTCTTAACTGACTTACAGAATAAGGTAGTGTCCACCTTCCCTCTGGTGAATTCATTTTCTAACAGAAAGTTACTTAGTCTTTCATACCAAGCTCTGGGAGCTTGTTTCAGACCATATAGTGACTTTTTTAGTTTGAAAACATGTTCTGGATGTTTTGTATTTTCAAAACCAGGGGGTTGGTGCACATAAACCTCTTCTTCTATATAACCATTTAAGAATGCACTTTTGACATCCATCTGATACAGAGTGATGCCTCTATTAACAGCAAATGAGATTAAAAGTCTGATAGATTCTAACCTAGCGACTGGAGCAAAGGTTTCTGTATAGTCTATCCCCTCTTGCTGACTATAACCTTGAGCAACCAGTCGTGCTTTGTTTCTGATGACTTCACCTTGTTCATTTAGCTTGTTTCTGAACACCCATCTTGTTCCTATGACGTTGAATCCTTTTGGTCTGGGAACAAGATCCCATACGTCATTTCTGGTGAATTGATTCAGCTCTTCTTGCATTGCCAGAATCCAGTCGTTATCCAGAAGTGCTTCATCAATGGAAGAAGGTTCAATCAGAGACACAAGTCCCATGAGGGTTTCTTCAGAGTTTCTGAAGCTTGCTCTTGTTCTGATTAGATCTTCCTTTCTTCCTAAGATAGTTTCTTCTGGGTGATCCAAGCTGCTTCTGGGTAATATCTTCTGAGGTTGATCAGCAGCTGTTGTAGGATTGCTAGCAGTGCTTCTTTCAGACGTTGAAGGAGTGTCTGTGTTGAGAGCTTCTGATGACTTGTCTTCAGAACCTGTAAACTCAATTTCCATACCTGCAAAAACTTCATTCTGCTTTGACTTTTCAGAGTCAAGCTTATCATCAAAACGAACACTGATTGATTCTTCCACAATCTGTGTTTCTGTATTATATACTCTGTACCCTCTTGAGCGTTCAGAGTATCCTAACATAATACACTTATGTGCTTTAGAGTCAAACTTGTTCAAATAATTCTTTGTATTTAACATAAAACAGGTACATCCAAATGGATGAAAATATGAAATGTTGGGCTTTCTGTTCTTCCACAATTCATATGGAGTCTTCTCCAGAATAGGTCTTATTGAGATTCTATTCTGAATGTAGCACGCTGTGTTTATTGCCTCTGCCCATAAGATCTTAGCAACGTTTGTCTCATTGATCATGGTTCTGGCCATTTCTTGCAATGTTCTGTTCTTTCGTTCTACAACTCCATTTTGTTGGGGAGTTCTAGGACAAGAGAAATCATGCAGAATGCCTCTGTCATTAAAGAATGACTCAAAATCTTTATTTTCAAACTCTCCACCATGATCACTTCTGACTTTAACGATTCTAAGATCCTTTTCATTCTGAACTTGGTTACAGAAGGTAACAAACACAGAGTGTGACTCGTCCTTGTGTCTTAAGAACTTTACCCATGTCCATCTGCTATAGTCATCTACGATTACTAACCCATGCTTCTTGCCACTGACTGAAGCAGTTTTAACTGGTCCAAATAAGTCAATGTGCAGAAGTTCTAATGGCTTAGAGGTAGAAACAACATTTTTAGATTTAAAAGAAGGTTTTGCAAACTTGCCTTTCTGACATGCTTCACATAGAGCATTTGAATTGAACTTCAAATTAGGAAGTCCTCTGACCAGATTGAGTTTGTTAATCTGAGATATTCTTCTCATACTAACATGCCCCAATCTTCTGTGACAGATCCACTTCTCGTTGTTAACAGACAGAAGGAATTTTACATTCTGACTTTTCAGTTCATAAAGTTTGATTTTGTAAATGTTGTTTTTCCTCTTTCCATTAAACAGGATAGTCCCATCTTTCTGACTAACAACTTTACATGATTTTTGATTAAATATTATATCATAACCGTTATCACTTAATTGACTTATGGATAACAGATTATGCATTAATCCATCTACTAGCAGAACATTATTAATAGAGGGAAGATTTCCATTACCTACAGTTACAGAGCCAATTATCTTTCCTCTCTGATTGCCTCCAAAGCCAACGTGGCCTCCAGGCTTAAGTTCCAGGCTTTGGAACATATGCCTTCTTCCCGTCATGTGTCGCGAGCAGCCAGAGTCCAGGTACCATGACTGGTGTTTCTGATTTGCTGCTAAAGATATCTGCAACATGTATTATTTTATCCTTAGGTACCCAGATTTTCTTGGGTCCTGATTTGTTAGATTTACCAAAACTCTGGTTGAATTTTGGTTTCACAGAGTACTTACTGCTAGTGTATTTAATATCATGTGTGTGACCATACACAAAATGTGAATTCAAAGGAGTGTGTTTAATGGTTAAATCCATGACATTCTTTGGTGTAGGAACCTTACCTTGGTATCCTATTCCCTTCCTGCCGTTTCTGCTAACTCCATAGATCATTGAAGCCATTTTGCTTCTATCTATGCTTTTAGCAAGGAACTTCTGGAAACTGTGATCATACTCCTTGATGATCTCATCAGCGTTGCTGGGAGTTTCAGAAATTGGTTCCTTCTGAGAGTTTTGTAAAGTATTTTCTAATTTTGAAATCTTATTTCTCAGCTCAGAATTCTCCAATTTAAGACTCTCAGTCTTATCAGAGTCAGATTCAAGATTCCTTTTCAGGTTTATGAATTTAACTCTAATCTGCTGATACCTTTCCAGAATTTCATTAAGGCTTTCAGCAAGTTCAGCCTTGGTAAAATTAACTGCAAAGTCAGGAAATACCTCTTTAGTATCTGATTCTGAGTCTGATTCAGAGGCTTCACTATCTTCTGAAATGTTGGCCATGAGAGCTATGTTTGCTCTCTCATCATCTGATTCTGAGTCATCTTCAGACGAGTCAGAGTCATCCCATGTAGCCATGAGACTTTTCTTCTTTTCTCTTACAAACTTCTTTTTGGGCTTTTCCCTCTGAAGCTTTGGGCAGTCACTCTTGTAGTGTCCTTGCTCATTACACTCATAGCAGATAATGTCCTTGGTGTTTGGCTTTCTGCTTCCTGAGGAGCCTTCAGATCTTCTGTATCCAGAGGAAGAATCTGTCCTTCTGTATCTGGAAGAAGACTCGTTCTGATCAGATCTTTTGGGATTCCTGAACTTCCTTTGCCTCTGCTTCCACAGTTGATTCACTCTTCTGGAGAGGAGGGAGAGTTCGTCTTCTTCTGATGAGGATCCATCAGATGTTTCTTCAACTGCCTGCAAAACTTTAGACTCAGATTTTTTGTTAGATTTTAATGCTAAAGGCTTACCTTGCTTCTGGGGTTCATCAGCTTCTAGCTCTATCTCATGACTTCTGAGGGAGCTGATAAGTTCCTCCAGAGAAATTTTATTGAGATCTTTTGCTAGCTTCAGAGTTGTAACCATTGGCCTCCACTACTTTGGTAAGCTTCTGATGATTTTCTTGACGTGATCAGCAATAGAGTAACCTTTGTCCAGAACCTTGAGACCAGCTACCAGAATCTGGAATCTTGAGAACATTGTTTCAATGGATTCACTTTCTTCCATTTTGAATGCCTCATACTTCTGAATGAGCGCCAGAGCTTTAGTTTCTTTGACCTGAACGTTGCCCTCATGCGTCATTCTGAGTGAGTCAAACATGTTTTTTGCTGTGTCTCTGTTGGAGATCTTTTCATATTCAATATACGAGATGGCGCTAAGAAGGATGGTTCTGGCCTTGTGATGATTCTTGAAGTCACACTTTTGTTGGTCAGACATTGTCTTCCTATCAATATTCTGACCGCTTGCATTCACAGGGTGCGTGTATCCATCTGTCACCATGTCCCACAGATCAGCATCATGTGCCAGAAAGAAGCTTTCAATTCTGTCTTTCCAGTAATCAAAATTTTCTCCATCAAAGACTGGAGGTTTGCCGCTGAATCTGTCTCTGTCCTCATGGTTGTCATTGCTGGTGTGAGAATAAGTTCCTGCCATTGTGTTTTTCTGACGCTGGATCTTGTACTGACACGGTTAAGTGTTTTAGCTCAGAACCGGCGCTCTGATGCCAATTGAAGAAGTGAAAAACACAAGAAGGGGGGTTGAATTGTAAAACTGAAAATCAATGCAATGAACACAATATTTTTATCCTGGTTCGTTTGATCTCAAACTACTCCAGTCCACCCGTCAAGGTGATTTCGCCTCTCTCCAACGAGGTCTTAATCCACTATATTCAACTGAATATTACAATCTGCTTTAACAACTGCTAAAGCCTTCTTGATGCAAACCACAAACCGGTTTGTCAAGGAAACACTTTCTTACAAAGAATAGAAGTCTAGGTGTATGAATGTTTTCTACAAAACTGTTTATCACAACTGTGATATTACACAACTTAAGTTTATTGAAACTAGATTGCTAAAGATAATTGAGTAGTGAAATGTGGAGATTTTTAGCAAACTGAGAATGAGAAGATGATGAATAGCTTTTAGGCGTGGAAATAGTTGTAGAGCATTAGCCAATTCAATCTTCATTGTCTTGTTTATATAGCACTGAATTGTTGAACGTTGGAGCAATAATCTTGATTCAATGCCAATAACAAACTTTCCTTATTAAGAAGATCTTGTCTGGAATGATGCCGTTGGTAATAATTCGCCTTGAATGCACAATACCGTTGCTACTTAAAGCGTGTTCTGGCTTTGGCTCATTCTGACTCTGCTTAAGTGCTGATGAACTGTTGTTGTCTTTATCAGAGTGTTGAGCGCAGTTCTGTTCATCAAGCTTCAGCATACGCGTGAATTGTTCTTCTGATTCTGGTATTCTGATATAGCATCTTCTGATGCTGATGTTGATATCCAATATTCTGATGCAGATTATGATGTACTCTTGCTGATACCTATCAGAGTTTCTGCAAAACAGAAGGTAGTATTTTAGGTAGCAAATAGTTCTTACATGAATCACATAATTAATATATCCTTTCATTTTGTTATCATCAAAACTTAAACTTAGGGTAGTAGATTCAAACTTTGTTCTAACACTATGATCCATACTATTGAATATCTAAACCGATAATACAAATTAACTAATCGAAATCACCCCTTACCTTGTGGGTTCTTCGAATTCTGACGCTTCCGGTTTTCTCCTTCTTTTTCCTCTTCTCAAATGCACGTATGATGAATATTCCAAAATAACTCTCTTTCTCTTCTTTTTCCTTTTAATACTCCTTTTATTATTCCAATAAAATAATTAAATTAGTAATTAGTAAGAGTAGAGTATTTTACCCCTCACACCCTCTAATCACTCTTCACACCACCAATACTTCTTTCCTTTAATTAATTAAATTAATTCCAATAATCCAAAAATACCAATAATTAAATTTCCAATTAAATTAATAATTAAAAATTATAATTATTTAATAATCGGATTATTTGGGGTGTCACAACTGGAGGTTTCCCATGCGATTGTAATTAGATTGATTATAGTGGATTAAGTCCTTGAGATCAAGGCAAAATCACCTTGGAAGGGAGGACTGGACTAGCTTGGGGGTTTCTCAAGTGAACTAGGATATATTGTGTGTTCTTTACTTTTGCTTATACTTTAGAGTTTATGTTTTCTTAACTTAATTAAAAGCATTACTTAAAAGTAACATTTAGAAGCATTGTTCAACGAACAATGCTAGAAGCAAAAGTTATACAAGAAAGTAAAACCCAATTCAAGCCCCCCTTTCTTGTGTTTTATTTATGCCTTCAATTGGTATCAGATCCTAGTTCTGTTATTGATGGATATCAAACACCTAACAGTGTCAGATAAAGATCTAGATGCTATGTGAAGAAATACTCTAAGGTGATAGTTATTCAAATTTCAACCACTGTCTAAACCCAGAAAATTAAAGAACAAGCTAACAGGAAAAAAATTATCAGATAAGAAGTTATATATGTTGAATGCTTTTGATTAAGTTCCTTGAGAAGTATGGGATGTTTTCAAGAAACTGATTAGTCCACCCTTGACTTTCTATAATGTCTCATTAGGAATCTTTTCAAAAGAAGAAAGATTGTTGTCTTATGATACAAAAGAACCTCATAATAAAATCGTCTATCCAAGCATACTGAATATCTTATGCATAAGATCTAATCATTGGTTCTGTCGAAAGAGGCTTTGCAGAAGACCAGACATTGCTGAGGAAAGAGTGCTCATTGATTCATCAGAATTATGATCAAAGACTAACTCTAAACAAGTTAGCTCAGCATTGCAATAACAAGAATGTCATTCAAACTATTCAGAGTTTGATAATACTTGTATTGGAACAATTTCTAAAGATACTAAGGAATATTTCTCTCAAGAAGTCAGATGGGTGATTCTAAACAGAAGATTGAAGAAAGCACCGGAAGAGAAGACTGATCCTAGTTCTCAGATTAGAGATTAGAATTCAGAAAAAGGTTTTTCTTCTCAAATCAGAAAACTGAGAACATTCAAAGAAATAAGAGAATTCAATATGAAGTTGTGATACGGTGGCAGAACCGACTATTTTTACTGGTTTTCGTTTTGTGTTTTTTTGTTTGCAAAATGTTGTGGTAAGCAAGAGTCTCCACCGACTTTTATTTCATCCAATCATGGAAAAGGAAAAAGAACATAAAAAACCTTTTTTGAGATATTCTTAGTACGGGGGGTAGATTATAGAAAGGGAAGGTGTTAGCACCCTTTCTATCCGTAGTTATCTACAGGCTCTTAGGTACTTGCTCATTTTTCAAATTGCTTGTGTGTGTTTGTCTTGAAAATGTTTTTACTTCGTGATAAACCTTGTATCAGTCCTCAAGGATGTGACGAAGTTTGTTTTGAAAATTTGTTTGAAAAGGTGTTTGTGTGAAAAGTTTCTTTTATTGAGCAAGCACTTAAGATTCTACCTACTCGAAAAAGGATTGTTCGTTCTATTTCCTTTAGACAACACTATCCTACTATTAAGGAGTAGGTAGCACCATTGTTGGAGTTGTAAGGGACGTTCGAGAGGGACAAATACAATCACTAAAGCAATAGTTAGAAAACTTTAGTAGTAACCCTATAGTCTTAAGATCTTTTCGAGGAAACATTTCCGAGGCAACATTTCCGGAGCAACATTCAAATGGGACATTTGATATTTTTAGACTGGAGGGCAACCACTAAAATCTCCTATGCTTAATGATTTTTTTCCGAAGGCAACCGAAGTGAGGTAAACCCTAGGAGTGAATATGTTCATATGATTTATTTCAGTTATTTAATCTTTGCACATTAGGTGATCTACCGTTTTAATTTTCCAGAAATTCTTGTCATACAATCCTATTAGCCATACATCTAAACAGTTAAAGATTGCGGGAATTTAAAGTGCAAAAAATAAACCTAGCTATTACAAGGCTTCGGGGAGGGGGATTAATTACATAACCAAAAATCGGGGATTTAAACAGTAAATAAAAGCCCTAGGTTAACTATTACAAACCATGAACAGTTACAAAATAATGGACAAATAATTAACAAACGCACGGCAAATTAAATGCGAGGAAAAATTGAAAACCCTAAAATCTAATTGAGAAATAGTTTGGGTTATATTTTTGAGATAAGAATTGATTAAATTATGTACGCCTAAAACCCTAATTCTAATATTTTTAATTATGAAAAAGAAATTGAAATTAACCTAATCTAGCTAAATTAAATAATTTCATGAAAATAAAATATTTTACAAAGAAAACAAGATTTTGTGTATTTTTGGTTTTTGTATTTGAGAAAAAGAAATTTAATTGTAAAATTAAAACCTAGTTTCTATTTGATTTTAATTATAAAAGAAATTAACTTAACCTATATTTCTAATTAAATTAAAATAAATATTTATATAAAAAAATACTTTTTTTTGGTATTTTGTGATTTATTGATTTTATGATTTAAAAAAAAAGGTAATTAACTTGATGAAAAAAAATAATTAAACAAAACAATTAAAATAAAAGAAAATAATAAAGAAAAGAAGAATATGGGCCTGTATACTAGCAATTCTAGGGGTGTGGAACTGAATTTCCAAGCCCATTAAGCTCCAAGCCCAGTCAACCACGTTGGATTCTATGCAAGCATTGACCTGAGGTGTACCAAGGGCATTCAGGGGAGAAGCGTGAGATTTGGCCAGCTGTGCATCCAATGGATGGGCATTGAGGTTGTATGGAAGGCGTGTGAGGGAGTGAAGCATTGGATTTGCCTGAAATAATTAGGAAAATAATAAAATGTACATGCCTTGGATCGAACCCAGGACGTGTGCATCAAAGGCGTGCCTCCCAACCATCTGCACTGCTGGTTCCTTTGTTAATTCAAGTAAACAAAATATAATATAATATAAAAACGCTTGATGCACAGAAAAATGCGCAAAAATTCAAATCAACGGGTCATGGGCTACCATGCATCACCTTCTTCACTACAACCGTCGTCTTAGGTTAAAGACTTATACCTACGGAGGTTTGCTGTAACTACAACCTTGCAAAAATTCAAAAATATCATACGAGCATGATAAATTAATTGTGATGGTACCAATCAACTCGTCTTGGTCTCACGAGTATCATGGTACCTCATTCGTGGCCCAATTTTTCCTGTATCAGAAATCTCCAAATCGTGCTCTTAAACCCTAACAATGGTGGATATGGATTCCTGAATTGTTAGTACAATTAAGTGATACAGAAAGCTTGCAAATATGATTATGAACAAGAATATATGGATAGAATGAACTTATCATGCGTAAAACATAGAAATCGAATTTGAGTTTGGGAGGCAAACCGTGATACTGTAATGTGATGATTCTTGATGCTTTGAGGCTTGCAAATGAATGGAGAAGCTTCCTGAGATATCCAAGAACGTATTGCTAGCCTTGAAACTCCTTGAGGATGGCTCTAAGATGGATTTTGATCTCACACTTTTGTCCAATTTTTTTAGTTTTCTTAATGGCTTTTCACGGCTGCAAACCTTGTATTTTTGATCTGCAATTGTTATGCACTTATAGTAGACTGAATTAGGTCAATAAAATTGGCATGAATCTTGAGAAATAATTGAATAATGATTTGATTTGCTCTTTATATGATATCTTCCAAAAATAAGCTTCAATCCAATCTTTTCCAATCCAAATGAGTCTTGCACGAATTGGTCATCATGCTAGCTGTACATAGACTCCAAATGTGCACAAAAATCCCAAGATTCGATTTGCTTTTATTATTTTACCATTTAATTTGATTTATTTTGAGTTAAATGAATAAAATATCAAAATAAATGATAAAAATAACAAAATAATAGATGGAAAATCTCAGGGGTCATAGGTCCTATTAGAAACATGTTTCAAGCAAGAAAACATGGGCCCCTTTGTAAAAAATGCCAATTTGATCAATGTTGATTTTTGACAATTTTCCAAAAATTGTCAACTTTGACAATGCACAACTCTCTCAATTTTGACCCTATGAGGGTGTTCTTGGACTTTTTAGAAAGCTTAGGATGTCCCCTAAACAAACTTTTTGGTTTCATCTCAATTGGATCTTCCATGTTCATGTATGAAGCTTTGACCCAAAAGGTGTTTTTGTTGACTTTTCAAAATGACCCATAATGTAGAAATTCATATCTTTTGGTGGGTGCATATTTTGAACTTGTGAGATGAAGATGAGTTGTAGGGAATTGTATCCTATTCAAAATGAGCTTTTGATGGAAAATTTATGATAAAGTATGAAGAAGTTATGCTTGGTCAAAGTTGGGTTTACTTTTACTGAGAAACCCTAATTTAGCAACTTTTGGGTTTTGATGAATTTGGAGTGTTCCTTGGGGAATCATGATCAACCCTTGATCAAATGATTAAAGTTACTTCAAAATGTTAATGTTGGCCAAAAATCTCTAAGTTTGACTGTATGTGGGTCACAGTTGACTTTTGACCTAGTACAGTCGATTCTCAAGCATCTGAGCAGTTGACTGAGCAAACTTCTTGTGCAAGGATTAAAACTTGGAATGGATGATCTTGGGAACATAATAAGACCTTGTAAATCATATGAGGCCTTTGTGTCTCACCCATCTTGATGAAAATGGAAACCCTAATTTGAGGTATACTGCCTTAGAAGAGAGTTTGTCTGGTCAACTCTTCGGCAAGCTTGAGCAAATTGAGGACCTCACTTGACATTTGTTCAGTAAAATGAGAGGGAAAATTTTTGGGTACAACAGCTGCCCCTGTTCAATCTTCTTAAACCTGAGGATGTAGATTGGCTCGTCTGCCTTTCGTGATCTGAAGGTGGAAGATGATTGAACACTAGAGTGCCCAGAAATTTGCACTCGTATGAAGTGGAACTTGACTTGTGACATTGGGAATGGGCTTACAGATTACATTTGGAGGTTGATGATAGAAGATTTGTCAGAGATGTGCTTAAATATGCCATCCTGGATGTGACGGAGAATTGTCTGAGATGGGCTTAAAGATGCCATCTAGAGAATGTGGATTTTCTGAGATATTCCTTTGATGAGAGTCCATGTTACTATTGTTGATGAGGAATCTGCTGAGGAACATTGGTATCTATCTTGGGAGAAATAGAATTTTAGGAGCTTCAGTTGTCCGTTACACTACTGAGGATATGCGAAACCAATCGTGTTTGATTAGGTCCCGGTCTTACAGTGTTGTGGACTGTTGTCTGGAGATAAGAGAGAAGGAACCTGAATAGTAAGGTTATGAGAAGGAACCTGGATAGTAGGGTTGCTTCGAAATAAAAGCCTGGATAGTAGGGTTGTGAGAAGGAACCTGGGTAGTAGGGTTACTTCAATATGAAAGCTTGGATAGTAGGGCTATAAGAAGGAACCTGGGTAGTAGAGTTACTTCGATATGAAAAGCCTGGATAGTAGGGTTGTGAGAAGAAACCTGGATGGTAGGGCTGTGAGAAGGAACCTGGGTAGTAGGGTTACTTCGATATGAAAGCCTGGATAGTAGGGCTGTGAGAAGGAACCTGGGTAGTAGGGTTACCTTGAGATGAAAGCCTAGATAGTAGGGCTTGAGAAGGAACTTGGGTCGTAGGGTTACTTCGAGATGAAAGCCTGGATAGTAGGGCTTGTGAGAAGGAACCTAGGTCGTAAGGTTACCTTGAGATGAAAGCCTGGATAGTAGGGCTTGAGAAGGAACCTGGGTCGTAGGGTTACTTTGATATGAAATCCTGGATAGTAGGACTTGAGAAGGAACCTGGGTCGTAGGGTTACTTTGATATGAAAGCCTGGATAGTAGGGCTTGTGAGAAGGAACCTGGGTCATAGGGTTTCCTTGAGATGAAAGCCTGGATAGTAGGGCTTGAGAAGGAACCTGGGTCGTAGGGTTACTTCAAAATGAAAGCCTGGATAGTAGGGTTGTGAGAAGGAACCTGGGTTGTAGGGTTACTTCGATATGAAAGCCTGGATAGTATGGCTATGAGATGGAACCTGGGTAGTAGGGTTACTTCGATATGAAAAGCCTGGATAGTAGGGTTGTGAGAAGGAACCTGGGTAGTAGGGTTATGAGAAGGAACCTGGGCAGTAGGGTTACTTCGATATGAAAGCCTGGATAGTAGGGTTGTGAGAAGGAACCTGGGTAATGTTGTTTCGTGAGGAGTTTAGGTAAAAATTCATCTGAACCGAGAAGGAACCTGGGTAAGGTTGCTTTATGATAAGTTTGTGTAAAACTTCAAGAGGAACCTGGGTAAGGTTATAAGTTTGTGTAAAACTTCAGGATGAAACGGAGTAAGGTTATAAGTTTGTGTAAAACTTCAGGATGAACCGGGGTAAGGTTATAAGTTTGTGTAAAACTTCAGGAGGAACCGGGGTAAGGTTACTTTGTGATAAGTTCGTGTAAAACTTCAGGGTGAACCGGGGTAAGGTTATAAGTTTTTGTAAAACTTCAGGATGAACCGGGGTAAGGTTATAAGTTTGTGTAAAACTTCAGGATGAACTGGGGTAATGTTATAAGTTTGTGTAAAACTTCAATAGGAACCTGGGTAAGGTTATAAGTTTGTGTAAAACTTTAGGATGAACTGGGGTAAGGTTATAAGTTTGTGTAAAACTTCAGGATGAACCGGGGTAAGGTTACTTTTATCTGATAATGTAGATTAGTTGACCCGTTTGATTTTGGGAACTGAGTTTCCATTAGTTGTCTGTAGATGTGATCTGTATAACTGCTGGATTCGTCAAAGCTGATCGTCTTTTCCTAAAAAGATATCGGGGTTAGTTATATGCGATGCATGAAATGTAGGGTGAGATGATGTTCTCAAAATAAATGAGGTTATGCTGTATATGACATGTATGTGTATGTCATGGTGTATGTTCATGAAACACTGTCGGGGTATGCTCGCGTCTGGGAAAATAAATCCATGACTGTTGCTGAAGATTCATAAATATTCTGTTGGGAAGAGATGCTGGAGAAATAACTCTGCGGGGGCCAAACTTTGGGGGAAGAGATACTATGTTTGGTAGACCTGCCGATCTGGAGGAACAAACTTAGCTGGGGATGAAATTCCATTGTTGGAGCTGATGAGCTCTGTTGAAGATTGAGCTTCTGTATCTGTAGAAATAAACTCTGCTTGGGGGATGAAATTTGTTGACTCGCCTGCAATTACGAACCTGAGTTGGGGATAGTTATGTCCCGTTTCAGGAAAGCCGACATCAATGCCTTTGGATACTTTTATTCTGTGGGGAGTGTGTATACCAATAATTATGTTCCCAAGCTTGACTCTATCCCGATACCTGTTGGGAAAAGGAACCGTCGGGTTTGGCACTTATTATTTTTTCTTGTTTCTGGAATTACGAGTAATTGCCTTTGTTTCTTATGTAAATATTTATGAGCAGCAATCATTTTCAAATGCATATATCAAAAATAAATCACTGGACGTTCTTGCAAAACAAAACGAAAAAGGAAAAACAAATTGAAGTTTTGTGAAAATGACTTGTATTGATTTTGAAATTGGCCTGTAATAGGCGTTTTGTACAAGGAGGCTGACGTCCTAGAACGCCACCGAAAGATAGAAATTATACAATTTGTGTAAAAGAAAAAAACACCTATGTGAAACAACCCCGTTGGGTTCCAACTCTGCTATTGTCTTTATATCTTCAAGCGTATCATCACTTTGCTACTTGGCCGAAGGTTGATCATATTGATTAGCGTCGTCTGAGCTTGATAGCTGATACCAAAGTCTGGTTGCAAGATGATCCAATGAGACATAGTGATACGCTTCAATCCCTAACTTTTGCCTGGATTTCCCTTTCGGGTTTTCGACTTGCCGGGTGTACAGATTTTTTCATTTTCATCCCTTACTTTTTCCTGAACCCTTTTGGTTCGTCGGGAAGCCCTTATTTTTGCCTAGGCCAGTCGACCTAGCGGGTCTTTAATTATGTGTAGTATCTTTTCACTATGTCTGCATTGATAGGGTGAGGAAGGTCGTCACCATCCATGTTGGTTAGAATCATAGCTCCTCCCGAGAAAATGTTCTTAACCACAAATGGCCCTTCGTATATGGGAGTCCATTTGCCCCTGGGATCACCTTGAGGCAGTATGATGCGTTTGATCACCAGATCCCCGACTTTATATTCTTGATGCTTGACTTTCTTGTTAAAAGCCTTGATCATTCGCTTTTTATACGTCTGACCATGGCAGATAGCAGTAAGTCTCTTTTCATCGATTAGATTCAGTTGATCAAGTCGAGTCTGGATCCAGTCGTCTTCGTTCAAACCTGCATCCTTCATAATCTTGAGAGAGGGTATCTGGACTTCGATGGGTAGGACTGCCTCCATGCCATATACCAGAGAGTAGGGTGTTGCCCCTGTCGATTTTCGTGCTGAGGTACGGTACCCATGAAGAGCGAAGGGTAACATCTCGTGCCAGTCTTTATATGTCACCGTCATCTTTTGTACAATCTTTTTGATGTTCTTGTTAGCTGCTTCAACAGCGTCATTCATATTTGCCCGGTAAGGAGACGAATTATGGTGTTGTATCTTGAACTGTTTGTAGAGCTCGGTGATCATTGTGTTGTTGAGATTTGTACCATTGTCAGTAATAATTCTCTCTGGCATACCATATCGATAGATCAGATTGTTTCAGATAAATCACGCTACGACGTTCTTAGTTACTGTAGCAAAAGAAGCTGCCTCAACCCACTTCGTGAAATAATCAATAGCCACCAGAATAAAATGATACCCATTAGACGCAGTAGGTCTGATCTCGCCGATCATGTCAATGCCCCACATTGTAAAGGGCCACGGAGCTGTCAGGACGTTCAGAGGAACTGGAGGTACATGCACCTTATCAGCATAGATTTGGCATTTATAACAAGTTCGAGAGTGCTGATAACAATCGGCTTCCATGGTGGACCAATAATATCTTGCTCGTAGGATCTCTTTAGCCATGGTATGCCCACTATAATGGGTTTCGAAAGTGCCTTCATGTAGATCTATCATGATCCTCTCTGCTTCGCTCTTGTCTACACACCGTAGTAGTGTGGATTCATGGTTGCGTTTATAGAGGATTCCATTACTGAGGAAGAACTTTGCAGCGAGCCTTCTCAGAAAATTATTATCATTGACACATGCCCCTTTGGGATATTCATGAACCTCGAGATACCTTTTGACCTCGTGAAACCAGGGTTTGTCTGCCACTTCTTCGGTATCGATCTCGCAGAAGTGTGCTGGTTCGTCCAACCTCTCAATAGTAATTTAGGGAGCTTCATTGTCTCACCTAACCTTGAACATAGAAGACATGGTAGATAGCGCGTCCGCCAACTGGTTCTTCTTTCGTGGGAAATGTTCAAAAGCTACCTCCTTGAAGTGTGGGAGCAATTTCAGTACATGTTCTTTGTAAGGAATAAGATTCGGGTGCTTCGTATCCCACTCGCCTTTGATCTGACTTATCACTAGAGCAGAATCCCCGAATACACTCAAGAACTTGATCCTTAGGTCGATGGCAGCCCTAAGACCCATGATGCATGCTTCATACTCCGCCATGTTGTTGGTGCAGTTGAAACATAATCGGGTGGTGAACGGAGTATGACAACCCTCGAGAGATATGATTACAGCGCCAATGCCATTACCCAGTGCGTTTGAGGCTCCATCAAAATACATAGACCATCGGGATCCCTCCTCTGGTCCTTCATCTGGTCCAGGTTCTTCGTAGTCAGTCACCAACATGATGTTCTCATCCGGGAACTCAAAATTCATGGACTGGTAATCATCCACGGCCTGATGAGCCAAATGATCAGCCAATACACTCCCCTTTATTGCTTTTTGTGTCGTATATTGTATGTCGTACTCGGTTAAGATCATTTGCCACCTTGCTATCCTTCCGGAGAGAGCGGGCTTGTCGAAAATATACTTGATCAGATCCATCTTTGATATCAACAAGGTAGTGTGAGTCAGCATATACTATCTCAGTCGGCGAGCAGCCCATGCCAAAGCGCAACAAGTTTTCTCGAGCAATGAGTATCGGGTCTCACAGTCGGTAAACTTTTTGCTAAGGTAATAAATGGCGTGCTCTTTTTGACTGGACTCGTCATGCTGCCCCAGCACGCACCCCATTGAATTGTCTAGCACTGTCAAGTATAATATCAAAGGTCTTCCTTCAACTGGATGCATCAGAATTGGCGGTTCTTGAAGGTATTCCTTGATTCTTTCGAAAGCGGCCTGGCATTCATCATTCCAATTTACCACTTGATCTTTCTTCAGAAGCTTGAAGATTGGCTTACAAGTAGCAGTCAGATGTGAAATGAACCTGGCGATGTAATTCAGGTGTCCCAAGAAACCTCTAACTTCCTTCTCTGTGCAGGGAACCAGCATCTCTTGTATGGCCTTTACCTTTGTAGGGTCTACCTGAATACCCTTGTCACTGACGATGAAACCCATAAGCTTACCAGATCTTACCCCGAAGGTACACTTGTTCAGGTTCAAGCTCAGCTTGTATGTCTTCAACCTGTCAAACAATTTCTGGAGATGATCAAGGTGCTATTCCTCAGTCTGATACCTAGCTATCATGTCATCAACATAGACCTCGATCTCGTGGTGAATCATATCGTGGAACAGAGCGACCATGGTGCGCTGATAAGTTGCCCTAGCATTCTTCAACCCAAAAGGCATCACTTTGTAACAGAAGGTGCCCCACTGTGTAACGAAGGTCGTCTTCTCCATGTCTTCAGGAGCCATTTTGATCTGGTTGTAGCCAGAGAAACCATCCATGAAGGATAAGAATTTGTTCTGCATGGTATTGTCGACCAGAACATCAATGTAAGGAAGTGGGAAGTCATCCTTGGGGCTTGCCCTGTTCATATCTCTGTAATCAACACACGTATGTACCTTACCGTCCTTCTTAGGTACCGGAACAACGTTAGCAACCCACTGTGGATACAAAGTGACAGCTAAGAATCCTGCATCGAACTATTTCATGACCTCTGCCTTGATCTTCTATGACATTTCAGGGTGCATACGGCGGACCTTCTGTTTAACCGAGGGACAATCTTCTTTAGTCGGCAGGCAATGTACCACAATATCAGTGTCAAAACCATGCATGTCTTTATAGGACCAGGCGAAGATCTCAACATAGTCATGCAACGTTTGTATCAATCTCTGTTTGACGCTAAGCTCCAGATTTGCACCTATTTTAACCTCTTTTATGTCTTCTTCAGTACCCAAATTCACTATCTCAACCGGCTCTTCATGGGGCTGTATGGCCCTTTCTTCCTGCTGTAGTAGCCTAGCAAGTTCTCCAGGCACCTCACAATCATCCTCACCTTCGTCCTCGGCTTGGTTGATCGGATTTTTGAAGTCATAACTGGCAATAGAAGAGCTGTTATCAATGGGATCCAGAGTGGATATGGATCTGCATTATGATACGTGGGTGTGTGTAAGAGAATAGCTGTTTTAATAAAGTGAAAATAGAAAAGAAAAACAGAGAGCGCAAAATTTGTATGCAAGAAACGTCCAATGCTTTATTAATGATATATGAAATGACAAATAATAACCCTCACAAGCAAAGCCAATGTGCCTCGGGCAAGGCACAAGGCCGTAAAGTTTTAAATTGTTTATTACAAATCTTAAAACAAACAAGTCAATTACTACGGAATAAAAGAAACAGGTATGAAGTCCCTAGCCGTCCAGTTACTCGGTCCACCGTTGGTAGTTGGGTAGATCCAGCTGTCAATGTCTGATTCCTCTTCACTGTCTCCAATGGCGTTAATCCCACGATTGATGATGTGTAGGGGAGGTCCTCCAGCCCGAGCGCGTCTAACAGCCCTTTGAGCCCCTGTAGTAAAGCCCAAACTAAATTTATCAGTTTTATGAGTGAAATCAGGGAGCTGACCCCAATCGGCACACCCACCTTCTTCAACCACAGCCCTGGCGTCCTTGAGAAAAGCCATCTTTAAATGAGATTTGTTGGTAGTAGTTTCAGTTAATGCCAAGATCTGAGGGACCTCTTCGAAGTTCTGACAAGGAGTTTCTATGAATTCCCCGTCCATCTCTACATAGTGGAAGGAGTTAAGGTGTCTCACCATATATTCTTCTCCACCCTGCACTGTGACAATCTTTCCTTTCACTGGATACTTCAGCATTTGGTGGAGTGTGGAAGTAACTTCCCCAACCTCATGGATCCAAGGACGACCCAACAAACAAGAATACGACAGCCTGATATCCATCATGTAGAAGGTGGACCCAAAAGTCTGAGAACCCACTTTGACAGGGATGTCCACCTCCCCGTGCACCATTCACTTCGATCCGTCAAAAGCCCTTACCACAATGTTACTAGGATTTAGAGTCAAACCCTCGCAACCCAAACGGTCCAACGCTTTCTTCGGCAGAACATTCAGTGAAGACCCAGTATCTACCAACACATGAGCCATAGTGGTTCCCATGCATTCAATCGAGACATGCATAACATCATTATGCTTTCTTCCTTTTGATGTCAAATCCGCATCTGAAAAACCCAACCCATTATCAGCAGTCAGGCTGGCCGCACAGTCATTGAACTGATCAGCGGAAGTCTCTTGTGGAACATGCTCAGTCTTGAGAAATGCAATCAAAGCCTTTGCATGGGCTTCAGAACACAACAACAAAGACAACATGGATATCTTCGATGGGGTCTGCCCCATCTGCTCGACTATATTGTAGTCGCTCTTCTTAATGATTTTCAGTATTTCCTCCATTTCTTGCTTAGAGGCTTCCACAATAATTTTCTTAGGTGCCTCCATTCGGGCAGGCTCACCTATAATTTCTTTGCCGCGGGTATCAGACGATTTGTCGACATGGATAATAACTGGAGTAAGAACAGGAACAGTAGTTAATGTACCAGTAGGAACAACAGATGGAATGGCAATAAGCTTATTAACATTCTTAGGGGAAATCTCGGGAGAGAAGACCCTTCCACTTCGGGTGATCTTGCTGGTTCCGACAATGTTACCAACATCAGGATCAGCTTATTCATCTTCCAGATCTTGTTTGATGCCATGATAGTACACATCAGCACCATAATGCCAGGGGACGGCTTTGTCCGAGACGTACGGGACAGGACTAGGAACAGTGATTATCAACGGAGCAATTCTTGGAGCAGATGTAATCCTAACAGGTCTTCTCGAGGAAACCTTGGAAGGATTGGTGGAAATTGTTATAATGGCAACGTCCTCAATTGGAACAACAGGAATCATAGTTTTCTCGAACAAAATCTCTTTGTTATCTATCAGGCGTTGAACACCTAACTTCAGCAAATGGTAACCAAAAGGTAGAAGTGAACACATGTGGAAACCTTCACCACAACCCGGAAATAAACCGGCCAACAACAAATTCTTCTTGACAGTCATGAGAGGAGTAGAAACTTCATCAACAGAGGTAACAAATAAATCAGTGTCAACAACATTAACTCCACGACCGTGTTTGGGCATGGGAGCAGTTATGATGCTGGGCTTCTTCGGAGCATCAAAATCTATCTCCTTGGCTTCAATCAAGTCATGTATTTTGTTTCTCAGAGCCCAACAGTCATTTGTATTATGGCCAGGACTCTCAGAATGATAAGCACACCGAGCATTTGGATTATATCGAGGAGATGTAATATTTGGATTCTTGGGATCCTCTCTCAAGGTTGCCAAGTTGGATCTCAATAGATGAGGTAAAACTTCAACCAATGTCATGTTGATACGGGTAAACTGTCGTTGTGGTCTTTCCACCCTTTGTTGATTGTTGCGTTGTGGAGCAACTGCATATCTAGGTATCATCATGGCACTTACTGTCTGACGAGGTTCAGCCATGTTCTGGCCCCTCGGGCTATAGACGGCATTGGCTTCCTTCTTACCAGAAAAAGGCTTCTTTACTGAACTTGGAGAGGCATCCTTCTGTACTTTGCCGCTTCGAATCCCAGCTTCTACTCTTTCTCCAGATAGAATCAGCTTGGTGAAACCAGCTGACGAGTTGCCGATCAAATGATTGAAAAATGGACCAGATAGCGTCCCTAGAAACATATCAACCAACTCCCTATCAGACAACAGGGGTTGAACTCTCCCAGCCAAGTCTCTCCATTTTTGTGCATAATCTTTAAAACCTTCGCCTGCACCCATGGACATACTCTGGAGTTGAGTACGAGTAGGAGCAAGGTCGGTATTATACTGATACTGCTTGTAGAAAGCAGCAGACAGATCTTCCTAATTTCGGACATTGGCTCCCTCCAACTGGTAGAACCATTCAAGCCAAGTCCCTGACAGACTATCTTGAAAGAAATGCACCCACAAATTTTTATCAGCGGTGTGGGGTTGGATCTTTTGGACATAAGAGCGGAGATGGAGCTTTGGGCAGGACACCTCATCATACTTGGAAAAAACTGGAGCTTTGAACTTCTACAGGATGACCACTCCCGACACCAAACCCAATTCTTCAAAATCCAATCCAAGTATCCTCTGAACTTCCATGGCACTCAGACGATCTTCCAACTGTTTGTATCTATCCTCAACAGGAGGATATTGCTCATCGTTATAATCAGTATCATTGTTAGACACTACAGGACTTGGGTTTTTCTCTTCTTCTTGATTCTCCCCTTCCTTAGATGAAGAGGTCAGGTTGACTTGTCGCTTCAACCGTTCTCCAAACCTTCTTCCCATGTTCAGAATACCAGCAACCTTCTTCTTTTTCTTCTTCTCTTTCAAAATGAGGGCTTTCAGATCCTCCTACCCATTTTTCAGACTGATGAACATTTGTTGGAATTGGGCGTTCTGTGCTTGCAGGTCCTTAATGCTTTGTTCAGAAGACATTTCTGCTGAAATAAACAACGAAGGAGATGAGAAACCTGTAATGGTACATGTAATGATGTGTATGATAATGGTATGCGCATGAAATGATTTCAAAGACTTCGGGAAATTTAAATTTGAAAACCAAAATAAACAAAAACGGTATTAGCTGAATTTGAAGTTCAAATGCCTTTTAGGCGTTACAATTAAAAATAAATCTACAACTAGAAAAATCAAAAGTCACATGGATGCTTCCTCTTTGTGCCAAGATAGTCATTCAGTCCTTTTTCCTCATGCAGTTGCTTTGTGAGCTCTAAGACCTTCCTCTCCTGGACATGGAACTGATCCCTGTAAGTATCCTGATCCTTCATCAACTGAATCCAAGACCTCTGTAATTCCCCAAGATCAGTGGGCATGTAAGGATAGAGCTCCGTGTAAGGAATACCCTCCTCTGTAGTGGGTTCCACAATCACTGGTAAAACGGCCACATAGGGCATCATAAGCTTCTGGGCACAAGCTCGTACCCATTGGAGGTAAGGTTCCATAGGAATGGAAGTTTTTGGCCCCAGAGTCTTGACGCCAGATTTGTTTACCATGCCCCAAGCTCGTATGAACCTCTAACGATACTCTTGAATATCCTCCTCATAGTTGAACACAATGCCTTTGATTAGAAACTAATGGGGACCATTCCTTCGAGCGTGACCAAATTGTCATAGAGCTAAACAAGGATTGTAGGTTATACCCCCTCTGATACCAAGCAGTGGAACATTAGGGTACTCCCCGCAGCGGTCAATGATAGCAATGTTTTCCATAGATCGAGAACACCAAAGAATATCCGTATGGGCGAGTTACATTATCCTTTGTGACCAAACCAGACCTTCTTCATTCTTCAGTATGGACTTAGGGAGGTCAAAAATAAACCACCTCGGCAACAATGGCATGTAGCACACGAGAATCCCTCTTCTCTTCATGGTACGAGTATGAAGAGTGTGCAAAATATCTCCGAGTAAGGTAGGCACAGGATTGCAAGAGAGAAAGATCTTGATAGCATTCACATCTACGAATGAGTCCGGATTAGGGAAGAGAACTAAAACATAGATAAGAAGAGCCAAGACCTCCTCAAAATCCTGAAAATCCATATTATCCTAAAATAGTTGGGCTTGTCTATCAGAAACTTAGCTAGAAAACCCTTGACTTCGCTTCTAGTTTCCCAATTGGATACCACGTCGGCTAGTTTTAGGTTCAAAGCTGAGGCAATGACTTCTGGCTTAGGAACTTCTTCTAGACCTGTGAAGGGTGCCTGTTCAAGAATAGGTATATCCAATAGCTGAGAGAATTCTTCCAAGGTAGGCACCAATTGATAGTCTGGAAAGGTGAAGCAGTGGTACTTGGGATCAAAGAATTGATAGAGTACACTCATCATCTTTTCATCAAAGTTTGAAGTAACCAGGTTGAGAAGTTGACCATGTCTCTTAGTGAACGCAGAAGTTTCAGAAACCCTTTATGCTAGCTCTTTGAGTTGGGAAGGTATCTTCACAAAGCTTATTCAGATAGTGTTTCTACGAACGGAAGCCATGATCTGAAAAATAGAACAAAGATAAATTCCCTTGGTCTTTGAAATGGTTAGTGCAATAAGCACGGATGCCGTGTTATGATTCATGATGTAATGATAAGCCACATGTATAGAAAACACAGGTATAGCAAGCACAGTCAAATCACACAAAGTCCCTAGGTTTAAGGCTTGCATGAGGTCAAAGGTAATACCCTCTTGAATTTTAGTTGGTTCAAACATGTCCTAAAAAGTAACCGGGTTCTAGAGATTCACAATATCACTGACCATCCTTTATCGGACATTGTTTCAGCTCTCAATCTTTTCTTGCGGCCAAAATATCCTGAAAGTATGGTGTCAATGAGTGTAGCATCGAG
Source organism: Vicia faba (assembly GCA_948472305.1). Lineage (NCBI taxonomy): Eukaryota > Viridiplantae > Streptophyta > Magnoliopsida > Fabales > Fabaceae > Vicia > Vicia faba. Next base: position 580,849,714 of record OX451736.1, on the reverse strand, counting down.
TATCAACCAGTTCTCAGCTCTACACCGAGGCCGACTATCTCACTACTTTCTAATGGCCAAGTTTGTTCAACTAAGGTTCTAAGGTCCATTAGGGCTTCACGACACCACGCGGAGGCCCCGTATTCTCCTCGTTTCCCCACGAAGGATACTGGTACCAACCAAAGTGCCACACCAACACAACCATCACTTAAACCATATTGGTCTAAGCCGTACAGTCTCCACGATCTATTGTTGTTTACCTAATGAGTGCCCCCAGATCTGGGTGTAGGATATATAGTAACCCCAAACAAACCCTCAAAAGTAAAACAATCAAGACAATCAAGAGAAGCAATTTTAATGACCTAGATCCTAAGGTAAACCCCACTTTATTTTAGTCCCCAGCAAAGTCTCCAGTTCTGTGATACGGTGGCAGAACCGACTGTTTTTACTGGTTTGCATTTTGCATTTTTTGTTCGCAAAATGTCGCGGTAAGCAAGAGTCGCCACCGAATTTTATTTCATCCAATCATTGAAAAGGAAAAAGAACAGAAAAAACCTTTTTTCGAGATATTCTGAGTACGGGGGGTAGATTATAGAAAGGGAAGGTGTTAGCACCCTTTCTATCAGTAATTATCTACGGGCTCTTAGGTACTTGCTCATTTTTCAAATTGCTTCTATGTGTTTGTCTTGAAAATGTTTTTACTTCGTTATAAACCTTGTATCAGTCCTCAAGGATGTGACGAAGTTTGTTTTGAAAATTTGTTCGAAAAGGTGTTTGTGTGAAAAGTTTCTTTTATTGAGCAAGCACTTAAGATTCTACCTACTCGAAAAAGGATTGTTCGTTCTATTTCCTTTAGACAACACTATCCTACTATTAAGGAGTAGGTAGCACCATTGTTGGAGTTGTAAGGGACGTTCGAGAGGGACAAATACAATCACTAAAGCAATAGTTAGAAAACTTTAGTAGTAACCCTAGAGTATTAAGCTCTTTCTGAGGCAACATTTCTGGGGCAACATTCGAATGGTACATTTGATCTTTTTAGACTGGAGAGCAACCACTAAAATCTCCTATGCTTAATGATTGTTTACCGAAGGCAACCGAAGTGAGGTAAACCATAGGAGTGAATATGTGCATATGATTTGTTTCAGTTATTTAATCTTTGCACATTAGGTGATCTACCGTTTTAATTTTCCAGATATTCTTGCCGTACAATCCTATTAGCCATACATCTAAACATTTAAAGATTGCGGGAATTTAAAGTGCGAAAAATAAACCTAGCTATTACAAGGCTTCGGGGAGGGGGGTTAATTACATAACCAAAAATCGGGGGTTTAAACAGTAAATAAAAGCCCTAGGTTAACTATTACAAACCCTGAACAGTTACAAAATAATGGAAAAATAATTAACAAACGCGCGGCAAATTAAATGCAAGGAAAAATTGAAAACCCTAAAATCTAATTGAGAAATAGTTTGGGTTATATTTTTAAGAAAAGAATTGATTAAATTATGTACGCCTAAAACCCTAATTCTAATCTTTTTAATTATGAAAAAGAAATTGAAATTAACCTAATCTAGCTAAATTAAATAATTTCATGAAAATAAAATATTTTACAAAGAAAACAAGATTTTGTGTATTTTTGGTTTTTGTATTTGAGAAAAAGAAATTTAATTGTAAAATTAAAACCTAGTTTCTATTTGATTTTAATTATAAAAGAAATTAACTTAACCTATATTTCTAATTAAATTAAAATAAATATTTATATAAAAAAATACTTTTTTTTGGTATTTTGTGATTTATTGATTTTATGATTTTTTTTTAAAAAGGTAATTAACTTGATGAAAAAAATAATTAAACAAAACAATTAAAAGAAAAGAAAATAATAAAGAAAAGAAGAATATGGGCCTGTATACTAGCAATCATGGGGGTGTGGAACTAAATTTCCAAGCCCATTAAGCTCCAAGCCCAGTCAACCACGTTGGATTTTGTGCAAGCGTTGACCTGAGGTGTACCAAGGGCATTCAGGGGAGAAGCGTGAGATCTGGCCAGCGGTGCATCCAATGGCTGGGCATTGAGGTTGTATGGAAGGCATGTGAGGGAGTGAAGCATTGGATTTGCCTGAAATAATTAGGAAAATAATAAAATGCACACGCCTGGGATCGAACCCAAGACGTGTGCATCAAAGGCGTGCCTCCCAACCATCTGTGCTGTTGGTTCCTTTGTTAATACAAGTAAACAAAATATAATATAATATAAAAACGCACGATGCCCAGAAAAATGCGCGAAAATTCAAATCAACCGGTCATGGGCTGCCATGCATCACCTTCTTCACTGCAACCGTCGTCTTAGGTTAATGACTTATACCTACAGACGTTTGTTGTAACTTCAGCCCTGTAAAAATTCAAAAATCTCGTACGAGCATGATAAATTAATTGTGATGGTACCAATCAACTCGTCTTGGTCTCACGAGTATCATGGTACCTCATTTGTGGCCCAATTTTTCCTGTATCAGAAATCCCCAAATCGTGCTCTTAAACCCTAATAATGGTGGATATGGATTCCTGCATTGTTAGTATAATTAAGTGATACAAAAAGCTTGCAAACATGATTATGAACAAGAATATATGGATAGAATTGACTTATCATGTGTAAAACATATAAATTGAATTTGAGTTTGGGAGGCAAACCATGATACTGTAATGTGATGATTCTTGATGCTTTGAGGCTTGCAAATGAATGGAGAAGCTTCCTGAGATATCCAGGAACGTATTGCTAGCTGTTGCACCCCAAAATTTGCCCTCCCCTATTCTCCAAGAAATTGCCAAGCCAAGTCACAAAACTCCCCAAGGGTTGCACAGTGCAAAGGTCTCCTATACAGTCAAAACTAGAGTTTGTGTTCTGATCAAGAAAAGGAAGTTTTCAAGGGCCCAATCAAGTCTCATATGCCTACAAATATGGTCAAGCATCCTCATATCAAGTTTCAAGGCATTCAGCTCAAAATTGCACAGTCAAAACCCAAATTGCACTACAGTCAACTGTAGGGGCAAAATGGTCATTTGGCAGTCAAAAGTTCAAATTTTTGGTCAACATATCATTTTGAAGCCACAAACATCATTTGATCAATGCTTGATCATGATTCTCAAAATTTGGCTCAGAAATCATCAAGATGCAAAAGTTTCCTTATTTGGACAGCTGAAAAAGTCAACTGAAATTGACCAGGGCATAACTTTCACATGGATTATCAGAAAAATTCCATCCAAATCTCATTTTGAAGAGAAAGACATTTCCTACAACTCATCTTCATACTTCAAGTCCAAGAAATGTTCTCACAAAAAGTTATCAATTTCAACATTATAGGTCATTTTCAAAAGTCAACAAAAAGGGACTTTAGGTCAAAGGCCATAACTTGAGATTGGTTAATCAAAATGACATGGGACCAAAGAAATTGTTTAGAGGACTTCAAGACCTTTCTAAAATGTCCAAGAACATGAGCAAAGCTTAAAAATTGAGCAAGTTATGCATTGGAGAAGTTGGGAAATTTTTGTGAAATGGCCAAAATCATTTATCCTTGAAATCTCATTTTTGACAAAAGGGGCCCACTTTTTCCACTTGAATTAACTTGGCCATGCTTCCCACGTGTCCCACCTTTTATTTCAGATTTTTTTATTAATTTTTTCATTTTTATTGATTTTATTGGATTTAATTAATTTTAAATCTTTTAAAATCAAAAGAAATTCAAAAATTAATTTAAAAGGGAATATTTGGCCTTAACTAGCCTTGAAACATCATTATGTGCCTACCAAAATTCGTGCAAGGGAGTAAACAAGGCAAGAATTCAAAAATGAGTCAAAAAAGGAAGTTTTGTTATGGAGGTTTATGGAGGATTTTGGACTTGAATGCTATACATTAAGAGACCATAATTCCTTTTGATTCACATTACCTAATGCCTATACAAGGGATCAAAAACGAAATTGAGAAGGGGCTGCACCAGAACACAAGAAAATCACAACCTAAAAAGTCCCCAAAAACAAAAAAACACATTTGAACTTTTCAAGAAAAAAAGCAAAACTGAAATCCTCTTTACAGGTCGAGTCAAAGCACTAGACTTGTTTCAAAAGCTTCCTCAAGGTCTCCTGAACATGTTCCAATCAGAAACATCCACTCAAACGCCAAGAATTGGTAAAACGGACTCAAACTGCATCAAGAAAATTCTATTATCGTGTTTCATGTTTTAAGCATTTTTACAGCATTTTGTTCATAGATTCTTGTTCCTCATTTGATTCTAAAGCTAACCAATGCATTTAATTTGATTATTACGCTGTATATACGAATATGCCATGAGTGAATTTTAGGGTTTTCAGAAGTTGGAATTAGGGATTCTTAAAAGAGGAAAAATTGGGATTCCAAACCACCACCATTCAAACCAGAAAGCTTGGACGAAGAAGATGCAACAATCGCGCTGAATTTATGTTCAAGGATAGCCTAATCACTATTTTCTCAAAACGTGTCTAAAACAACGCGTCTAAAACCGTTGCAATATGTTCTTGTTTCAGAAAAAAAAGAAAATACGCGAGGAAGACGATGTGTTGGCAAATACTGGTTGGCTCATTTAAATCAGCGCGCGTTTTTGTGTTTTTTAGTGGCCACTAACCAATTTTTATTTTTGTTATTTATTCGTTGTTGTATATACAAAGTGCGCGTTGAGATCAGCTGGCAAGCGTGAGGTTTGACAAAGCGTATGACCTGGGTTCGAGTCCCAGGTCTGGATTAGTTTCAATATTACTTTTCCACGTATGTTCATATGCAGGCTCAGTAAGGTGGTTCACCATACACCTTCATTATCCAACGTCCACGCGTCCTGGGAAATCAGATCAAGGGCATGGATCTCAAGAACACGCTGTACCCTAGTCCACGCTTCCACATGCTGTTCAAAAAGTCAAACGGATCAATGCTTAATTGGGCCAGATTGCTAAGGCCTATACCTCCTAAATTGGGACTTCCACCCCCCCTGGTTTGCCTTCTCTATATTTTTCACATTTTTATTTTCAATTGTTATTTTACTTGTTCTATTGTTTTAATTAATTAATTATTTTATCAAAATATAAAAAACACATAAAAATAAAAAAAAAAGCAAAAATATAAAATATTACTTATTTTAGTATTTTTATAAACAAACTTGCATGTAAATTAATTTAGTACAAATTAGGGTTTAATATTAATTCTTTTCATAAAAAATCAAAAAGATATAGAATTAGGTTTAATCAATTTTTATTCCTTTTTTTTTAATTTTTTCTCCTTCACAATAATAATATTTATTTATTTATTTTTCATAATTAAAATTGTAAATTAACTTAGGTTTAATTTAGGTTTCAATCTAATATTTTCATAATAAATTTAAAAGCCATTAGAATTAGGGTTTGCCTTTTTAGTTTAATTTTAATTAACTCTTTTTTTTTTCATTAAAATCTTAAAAAACATAAAAATACCAAAAACATTCTCTTTTAATTTTTAATTTTAATTCCTCGTTAACTTTAATTTTTTTTTGCAAAAGGGTCCAACGCCCATCTTTTTAATTGTTTAATTTCGCACATTTATTTTATTTCGCTTAATTAATTATGTACCTCTCCCGAAGCCTTGTAACGTTTAAATAACTTTCTCGCACTTTACTTTATTTGCTTTATTTACTTTTCTGTCAAATCGGGTCCGGTTTAATTTTGGCGATGTGGACCCGCGCCATTTGTAATAGTTTTAGATTTACTTTTCCTGCAAATATTTTAACTGTTAAATAAGCATGCAAGGATGAATGGCCTTAAATAAAATCAAGCGTAGAACACCAATCATATGACAAGACAAATTTCAATGAAAACGACACACAAATCGCACACACCACCCCTAGGGTACGCCTCACTGTTGCCTTGCCTCGAAAGGTGATCGTCGAGTAGAGGACGTCTTAGTAAGTCCTCATGATCCGGGAACCTGGCATGAGGGTAGCTTCTAAGGTGTCTTCCTATTGCTCTGGTGATCACCATGTCCCGAACCTCGAATTGACCCGAACACCTCCAATGGTGGTGCTACCTACCTCTCAATGGTGGGATGGCACTACTTTAAGGACATTTACACAGACGAATTCCTTAGGGTAGGTAGACGACTCATGGGTACTTGCTCTCTTCAAAAACAAAACAAATCAAAATACTTTTCACACCTTACACTTTTCAAAAAGCTTTCAAAACAACTTTTCAAACACTCTTGAGGACTGATACAAGAGTCGATCTGAAACTTTAAACGAAACTTTTTCAAACCCACTCACACTTTGAAAAGCAAACAAACATTTTGAAAACACAATGAGCAAGTATCTAAGCGCCCATGGATAACCATGGATAGAAAGGGTGCTAACACCTTCCCTTTCTATAATCTACCTCCCGAACCGAGAAACATATCTCTATAAGGAATTTTTCTGTGCTTTTGTCCTTTCCATTTGGAGAAAATAAAAGACGGTGGCGACTCTTGCTTACCGCAACATTTCGCGAAACCAGCTTTAAACAGTCAGTTCCAGATCCACCGATCACAGAACTGGCGACTCTGCTGGGGAGTATTTTAAAGTGAGGTGTACCTTAGGACTAAGATCACTGTGTTTTCAATTGCTCTGACTTGTTTGCTTTATTATTGTGGGTACTGTCTTGGGAGTTCTATAGATCCTAACCCGGATCTGGGGATACCTTATTAGAAAGTAGCAACAAGGATGTGAGGGAACTGTGCGGGGTATACCGACATGGTTGAAGCAGTCTGCTACGTTGATGTGGCACTTTGGTGTGTACCGGTAACCCTTGAGTCAATCAAGGAGATTACGGGGCCTCCATGTGGTGTCGTGAAGCATCAACAGACCTTAGGAACCTTAATTGAACCATCTTGGCCTCTTTAGGGTAGTGAGATAACTACTTTGGTGTACTCCGAAGTCGGTTGATACTCGATACTACACTCAATTGATGGTTGTTTTCTTGGGATATTTTGATCGCCAGTCAGTGGCTAAATCGAAACGATGAACAATGAAAGCAATCCAATGATATTGAGATCCTTAGAACCCGGTTACTTTAATAGGACAGGTTGAGCCCACCAACTTCAAGAGGGTAATACCCAGACCCCATGCTGGCCTAAACTCTAAGGGCTCTTTTGTGTGACTTGTGTGCCTTCGTACTTGCCTACTTGCATGCTTGTTAAACTGACACATGAACTACTTGCAGGTTTGGTCCATAGTCCTTAATTAGGACTCATAACAAAGTTTACCAAGTTTCTTGCAGGTTTTGTTTATAGTCCTTAATTGGGACTCATGACAGGTTTTACTTGAGTTTCTTGCAGGTTTTGGTTTGCAGTCCTTAACAAGGGCTCATAACAGGGTTTATCCATATTACCCCATGTATCATGACATCATACCATTGCATACATCCTCATCCATTTCAAGGATCTCAAGGGTCTGTGATGCAGGTCATGATGAATCAAACATCCAGCAAGGGGCAAAGAGGATTTATTTTCCTCTAGCCAAGGTTGTCAGGGGCTATGACCCACTGGATATGGTGAGTGTTGTACCCCAAAATTTGCCCTCCCATATTCTTCAAGAAATTGCCAAGCCAAGTCACAAAATTCCCCTCAAGGTTTGTGCAGTGCAACTGTCTCCTATACAGTCAAAACTAGGGTTTGTGTTCTGATCAAGAGAATGAAGTTTTCAAAGGCCCAATCAAGTCTCATATGCCTACAAATATGGCCAAGCATCTTCATACAAAGTTTCAAGGCATTCAGCTCAAAATTGCACAGTCAAAACCCTAAATTGCACTACAGTCAACTGTAGGGGCAAAATGGTCATTTGGCAGTCAAAAGTTCAAATTTTTGGCCAACATATCATTTTGAAGCCACAAACATCATTTGATCAATTCTTGATCATGATTCTCAAAATTTGGCTCAGAAATCATCAAGATGCAAAAGTTTCCTTATTTGGACAGCTGAAAAAGTCAACTGAAATTGACCAGGGCATAACTTTCACATGGATTATCAGAAAAATTCCATCCAAAGCTCATTTTGAAGAGAAAGACATTTCCTACAATTCATCTTCATATTCCAAGTCCAAGAAATGCTCTCACAAAAAGTTATCAATTTCAACATTATAGGTCATTTTCAAAAGTCAACAAAAAGGGACTTTAAGTCAAAGGCCATAACTTGAGATTGGTAAATCAAAATGACATGGGACCAAAGGCATTGGTTAGAGGACTCAAAGAACTTTCCAAAATGTCCAAGAACATGTGAAAAGCTTAAAAATTGAGCAAGTTATGCCTTGTGGAAGTTGGGAAATTTTTAGGAATTTTGAAAAGTCAACATTGATGCAAATGGTCTAAAATTGCTAATGGGCCTATTTTTCTTCCATGATTCATCATTCCAAGCCTATGCACGACCATTTGGCCCAAAGGGAAGCATTTTCTCATTTTTTATTTATTTATTTGAATTTTTATTTATATTAATTCAATTAAATCAATTAAATATGTGAAAAATATCTAAATGAACCAAACAAATCTTTTTGTACACATTTCAAGGTCAATATTTCGTGCACATGCTAATTAGGCAAGTTTTGGTTTGATTTGAGCATGATTGAACAAAGAACACATGAAAAAAGATTCAAAAAGATCCTTGAAATCAAATACTCAAAATTCATAATTATGAGAGATTGGATTGAGTTTTTTAACCTAATAGCTTTGCTACATATTCAGGAATCAAACCCTAATGCTAGGACACTAAAGGCTGCGCCGAAAATACCATAGCAAACTTGGAAAATTGTCAAGAAAGTTCAAAACTGAAATCAACTTTTTAGGTCCATCCAAGCCCTAAAAACTATTCCATCAGCTTCCTTGAAGGTCCCTGATCAGATTCCAACCACAAGCATCCTTCAGAACTCCACGAATTGGTATATTGCACACGAACTGCATCAAAGAAAATTCATATTTGTATACCATATTCCATGCGTTATTTCTAAAATTTAGTCATTAATTCATGCTCATGATGATGTTTTGATGCTAACCAACCCATTCAATTGCATTTTTGTGCCGTATATACGAATCTGCCATGTTTAAATGTTAGGGTTTGCAGAGCTTGAAATTGGGGTTTTTTACCCAAGGCAAAATTAGGACTCAGGAGTAATACCATTGGCATGAGCACATCCAGACGAAGAAATCCCAACCCTCGCGCCTAATTTATGTTTAGAATTGAGCTATTCGCTATTTTCTCCAAAACGGCCTAATACCACGCGTGCAAAACTGTTGCCTTTGAGTTTGTGTTACAGGGGACGTGAAGAAGACGACATCGTGTCAATCAGTGATTCGTTGGTTTGAATTTGGCGCGTTTCTCTCCACTAAAGCGTTGTGTCCATTTATATTATTTATTTGATATTATATGTTAAACGTAATCAAACTGGCGTAGTGGCACAGGTGTTGAGCTTGTAATGTCCAAGACCTGGGTTCGAGTCCCAGGTCTGTATAACTTTCTATATTATTTTTCCATAGTGTTTCCCATGCAGCTTCAGTGACGTAGACGTACCATATGCCTCAACATCCAGAGAGCCACGCGTCTAGCTGCTTCAAATCAACGACATGGATCTGAAGAACACGCTACACTCAGGTCAATTGTTCCATACGCTTGGACAAAAGTCAAACAGGCCATGTCTTATTGGGCCAGAATTTCACTAATTTGACCTCCATATTGGGACAGAAAACCCCCTGGTTTGCCTTCATTATTTTTCTCCTATTCTTTCTTTAATTCTTATTTTTATTTTTATTGCTGTTTATTTAACCAATTATTTTTTTTACAAAATATAAAAACTTCATTAAAAAATCAGAAAAGACCAAAAAATAATAAATATTTTTATTGTAATTATTTTCTTGTAAATAAATTAACATGTAATTATTTAGTTTTAATTAGGATTTTTGCAAGTTTAATTCTTTTTAATAAATCTAAAAAAGGTAGAATTAGGTTTAATTAACAATTTCCATTCCTTTTAATTTTTCCTTTTTATCATAATATTATTATTTATTTATTTTCATAATTAAATTGTATATAAATAATTTAGGTTTAAATTAGGTTAAAAATTCAATATTTTTCTTAATAACTTAAAAATAATTAGAATTAGGTTTAACATTCCATTTTAATTTTAATTAATTCTTTTTTCTCCTTAAATCCTAAAAAACACAAAATACCAAAAACATTTGACTTTAATTTCAACCCTTCATTAACTTTAAATTTTTTGCAAAAGGGTCCAACGCCCATGTTCGTAATTTATTTAATTTCGCGCATTTATTTTATGTCGTTTATTATAATTATGTAATTCTCCCAAAGCGTTGTAACGATTTTATTTCTCGCACTTTTATTTTATTGCTTTATTTATTTTCCGTCAACTCGGGTCCGGTTTAATTTTGGCGATGTGGACCCGCGCCGTTTGTAATAGTTTAGATTTATTTTCCCGCAAATATTAACTGTTAATAATAAGCATGCAAGAATGAATGGACTTAAAATAAAATCAAGCGTAGATCACAACAAACATGACAAGACAAATATCAATGAAAACGACACACGAATCGCACACACCACCCCTAGGGTACGCCTCACTGTTGCCTCGAAAGGTGATCGTCGAGTAGAGGATGTCTTAGTAAGTCCTCATGATCCGGGAACCTGGCATGAGGGTAGCTTCTAAGGTGTCTTCCCATTGCTTTGGTGATCACCATGTCCCTACAAACTCGAATTGACCCGAACACCTCCAACGGTGGTGCTACCTACCTCTCAATGGTGGGATGACACTACTTTAAAGGACATTTACACAGACGAATTCCTTAGGGTAGGTAGGTTCTCGTAGATACTTGCTCTAATTTCAAAACAAAATCAAAAATACTTTTCACACCAACACATTTTCAAAAAGCTTTCGAAAGCAATTTTTCAAACACTCTTGAGGACCGATACAAGAGTCGAACTGGAATTTTCAAAAAAAACTTTTTAAAACCCACAGTTGAAAAGCAAACAAGCCATTTTTGAAAACACAAATGAGCAAGTATCTAAGAGCCCATGGATAACCATGGATAGAAAGGGTGCTAGCACCTTCCCTTTCTATAACCTACCTCCCGAACCGAGAGCAATCTCTTTAAGGAATTTTTCTGTGCTTTTGTCCTTTCCATTTGGAGAAAATAAAAGACGGTGGCGACTCTTGCTTCTGCGACATTTCGCGAACCAGCGTTAAACAGTCAGTTCCAGATCCACCGATCACAGAACTGGCGACTCTGCTGGGGACTAAACTATAAAGTGAGGTGTACCTTAGGGCTAGTTCATAACTGTGTTTTCAATTGCTTTCCTTGTGTGCTTTATTATTGTGGGTTGCTTGGGAGTTCTATAGATCCTAACCCGGATCTGGGGATACCTTCTTAGAAAGTAGCAACAAGGCTGTGAGGGAACTGTGCGGGGTATACCGACATGGTTGAAACAGTCTGCTACGTTGATGTGGCACTTTGGTGTGTACCGGTAACCCTTGAGTTCAGTCAAGGAGAGTACGGGGCCTCCGCGTGGTGTCATGAAGCATCAACAGACCTTAGGAACCTTAATTGAACTATCTTGACCTCTTTAGGGTAGTGAGATAACTGACTTTGGTGCAGTCCGAGGTTGGTTGATACTCGATACTACGCTCAAGTGAGGGTTGCGTTCCTGGAATATTTCGGTCGCCAGTTCAGTGGCTAAATCGAAACGATGAACAATGAAAGTAATCCCGTGATATTGGGACCCTTAGAACCCGGTTACTTCTAATAGGACAGGTTGAACCCACCAACTTCAAGAGGGTACTACCCAGACCCCCTGCTGGCTTAAACCCTAAGGGTTTCTCTTGTGTGACTTGTGTGCCTTTGTACTTGCCTACTTGCATGCTTGTTAGCTGACACATGAACTATTTGCAGGTTGTTTATAGTCCTTAACTAGGACTCATGACAAGGTTTACCAAATTTCTTGCAGGTTTTGTTTATAGTCCTTAATTGGGACTCATAACAGGGTGTACTAACTACTTGCAGGTTCTGTTTATAGTCCTTAACTAGGACTCATGACAAGGTTTACCAAATTTCTTGCAGGTTTTGTTTATAGTCCTTAACTGGGACTCATAACAGGGTTCGCTAGATCTCTTGCAGGTTTTGTTTATAGCCCTTAATTGGGACTCATAACAAAGTATACTGAATTTCTTGCAGGGTCTATTTATAGTCCTTAATTGGGACTCATAACAGGGTTTACCTACATCACCCCATGCATAGCATGACATCATACCATTGCATACATCCTAACCCATTTCAAGGATCTCAAGGGCTTGTGATGCAGGTCATGGTGAATCAACTATCCCAGCAAGGGGCAAAGAGGATTTATTTTCCTCTAGCCAAGGTTGTCAGAGGCTATGACCCACTTGATATGGTGAGCTTTTGACACCTGAAGAATGATCCCCTAGCTAAGGTTATCAGAGGCTATGACCCACTGGATATGGTGAGCCTTTGACCCTTGAAGAAGGACTCTCAACAACAGGAAGTTCCTTCAATCAAGTTGCCAGTTTCCAACTCTAACAAGTTTCTCTGTTTACCCCGCGAGATCCTTGAAATCATTACATGCATGTCATACGTCTCATTGCATTGCAGGTATCCCTTTGACAGGTTGCTTACCCTTCCTCGCTGTTTATTTCAGCCGATCGCCATGAATCTTGAATCATCAGCCGAGCAGACTATCAAGGACCTCCAGGCTCAGAACGCCCAGTTCCAAGAGCTGATCATGAGTTTGACCCAGGGGCAACAAGACCTGAAGGCTCTGCTCTTGAAGAAGGACAAGAAGAAGAAGAGGACTGTCTTGTTCAGCCCTAGGCGCAGATCTGGGAATACACCGCAGACTGAAACTGAGAGAACTACCCCCTCTGTGAGGGAAAGCAGTCACCATGAGAGAGAGGTGCCCAGTCCAGAGGTCTCTGACAATGAAACAGATTTCGACGACGAACAGTACCCTCCGGCTGAGGACAAGTACAAACAGTTGGAGGATAGGCTGAATGCTATGGAGATCCAACAGGTACCTGGGCTGGATCTTGGAGATTTGGGTTTGTCAACTGGTGTGGTTATTCCTCGGAAGTTCAAAGCACCATCCTTTACTAAGTATGACGGGGCGTCTTGCCCCAAGCTGCATCTAAGGTCCTATGTTCGGAAGATTCAACCATATACGGTGGACAAGAATTTATGGATCCATTTCTTCCAGGAGAGTCTTTCAGGGACTCATCTCGAATGGTTCTATCAGCTGGATGGGACCAAGGTTCGCAACTGGGAGGAGTTGGCTACTGCTTTCTACAAGCAGTATCAATATAATGCCGACCTTGCTCCTACGCGTACCCAACTCCAGGGTATGTCGTTAGGATCAAGTGAAGGTTTTAAAGAATATGCGCAGAAATGGAGGGATCTTGCTGGAAGGGTACAACCACCTCTTACTGATCGGGAACTTGTCGATATGTTCTTGGGGACCCTGTCTGGTCCGTTCTACAACCACCTAATTGGGAATTCGTCTGCTGGATTCACAAATCTTATCTTGACTGGAGAGCGAATAGAAGCTGGCATCCGGTCTGGGAAAATTCAAGAGGCTGCACCGTCTGATAAAAAGCCTCATCATGGAAAGAAAGAATCCAATGCTGTGCACGGTAAAAAGAACCGTCATGAGGCAGGGGCAATCCAGATCTCCAATCCAGGACCTGCTCAACAAGGACAGGGGCAGCAGCGCAAGGAGAAACGACAGTATACCAAACTCAACATGTCGCTGGATCAAGCACTGCAACAAATGTTGAAGGCAGGGCTGATCACCTTAAGGGCTCCTCTTCGGAATCCGAACACTTCGGCTCCTAACTATCATCCCAACGATAGGTGCGCATATCATTCTGATAGCCCGGGGCATACTACGGACAACTGCTGGCCTCTCAAGAACAAAATTCAAGACATGATCGACGCCGGGGAGATTCAGTTTGAAGTGCCAGAGACCCCGAACATAATCACTGCTCTGTTGCCCAATCATTGAAGACTTTTGTTTATTTGAATTTTTGAGTTGTATTTTTTCTTTGCTTATACAAACAATTACTGTCATAGCAAACTCTTTTATGCTATTAATGCATCGCATACGTCTGTTTTGGGAATTAATACAATTGCTTTCATTATATCCAAAATTCTTTTCATATTTTTTCTGATGATCAACTCTGGATCTAAAAATTCTAAGCCTCTTGAGGGAGGATGACGAAAACGATACCACGATCTTTACAGTATGCTTTTGAACAGACCCCGCTGATGAGGTACAGGCATTGTTTCAATTCCTAAACATTGGAGTTATAAGGAAGATAATCCCTCGTCAACCCCTCTGAGCCAAAGAAGTAGGAGTTTTATTTTCGAAAATCAAAACCCTTAATCATAACCTGGGGCAGGGTAGTTCTCTCAGTTGACCCAAGTGCATAACGAATGGCACCAAAGGAGTCCTTACAAAACAAAAGACAGTGATGGTTCCGAATAATCGATGAGGACGGGCAGTCATTGCCAAAACAAAAAAAAAAAAAAACTAAAGCCCAAGAAGTCAAAACCTATAAAAGGGACTTACAAAACTGGGGCATCCCGCTGACTGTAATTCCAAAAAGGAAACAGTTCAGGCAAAAAAAGAAAGGGATAACAAAATCAAGAAAGAGGTCTCACAAACCCTCAACCAAAGCAAAAAATGACTGCCTATTCAAAACAAGTTATCAACATCTGAACCATTATCGGAACATCAAAGCAAAGACTCAAGCAAGGTCTAACGCACGATCAACTGAGTTTAGGTTTGGAGAACATCACGAAGAGCGGGTGGGTACAAATACATTTTGAGCCTTATCCTTTGTTTCTTAAACCGTGAACCAGGCCACGTTATAACCCTCAAAAGTCCTAGCTGAAGCATGGGTTAGCTCGAAAGCATACTGTTACGAAAGGTATCCTGACTCCTGAAGGCCTACGGTAAATACGGAGTTGACATCACGTTTTACAAACATTCACTTGTTTTATGAAAAAAGAATGCATTTTCAAAATCTTCAAGACAGACATAGGCTTTGCATTTTTAACATAACTTTGTTTGCATATGACTTTTTGTTTGAACAGTGTAGGTGTTTAGGTATTGGCTTGCATTTTTGGTAAATTCCAAGTGTATGTGTGAATGTCATGACTGATGTCATAACATTCTAGTTCAGGTTGTACTAACTCTTTAGGTACATATGCAGAAAAATATTGTAACTCAAATACTGATGTTTATAAGTGTGTATCTGAGCATGTTTGCAAAATGATCACATTTAGCTAATCAGTAGACAGGTTTTCTCAGATGTCATAACAGATGTTATGACATCCTGTTCTGAACTAGCAGGATTACAGGATTGGATAAGTCTGAGTTTTTTCAGGAAATAACTCAGTCCTTCCTAAACAGAATCCTGCGTTTTCTGAGGAGTAACCTCGCTCAATCCTAACCTGATCAACAAAGTACTGTGACCTGGTCTTTAGGTCAAAAGGAATCAACCCTAGGTTTTTGGAAACCCTAACTGAAGTTGCAGCTGCTATATATTCAACAGAGCTGCGGTTTTTGAAGTTATCCCTGCTGATTGATTAGAAGATCAAGTTTGTAATCTGTATAGATTTGTTTATTGTACTCCAAGCAATTATCATTGTGATAAGTGTCTTGGAATAGGCTTAAATTGTAAGGGTTGTGTAGCACTCAAAGCTTTGAAGCAAGAGTGTTTGAATGTTACTTGACTAAAGCTGTGAAGCAGAGTCAAGTTAGTTGTGTACACCACTCAAAGCTGTGAAGCACGAGTGATTGTGTTACTTGATTAAAAAGCTGTGAAGCTTAATCAAGTGTGTGTTTTGAAGAGTGTCTTCAACAATTCTCAAGTCAAAATTGTTTATGTATCACTGCTGTGATTGAGGGGGAGTGAGTAGGAACTCAGGTTTAAGTTGTACTTAGATTAGAATTGCATTGGGTAGGTCTTAAGTGAAGGAGATAAATTGGTTGGTTTATTCCTGAATTAACATCTCTTATAGTGGATTCTCTCCCTGGCTTGGTAGCCCCCAGAGTAGGTGTTGTTGCACACTGAACTGGGTAAACAATTGACTGTGTTATTTACTGCTTTTGTATTTACTGTCATATAGTAAGTCAGATACGGTGTCATAACATTGGACGTGACATTGAGTATCTGTAGCCAGAATTTTCAATTGGCATCAGAGCAGGCACCCTGCCTGTATTACTGGGTGAGATCTAGGGATATCACTTTCTGGCACTATGGACAAAGAAGGAGTTTTTGGAAATAGACCACCCATTCTGGATGGAACTAATTATGACTACTGGAAACCTCGTATGATTGCCTTCCTAAAATCTCTGGACAAAAAGGCTTGGAGAGCTGCTGACAAAGGATGGATTCATCCCACCATACCTGAGGAAGATGGGACAATCAGTCTGAAGCCTGAGGAAGATTGGAGTAAAGAAGAAGATGAGCTAGCCCTGGGAAATTCCAAAGCTCTAAATGCCTTGTTTAATGGAATTGATAGAAATATTTTCAGATTAGTTCATCAATATGAACTGGCCAAGGAAGTTTGGGACACTCTCAAAACTACTCATGAGGGAACTTCCAAAGTAAAAATGTCAAGGCTTCAGATGTTGACCACTAAGTTTGAGAATCTAAAAATGATGGAAGATGAAACCATTCATGAGTTTCACATGAACATCTTGGAGATTGCCAACACCTCAGGAGCACTGGGAGAAAAAATGTCAGAAGAAAAACTGGTGAGGAAGATTCTCAGATCCTTGCCTAAAAGATTTGCAATGAAGGTGACTGCCATAGAGGAAGCCCAGGACATTAGCAAGTTGAAAGTAGATGAACTTATTGGGTCTCTTCAGACTTTTGAGATGGGAATCACTAATGATGATGTCAAAAAGAACAAGAGCATAGCACTTATATCCAACACTGATGTTGAAGAAAACATTTCAGAAGCTATAGCCATGCTAGGAAGACAGTTCAACAAACTCATCAAAAGAATAGATCCAAAGTCAAGGTCTAATGTTCATAACATTTCCTCTGACATTGACAGTTCCAGCAAAAGACCAAGGTCAGATGGGAAGGGAGTTCAAGGCAGAGGAATTCAATGCCATGGTTGTGAAGGATATGGGCATATTCGAGCTGAATGTCCTACCTTTCTTAAGAAACAAAAAGGAATGACAGTTACTTGGTCCGACTGTGATTCAGAAAGTAATTCTGAAGAAGAGACTGCCAAACGAGTTACTGCTTTAACTGGTGTTTGTACCTCTGAAAGTGATGAAGAGGTGACTTTTGAAGAACTGGCTGAAACATACAAGGAATTGTGTATCAGAAGTACTGAAGTCTGTGTGCAGAATAAGAAACAATCAAAACTCATCATAAAGATGGAGGCTGAAAAATGGGAAAACCTTGAAACTATAAGTCTTCTAGAAGGAGAAGTTCAATTACTGAACTCACAACTGGATCAAATGACAAAATCTGTCAAGATGTTGACAAATGGAACTGACAAATTGGAAGAGATCCTACAGATTGGACAAAATGTGGGAAATAAATCTGGTCTAGGATTTATGAAAGCAACGAAATCTGGTTCTGGTAGGCAAATGTCAAAACAGATGTCTCAACACAACTCTCGACATCAGGAACAGAAACATATGAGGAAAAGGTACCAAAGATGGAAATGTCATCATTGTGGTAGATATGGCCACATAAAGCGTTTCTGCTTCAGATTACATGGATACCCTAATCAGAATTCAGGTGTCAAACCTAAGTCTAAAAGGGTACCACATGCTCCTCAATGGAAGAAAAAGGCTACTGCACTGATAGCTCACACTTCCCTGAGGGTCTCTGCAAAAGAAGACTGGTATTTTGACAGTGGATGTTCCAGACATATGACTGGAATCAAGAACCTCCTCAATAATGTTAAGCCTCACACCACCAGTTTTGTGACCTTTGGAGATGGGGCTAAAGGTGAAATCAAAGGAGTTGGTGATTTGAACTGCCCTGGAGTTCCAAGTCTAAATGAAGTACTGCTGGTGAAAGGACTGACCGCTAATCTCATTAGTATCAGTCAACTGTGTGATCTAAGATTCAAGGTTAATTTCTCAAAATCTGAATGCCTTGTAATCAATGACAAACAAGAGATAGTAATGAAAGGAGTCAGATCCAAAGACAACTGTTACTTATGGGAGGCTGAGAACACTAATTTCTCATCTGTGTGTTGCATTGCAAAAGAAGAAAAAGAGGTGAAACTGTGGCACCAAAAACTTGGCCATCTTCACCTAAGGGGTATGAAGAGGATCATCTCCTTGGAGGCAGTCAGAGGGATTCCAAAACTGCTAATTGATGAAGGAAGAGTTTGCGGTGAATGTCAGGTGGGCAAGCAGACAAGGATGTCACATCCAAAGTCAAGACATCTGACCACCACTAAGGTTCTAGAACTCCTCCATATGGATCTGATGGGACCAATGCAAGTAGAAAGCCTTGGTGGTAAAAGATATGCCTATGTGGTTGTGGATGATTTTTCCAGATTCACCTGGATTAATTTCATTAGAGAAAAATCAGATGCATTTGAAGTCTTTAGAGAACTGTGCAAAAGAATTCAAAGAGAGAAGGAAGTATGTATTGTCAGAATCAGAAGTGATCATGGCAAGGAATTTGAAAACAGCAGGTTTGATGACTTCTGTGCTTCAGAAGGAATCAGTCATGAGTTTTCTTCTCCCATAACACCTCAGCAAAATGGAGTTGTGGAAAGAAAAAACAGGACCATACAAGAATCTGCCAGAGCAATGTTACATGCCAAAAAACTTCCTATGTATTTCTGGGCTGAAGCTATGAATACAGCTTGTTATGTTCATAACAGGGTCACCTTAAGAAAGGGAACCTCATCCACCATATATGAACTCTGGAAAGGAAGAAAACCAACTGTGAAGTACTTCCATGTGTTTGGCAGCAAATGCTATATCCTGTCTGATCGGGAACAGAGAAGAAAACTGGACTCCAAAAGTGATGAAGGCATATTTCTAGGATACTCCTCAAACAGCAGAGCTTATAGAGTATTCAACTCCAGAACCAAAACCATGATGGAATCAATAAATGTCATAATTGATGACTATCATGAAGAAACAGATGTTCCTTGTACTGTTGAGACATTCTTTGAGACTTCAACCCAACAGGATGATCTACCCAACTCCACCACAACAGAATCAGAATCAAAGGAAGCTAGCAAGACTCCTTCCATCAGAATTCAGAAGGATCATCCAAAAGAGCTCATCATAGGAGATCCTAATAGTGGAGTCATCACAAGATCAAGAGAAATCATCTCAAATTCTTGTTTTGTGTCCAAAATAGAACCAAGAAATGTCAAGGAAGCCTTGACTGATGAATATTGGATTGGTGCAATGCAAGATGAACTGAACCAATTCAAGCAGCATGAAGTTTGGGAACTGGTTCCTAGACCTGAAGGAACTAACATCATTGGGACAAAATGGATATTCAAGAACAAGTCAGATGCTGAAGGAGTTGTCACCAGAAATAAGGCGAGACTTGTTGCTCAAGGATACACCCAAGTTGAAGGGGTTGACTTTGATGAAACCTTTGCACCTGTAGCCAGGTTGGAATCAATCAGACTCTTGTTGTCAATTGCTTGTCTTCTGAAGTTCAAGTTATTTCAGATGGATGTGAAAAGTGCCTTTCTAAATGGGTACTTAAATGAGGAAGCTTATGTGGAACAACCTAAAGGTTTTGTGGATCCAACCCATCCTGATCATGTCTACAAATTGAGAAAAGCTCTATATGGGCTGAAACAAGCTCCTAGAGCATGGTATGACAGGTTAACAAAGTTTCTCTCAGACAAAGGCTACAGAAAAGGAGGCTTGGACAAAACTCTATTTGTCAAAACTGAAGGAGGGAAGTTGATGGTTGCCCAAATATATGTTGATGATATAGTGTTTGGCGGAATGTCAGAACATATGGTTAAACACTTTGCTGACCAGATGCAGGCTGAATTTGAAATGAGTCTCATGGGAGAACTAACTTATTTTCTTGGACTACAAGTCTCACAGATGGAGGACTCAATCTTCTTATCTCAAAGCAAGTATGCTAAGAATATCGTAAAGAAGTTTGGTATGGAGAATGCAAGTCACAAAAGGACTCCTGCTCCTACTCATCTAAAGCTCTCCAAAGATTCAAGTGGGGTTAAGGTGGATCAAAGTCTGTACAGAAGCATGATAGGAAGCCTGTTGTACTTAACTGCCAGCAGACCTGATATTGCCTTTGCAGTTGGAGTTTGTGCTAGATACCAAGCTGATCCCAAAGTCAGTCATATCAATCAAGTGAAGAGAATTTTGAAGTATGTAAGTGGTACTTACAACTATGGATTGTTGTATACTCATGGCTGTGAACCGACTCTGACTGGCTACTGTGATGCTGATTGGGCTGGTAGTGCTGATGATAGAAAAAGCACCTCTGGAGGATGTTTCTTTTTGGGAAGTAATCTGGTTTCCTGGTTCAGCAAGAAACAGAATTGTGTGTCTCTTTCCACCGCTGAAGCTGAATATATTGCAGCTGGCAGTAGCTGCTCTCAAATGTTATGGATGAAACAGATGCTCACTGAGTATAACGTCACACAAGATGTTATGACATTATACTGTGACAATCTGAGTACAATCAACATATCCAAGAATCCCATTCAGCATAGCAGGACCAAACATATTGACATACGACATCACTTTATTAGAGACCTTGTAGAAGAAAAGACCATCAAATTGGAACATGTTGCCACTGAGCTACAGCTGGCTGACATTTTTACCAAGGCTTTGGATGCAAATCAATTTGAAAACTTAAGGGGTAAGCTGGGTATTTGCCAACATGAGGAATTGTAGCAATTAATTTTGCTTAAAACAAAGACCAAAGGACTTATGCCTGTTCTGATTGGTTTAAAATTGTATTTTCTCATTTCCTACAACTGTTTTAAGAAGTTGAATAGGCACTCCTTTGCTTTGTTCCTCTCTCGTCTTCTCATCAATCAGGAATTTCTTCCCATTTGCTGTTTGTCCTTCAAAACTGACAAAATGTCTCAAACGCCATCATCATCCAATACGACCATCTCAACCTCTTCATCTGATCAAGATTCTGGGACAATCTCTTCCTGTCTGGACTCTGATGTTCTGGAGATCTGTTCTCATAGAATTAACTCCACCAAGGCCAAAGAGGTGAGAACAAGACATACAGGTAATCCATCTCATCCTTCCTCTTCAGTACCCCCTGAAATTGCAAATAGGGAAGGGACAGCCTATGTTAATCAAGCAATAGCAAAAATTGTTTCCCGAATTCTGAACGAGAACCACTCAGTTCCTGGCATTTCTGTTCCTCTGAACCAAGAAAACTCAAATGCTGAAACAAATCCAAATGTCTCTAAGAATGTTGAAACATCAAACAAAGAGAGAAATGCTGACATTACTCACAAGAAAAGAAAGAAGCCTGAATCCTCTGAGTCTGATGACAGTGCTTGAAGGATGATTGTTGCTTGGTGGTGTTACTGGTGGAGTTTGGAAGTATGTTCTGCTGTTTTGTCTTGGATAACTGTATAACTTTATAAACATGTAATCTTTGGCCCATTTGTGGCTAAAGTGGGGGAGAATATTTTTGACTATATTTTTCTGCTGTCACTTATTTCTGCTGCTATCTATCTATCTCTGATTGTTTAGGGACTTTAGCCAAAAATCTGCCAAAGGGGGAGTTTGTAGGTGTTTAGGTATTGGCTTGCATTTTTGGTAAATTCCAAGTGTATGTGTGAATGTCATGACTGATGTCATAACATTCTAGTTCAGGTTGTACTAACTCTTTAGGTACATATGCAGAAAAATATTGTAACTCAAATACTGATGTTTATAAGTGTGTATCTGAGCATGTTTGCAAAATGATCACATTTAGCTAATCAGTAGACAGGTTTTCTCAGATGTCATAACAGATGTTATGACATCCTGTTCTGAACTAGCAGGATTACAGGATTGGATAAGTCTGAGTTTTTTCAGGAAATAACTCAGTCCTTCCTAAACAGAATCCTGCGTTTTCTGAGGAGTAACCTCGCTCAATCCTAACCTGATCAACAAAGTACTGTGACCTGGTCTTTAGGTCAAAAGGAATCAACCCTAGGTTTTTGGAAACCCTAACTGAAGTTGCAGCTGCTATATATTCAACAGAGCTGCGGTTTTTGAAGTTATCCCTGCTGATTGATTAGAAGATCAAGTTTGTAATCTGTATAGATTTGTTTATTGTACTCCAAGCAATTATCATTGTGATAAGTGTCTTGGAATAGGCTTAAATTGTAAGGGTTGTGTAGCACTCAAAGCTTTGAAGCAAGAGTGTTTGAATGTTACTTGACTAAAGCTGTGAAGCAGAGTCAAGTTAGTTGTGTACACCACTCAAAGCTGTGAAGCACGAGTGGTTGTGTTACTTGATTAAAAAGCTGTGAAGCTTAATCAAGTGTGTGTTTTGAAGAGTGTCTTCAACAATTCTCAAGTCAAAATTGTTTATGTATCACTGCTGTGATTGAGGGGGAGTGAGTAGGAACTCAGGTTTAAGTTGTACTTAGATTAGAATTGCATTGGGTAGGTCTTAAGTGAAGGAGATAAACTGGTTGGTTTATTCCTGAATTAACATCTCTTATAGTGGATTCTCTCCCTGGCTTGGTAGCCCCCAGAGTAGGTGTTGTTGCACACTGAACTGGGTAAACAATTGACTGTGTTATTTACTGCTTTTGTATTTACTGTCATATAGTAAGTCAGATACGGTGTCATAACATTGGACGTGACATTGAGTATCTGTAGCCAGAATTTTCAAACAGCATAGAAATTCGCACGACGAATGCCTAATGAACAAGAGTATCTCCAATCAAGGGGCAGACAAGATCATTGTCCATCATCTGGGGCAATCCAATCAAGATTCGGAGAATCTCTCAAAGGCCAAATAGCCTGGGGCAAATCTCCGCCTGAGTCACTTGGGGCACTCCAGCAACGAATCTTGCCTAATCAGACATCTTCTGGTAGCAGGGCAACCAAACACTTCTAACAGGGGCAACTCCCTATATTCTGAGAGCGTGGACATAGTCAAAAAAATACTACGCAAAATCAAAGACCCGCTAGGTTGACATACCTAGGCAAAAATAAGGGCTTCCCGGCGAACCAAAAGGGTTCGGGCAAATGAAGGGATGAAATAAAAAAATCTGTACACCCGGCAAGTCGAAAACCTGAAAAGGCGGCTTGGGCAAAAATGGGTATCCCGGTGGACTGAAAACCTGAAAGGGCGGTCCAGGCAAAAATTAGGGATTAAAGCGTATGACTATGTCCTGCCATCTGTCTTCCAGAAGAAGGTTTGTCCATTGACGACTATCCGCATCCCACATGTGCCTCCCCCATAGAAACAGGGGCAATAAAGAGTGGTCTAAGCAATCTGATTGTTCTATCCTCCAAAATATCAGGGTAGGTTCCGTTGAAGAACATAACCAATACAGTTCAATATTTCCCCAGAAGAGTACAATCCAGCTTCCCCAGGAAAGTTGGAATTTATCTCCCCAAGCAGTAAGCTTATCCCCAGTAAGTACGGAAGCTTACCCTCGCAGAACATGAACGCGTCGTCCGGCTTTATTTAAAGAGTTATTTCCGTAACAGGATATAACTGGGTTATCCTCAGCCAAAAGCCACGGAAAAATCGTCGTCGACAGAATCTTCTTATCCCCAGCGAAGTCCATCAACGCTTCCAACAACAAAGATATCCTCAGTAAGTTATCATCAACAATTCAGCAAAGCATCTCTATCCCCACAGAGTATTGCTTCCCAGCATGATCGCTAGGATATCTTCTTCCCCCTGCAGAATCTTCCATTTGCCAAGATTGTTCCGCAACGGAGTCATCTTCTCCTACCGGTATTCTTGCAGTTATCATCCCCAGTGGAAGCAAAATCTATTCCTCAACATCAGCCCAGGATACGACTTCCCGGCACCCGTCAAGGATTTATTTTCTTAATATACATTCATAAACATCACATCTTCATACATTATAGCATGCATAGGCATCATACTACACGAATCTCATTGATTTTGAAGACATACAGTTCATGCATCATGATTTTGCATACAATTATGTTTTGCCTTTTCAGGAAAAAGATCAATACCAAAATGATTACTATCAACTATCGCAATTCTTTCTAGATATAGTTTCAGATATGACCTAGATATGGCGACGTTCTGATACTGCTTCCAGATTTCCTTCTCGATATAGTTTCAGATATGACCCAGATATGGCGACGTTCTGATACTGCTTCCAGATTTCCTTCTCGATATAGTTTCAGATATGACCTAGATATGGCGACGTTCTGATACTGCTTCCAGATTTCCTTCTCGATATAGTTTCAGATATGACCTAGATATGGCGACGTTCTGATACTGCTTCCAGATTTCCTTCTCGATATAGTTTCAGATATGACCCAGATATGGCGACGTTCTGATACTGCTTCCAGATTTCCTTCTCGATATAGTTTCAGATATGACCCAGAGATGGTGACGTTCTGATACTGCTTCCAGATTTCCTTCTAGATATAGTTTCGGATATGATCCAGAGATGGTGACGTTCTGATACTGCTTCCAGATTTCCTTCTAGATATAGTTTCGGATATGACCAGAGATGGTGACGTTCTGATACTGCTTCCAGATATCCTTCCAGATATAGTTTCAGATGTAAACCAGATATGGTGACGTTCTGATGCTGCTTCCAGAAGTCCTTTTTCAGATGTTTCCCTCTCCGACAATGAGTGTGAGGTGATAGTCTCTTATGGTCCCCTCTCCGGCAAGTGCGTGAGGTGGTAATTCCTTTTTCAGATGTTTCCCTCTCCGACGATGAGTGTGAGGTGATAGTCTCCTATGGTTCCCTCTCCAACGGCGTGTGAGGTGGTAAGTCCTTTCTTCAGATGTTTCCCTCTCCGACGATGAGTGTGAGATGATAGTCTCTTATGGTCCCCTCTCCGGCAAGTGCGTGAGGTGGTAATTCCTTTTTCAGATGTTTCCCTCTCCGACGATGAGTGTGAGGTGATAGTCTCTTATGGTCCCCTCTCCGACAAGTGCGTGAGGTGGTAAGTCCTTTTCAGATGTTTCCCTCTCCGACGATGAGTGTGAGGTGACAGTCTCCCATGTTTCCCTCTCCGACGGTGTGTGAGGTGACAATTCCTTTTCCTATGATTCCCTCTCCGACGGCGAGTGAGGTGAGTCCCTTTCAGCTTATAATGGCCTATGGTTCTCTTCCCGATACTGCGAAGATAATAATTCCCATCAAGATTTTCTCAACGAGCGTTGTTGAAGTTAAAATCACCCAAGGTTCTCTTATCATTCATGCTAAGGCAGTAACCATCCCTGGTTCTTTCATCGCTGTTTGAAGCCCCAGACTCAGCTCCTGTAACCAGTCAGGACATGTCTATACCAAGCATCTAAAAAAACAACTCCTGCGACGTGTCAGGTACTCATTTTCTCTTTTGCAGGTATGCAGGTTCTAGCTAAGGAATCTCTTATGCGATCAACATCCAGATGGCATCTATAAGCCCATCATCCTATCTAGCGACCTCTAAATGGCATCTATAAGCCCATTCCATCATCACTGCAACTATGTGAGCGCAAATTTCTGGGCACTCTAGTGTCCAATCATCTTCTACCCTCGGATTACGAAAGGCACGTCCGCCAATCTGCATCCTCAGGTCTAAGAAGATTGAACAGGGGCAACTGTTGTACCCCAAAATTTGCCCTCCCATATTCTTCAAGAAATTGCCAAGCCAAGTCACAAAATTCCCCTCAAGGTTTGTGCAGTGCAACTGTCTCCTATACAGTCAAAACTAGGGTTTGTGTTCTGATCAAGAGAATGAAGTTTTCAAAGGCCCAATCAAGTCTCATATGCCTACAAATATGGCCAAGCATCTTCATACAAAGTTTCAAGGCATTCAGCTCAAAATTGCACAGTCAAAACCCTAAATTGCACTACAGTCAACTGTAGGGGCAAAATGGTCATTTGGCAGTCAAAAGTTCAAATTTTTGGCCAACATATCATTTTGAAGCCACAAACATCATTTGATCAATGCTTGATCATGATTCTCAAAATTTGGCTCAGAAATCATCAAGATGCAAAAGTTTCCTTATTTGGACAGCTGAAAAAGTCAACTGAAATTGACCAGGGCATAACTTTCACATGGATTATCAGAAAAATTCCATCCAAAGCTCATTTTGAAGAGAAAGACATTTCCTACAATTCATCTTCATATTCCAAGTCCAAGAAACGCTCTCACAAAAAGTTATCAATTTCAACATTATAGGTCATTTTCAAAAGTCAACAAAAAGGGACTTTAAGTTAAAGGCCATAACTTGAGATTGGTAAATCAAAATGACATGGGACCAAAGGCATTGGTTAGAGGACTCAAAGAACTTTCCAAAATGTCCAAGAACATGTGAAAAGCTTAAAAATTGAGCAAGTTATGCCTTGTGGAAGTTGGGAAATTTTTAGGAATTTTGAAAAGTCAACATTGATGCAAATGGTCTAAAATTGCTAATGGGCCTATTTTTCTTCCATGATTCATCATTCCAAGCCTATGCACGACCATTTGGCCCAAAGGGAAGCATTTTCTCATTTTTTATTTATTTATTTGAATTTTTATTTATATTAATTCAATTAAATCAATTAAATATGTGAAAAATATCTAAATGAACCAAACAAATCTTTTTGTACACATTTCAAGGTCAATATTTCGTGCACATGCTAATTAGGCAAGTTTTGGTTTGATTTGAGCATGATTGAACAAAGAACACATGAAAAAAGATTCAAAAAGATCCTTGAAATCAAATACTCAAAATTCATAATTATGAGAGATTGGATTGAGTTTTTTAACCTAATAGCTTTGCTACATATTCAGGAATCAAACCCTAATGCTAGGACACTAAAGGCTGCGCCGAAAATACCATAGCAAACTTGGAAAATTGTCAAGAAAGTTCAAAACTGAAATCAACTTTTTAGGTCCATCCAAGCCCTAAAAACTATTCCATCAGCTTCCTTGAAGGTCCCTGATCAGATTCCAACCACAAGCATCCTTCAGAACTCCACGAATTGGTATATTGCACACGAACTGCATCAAAGAAAATTCATATTTGTATACCATATTCCATGCGTTATTTCTGAAATTTAGTCATTAATTCATGCTCATGATGATGTTTTGATGCTAACCAACCCATTCAATTGCATTTTTGTGCCGTATATACGAATCTGCCATGTTTAAATGTTAGGGTTTGCAGAGCTTGAAATTGGGGTTTTTTACCCAAGGCAAAATTAGGACTCAGGAGTAATACCATTGGCATGAGCACATCCAGACGAAGAAATCCCAACCCTCGCGCCTAATTTATGTTTAGAATTGAGCTATTCGCTATTTTCTCCAAAACGGCCTAATACCACGCGTGCAAAACTGTTGCCTTTGAGTTTGTGTTACAGGGGACGTGAAGAAGACGACATCGTGTCAATCAGTGATTCGTTGGTTTGAATTTGGCGCGTTTCTCTCCACTAAAGCGTTGTGTCCATTTATATTATTTATTTGATATTATATGTTAAACGTAATCAAACTGGCGTAGTGGCACAGGTGTTGAGCTTGTAATGTCCAAGACCTGGGTTCGAGTCCCAGGTCTGTATAACTTTCTATATTATTTTTCCATAGTGTTTCCCATGCAGCTTCAGTGACGTAGACGTACCATATGCCTCAACATCCAGAGAGCCACGCGTCTAGCTGCTTCAAATCAACGGCATGGATCTGAAGAACACGCTACACTCAGGTCAATTGTTCCATACGCTTGGACAAAAGTCAAACAGGCCATGTCTTATTGGGCCAGAATTTCACTAATTTGACCTCCATATTGGGACAGAAAACCCCCTGGTTTGCCTTCATTATTTTTCTCCTATTCTTTCTTTAATTCTTATTTTTATTTTTATTGCTGTTTATTTAACCAATTATTTTTTTTACAAAATATAAAAACTTCATTAAAAAATCAGAAAAGACCAAAAAATAATAAATATTTTTATTGTAATTATTTTCTTGTAAATAAATTAACATGTAATTATTTAGTTTTAATTAGGATTTTTGCAAGTTTAATTCTTTTTAATAAATCTAAAAAAGGTAGAATTAGGTTTAATTAACAATTTCCATTCCTTTTAATTTTTCCTTTTTATCATAATATTATTATTTATTTATTTTCATAATTAAATTGTATATAAATAATTTAGGTTTAAATTAGGTTAAAAATTCAATATTTTTCTTAATAACTTAAAAATAATTAGAATTAGGTTTAACATTCCATTTTAATTTTAATTAATTCTTTTTTCTCCTTAAATCCTAAAAAACACAAAATACCAAAAACATTTGACTTTAATTTCAACCCTTCATTAACTTTAAATTTTTTGCAAAAGGGTCCAACGCCCATGTTCGTAATTTATTTAATTTCGCGCATTTATTTTATGTCGTTTATTATAATTATGTAATTCTCCCAAAGCGTTGTAACGATTTTATTTCTCGCACTTTTATTTTATTGCTTTATTTATTTTCCGTCAACTCGGGTCCGGTTTAATTTTGGCGATGTGGACCCGCGCCGTTTGTAATAGTTTAGATTTATTTTCCCGCAAATATTAACTGTTAATAATAAGCATGCAAGAATGAATGGACTTAAAATAAAATCAAGCGTAGATCACAACAAACATGACAAGACAAATATCAATGAAAACGACACATGAATCGCACACACCACCCCTAGGGTACGCCTCACTGTTGCCTCGAAAGGTGATCGTCGAGTAGAGGATGTCTTAGTAAGTCCTCATGATCCGGGAACCTGGCATGAGGGTAGCTTCTAAGGTGTCTTCCCATTGCTTTGGTGATCACCATGTCCCTACAAACTCGAATTGACCCGAACACCTCCAACGGTGGTGCTACCTACCTCTCAATGGTGGGATGGCACTACTTTAAAGGACATTTACACAGACGAATTCCTTAGGGTAGGTAGGTTCTCGTAGATACTTGCTCTAATTTCAAAACAAAATCAAAAATACTTTTCACACCAACACATTTTCAAAAAGCTTTCGAAAGCAATTTTTCAAACACTCTTGAGGACCGATACAAGAGTCGAACTGGAATTTTCAAAAAAAACTTTTTAAAACCCACAGTTGAAAAGCAAACAAGCCATTTTTGAAAACACAAATGAGCAAGCATCTAAGAGCCCATGGATAACCATGGATAGAAAGGGTGCTAGCACCTTCCCTTTCTATAACCTACCTCCCGAACCGAGAGCAATCTCTTTAAGGAATTTTTCTGTGCTTTTGTCCTTTCCATTTGGAGAAAATAAAAGACGGTGGCGACTCTTGCTTCCGCGACATTTCGCGAACCAGCGTTAAACAGTCAGTTCCAGATCCACCGATCACAGTGAGCCTTTGACCCTTGAAGAAGGATTCTCTGTAACATGGAGTTCCTTCAATCAAGCTACCGGATTCAAATTCTAACAATTTTTCTTGGCTACCCCGCGAGGTCCTTGAAAACATTGCATGCATGTCATACACATCATTACAGGTATCTTTGTTGCAGGTTACTTACCCTTCCCGCTGTTTATTTCAGCAATGGCTTTCCAACCAGACAACCAGGATCTTCTGGCTCAAGAGACTCGGTTCGGGGAAATCCTCCTGAATTTATCTAAGGGGCAGGAGGAGCTAAGGACACTTCTCATGGGGACCTTTGTCAGGAACGGTGCTGAGGATGAAAGGCTGAAACACCTACAAGCTGAGGTGGATGCATTGAAAGCCCAAATGCTGGGGCAGAGGAATTCCATTCAAGGTTTAGCTCAAAGACAAGATGAGCTCCGGTTTCTCGTCAACCAACTGCTTCAGGGTAACCAACTGGGGCAAACATCTAAGGGTAAAAAGCCAGCCATCGTTCGACCGTCTTTGAGACAAAGAAGCAAGGAGAAAGTTCCTCATATGGCCCCAGTATCACCAATTCAGTATCAACCTCACCAGCTTCAGCCAGGCGAGCCCAAAAGACAATTCACCCAACTCAACACGTCGCTGTCCCAAGCTTTGCAACACCTGTTGAAGTTGAATCTGGTGACGTTGATAGGACCTCACCCTAATCCTAAGACTTCTTCACCCAACTATAATCCTGAAGCCAGGTGCGCATACCATTCTAACAGCCCGGGGCATGATACTGATGACTGTTGGAAGTTGAGGTACAAAATCCAAAGCCTGATTGATGAAGGAGCTGTGGAATTCACCCCAGATGGTCAGGTCGAGTTCTTCTACTATCCCTGCGAGGTTCACCATTTGAAGTAACAAGCCCTGAGGCTAGAAGACTTCTGTTTATTAGAATTTTCAAGTTGTAATTTTCTTTTGATTGTTCAAACATTTACTCATTGTTAAAACATTGTTATTTCATTAATGCATCGCTTATGTCTATTTTGAATCAATATATTCGTATTCACTATACGCAAATTATTTTCATATTTTTTCTGATAATCAACTCTCAATCAATAATTCTAAGCCTCTTGAGGGAGGATGACGAAAACGATACCACAATGTACAGTATGCTTTTGAACAGACCCCGCTGATGAGGTACAGGCATTGTTTCAATTCCTAAACACTGGATTTATAAGGAAGATAATCCCTCGTCAACCCCTCTGAGCCAAAGAAGTAGGAGTTTTTCTTTTCGAAATTTAAAACCCTTAATCATAACCTGGGGCAGGGTAGTCTCTCAGTTGATCCAAGTGCATAACGAATGGCACCAAAGAGGTCCTTACAAAACAAAAGACAGTGATGGTTCCGAACAATCATACAAATAGGCAGTCATTATATCTCAAAAAAATAAAAACCCATTAAGTCAAAACCTATGAAGGAGACTTACAAAACTGGGGCATCCCGCTGACTGTAATCACAAAAGAAACAGTTCAGGCAAAAAAAAAATAGGGATAATAAAAAAAAAAAAGAGGTCACACAAACCCTCAACAAAAAGAAATGACTGCCCATTCAGAATAAATCATCATTATCTGAACCATCATTGGTATATCAGAGCAAAGACTCAAACAAGGTCTAACGCACGATCAGCTGAGTTTAGGTTTGAAGAACATCACGAAGAGCGGGTGGGTACAATTAAATTTGATCCTTTATCCTTTGTTTCTTGAACCGTGAACCAAGCCACGTTATGACCCTTAAAAGTCCTAGCTGAAGCATGGGTTAGTTCGAAAGCATAATGTTACGAAAGGTATCCTGACTCCTTAAAGCTTACGGTAAATACGGAGTTGACATCACGTTTTACAAACATTCATTTGTTTTATGAAAGAGAATGCATTTTCAAAATCTTCAAAACAGACATAAGCTTTGCATTTTTAACATAACTTTGTTTGCATATGACTTTTTGTTTGAACAGCATAGAAGTTCGCACGACGAATGCCTAATGAACAGAAGTACCTCCAATCAAGGGGCACAACATGATCATGGTCCAATCATCTGGGGCAGTCCAATCAAGATTCGGAGAATCTCTCAAAGGCCAAATAGCCTGGGGCAAATCTCCGCCTAAGTCACTTGGGGCATTTCAACAACGAATCTTGCACGATCAGACATCTTCTGGTAACATGGCAACATAAACAGCCAGGGGCACCTCCCTGTATTCTAAGAACATGGACATAGTCGAAAGAATACTACGCATAATCAAAGACCCGCTAGGTTGACATACCTAGGCAAAAATTAGGGCTTCCCGGCGAACCAAAAGGGTTCGGGCAAAATGAAGGGATGAAATGAAAAAATCTGTACACCCGGCAAGTCGAAAACCTGAAAAGGCGGCTTGGGCAAAAATGGGTATCCCGGTGGACTGAAAACCCGAAAGGGCGGTCCAGGCAAAAGTTAGGGATTAAAGCGTACGACTATGTCCTGTCATCTTATCATCTGCCTACCTGAAGAATGTTTGACCCTCAACAATTATCGGCATCCCACATGTGTCTCCTCCATAGAAACAGGGGCAATAACGGGTGGTTTAAGCAATCTGAGTATTTCTGTCCTCCAAGATATCAGGGTAAGTTCCGTTGAAGAACATAACCAATACAGTTCAATACCTCCCCAGGAGAGTCCAATCCAGCTTCCCCAGGAAAGTTGGAGTCCATATCCCCAAGCAGTAAGCTTATCCCCAGTAAATTCTGGAAGCTTATCCCCTCGCAGAACACGAACGCGTCGTCCGGCTTGATTTAAAGAGTTATTTCCTCAGCAGGATATAACTGGGTTATCCTCAGCCAAAAGCCGCGGAAAGATCGTCGTCGACACAAGTCTTCTTATCCCCAGCGAAGTCTATCAACACTTCCGGCACAACAAGGATATCCTCAGCAAGTTATCAACAATTCAGCAAGGCATCTCTATCCCCACAGAGTACTGCTTCCCAGCATGGTCGTCAGAGTATCTTTTCTCCCCGCAGAATCTTTCATTTGCCAAGTTTATCCCGCAACGGAGTCATCTTCTCCTACCGGTATTCTTGCAGTTATCATCCCCAGCGGACGCAAAATCTATTCTTCAACATCAGCCCAGGAGTGACTTCCCGGCACCCGTCAAGGATTTATTTTCTTAAACAAAAATACATTCATAAACATCATATCTTCATACATTATAGCATGCATATGCATCATACTACACGAATCTCATTAATTTTGAAGACATACAGTTCACGCATCATGATTTTGCATACAATTATGTTTTGTCTTTTCAGGAAAAAGATCAATACAAAAATGATTACTATCAACTAACGCAATTCTTTCTAGATATAGTTTCAGATATGACCCAGATATGGTGACGTTCTGATACTGCTTCCAGATTTCCTTCTAGATATAGTTTCAGATATGATCCAGATATGGTGACGTTCTGATACTGCTTCCAGATTTCCTTCTAGATATAGTTTCAGATATGATCCAGATATGGTGACGTTCTGATGCTGCTTCCAGATTTCCTTCTAGATATAGTTTCAGATATGATCCAGATATGGTGACGTTCTGATACTGCTTCCAGTGTTCCTTCTAGATATAGTTTCAGATATGACCCATATATGGTGACGTTCTGATACTACTTCCAGATTTCCTTCTAGATATAGTTTCAGATATGATCCAGATATGGTGACGTTCTGATGCTGCTTCCAGATTTCCTTCTAGATATAGTTTCAGATATGATCCAGATATGGTGACGTTCTGATACTGCTTCCAGAGTTCCTTCTAGATATAGTTTCAGATATGACCCAGATATGGTGACGTTCTGATACTGCTTCCAGATTTCCTTCTAGATATAGTTTCAGATATGATCCAGATATGGTGACGTTCTGATGCTGCTTCCAGATTTCCTTCTAGATATAGTTTCAGATATGATCCAGATATGGTGACGTTCTGTTACTGCTTCCAGATTTCCTTCCAGATATAGTTTCAGATGTAAACCAGATATGGTGACGTTCTGTTACTGCTTCCAGATTTCCTTCCAGATATAGTTTCAGATGTAAACCAGATATGGTGACGTTCTGATACTGCTTCCCGATTTCCTTCCAGATATAGTTTCAGATATGACCCAGAGATGGTGACGTTCTGATACTGCTTCCAGATTTCCTTCCAAATATAGTTTCAGATGTAAACCAGATATGGTGACGTTTTGACACTTATTCCAGTTGAAGACATTTCAAGACCCAGACCAGTTCAGTTAATCGACCCTAAGATTCTATGTTGTTATCCCGTCCAAGGCCTTCTCTAGTCCAGCTAAATCGACTCCCAACAGATTTTTCTGATAAAGACTCAGTAGAAGTTATCCCAGATTATAATTCCTTTTCAGATGGTTCCCTCTCCGACGGTGAGTGAGGTGGTAATCCCTTTTTCAGATGTTTCCCTCTCCGACGGTGAGTGTGAGGTGATATTCTCCTATGGTTCCCTCTTCGACGGCGAGTGAGGTGGTAATCCCTTTTTCAGATGTTTCCCTCTCTGACGGTGAGTGTGAGGTGATAGTCTCCTATGGTTCCCTCCCCGACGGTGAGTGAGGTGACAATTCCTTTTCCTATGATTCCCTCTCCGACGGCGAGTGAGGTGATTCCCTTTCAGATTATAATGGCCTATGGTTCTCGTTCCGATCCTGCGAAGATGGTATTTCCCACCAAGATTTTCTCAACGAGCATTGTTGAAGTTAAAGTCGCCCAAGGTTCTCTTACCATTCATGCTAAGGCAGTAACCATACCTGGTTCATTCATCATCGTTTGAAGCTCCAAACCCATCTCCTGTAACCAGTCAGGACACATTTATACAAAGCATCTGAAAACCAGCTCCTGCAACGTGTCAGGTACTTTTTTTCTTTTGCAGGTATGCAGGTTCTCGCTAAGGAATCTCTTATGCGATCAATATCCAGATGGCATCTATAAGCCCATCATCCTATTCATCGAACTCTAAATGGCATTGTGATCGGTGGATCTGGAACTGACTGTTTAACGCTGGTTCGCGAAATGTCGCGGAAGCAAGAGTCGCCACCGTCTTTTATTTTCTCCAATAGGAAAGGACAAAAGCACAGAAAAATTCCTTTAAAGAGATTGCTCTCGGTTCGGGAGGTAGATTATAGAAAGGGAAGGTGTTAGCACCCTTTCTATCCATGGTTATCCATGGGCTCTTAGATACTTGCTCATCTGTGTTTTCAAATTGTTTGTTTGCTTTTCAATGTGGGTTTAAAAAAGTTTCTTTGAAAAATTTCAGTTCGACTCGTACGTCAGAGTGTTTGAAAAGTTTGCTTTGAAAGCTTTTGAAAATGTGTCAGTGTGAAAAGTCTTTTTGAGTTTGTTTTGAGCTTAGAGCAAGTATCCTTGAGAACCTACCTACCCTAAGGAATTCGTCTGTGTAAATGTCCTTTAAAGTAGTGCCATCCCACCATTGAGAGGTAGGTAGCACCACCGTTGGAGGTGTTCGGGTCAATTCGAGGTTCGGGACATGGTGATCACCAGAGCAATGGGAAGACACCTTAGAAGCTACCCTCATGCCAGGTTCCCGGATCATGAGGACTTACTAAGACATCCTCTACTCGACGATCACCTTTCGAAAGGCAACAGTGAGGCGTACCCTAGGGGTGGTGTGTGCGAATTGTGTGTCATGTTTCAGTTATTTGTCTTGTCATGTTTGTCGTGTTCTACGCTTGATTTTAATTAGGACATTCATTCTTTCATGCTTGATTAACAGTTAATATTTGCGGAAAAATAAATCTAAGGCTATTACAATGGCGCGGGTCCACATCGCCAAAATTAAACCGGACCCGATTTAGCGGAGAAATAAATAAAGCGATAAAAGTGCGATAAATAAATGTACATGGCCTTGGGAGAGATACAGGATTATGATAAGCAATAAAGTAAACGCGCAAAAAGAAAATAATTAAAGCAAAACTAGGGCGTTGGACCCTTCTTACAAAAATTAAATTACAAGAATTAATTAATTAGAATTAAATAGGGAATTAGAATTAAAAAAGAAAATGTTTTTTAGATTTTTTATGTTTTTTTATTTATTAAAAGAAGAAAAAGAGTTAATTGAAATTAAACTATAAGGCAATCCCTAAT
The DNA here is from genome assembly GCA_948472305.1 of Vicia faba. Lineage (NCBI taxonomy): Eukaryota > Viridiplantae > Streptophyta > Magnoliopsida > Fabales > Fabaceae > Vicia > Vicia faba. Next base: position 580,814,001 of record OX451736.1, on the reverse strand, counting down.
TCTAATGTTTTTTTATTTATTATGAAAGAATTAATTTTTAACCTAAATTCTTTATGTACAATTTTTAATTATAAAAATAACTAAATAATATTATTATTCTAAAAAAAGGAAAAAATATTAAAAGGAATAAAAAAAATATCAATTAACCTAATTCTATTTTTGTTGGATTTTGTTATGGAAAAAATATAAATTAAACCTAATTTGAAACTAGTTTATTTACATGCTAATAAAATAATTATAATAAAATAGGTGTTATTTTTTTGGTCTTTTTCTGATTTTTATAATGTTTTTATATTTTATAGAAAAAATAAATTAATTGAATTAAGACAATAAAATAAATAAAACAACAAAAATAAAAGTGAGAAGAAAAATATAAAATGCAAACCAGGGTGGGGTGTTGCCCCAAATAAGGAGGTTCAGGCCTGGAAATTCTGGCCCAATAAGCTGGAAACTGGTTGACTTTCTTGGATCATGTGTCACACGTTGGACTATGGTACATGATGCTCTCCCAATCCCTGCCCTTGGCTTGATCTTATGAGACGCGTGGCTGCATGATTTTTGAATGTGCATGGTGTACTGGCATAATAGCGCTGCATATGAACAATTATTGAAAAATAATATTGAACGTTTGCCAGACCTGGGACTTGAACCCAGGTCTTGAAGGTTACAAGCGTAGCATGTTACCAACTGAACCAAGCGCATTTAGTTAACATATAATAAACAATAAACAATATAATAATAACGCGTTAGTGCTTTGGAATTTCGCGCGAAATTCAAATGGATCAATCGTGGCTTGACACGCCATCTTCTTCCTCACCACCCCTGTAACATAGAACACTATGGGAGCGGTTTTTATAGCGTTGCCAAAAGGTGTCTACTGAAAAATAGCGATTAGAACCATGGGCATCATAAATTGTTCGCGAGGGTTCAGACATCTTCGTCTTAACCTGCTCAATTCAACCATGCTACTCACGAGCCACAATTTTTCCTCTATGCAAAAACCCCAAATTTGAAACCTGCAAGACCTAAAAATCGCGCATGGCAAATCCTTGTAGACAGCATGAAAGTCAAATTAAATATGATGATTAGCTTTAAAACACCATTATAAACAAGAATCCATAGAGAAAAATGCAAAAGGATGCTTAATTTATGCTATGCGAATTCAGAAATTTCAAGGTTCAGTCTGAGTTCTTGGTACCAATTCAAGGCCTTTTTGTTGATGTTAATGATGGAGGAACGTTCAATGATGTCTCAGAATGATGATGGAATGAAAATTTGTGCTTGAATCGCCCTTGAAACTAGATTTCAGTCTTGAGTTTTTTGTGAAAAATTTCAATATGCAATGCTTGTTTTGGGCGCAGCTTGCAGTCTTCTTTGCTTAGGGTTATGTTCTGAATCATATAGTGAGGCTTCTAGGTCAACAAAAACCAACAAAATCCCATCAATTCATTATTTGAAGATTTGATTTGCTTAATATCTTTTCCAATCTTTTTTCATGTTGTTTTTGTTCAATCATGATCAAAACTTATCAAAACTTGCCATAATCAATTAAGCACGAAATATTGAGATTAGAATGTGCATAAAAAGATTTTTTAGGTTAGGTTTATATTTTTCATGTATTAAAATGATTTAAATGAATATAAATTAATATAAATTCAAATAAATAATTAAAAAATATGAAAACACTTCCCTTTGGGCCTAATGGTCGTGCATAGGCTTGGCATGAGGAAACTTGGAAGAAAAATGGGCCCATTTGCATTTTTAGGCCTTTTGCATCATTGTTGACTTTTCAAAATTCCTAAACATTTCCCAACTTCCACAAGGCATAACTTGGTCAATTTTTAAGCTTTTCACATGTTCTTGGACATTTTGGAAAGGTCTTTGAGTCCTTTAACCAATGCCTTTGGTCCCATGTCATTTTGATTTACCAATCTCAAGTTATGGCCTTTGACTTAAAGTCACTTTTTGTTGACTTTTGAAAATGACCTATAATGTTGAAATTGATAACTTTTTGTGAGAGCATTTCTTGGACTTGGAACATGAAGATGAATTGTAGGAAATGTCTTTCTCTTCAAAATGAGCTTTGGATGGAATTTTTCTGATAATCCATGTGAAAGTTATGCCCTGGTCAATTTCAGTTGACTTTTTCAGCTGTCCAAATATAGCAACTTTTGCATCTTGATGATTTTCTGAGCCAAATTTTGAGAATCATGATCAAGCATTGATCAAATGATGTTTGTGGCTTCAAAATGATATGTTGACCAAAAATTTGAACTTTTGACTGTCAAATGACCATTTTGCCCCTACAGTTGACTGTAGTGCAATCTAGGGTTTTGACTGTGCAATTTTGAGCTGAATGCCTTGAAACTTGACATGAGGACACTTGACCATCTATGTAGGCATATGGGACTTGATTGGGCCTTTGAAAAGTTCATTTGCTTGACCAGAACTCAAACCCTAGTTTTGACTGTATAGGAGACAGTTGAGCTGCACAATCCTGGGGGAATTTTGTGACCTTGACTTGGACAATTCTTGATGAATATGGGAGGGCAAATTTTGGGGTACAACAGTTGCCCCTGTTCAATCTTCTTAGACCTGAGGATGCAGATTGGCCGACGTGCCTTTCGTAATCCGAGGGTAGAAGATGATTGGACACTAGAGTGCCCAGAAATTTGCGCTCACATAGTAGCGGTGATGATGAGGGAATGGGCTTATAGATGCCATTTGGATGTTGCTTGGATAGGATGATGGGCTTATAGATGCCATCTGGACGTTGATCGCGTAGGAGATTCCTTAGCGAGAACCTGCATACCTGCAAGAGAAAAAATGAGTACCTGACACGCTGCAGGAGCTGCTTTTAGATGCTTGGTATAGATATGTCCTGACTGGTTACAGGAGCTGGGTCTGGAGCTTCAAACACTGATGAATGAACCAGGGATGGTTACTGCCTTAGCATGGACAGTAAGGGAATTCTGAATGATTTCAACCTCAACAACGCTCGTTGAGAAAATCTTGGTGAGAATTACCATCTTCGTAGTGTCAGGATGAGAACCGAAGGACATTATAATCTCAAAGGGAGTCATCTCACTCACCGTTGGAGAGGGAACTATAGGAAATTATAATCTGAAAGGAAATATCACCTCACGCTCATGCCGGAGAGGGAAACATCTTGAAAGGGAATTACCACCTCACTCGCCGTTGGAGAGGGGACCATAATAGAATATCACCTCACGCTCATGCCGGAGAGGGAAACATCTGAAGAAGGAATTACCACCTCACACGCCGTTGGAGAGGGGACCATAAGAGAATATCACCTCACGCTCATGCCGGAGAGGGGAACATCTGAAGAAGGAATTACCACCTCACACGCCGTTGGAGAGGGGACCATAAGAGAATATCACCTCACGCTCATGCCGGAGAGGGGAACATCTGAAGAAGGAATTACCACCTCACACGCCGTTGGAGAGGGGACCATAAGAGAATATCACCTCACGCTCATGCCGGAGAGGGGAACATCTGAAGAAGGAATTACCACCTCACACGCCGTTGGAGAGGGGACCATAAGAGAATATCACCTCACGCTCATGCCGGAGAGGGGAACATCTGAAGAAGGAATTACCACCTCACACGCCGTTGGAGAGGGGACCATAAGAGAACTTCTACTGAGTCTTTATCAGAAAAATCTGTTTGGAGTCGATTTAACTGGACTAGAGAAATCCTTGAAATATGTTTGAGAATCTCAACTGCATCTTTCCTGAAAGGTAAAGGTCAGTTATATGTGATGCATGATATGGATCAAGCCATGATGTTCTTAACATAAATGAGGTTCGTATGATATGATGCAGTGCGTTATGCATGCTATAATGATGTATGTGATGATTCATGTATGTTTTCGTCTAGGAAAATAAATCCTTGACGGGTGCCGGGAAGTCATATCCTGGGCTGATGTTGAGGAAGAGATTTTGCTTCTGCTGTGGATGATTCGTTGCAAGAATACCGGTAGGAGAAGATAACTCCGTTGAGGAATAAACTTGGCAAATGAAATAATTCTGCGGGAGAAAAGATACTCTAGCGATCATGCTGGGGAGTGCTACTCTGTGGGGATAGCGATGCTTTGCTGAGTTGATGAAGATAACTCCGCTGGGGATACCGTTGATGAGTCATGCTGGGGATATCCTTGTTATGCTGGAAGTGTTGATAGACTTCGCTGGGGGTAGGAAGATATTTTGCCGAGGACGCTCTTTCCGTGGCTTTTGGCTGAGGATAACCCAGTTATATCCTGTTACGGAAATAACTCTTTAAATCAAGCCGGGACGACGCGTTCGTGCTCTGCGAGGGGATAAGCTTCCAGAATCTACTGGGGATAAGCTTACTGCTTGGGGATATGATTTCCAACTTTCCTGGGGAAACTAATTGGACTCTCCTGGGGAGTTTTGATATGCTGGGGAAGTGATTCCTTTGAACATTGAGATACCGCCGGGGAACAATCTTTAGACCAAGACTGCCGGGGATGCTTGTTAAGAATGCGTGCTGCTGGGGAGGTATTGAGATCTACAGGAGGATACTCAATTTCCTTGATATTTGATGATTTGCTTGGAGAAGAATGTATTGTTTTGTTGAACCACTCTCTGGGGAATTAAGATACACTTGGCCGTGTTCTTTAGCTGAACCTTCCTTAGTACCTTGGGGGATAGAACAAATGGATTGTTTAGACAACTCTTTATTGCCCCTGTTTCCAGTGTCACCTGCAATTAATTCCTTTGTTTCGTATGCAAATATTTATGAGTTAGCAAATTATTGTCAATGCATACATCACAAATTGAACCTTGGACGTTCTTCGCAAAACAAAACGAAAAAAGAAAATATTTGGCACGTTTAACTGAAAAATATATTTGTATTGATTTTGAATGGCCCATGAATAGGCGTTTTGTATACAAGAGGCTGACGTCCTAGTAAGAGGTACGTCGCCGATCAAAAGAGTTTATACAAGTTTTGTACAAATGAAAATAAAACAGCTGTGTGAAAGATGAATGATCCACTGGGTTTCAATTCTGCTATTGCCTTTATAACTCCGAGCGTCTCATCACTTGATGACCTTGGTTGAAGGTGAAGCTGACTGATCGATGCCGTCTGAACTTGATGCAGATATCGGATTCTGGATGCAAAGTGATCCAATGAGACATAGTTTTACGCTTTTATCCCTAATTTTTGCCTGGACCGCCCTTTCGGGTTTTCAGTCCACCGGGATACCCTTTTTTGCCCAAGCCGCCTTTTCAGGTTTTCGACTTGCCGGGTGTACAGATTTTTTCATTTTCATCCCTTCATTTTGCCCGAACCCTTTTGGTTCGACGGGAAGCCCTAATTTTTGCCTAGGCATGTCAGCCTAGCGGGTCTTTTTCATGCGTAGTATTTTTTAACTATGTCTGCATTGGCGGGGTGAGGAAGGTCGTCACTATCCATATTGGTTAAGATCATTGCTCCTCCTGAGAACACATGCTTAACCACAAATGGCCCTTCATATGTAGGGGTCCATTTGCCCCTTGGATCACTCTGAGGAAGGGTGATTCTCTTGATAACCAGATCCCCAACTTGATATTCTTGTGGTCTGACTTTCTTGTTAAATGCCCTGATCATCCGTTTCTGATACGTCTGACCATGACAGATAGCAGCAAGTCTCTTTTCGTCAATGAGATTGAGTTGGTCAAGTCGTGTCTGGATCCAATCATCTTCGTTCAGGTTTGCATCCTTCATTATCCGGAGAGAGGGAATTTGTACTTCGATCGGCAAGACTGCCTCCATGCCATAAACCAGGGAGAAAGGAGTTGCCCCGGTTGACGTCCTAGCTGAGGTACGGTACCCATGCAGAGCGAACGGTAACATCTCGTGCCAATCTTTGTACGTTACTGTCATTTTTTGCACGATCTTCTTGATGTTTTTATTTGCTGCTTCTACAGCCCCATTCATCTTCGGTCTGTAAGGAGAAGAATTGTGGTGCTGTATCTTGAACTGTTCGCAGAGCTCAGCGATCATCTTATTGTTCAGATTGGTACCGTTGTCCGTAATAATCCGCTCAGGGACGCCGTACCGACAGATCAGATTGTGTCGAATAAACCGTGCCACAACAGTCTTGGTTACTGTAGCATAGGATGCTGCCTCAACCCACTTTGTAAAATAGTCAATTGCCACTAGGATGAAGCGATGTCCATTGGATGCCGTAGGTTTTATCTCGCCGATCATGTCTATGCCCCACATTGCAAACGGCCAAGGCGCAGTCAGAACATTCAGGGGAACCGGAGGAACATGCACCTTGTCTGCGTAGATCTGGCACTTGTGGCATGTCCTGGAGTGTTGGTAACAGTCAGCTTCCATTGTGGACCAGTAATATCCTGCCCGTAGGATCTTCTTAGCCATGGTATGCCCACTGGAATGTGTACCAAAGGTCCCTTCGTGTAGCTCTTCCATGATTCTTTCCGCTTCGATCTTATCCACACAACGCAGTAAGGTTGAATCATGGTTTCTCTTGTACAAGATGCCGTTGCTTAGGAAGAACTTGGCTGCGAACCGTCTCAGGAATTTCTTATCATTGATAGAGGCACCTTCAGGGTATTCCTGAGCTTCTAGATATCTCTTCACTTCATGATACCAAGGCTTCTCAGTCACCAATTCAGTTTCGAGATCACAACAGTATGCCGGTTCGTCCAGTTTCCAGATGATGATCCGGGGAGCTTCATTATCCCATTTAACCTTGAACATTGAAGACATTGTAGCTAACGCGTCCGCTAACTGATTCTCTTCTCTTGGAAAGTGCTCGAAGGTTATCTCTGTAAAGTGGGGAATCATGGTCAACACACATTCTTTGTAAGGAATCAAGTTTGGGTGTTTCGTATCCCACTCTCCGTTGATCTGATTGATCACAAGGGCGGAATCTCCGAAAACACTTAGAAGTTTGATCCTTAGGTCGATCGCAGCTTGAAGACCCATGATACACGCCTCATACTCCGCCATGTTGTTGGTACAGTTGAAACATAGCCGGGCAGTGAGTGGAGTATGAGTTCCTTGTGGAGATATGATTATGGCACCGATACCATTTCCCAAAGCATTAGAGGCTCCGTCAAAGTGCATAGACCATCGGGATCCTGGTTCAGGTCCTTCATCCGGTCCAGGCACTTCACAATCAGTTACAATCATGATGCTTTCATCCGGAAACTCGAAGTTCATTGATTGGTAGTCATCTACAGCTTGATGAGCTAAGTGGTCTGCCAATACACTCCCCTTGATAGCTTTCTGGGTTGTGTACTGAATGTCGTATTCCGTCAAGATCATTTGCCATCTTGCAATCCTCCCAGACAGAGCAGGCTTTTCGAATATGTATTTTATCGGATCCATCTTTGAGATCAACAAGGTAGTGTGAGTCAGCATATACTGTCTCAGCTGGCGAGCAGCCCATACCAAAGCGCAGCAAGTCTTCTCAAGCAGTGAGTATCGGGTCTCACAGTCGGTAAACTTTTTGCTAAGGTAATAAATGGCATGCTCTTTTCGGCCAGACTCGTCATGCTGCCCCAGCACACACCCCATTGAGTTGTCTAGCACTGTCAGATATAGGATCAGAGGTCTCCCTTCAACCGGTGGCATAAGGATGGGTGGTTCTTGGAGATACTCTTTGATTTTGTCGAAAGCAGCCTGACATTCATCGTTCCAACGTACTACCTGATCTTTCTTCAGCAGCTTGAAGATTGGCTCACAGGTAGCAGTCAGATGAGAGATGAACCGAGCGATGTAATTCAGACGTCCTAAAAAGCCTCTGACTTCCTTCTCTGTCTTAGGAACTGGCATCTCTTGAATAGCTTTGACCTTAGCAGGGTCCACTTGAATACCTTTATCACTAACCACGAAGCCTAGCAACTTCCCAGATCTTACCCCGAAGATGCACTTGTTCGGGTTCAATCTTAGCTTGTACAGTTTCAACCGGTCAAACAACTTCTGCAGATGATCTAGGTGCTCTTCTTCAGTCTGGGACCTAGCGATCATGTCGTCCACATACACTTCGATCTCATGATGGATCATATCATGAAATAAGGCAACCATGGCACGCTGGTAGGTTGCCCCAGCATTCTTTAATCCGAACGACATGACCTTGTAACAGAAGGTGCCCCACTGAGTGACAAATGTAGTCTTTTCCATGTCTTCAGGTGCCATCTTAATCTGATTGTAGCCTGAAAAGCCATCCATGAAAGAGAATACTTTGTGTTGGGCTGTATTATCAACGAGGACATCAATGTGAGGTAAGGGGAAGTCATCCTTGGGGCTGGCCCTGTTCAGATCCCTGTAGTCGACACACATTCTGACCTTACCGTCCTTCTTAGGTACCGGCACCACATTAGCAACCCACTGAGGGTAAGAAGTTACTGCAAGGAACCCGGCATCAAACTGTTTCATCACCTCGGCCTTAATCTTCTCGGACATCTCTGGACGCATCCGACGAACCTTTTGTTTAACTGGAGGGCAGTCTTCCCTAGTCGGCAAATGATGGACAACAATATCGGTATCCAACCCTGGCATGTCTTCGTAGGACCAGGAAAAGATCTCTATATAGTCATGTAACATCTTGGTTAACCGTTGCTTCACGCTGAGCTCTAGGTTGGCACCAATCTTTACCTCTTTTCTGTCTGCCTCAGTACCTAGGTTTATGGTTTCCACTGGCTCTTCATGGGGTTGAATTGCCCTCTCTTCCTGAAGTAACAGTCTTGCAAGCTCGCCAGGCACTTCGCAATCATCTTCACCTTCATCTTCGGCTAAGTTGATCGGATTTTCGAAGTCATAATTGGCATTAGCAGAGCTGTTATCAGCGAGATCCAGAGTGGATTGGAACCTGTATGAGTGAGTGTGTGTGTAAATACAGCTGTTTTGAAAATTATGTAAAGGAAAGGAAAGATAGAAAAGGAACACAATATTTGCAATGCGAAAAGTACGTCCAAGATTTTCATTCATGATGTATAAAATGACAGTTCGTATGCCCTCACAAATAGAACCACGGTGCCTCGGGTAAGACACCGGGCCATAGAGTTTATCATTGTTTATTACAAAATAACAAAACATGGGAATTCATTACTGTGTCACAAAGGTAACAGGGGTATGATCCTTTGCACTCCAATTGTTCAATCCTTCTTCGGCCGTCGGATAAATCCAGCTGTTGAATTCGGCTTCGTCCACTTCAAGGTCTTCCCCGACAGCATTCGCTTCTGAACCTTTAATAAATACCGGAGGCCTTCCGATCTTCTCCTTCCTCATAGCTCTCTGCCCTTCTGAGGTGAAACCCAGCCCAAGTTTATCAGTCTTCTGGGTGAAGTCTGGAAGTCTGCCCCAGTTGGCACCTTCACCTTTCTGCACCACAGCCCTGGCATCCTTTAGGGAAGCCATCTTCAGAGGACCACCTGCTTCTGCTGTTTCTGCTGCGATTGGAAACACCTCCTCGAAATGCTGAAAGGGGGTCTCAATGAACTCCCCATCCATCTCAATGTACCTGAACGAGTTTAGGTGGCTCACCATGTATTCTTCCTCACCTTGCACGGTGACGATCTTCCCTCTGACGGGGTACTTCAGTTTTTGATGCAAGGTAGAGGTCACTGCCCCAGCCTTATGTATCCAGGGTCGACCCAGCAGACAAGAGTAAGATGGACGGATGTCCATCACATAAAAAGTGGAGTCGAACACCTGAGAGCCTACACGAATCGGAATGTCCACCTCCCCATGGACCATCCTCTTTGAACCATCAAAGGCCCTGACAATGATGTTGCTGGGCTTCAAATCCAGGCCTTCACAATCTAGACGATCCAGAGCCTTCTTGGGTAGCACATTCAAAGATGACCCGGTATCAACCAACACATGTGCCAAGGTGGTGCCCCTGCATTCGATTGAGACATGCAAAGCATCATTATGATCTCTCCCCTTCGTGGTCAAATCAGCGTCTGAAAAACCCAAGCCATTGTCTGCCGTTAGACTTGCCACGCAATCGGTGAACTGGACTGCAGAGGTTTCATGTGGCACATGGGCCTTCTTGAGGAATGAGATGAGGGCCTTTGCATGGGCCTCAGAGCACAGCAGTAAAGAGAGCATGGAGATCTTGGAGGGCGTATGCCCCAACTGTTCCACAACGTTAAAATCGCTCTTCTTTATAATCTTCAAAATCTCCTCCATCTCTTGTGGGGAGGCCTCAGCAGCTATGGGTATGGGTACCTCCATCTGGGCAGGCTCAGTTTCAATTCCCTTGCCCCGAGCATTGGATGACTCGGCAGCAGGAGAAACAATTGGATCAGTAGCAGGAACAACAACTTGATCAGCAACGGGAGCAGGTGTACTTGCAGGAATTATCAGGAGTGGTCTTCGGGCAGCAGGTGGCGCAATGTCAGGCGAGAAGAGCCTGCCACTGCGGGTAACTTTGGCTGGGCCAGTGATGTCACAGATGCTGGCGCCAGCGTTGAGCTCTTGTTTAACTCCATTTATATATACATCTGCCCCATAGTGCCAAGGGACAGCTTTGTTGGATACATAGGGCAGGGGCCCAGGAACAGTGATAGTAACAGGTGCAACGGTCAGAATTTGGATGGGCTTCTCCTGGAGAGCCGGGATCGGATTGTTGAAGATAGTCACCACAGAGACTTCTTCCATTGGAGCCAAACGAACAGCAGACTTCTTGAATAGAATCTCCTTACTATCCATTAAGCTTTGGATGCCTAACTTTAGCAAGGGACAACCGGATGGGGACACAACACAGAACAGGCAATCCTCACTACAACCCGGAAATAAACCGGCCTGCAGTAGGTTCTTCTTAATGATCTTTAAAGGAGTGGCTAGATCATCCACAGAAACAGCATAAACATCTTCATCGATAGCATTTACCCCGTGCTGAGGCATAGGGGCAGTAACTACATTCGGTTTTGCGGGCGCTTCGAATTGTATCTCTTTAGCATCGATAAGGTCTTGCACCTTATTCTTTAACGCCCAACAGTCATCAGTGGCATGCCCCGGGCTGTCTGAATGGTAAGCACAACGGGCATTCGGGTTGTACTTAGGAGAGGTAGTGTTTGAGAACTTTGGCGCCTCCTTGACAGTCACCAAATTGGTGGATAGCAACTGTGGCAGGATTTGCGATAGGGTCATGCTTAACCGAGTAAACTCTCTCCGGGGTCTATCAGCCCTTTGAGGATTGTTCGGCCGGGGAGCGGCAGCAGGCGTAGCGATCATGACCGCGCTGACAGATTGGCGGCGATCAGGTCTTTCAGATTTCCTGGAGCCATACACAGCACTAGACTCCTTTTTGAACGGCTTCTTTTCTGAACTAGAGGATGATGCAGCCTTCGCAATCTTCCCAGACTTCAACCCAGCTTCAATTCTCTCTCCCGTTAAGATCAAATCAGTGAAACCAGCAGAAGAATTCCCAATGAGATGGTTAAAAAACGGCCCAGATAGGGTCCCCAAGAACATGTCCACTAACTCTCGATCAGTCAAAGGTGGCTGCACCCTGCCAGCCAGATCTCTCCACTTCTGCGCGTACTCTTTAAAACCTTCACTTGCACCTAACGACATACCCTGGAGTTGGGTACGTGTGGGGGCAAGGTCGGCATTATACTGATACTGCTTGTAGAAAGCAGTAGCCAGCTCCTCCCAGTTACGAACTTTGGTCCCATCCAGCTGATAGAACCATTCGAGATGAGTCCCTGAAAGACTCTCCTGGAAGAAGTGGATCCATAGATTCTTGTCCGCAGAGTACGGCTGAATCTTCCGAACATAGGACCTCAAATGCAGCTTGGGACAGGATGCCCCGTCATACTTGGAGAAGGTGGGTGCTTTGAATTTATGTGGGATAACCACACCAGTCGACAAACCCAGATCTCCGAAATCCAGCCCAGGTGCCTGTTGCACCTCCATAGCTTTCAGCCTGTCCTCCAGTTGTTTGTACCTGTCATCTGCAGGAGGGTACTGTTCTTCATCAAAATCTGTCTCGTTGTCGGAGACCACTGGAGTAGGAACCTTGACTTCTGCTTGAGAAGGACTCTTGCCAACAGAAGAACCAGCCTCTTCATGTTGCAGAGTATTACCCAACCTTCGGCCCGAGTTGAATAGAACAGTTCTTCTTTTCTTCTTCTTTTTCAAGAGCATAGTCTTCAGTTCTTCTTGGCCTTTAGCTAGACCCAGGATTAGCTCTTGAAACTGCGCATTCTGCGCCTGGAGAGCCTTGATTGATGTCTCTGTAGATTCAGATCCGGGATTCATGATGCTGAAATAAACAGCGAAGAACTGTAAGCAACCTGAAAAAGGGAAAAACCTGCTATGCACATGATGTATGAAATGCGTATGAATTATGTTTTCAAAGACAATCGGGAATCAACTTTGTAAACAAAAAGGAACACACTTCATTAGATTCAACTTTGCAACTGAGATTATTCAATAAATTTGCCCTTAGGCGTTTACATGAAATGAAACAACTGGAAAGGAAATAAAAACTGTAAAGGCACATTCAGCATTCCTCATTGATCCCATGGTCTCCTCTTCTCAGTACGGAGGTAGGCATTCAGGGCTCTCTCATTCTCCAACTGCTTTGTCAGCTTCTGGATCTTTGATTCCTGCTCGTTGAGCTTTTCCCGGTAAGAATCCCGTTCTTCTTGCAGTTGCGACCAAGATCTCTTCAATGTCTCATAATCAGTAGGTATCTGAGGAGGAAGGACAGTTGGAGGAACACCATCTTTATCAGGACACTCAAGAATGACGGGTCTGACAGCTTCATACGGCATACCTAACTTCTGAGCACGGATGCGGGCCCATTTGTAGTAGGCTTCCATAGGTAGAGAAGTCTTTGGCCCTAGCTCTTGTGGGTCAGCTTTATGAACCTTCTCCCAAGCCTTGATGAACCTACGACGTAGCTCGTCACTATCCACCTGAAACTCGAAACTGATGTGAGGCACCAACATCTCATGGGGGCCTGCTCTCCTTGCTCTTCCAAACTGACGGAGTGCTAGACATGGATTGTAAGAGATCCCTCCTTGAGTACCAATCAGAGGAACATTAGGGTACTCCCCGCATCGATCAATAATAGCTATCTCATCCAAACCTCTGCAAGTCCAAATGATGTCTTTATCGGTGAGAGACATTAACCTGTGAGCCCAACCTCTTCCTTCTTGGTTCTTCAGTACGAACTTAGGGAGGTGCGAAATAAACCACCTCACCAACAAAGGGATACAACACCATAGGGTTCCTCGTCTTCGGGTAGTACGGGCATGAAGTTGTTGCAAGATGTCACCCAAGAGAGTGGGCACAGGGTTCTGAGACATAAAGATCCTAATGGAAGTGACATTGATGAAGTTGTCAGGATTAGGAAACAGGACTAACCCATAGATTAGGAGAGCCAAGATGTCTTCATATGCCCTAAAGTCCAAGTCATTCCAGAAGCTGTTAGCTTTACCAATCAGAAACTTGGCCAAGAAACCCTTAACTCCGCTTCTAGTTACCCAGTTGTCTGTTACCTCTTGATGGGTCAAAGGAAGAGCTGCAGCAATGTCCTCAAGCCTGAGGGTCTTTTCCCAACCAGTAAAGGGAGCCTGATCCAAGATAGGGATACCAAGCAGATTAGAGAACTCTTCCAGGGTAGGGACCAGCTGGAAGTCTTGAAAGGTGAAGCACTGGTACAGAGGGTCATAGAACTGGGTCAGAACACTCATCAACTGTTGATCCCGCTTTGCAGTGACTAAACTGAGAAGAGAACCATGCCTCTGAATGAAGGAAGTGGTGTTTGGAATTCTGCTAACCAACTCATCAATCAACTCAGGTGAACGAACAAAATTGAACCGGATAGTATTCCTTCGCACAGGCATCATAATGTCCTACAAAACAGAGCAAAGATGAAACCCTCTTGTCTTTGAAATGGTCAGTTCTTATGCCGGATGCAATGCTCATGATGTTATGATGTTATGATAAAGCACACCACATACAGATACAAAGGCAAACATAGTAAGGCACACAAGTCACACAAGGCAAGCCCCTAAAGTTTAGGCCAGCATGAGGTCTAGGTACTACCCTCTTTCGGTTTGTTGGTTCATACCTGTCCTAATCAAAAGTAACCGGGTTCTTAGAGGATCCCAATATCATTGACTACCCTCAATCGGTCATAACTCCAGCATCGCAATCTTTTCTTGCGGCCAGAACCATCACGAGAGTTTAGCCTCAATGGGCGTAGCATACTGCTACTGTTCTAAAGGCCAAGTTGTGTCAATTAAGGTTCTAAGGTTGTTGGTGCTTAATGACTCCTTAGAAGACCCATATTCTCCTTGTTGCGACACAAGGGATATCGGTACAGACTAAGGTGCCACACCAACGTAGCCACTGTTTCACCTGTGTCGGTCTACGCCGGACAAGTCCCTCACAGCTTATGCTACCTAAACAGGGTATCCCCAGATCCGGGTTAGGATCTATGTATCTCCGATGCAACCCACAATAGTAAAGCAAGCAAAACAATACAAGTGAAAACACAGTTATGACCTAGCCCTAAGGTACACCTCACTTTATAAAGTGTTCCCCAACAGAGTCGCCAGTTCTGTGATCGGTGGATCTGGAACTGACTGTTTAACGCTGGTTCGCGAAATGTCGCGGAAGCAAGAGTCGCCACCGTCTTTTATTTTCTCCAATAGGAAAGGACAAAAGCACAGAAAAATTCCTTTAAAGAGATTGCTCTCGGTTCGGGAGGTAGATTATAGAAAGGGAAGGTGTTAGCACCCTTTCTATCCATGGTTATCCATGGGCTCTTAGATACTTGCTCATCTGTGTTTTCAAATTGTTTGTTTGCTTTTCAATGTGGGTTTAAAAAAGTTTCTTTGAAAAATTTCAGTTCGACTCGTACGTCAGAGTGTTTGAAAAGTTTGCTTTGAAAGCTTTTGAAAATGTGTCAGTGTGAAAAGTCTTTTTGAGTTTGTTTTGAGCTTAGAGCAAGTATCCTTGAGAACCTACCTACCCTAAGGAATTCGTCTGTGTAAATGTCCTTTAAAGTAGTGCCATCCCACCATTGAGAGGTAGGTAGCACCACCGTTGGAGGTGTTCGGGTCAATTCGAGGTTCGGGACATGGTGATCACCAGAGCAATGGGAAGACACCTTAGAAGCTACCCTCATGCCAGGTTCCCGGATCATGAGGACTTACTAAGACATCCTCTACTCGACGATCACCTTTCGAAAGGCAACAGTGAGGCGTACCCTAGGGGTGGTGTGTGCGAATTGTGTGTCATGTTTCAGTTATTTGTCTTGTCATGTTTGTCGTGTTCTACGCTTGATTTTAATTAGGACATTCATTCTTTCATGCTTGATTAACAGTTAATATTTGCGGAAAAATAAATCTAAGGCTATTACAATGGCGCGGGTCCACATCGCCAAAATTAAACCGGACCCGATTTAGCGGAGAAATAAATAAAGCGATAAAAGTGCGATAAATAAATGTACATGGCCTTGGGAGAGATACAGGATTATGATAAGCAATAAAGTAAACGTGCAAAAAGAAAATAATTAAAGCAAAACTAGGGCGTTGGACCCTTCTTACAAAAATTAAATTACAAGAATTAATTAATTAGAATTAAATAGGGAATTAGAATTAAAAAAGAAAATGTTTTTTAGATTTTTTATGTTTTTTTATTTATTAAAAGAAGAAAAAGAGTTAATTGAAATTAAACTATAAGGCAATCCCTAATTCTAATGTTTTTTTATTTATTATGAAAGAATTAATTTTTAACCTAAATTCTTTATGTACAATTTTTAATTATAAAAATAACTAAATAATATTATTATTCTAAAAAAAGGAAAAAATATTAAAAGGAATAAAAAAAATATCAATTAACCTAATTCTATTTTTGTTGGATTTTGTTATGGAAAAAATATAAATTAAACCTAATTTGAAACTAGTTTATTTACATGCTAATAAAATAATTATAATAAAATAGGTGTTATTTTTTTGGTCTTTTTCTGATTTTTATAATGTTTTTATATTTTATAGAAAAAATAAATTAATTGAATTAAGACAATAAAATAAATAAAACAACAAAAATAAAAGTGAGAAGAAAAATATAAAATGCAAACCAGGGTGGGGTGTTGCCCCAAATAAGGAGGTTCAGGCCTGGAAATTCTGGCCCAATAAGCTGGAAACTGGTTGACTTTCTTGGATCATGTGTCACACGTTGGACTATGGTACATGATGCTCTCCCAATCCCTGCCCTTGGCTTGATCTTATGAGACGCGTGGCTGCATGATTTTTGAATGTGCATGGTGTACTGGCATAATAGCGCTGCATATGAACAATTATTGAAAAATAATATTGAACGTTTGCCAGACCTGGGACTTGAACCCAGGTCTTGAAGGTTACAAGCGTAGCATGTTACCAACTGAACCAAGCGCATTTAGTTAACATATAATAAACAATAAACAATATAATAATAACGCGTTAGTGCTTTGGAATTTCGCGCGAAATTCAAATGGATCAATCGTGGCTTGACACGCCATCTTCTTCCTCACCACCCCTGTAACATAGAACACTATGGGAGCGGTTTTTATAGCGTTGCCAAAAGGTGTCTACTGAAAAATAGCGATTAGAACCATGGGCATCATAAATTGTTCGCGAGGGTTCAGACATCTTCGTCTTAACCTGCTCAATTCAACCATGCTACTCACGAGCCACAATTTTTCCTCTACGCAAAAACCCCAAATTTGAAACCTGCAAGACCTAAAAATCGCGCATGGCAAATCCTTGTAGACAGCATGAAAGTCAAATTAAATATGATGATTAGCTTTAAAACACCATTATAAACAAGAATCCATAGAGAAAAATGCAAAAGGATGCTTAATTTATGCTATGCGAATTCAGAAATTTCAAGGTTCAGTCTGAGTTCTTGGTACCAATTCAAGGCCTTTTTGTTGATGTTAATGATGGAGGAACGTTCAATGATGTCTCAGAATGATGATGGAATGAAAATTTGTGCTTGAATCGCCCTTGAAACTAGATTTCAGTCTTGAGTTTTTTGTGAAAAATTTCAATATGCAATGCTTGTTTTGGGCGCAGCTTGCAGTCTTCTTTGCTTAGGGTTATGTTCTGAATCATATAGTGAGGCTTCTAGGTCAACAAAAACCAACAAAATCCCATCAATTCATTATTTGAAGATTTGATTTGCTTAATATCTTTTCCAATCTTTTTTCATGTTGTTTTTGTTCAATCATGATCAAAACTTATCAAAACTTGCCATAATCAATTAAGCACGAAATATTGAGATTAGAATGTGCATAAAAAGATTTTTTAGGTTAGGTTTATATTTTTCATGTATTAAAATGATTTAAATGAATATAAATTAATATAAATTCAAATAAATAATTAAAAAATATGAAAACACTTCCCTTTGGGCCTAATGGTCGTGCATAGGCTTGGCATGAGGAAACTTGGAAGAAAAATGGGCCCATTTGCATTTTTAGGCCTTTTGCATCATTGTTGACTTTTCAAAATTCCTAAAAATTTCCCAACTTCCACAAGGCATAACTTGGTCAATTTTTAATCTTTTCACATGTTCTTGGACATTTTGGAAAGGTCTTTGAGTCCTTTAACCAATGCCTTTGGTCCCATGTCATTTTGATTTACCAATCTCAAGTTATGGCCTTTGACTTAAAGTCACTTTTTGTTGACTTTTGAAAATGACCTATAATGTTGAAATTGATAACTTTTTGTGAGAGCATTTCTTGGACTTGGAACATGAAGATGAATTGTAGGAAATGTCTTTCTCTTCAAAATGAGCTTTGGATGGAATTTTTCTGATAATCCATGTGAAAGTTATGCCCTGGTCAATTTCAGTTGACTTTTTCAGCTGTCCAAATATAGCAACTTTTGCATCTTGATGATTTTCTGAGCCAAATTTTGAGAATCATGATCAAGCATTGATCAAATGATGTTTGTGGCTTCAAAATGATATGTTGACCAAAAATTTGAACTTTTGACTGTCAAATGACCATTTTGCCCCTACAGTTGACTGTAGTGCAATCTAGGGTTTTGACTGTGCAATTTTGAGCTGAATGCCTTGAAACTTGACATGAGGACACTTGACCATCTATGTAGGCATATGGGACTTGATTGGGCCTTTGAAAAGTTCATTTGCTTGACCAGAACTCAAACCCTAGTTTTGACTGTATAGGAGACAGTTGAGCTGCACAATCCTGGGGGAATTTTGTGACCTTGACTTGGACAATTCTTGATGAATATGGGAGGGCAAATTTTGGGGTACAACAGTTGCCCCTGTTCAATCTTCTTAGACCTGAGGATGCAGATTGGCCGACGTGCCTTTCGTAATCCGAGGGTAGAAGATGATTGGACACTAGAGTGCCCAGAAATTTGCGCTCACATAGTAGCGGTGATGATGAGGGAATGGGCTTATAGATGCCATTTGGATGTTGCTTGGATAGGATGATGGGCTTATAGATGCCATCTGGACGTTGATCGCGTAGGAGATTCCTTAGCGAGAACCTGCATACCTGCAAGAGAAAAAATGAGTACCTGACACGCTGCAGGAGCTGCTTTTAGATGCTTGGTATAGATATGTCCTGACTGGTTACAGGAGCTGGGTCTGGAGCTTCAAACACTGATGAATGAACCAGGGATGGTTACTGCCTTAGCATGGACAGTAAGGGAATTCTGAATGATTTCAACCTCAACAACGCTCGTTGAGAAAATCTTGGTGAGAATTACCATCTTCGTAGTGTCAGGATGAGAACCGAAGGACATTATAATCTCAAAGGGAGTCATCTCACTCACCGTTGGAGAGGGAACTATAGGAAATTATAATCTGAAAGGAAATATCACCTCACGCTCATGCCGGAGAGGGAAACATCTTGAAAGGGAATTACCACCTCACTCGCCGTTGGAGAGGGGACCATAATAGAATATCACCTCACGCTCATGCCGGAGAGGGAAACATCTGAAGAAGGAATTACCACCTCACACGCCGTTGGAGAGGGGACCATAAGAGAATATCACCTCACGCTCATGCCGGAGAGGGGAACATCTGAAGAAGGAATTACCACCTCACACGCCGTTGGAGAGGGGACCATAAGAGAATATCACCTCACGCTCATGCCGGAGAGGGGAACATCTGAAGAAGGAATTACCACCTCACACGCCGTTGGAGAGGGGACCATAAGAGAATATCACCTCACGCTCATGCCGGAGAGGGGAACATCTGAAGAAGGAATTACCACCTCACACGCCGTTGGAGAGGGGACCATAAGAGAATATCACCTCACGCTCATGCCGGAGAGGGGAACATCTGAAGAAGGAATTACCACCTCACACGCCGTTGGAGAGGGGACCATAAGAGAACTTCTACTGAGTCTTTATCAGAAAAATCTGTTTGGAGTCGATTTAACTGGACTAGAGAAATCCTTGAAATATGTTTGAGAATCTCAACTGCATCTTTCCTGAAAGGTAAAGGTCAGTTATATGTGATGCATGATATGGATCAAGCCATGATGTTCTTAACATAAATGAGGTTCGTATGATATGATGCAGTGCGTTATGCATGCTATAATGATGTATGTGATGATTCATGTATGTTTTCGTCTAGGAAAATAAATCCTTGACGGGTGCCGGGAAGTCATATCCTGGGCTGATGTTGAGGAAGAGATTTTGCTTCTGCTGTGGATGATTCGTTGCAAGAATACCGGTAGGAGAAGATAACTCCGTTGAGGAATAAACTTGGCAAATGAAATAATTCTGCGGGAGAAAAGATACTCTAGCGATCATGCTGGGGAGTGCTACTCTGTGGGGATAGCGATGCTTTGCTGAGTTGATGAAGATAACTCCGCTGGGGATACCGTTGATGAGTCATGCTGGGGATATCCTTGTTATGCTGGAAGTGTTGATAGACTTCGCTGGGGGTAGGAAGATATTTTGCCGAGGACGCTCTTTCCGTGGCTTTTGGCTGAGGATAACCCAGTTATATCCTGTTACGGAAATAACTCTTTAAATCAAGCCGGGACGACGCGTTCGTGCTCTGCGAGGGGATAAGCTTCCAGAATCTACTGGGGATAAGCTTACTGCTTGGGGATATGATTTCCAACTTTCCTGGGGAAACTAATTGGACTCTCCTGGGGAGTTTTGATATGCTGGGGAAGTGATTCCTTTGAACATTGAGATACCGCCGGGGAACAATCTTTAGACCAAGACTGCCGGGGATGCTTGTTAAGAATGCGTGCTGCTGGGGAGGTATTGAGATCTACAGGAGGATACTCAATTTCCTTGATATTTGATGATTTGCTTGGAGAAGAATGTATTGTTTTGTTGAACCACTCTCTGGGGAATTAAGATACACTTGGCCGTGTTCTTTAGCTGAACCTTCCTTAGTACCTTGGGGGATAGAACAAATGGATTGTTTAGACAACTCTTTATTGCCCCTGTTTCCAGTGTCACCTGCAATTAATTCCTTTGTTTCGTATGCAAATATTTATGAGTTAGCAAATTATTGTCAATGCATACATCACAAATTGAACCTTGGACGTTCTTCGCAAAACAAAACGAAAAAAGAAAATATTTGGCACGTTTAACTGAAAAATATATTTGTATTGATTTTGAATGGCCCATGAATAGGCGTTTTGTATACAAGAGGCTGACGTCCTAGTAAGAGGTACGTCGCCGATCAAAAGAGTTTATACAAGTTTTGTACAAATGAAAATAAAACAGCTGTGTGAAAGATGAATGATCCACTGGGTTTCAATTCTGCTATTGCCTTTATAACTCCGAGCGTCTCATCACTTGATGACCTTGGTTGAAGGTGAAGCTGACTGATCGATGCCGTCTGAACTTGATGCAGATATCGGATTCTGGATGCAAAGTGATCCAATGAGACATAGTTTTACGCTTTTATCCCTAATTTTTGCCTGGACCGCCCTTTCGGGTTTTCAGTCCACCGGGATACCCTTTTTTGCCCAAGCCGCCTTTTCAGGTTTTCGACTTGCCGGGTGTACAGATTTTTTCATTTTCATCCCTTCATTTTGCCCGAACCCTTTTGGTTCGACGGGAAGCCCTAATTTTTGCCTAGGCATGTCAGCCTAGCGGGTCTTTTTCATGCGTAGTATTTTTTAACTATGTCTGCATTGGCGGGGTGAGGAAGGTCGTCACTATCCATATTGGTTAAGATCATTGCTCCTCCTGAGAACACATGCTTAACCACAAATGGCCCTTCATATGTAGGGGTCCATTTGCCCCTTGGATCACTCTGAGGAAGGGTGATTCTCTTGATAACCAGATCCCCAACTTGATATTCTTGTGGTCTGACTTTCTTGTTAAATGCCCTGATCATCCGTTTCTGATACGTCTGACCATGACAGATAGCAGCAAGTCTCTTTTCGTCAATGAGATTGAGTTGGTCAAGTCGTGTCTGGATCCAATCATCTTCGTTCAGGTTTGCATCCTTCATTATCCGGAGAGAGGGAATTTGTACTTCGATCGGCAAGACTGCCTCCATGCCATAAACCAGGGAGAAAGGAGTTGCCCCGGTTGACGTCCTAGCTGAGGTACGGTACCCATGCAGAGCGAACGGTAACATCTCGTGCCAATCTTTGTACGTTACTGTCATTTTTTGCACGATCTTCTTGATGTTTTTATTTGCTGCTTCTACAGCCCCATTCATCTTCGGTCTGTAAGGAGAAGAATTGTGGTGCTGTATCTTGAACTGTTCGCAGAGCTCAGCGATCATCTTATTGTTCAGATTGGTACCGTTGTCCGTAATAATCCGCTCAGGGACGCCGTACCGACAGATCAGATTGTGTCGAATAAACCGTGCCACAACAGTCTTGGTTACTGTAGCATAGGATGCTGCCTCAACCCACTTTGTAAAATAGTCAATTGCCACTAGGATGAAGCGATGTCCATTGGATGCCGTAGGTTTTATCTCGCCGATCATGTCTATGCCCCACATTGCAAACGGCCAAGGCGCAGTCAGAACATTCAGGGGAACCGGAGGAACATGCACCTTGTCTGCGTAGATCTGGCACTTGTGGCATGTCCTGGAGTGTTGGTAACAGTCAGCTTCCATTGTGGACCAGTAATATCCTGCCCGTAGGATCTTCTTAGCCATGGTATGCCCACTGGAATGTGTACCAAAGGTCCCTTCGTGTAGCTCTTCCATGATTCTTTCCGCTTCGATCTTATCCACACAACGCAGTAAGGTTGAATCATGGTTTCTCTTGTACAAGATGCCGTTGCTTAGGAAGAACTTGGCTGCGAACCGTCTCAGGAATTTCTTATCATTGATAGAGGCACCTTCAGGGTATTCCTGAGCTTCTAGATATCTCTTCACTTCATGATACCAAGGCTTCTCAGTCACCAATTCAGTTTCGAGATCACAACAGTATGCCGGTTCGTCCAGTTTCCAGATGATGATCCGGGGAGCTTCATTATCCCATTTAACCTTGAACATTGAAGACATTGTAGCTAACGCGTCCGCTAACTGATTCTCTTCTCTTGGAAAGTGCTCGAAGGTTATCTCTGTAAAGTGGGGAATCATGGTCAACACACATTCTTTGTAAGGAATCAAGTTTGGGTGTTTCGTATCCCACTCTCCGTTGATCTGATTGATCACAAGGGCGGAATCTCCGAAAACACTTAGAAGTTTGATCCTTAGGTCGATCGCAGCTTGAAGACCCATGATACACGCCTCATACTCCGCCATGTTGTTGGTACAGTTGAAACATAGCCGGGCAGTGAGTGGAGTATGAGTTCCTTGTGGAGATATGATTATGGCACCGATACCATTTCCCAAAGCATTAGAGGCTCCGTCAAAGTGCATAGACCATCGGGATCCTGGTTCAGGTCCTTCATCCGGTCCAGGCACTTCACAATCAGTTACAATCATGATGCTTTCATCCGGAAACTCGAAGTTCATTGATTGGTAGTCATCTACAGCTTGATGAGCTAAGTGGTCTGCCAATACACTCCCCTTGATAGCTTTCTGGGTTGTGTACTGAATGTCGTATTCCGTCAAGATCATTTGCCATCTTGCAATCCTCCCAGACAGAGCAGGCTTTTCGAATATGTATTTTATCGGATCCATCTTTGAGATCAACAAGGTAGTGTGAGTCAGCATATACTGTCTCAGCCGGCGAGCAGCCCATACCAAAGCGCAGCAAGTCTTCTCAAGCAGTGAGTATCGGGTCTCACAGTCGGTAAACTTTTTGCTAAGGTAATAAATGGCATGCTCTTTTCGGCCAGACTCGTCATGCTGCCCCAGCACACACCCCATTGAGTTGTCTAGCACTGTCAGATATAGGATCAGAGGTCTCCCTTCAACCGGTGGCATAAGGATGGGTGGTTCTTGGAGATACTCTTTGATTTTGTCGAAAGCAGCCTGACATTCATCGTTCCAACGTACTACCTGATCTTTCTTCAGCAGCTTGAAGATTGGCTCACAGGTAGCAGTCAGATGAGAGATGAACCGAGCGATGTAATTCAGACGTCCTAAAAAGCCTCTGACTTCCTTCTCTGTCTTAGGAACTGGCATCTCTTGAATAGCTTTGACCTTAGCAGGGTCCACTTGAATACCTTTATCACTAACCACGAAGCCTAGCAACTTCCCAGATCTTACCCCGAAGATGCACTTGTTCGGGTTCAATCTTAGCTTGTACAGTTTCAACCGGTCAAACAACTTCTGCAGATGATCTAGGTGCTCTTCTTCAGTCTGGGACCTAGCGATCATGTCGTCCACATACACTTCGATCTCATGATGGATCATATCATGAAATAAGGCAACCATGGCACGCTGGTAGGTTGCCCCAGCATTCTTTAATCCGAACGACATGACCTTGTAACAGAAGGTGCCCCACTGAGTGACAAATGTAGTCTTTTCCATGTCTTCAGGTGCCATCTTAATCTGATTGTAGCCTGAAAAGCCATCCATGAAAGAGAATACTTTGTGTTGGGCTGTATTATCAACGAGGACATCAATGTGAGGTAAGGGGAAGTCATCCTTGGGGCTGGCCCTGTTCAGATCCCTGTAGTCGACACACATTCTGACCTTACCGTCCTTCTTAGGTACCGGCACCACATTAGCAACCCACTGAGGGTAAGAAGTTACTGCAAGGAACCCGGCATCAAACTGTTTCATCACCTCGGCCTTAATCTTCTCGGACATCTCTGGACGCATCCGACGAACCTTTTGTTTAACTGGAGGGCAGTCTTCCCTAGTCGGCAAATGATGGACAACAATATCGGTATCCAACCCTGGCATGTCTTCGTAGGACCAGGCAAAGATCTCTATATAGTCATGTAACATCTTGGTTAACCGTTGCTTCACGCTGAGCTCTAGGTTGGCACCAATCTTTACCTCTTTTCTGTCTGCCTCAGTACCTAGGTTTATGGTTTCCACTGGCTCTTCATGGGGTTGAATTGCCCTCTCTTCCTGAAGTAACAGTCTTGCAAGCTCGCCAGGCACTTCGCAATCATCTTCACCTTCATCTTCGGCTAAGTTGATCGGATTTTCGAAGTCATAATTGGCATTAGCAGAGCTGTTATCAGCGAGATCCAGAGTGGATTGGAACCTGTATGAGTGAGTGTGTGTGTAAATACAGCTGTTTTGAAAATTATGTAAAGGAAAGGAAAGATAGAAAAGGAACACAATATTTGCAATGCGAAAAGTACGTCCAAGATTTTCATTCATGATGTATAAAATGACAGTTCGTATGCCCTCACAAATAGAACCACGGTGCCTCGGGTAAGACACCGGGCCATAGAGTTTATCATTGTTTATTACAAAATAACAAAACATGGGAATTCATTACTGTGTCACAAAGGTAACAGGGGTATGATCCTTTGCACTCCAATTGTTCAATCCTTCTTCGGCCGTCGGATAAATCCAGCTGTTGAATTCGGCTTCGTCCACTTCAAGGTCTTCCCCGACAGCATTCGCTTCTGAACCTTTAATAAATACCGGAGGCCTTCCGATCTTCTCCTTCCTCATAGCTCTCTGCCCTTCTGAGGTGAAACCCAGCCCAAGTTTATCAGTCTTCTGGGTGAAGTCTGGAAGTCTGCCCCAGTTGGCACCTTCACCTTTCTGCACCACAGCCCTGGCATCCTTTAGGGAAGCCATCTTCAGAGGACCACCTGCTTCTGCTGTTTCTGCTGCGATTGGAAACACCTCCTCGAAATGCTAAAAGGGGGTCTCAATGAACTCCCCATCCATCTCAATGTACCTGAACGAGTTTAGGTGGCTCACCATGTATTCTTCCTCACCTTGCACGGTGACGATCTTCCCTCTGACGGGGTACTTCAGTTTTTGATGCAAGGTAGAGGTCACTGCCCCAGCCTTATGTATCCAGGGTCGACCCAGCAGACAAGAGTAAGATGGACGGATGTCCATCACATAAAAAGTGGAGTCGAACACCTGAGAGCCTACACGAATCGGAATGTCCACCTCCCCATGGACCATCCTCTTTGAACCATCAAAGGCCCTGACAATGATGTTGCTGGGCTTCAAATCCAGGCCTTCACAATCTAGACGATCCAGAGCCTTCTTGGGTAGCACATTCAAAGATGACCCGGTATCAACCAACACATGTGCCAAGGTGGTGCCCCTGCATTCGATTGAGACATGCAGAGCATCATTATGATCTCTCCCCTTCGTGGTCAAATCAGCGTCTGAAAAACCCAAGCCATTGTCTGCCGTTAGACTTGCCACGCAATCGGTGAACTGGACTGCAGAGGTTTCATGTGGCACATGGGCCTTCTTGAGGAATGAGATGAGGGCCTTTGCATGGGCCTCAGAGCACAGCAGTAAAGAGAGCATGGAGATCTTGGAGGGCGTATGCCCCAACTGTTCCACAACGTTAAAATCGCTCTTCTTTATAATCTTCAAAATCTCCTCCATCTCTTGTGGGGAGGCCTCAGCAGCTATGGGTATGGGTACCTCCATCTGGGCAGGCTCAGTTTCAATTCCCTTGCCCCGAGCATTGGATGACTCGGCAGCAGGAGAAACAATTGGATCAGTAGCAGGAACAACAACTTGATCAGCAACGGGAGCAGGTGTACTTGCAGGAATTATCAGGAGTGGTCTTCGGGCAGCAGGTGGCGCAATGTCAGGCGAGAAGAGCCTGCCACTGCGGGTAACTTTGGCTGGGCCAGTGATGTCACAGATGCTGGCGCCAGCGTTGAGCTCTTGTTTAACTCCATTTATATATACATCTGCCCCATAGTGCCAAGGGACAGCTTTGTTGGATACATAGGGCAGGGGCCCAGGAACAGTGATAGTAACAGGTGCAACGGTCAGAATTTGGATGGGCTTCTCCTGGAGAGCCGGGATCGGATTGTTGAAGATAGTCACCACAGAGACTTCTTCCATTGGAGCCAAACGAACAGCAGACTTCTTGAATAGAATCTCCTTACTATCCATTAAGCTTTGGATGCCTAACTTTAGCAAGGGACAACCGGATGGGGACACAACACAGAACAGGCAATCCTCACTACAACCCGGAAATAAACCGGCCTGCAGTAGGTTCTTCTTAATGATCTTTAAAGGAGTGGCTAGATCATCCACAGAAACAGCATAAACATCTTCATCGATAGCATTTACCCCGTGCTGAGGCATAGGGGCAGTAACTACATTCGGTTTTGCGGGCGCTTCGAATTGTATCTCTTTAGCATCGATAAGGTCTTGCACCTTATTCTTTAACGCCCAACAGTCATCAGTGGCATGCCCCGGGCTGTCTGAATGGTAAGCACAACGGGCATTCGGGTTGTACTTAGGAGAGGTAGTGTTTGAGAACTTTGGCGCCTCCTTGACAGTCACCAAATTGGTGGATAGCAACTGTGGCAGGATTTGCGATAGGGTCATGCTTAACCGAGTAAACTCTCTCCGGGGTCTATCAGCCCTTTGAGGATTGTTCGGCCGGGGAGCGGCAGCAGGCGTAGCGATCATGACCGCGCTGACAGATTGGCGGCGATCAGGTCTTTCAGATTTCCTGGAGCCATACACAGCACTAGACTCCTTTTTGAACGGCTTCTTTTCTGAACTAGAGGATGATGCAGCCTTCGCAATCTTCCCAGACTTCAACCCAGCTTCAATTCTCTCTCCCGTTAAGATCAAATCAGTGAAACCAGCAGAAGAATTCCCAATGAGATGGTTAAAAAACGGCCCAGATAGGGTCCCCAAGAACATGTCCACTAACTCTCGATCAGTCAAAGGTGGCTGCACCCTGCCAGCCAGATCTCTCCACTTCTGCGCGTACTCTTTAAAACCTTCACTTGCACCTAACGACATACCCTGGAGTTGGGTACGTGTGGGGGCAAGGTCGGCATTATACTGATACTGCTTGTAGAAAGCAGTAGCCAGCTCCTCCCAGTTACGAACTTTGGTCCCATCCAGCTGATAGAACCATTCGAGATGAGTCCCTGAAAGACTCTCCTGGAAGAAGTGGATCCATAGATTCTTGTCCGCAGAGTACGGCTGAATCTTCCGAACATAGGACCTCAAATGCAGCTTGGGACAGGATGCCCCGTCATACTTGGAGAAGGTGGGTGCTTTGAATTTATGTGGGATAACCACACCAGTCGACAAACCCAGATCTCCGAAATCCAGCCCAGGTGCCTGTTGCACCTCCATAGCTTTCAGCCTGTCCTCCAGTTGTTTGTACCTGTCATCTGCAGGAGGGTACTGTTCTTCATCAAAATCTGTCTCGTTGTCGGAGACCACTGGAGTAGGAACCTTGACTTCTGCTTGAGAAGGACTCTTGCCAACAGAAGAACCAGCCTCTTCATGTTGCAGAGTATTACCCAACCTTCGGCCCGAGTTGAATAGAACAGTTCTTCTTTTCTTCTTCTTTTTCAAGAGCATAGTCTTCAGTTCTTCTTGGCCTTTAGCTAGACCCAGGATTAGCTCTTGAAACTGCGCATTCTGCGCCTGGAGAGCCTTGATTGATGTCTCTGTAGATTCAGATCCGGGATTCATGATGCTGAAATAAACAGCGAAGAACTGTAAGCAACCTGAAAAAGGGAAAAACCTGCTATGCACATGATGTATGAAATGCGTATGAATTATGTTTTCAAAGACAATCGGGAATCAACTTTGTAAACAAAAAGGAACACACTTCATTAGATTCAACTTTGCAACTGAGATTATTCAATAAATTTGCCCTTAGGCGTTTACATGAAATGAAACAACTGGAAAGGAAATAAAAACTGTAAAGGCACATTCAGCATTCCTCATTGATCCCATGGTCTCCTCTTCTCAGTACGGAGGTAGGCATTCAGGGCTCTCTCATTCTCCAACTGCTTTGTCAGCTTCTGGATCTTTGATTCCTGCTCGTTGAGCTTTTCCCGGTAAGAATCCCGTTCTTCTTGCAGTTGCGACCAAGATCTCTTCAATGTCTCATAATCAGTAGGTATCTGAGGAGGAAGGACAGTTGGAGGAACACCATCTTTATCAGGACACTCAAGAATGACGGGTCTGACAGCTTCATACGGCATACCTAACTTCTGAGCACGGATGCGGGCCCATTTGTAGTAGGCTTCCATAGGTAGAGAAGTCTTTGGCCCTAGCTCTTGTGGGTCAGCTTTATGAACCTTCTCCCAAGCCTTGATGAACCTACGACGTAGCTCGTCACTATCCACCTGAAACTCGAAACTGATGTGAGGCACCAACATCTCATGGGGGCCTGCTCTCCTTGCTCTTCCAAACTGACGGAGTGCTAGACATGGATTGTAAGAGATCCCTCCTTGAGTACCAATCAGAGGAACATTAGGGTACTCCCCGCATCGATCAATAATAGCTATCTCATCCAAACCTCTGCAAGTCCAAATGATGTCTTTATCGGTGAGAGACATTAACCTGTGAGCCCAACCTCTTCCTTCTTGGTTCTTCAGTACGAACTTAGGGAGGTGCGAAATAAACCACCTCACCAACAAAGGGATACAACACCATAGGGTTCCTCGTCTTCGGGTAGTACGGGCATGAAGTTGTTGCAAGATGTCACCCAAGAGAGTGGGCACAGGGTTCTGAGACATAAAGATCCTAATGGAAGTGACATTGATGAAGTTGTCAGGATTAGGAAACAGGACTAACCCATAGATTAGGAGAGCCAAGATGTCTTCATATGCCCTAAAGTCCAAGTCATTCCAGAAGCTGTTAGCTTTACCAATCAGAAACTTGGCCAAGAAACCCTTAACTCCGCTTCTAGTTACCCAGTTGTCTGTTACCTCTTGATGGGTCAAAGGAAGAGCTGCAGCAATGTCCTCAAGCCTGAGGGTCTTTTCCCAACCAGTAAAGGGAGCCTGATCCAAGATAGGGATACCAAGCAGATTAGAGAACTCTTCCAGGGTAGGGACCAGCTGGAAGTCTTGAAAGGTGAAGCACTGGTACAGAGGGTCATAGAACTGGGTCAGAACACTCATCAACTGTTGATCCCGCTTTGCAGTGACTAAACTGAGAAGAGAACCATGCCTCTGAATGAAGGAAGTGGTGTTTGGAATTCTGCTAACCAACTCATCAATCAACTCAGGTGAACGAACAAAATTGAACCGGATAGTATTCCTTCGCACAGGCATCATAATGTCCTACAAAACAGAGCAAAGATGAAACCCTCTTGTCTTTGAAATGGTCAGTTCTTATGCCGGATGCAATGCTCATGATGTTATGATGTTATGATAAAGCACACCACATACAGATACAAAGGCAAACATAGTAAGGCACACAAGTCACACAAGGCAAGCCCCTAAAGTTTAGGCCAGCATGAGGTCTAGGTACTACCCTCTTTCGGTTTGTTGGTTCATACCTGTCCTAATCAAAAGTAACCGGGTTCTTAGAGGATCCCAATATCATTGACTACCCTCAATCGGTCATAACTCCAGCATCGCAATCTTTTCTTGCGGCCAGAACCATCACGAGAGTTTAGCCTCAATGGGCGTAGCATACTGCTACTGTTCTAAAGGCCAAGTTGTGTCAATTAAGGTTCTAAGGTTGTTGGTGCTTAATGACTCCTTAGAAGACCCATATTCTCCTTGTTGCGACACAAGGGATATCGGTACAGACTAAGGTGCCACACCAACGTAGCCACTGTTTCACCTGTGTCGGTCTACGCCGGACAGGTCCCTCACAGCTTATGCTACCTAAACAGGGTATCCCCAGATCCGGGTTAGGATCTATGTATCTCCGATGCAACCCACAATAGTAAAGCAAGCAAAACAATACAAGTGAAAACACAGTTATGACCTAGCCCTAAGGTACACCTCACTTTATAAAGTGTTCCCCAACAGAGTCGCCAGTTCTGTGATCGGTGGATCTGGAACTGACTGTTTAACGCTGGTTCGCGAAATGTCGCGGAAGCAAGAGTCGCCACCGTCTTTTATTTTCTCCAATAGGAAAGGACAAAAGCACAGAAAAATTCCTTTAAAGAGATTGCTCTCGGTTCGGGAGGTAGATTATAGAAAGGGAAGGTGTTAGCACCCTTTCTATCCATGGTTATCCATGGGCTCTTAGATACTTGCTCATCTGTGTTTTCAAATTGTTTGTTTGCTTTTCAATGTGGGTTTAAAAAAGTTTCTTTGAAAAATTTCAGTTCGACTCGTACGTCAGAGTGTTTGAAAAGTTTGCTTTGAAAGCTTTTGAAAATGTGTCAGTGTGAAAAGTCTTTTTGAGTTTGTTTTGAGCTTAGAGCAAGTATCCTTGAGAACCTACCTACCCTAAGGAATTCGTCTGTGTAAATGTCCTTTAAAGTAGTGCCATCCCACCATTGAGAGGTAGGTAGCACCACCGTTGGAGGTGTTCGGGTCAATTCGAGGTTCGGGACATGGTGATCACCAGAGCAATGGGAAGACACCTTAGAAGCTACCCTCATGCCAGGTTCCCGGATCATGAGGACTTACTAAGACATCCTCTACTCGACGATCACCTTTCGAAAGGCAACAGTGAGGCGTACCCTAGGGGTGGTGTGTGCGAATTGTGTGTCATGTTTCAGTTATTTGTCTTGTCATGTTTGTCGTGTTCTACGCTTGATTTTAATTAGGACATTCATTCTTTCATGCTTGATTAACAGTTAATATTTGCGGAAAAATAAATCTAAGGCTATTACAATGGCGCGGGTCCACATCGCCAAAATTAAACCGGACCCGATTTAGCGGAGAAATAAATAAAGCGATAAAAGTGCGATAAATAAATGTACATGGCCTTGGGAGAGATACAGGATTATGATAAGCAATAAAGTAAACGTGCAAAAAGAAAATAATTAAAGCAAAACTAGGGCGTTGGACCCTTCTTACAAAAATTAAATTACAAGAATTAATTAATTAGAATTAAATAGGGAATTAGAATTAAAAAAGAAAATGTTTTTTAGATTTTTTATGTTTTTTTATTTATTAAAAGAAGAAAAAGAGTTAATTGAAATTAAACTATAAGGCAATCCCTAATTCTAATGTTTTTTTATTTATTATGAAAGAATTAATTTTTAACCTAAATTCTTTATGTACAATTTTTAATTATAAAAATAACTAAATAATATTATTATTCTAAAAAAAGGAAAAAATATTAAAAGGAATAAAAAAAATATCAATTAACCTAATTCTATTTTTGTTGGATTTTGTTATGGAAAAAATATAAATTAAACCTAATTTGAAACTAGTTTATTTACATGCTAATAAAATAATTATAATAAAATAGGTGTTATTTTTTTGGTCTTTTTCTGATTTTTATAATGTTTTTATATTTTATAGAAAAAATAAATTAATTGAATTAAGACAATAAAATAAATAAAACAACAAAAATAAAAGTGAGAAGAAAAATATAAAATGCAAACCAGGGTGGGGTGTTGCCCCAAATAAGGAGGTTCAGGCCTGGAAATTCTGGCCCAATAAGCTGGAAACTGGTTGACTTTCTTGGATCATGTGTCACACGTTGGACTATGGTACATGATGCTCTCCCAATCCCTGCCCTTGGCTTGATCTTATGAGACGCGTGGCTGCATGATTTTTGAATGTGCATGGTGTACTGGCATAATAGCGCTGCATATGAACAATTATTGAAAAATAATATTGAACGTTTGCCAGACCTGGGACTTGAACCCAGGTCTTGAAGGTTACAAGCGTAGCATGTTACCAACTGAACCAAGCGCATTTAGTTAACATATAATAAACAATAAACAATATAATAATAACGCGTTAGTGCTTTGGAATTTCGCGCGAAATTCAAATGGATCAATCGTGGCTTGACACGCCATCTTCTTCCTCACCACCCCTGTAACATAGAACACTATGGGAGCGGTTTTTATAGCGTTGCCAAAAGGTGTCTACTGAAAAATAGCGATTAGAACCATGGGCATCATAAATTGTTCGCGAGGGTTCAGACATCTTCGTCTTAACCTGCTCAATTCAACCATGCTACTCACGAGCCACAATTTTTCCTCTACGCAAAAACCCCAAATTTGAAACCTGCAAGACCTAAAAATCGCGCATGGCAAATCCTTGTAGACAGCATGAAAGTCAAATTAAATATGATGATTAGCTTTAAAACACCATTATAAACAAGAATCCATAGAGAAAAATGCAAAAGGATGCTTAATTTATGCTATGCGAATTCAGAAATTTCAAGGTTCAGTCTGAGTTCTTGGTACCAATTCAAGGCCTTTTTGTTGATGTTAATGATGGAGGAACGTTCAATGATGTCTCAGAATGATGATGGAATGAAAATTTGTGCTTGAATCGCCCTTGAAACTAGATTTCAGTCTTGAGTTTTTTGTGAAAAATTTCAATATGCAATGCTTGTTTTGGGCGCAGCTTGCAGTCTTCTTTGCTTAGGGTTATGTTCTGAATCATATAGTGAGGCTTCTAGGTCAACAAAAACCAACAAAATCCCATCAATTCATTATTTGAAGATTTGATTTGCTTAATATTTTTTCCAATCTTTTTTCATGTTGTTTTTGTTCAATCATGATCAAAACTTATCAAAACTTGCCATAATCAATTAAGCACGAAATATTGAGATTAGAATGTGCATAAAAAGATTTTTTAGGTTAGGTTTATATTTTTCATGTATTAAAATGATTTAAATGAATATAAATTAATATAAATTCAAATAAATAATTAAAAAATATGAAAACACTTCCCTTTGGGCCTAATGGTCGTGCATAGGCTTGGCATGAGGAAACTTGGAAGAAAAATGGGCCCATTTGCATTTTTAGGCCTTTTGCATCATTGTTGACTTTTCAAAATTCCTAAAAATTTCCCAACTTCCACAAGGCATAACTTGGTCAATTTTTAAGCTTTTCACATGTTCTTGGACATTTTGGAAAGGTCTTTGAGTCCTTTAACCAATGCCTTTGGTCCCATGTCATTTTGATTTACCAATCTCAAGTTATGGCCTTTGACTTAAAGTCACTTTTTGTTGACTTTTGAAAATGACCTATAATGTTGAAATTGATAACTTTTTGTGAGAGCATTTCTTGGACTTGGAACATGAAGATGAATTGTAGGAAATGTCTTTCTCTTCAAAATGAGCTTTGGATGGAATTTTTCTGATAATCCATGTGAAAGTTATGCCCTGGTCAATTTCAGTTGACTTTTTCAGCTGTCCAAATATAGCAACTTTTGCATCTTGATGATTTTCTGAGCCAAATTTTGAGAATCATGATCAAGCATTGATCAAATGATGTTTGTGGCTTCAAAATGATATGTTGACCAAAAATTTGAACTTTTGACTGTCAAATGACCATTTTGCCCCTACAGTTGACTGTAGTGCAATCTAGGGTTTTGACTGTGCAATTTTGAGCTGAATGCCTTGAAACTTGACATGAGGACACTTGACCATCTATGTAGGCATATGGGACTTGATTGGGCCTTTGAAAAGTTCATTTGCTTGACCAGAACTCAAACCCTAGTTTTGACTGTATAGGAGACAGTTGAGCTGCACAATCCTGGGGGAATTTTGTGACCTTGACTTGGACAATTCTTGATGAATATGGGAGGGGAAATTTTGGGGTACAACAGGCATCCATAAGCCCATTCCTACCACACTGCTAACATGTGAGCGCAAATTTCTGGGCACTTTAGTGTTCAATCATCTTCCACCCTCGGATTACGAAAGGCACGTCAGCCAATCTGCATCCTCAGGTCTAAGAAGATTGAACAGGGGCAACTGTTGCACCCCAAAATTTGCCCTCCCCTATTCTCCAAGAAATTGCCAAGCCAAGTCACAAAACTCCCCAAGGGTTGCACAGTGCAAAGGTCTCCTATACAGTCAAAACTAGGGTTTGTGTTCTGATCAAGAAAAGGAAGTTTTCAAGGGCCCAATCAAGTCTCATATGCCTACAAATATGGTCAAGCATCCTCATATCAAGTTTCAAGGCATTCAGCTCAAAATTGCACAGTCAAAACCCAAATTGCACTACAGTCAACTGTAGGGGCAAAATGGTCATTTGGCAGTCAAAAGTTCAAATTTTTGGTCAACATATCATTTTGAAGCCACAAACATCATTTGATCAATGCTTGATCATGATTCTCAAAATTTGGCTCAGAAATCATCAAGATGCAAAAGTTTCCTTATTTGGACAGCTGAAAAAGTCAACTGAAATTGACCAGGGCATAACTTTCACATGGATTATCAGAAAAATTCCATCCAAATCTCATTTTGAAGAGAAAGACATTTCCTACAACTCATCTTCATACTTCAAGTCCAAGAAATGCTCTCACAAAAAGTTATCAATTTCAACATTATAGGTCATTTTCAAAAGTCAACAAAAAGGGACTTTAAGTCAAAGGCCATAACTTGAGATTGGTTAATCAAAATGACATGGGACCAAAGGCATTGGTTAAAGGACTCAAAGACCTTTCCAAAATGTCCAAGAACATGAGAAAAGCTTAAAAATTGAGCAAGTTATGCCTTGTGGAAGTTGGGAAATTTTTGGATATTTTGAAAAGTCAACATTACTTCAAATGACCTAAAATTGCTAATGGGCCTATTTTTCTTCCATGATTCATCATTCCAAGCATATGCACGACCACTTGGCCCAAAGGGAAGTATTTTCTCATTTTTTTATTATTTATTTGAATTATTATTTATATTAATTCATTTAAATCATTTAAATATGTGGACAATATATAACTTGACCTAAAAAATATTTTCATGCATGTTTTGCCATCAAGATTTCGTGCATAGGCTAATTAGGAAAGAATTGGACTGATTTGAGCATAATTGACACAAAATACACATGAAAAAAGATATGGAAAATCTTATGAAATCAAATTTTCAAAAACCATTAATTCATTGGATTTGTTCTACTTTTGTTAACCTAATAGCCTCACTACATATGCTTGATCATAAACCTAATGCACATAGACTCTAAGCTGCGCTGCAGAACCATTGCAAACTTGGAATTTTTGTCAAAAAAAGCAAAACTGAAATCCTCTTTACAGGTCGAGTCAAAGCACTAGACTTGTTTCAAAAGCTTCCTCAAGGTCTCCTGAACGTGTTCCAATCAGAAACATCCACTCAAACGCCAAGAATTGGTAAAACGGACTCAAACTGCATCAAGAAAATTCCATTATCGTGTTTCATGTTTTAAGCATTTTTACAGCATTTTGTTCATAGATTCTTGTTCCTCATTTGATTCTAAAGCTAACCAATGCATTTAATTTGATTATTACGCTGTATATACGAATATGCCATGAGTGAATTTTAGGGTTTTCAGAAGTTGGAATTAGGGATTCTTAAAAGAGGAAAAATTGGGATTCCAAACCACCACCATTCAAACCAGAAAGCTTGGACGAAGAAGATGCAACAATCGCGCTGAATTTATGTTCAAGGATAGCCTAATCGCTATTTTCTCAAAACGTGTCTAAAACAACGCGTCTAAAACCGTTGCAATACGTTCTTGTTTCAGAAAAAAAAAGAAAATACGCGAGGAAGACGATGTGTTGGCAAATACTGGTTGGCTCATTTAAATCAGCGTGCGTTTTTGTGTTTTTTAGTGGCCACTAACCAATTTTTATTTTTGTTATTTATTCGTTGTTGTATATACAAAGTGCGCGTTGAGATCAGCTGGCAAGCG
The DNA here is from genome assembly GCA_948472305.1 of Vicia faba. NCBI lineage: Eukaryota > Viridiplantae > Streptophyta > Magnoliopsida > Fabales > Fabaceae > Vicia > Vicia faba. Next base: position 580,777,925 of record OX451736.1, on the reverse strand, counting down.
TGAGGTTTGACAAAGCGTATGACCTGGGTTCGAGTCCCAGGTCTGGATTAGTTTCAATATTACTTTTCCACGTATGTTCATATGCAGGCTCAGTAAGGTGGTTCACCATACACCTTCATTATCCAACGTCCACGCGTCCTGGGAAATCAGATCAAGGGCATGGATCTCAAGAACACGCTGTACCCTAGTCCACGCTTCCACATGCTGTTCAAAAAGTCAAACGGATCAATGCTTAATTGGGCCAGATTGCTAAGGCCTATACCTCCTAAATTGGGACTTCCACCCCCCCTGGTTTGCCTTCTCTATATTTTTCACATTTTTATTTTCAATTGTTATTTTACTTGTTCTATTGTTTTAATTAATTAATTATTTTATCAAAATATAAAAAACACATAAAAATAAAAAAAAAAAGCAAAAATATAAAATATTACTTATTTTAGTATTTTTATAAACAAACTTGCATGTAAATTAATTTAGTACAAATTAGGGTTTAATATTAATTCTTTTCATAAAAAATCAAAAAGATATAGAATTAGGTTTAATCAATTTTTATTCCTTTTTTTTAATTTTTTCTCCTTCACAATAATAATATTTATTTATTTATTTTTCATAATTAAAATTGTAAATTAACTTAGGTTTAATTTAGGTTTCAATCTAATATTTTCATAATAAATTTAAAAGCCATTAGAATTAGGGTTTGCCTTTTTAGTTTAATTTTAATTAACTCTTTTTTTTTTTTCATTAAAATCTTAAAAAACATAAAAATACCAAAAACATTCTCTTTTAATTTTTAATTTTAATTCCTCGTTAACTTTAATTTTTTTTTGCAAAAGGGTCCAACGCCCATCTTTTTAATTGTTTAATTTCGCACATTTATTTTATTTCGCTTAATTAATTATGTACCTCTCCCGAAGCCTTGTAACGTTTAAATAACTTTCTCGCACTTTACTTTATTTGCTTTATTTACTTTTCTGTCAAATCGGGTCCGGTTTAATTTTGGCGATGTGGACCCGCGCCATTTGTAATAGTTTTAGATTTACTTTTCCCGCAAATATTTTAACTGTTAAATAAGCATGCAAGAATGAATGGCCTTAAATAAAATCAAGCGTAGAACACCAATCATATGACAAGACAAATTTCAATGAAAACGACACACAAATCGCACACACCACCCCTAGGGTACGCCTCACTGTTGCCTTGCCTCGAAAGGTGATCATCGAGTAGAGGACGTCTTAGTAAGTCCTCATGATCCGGGAACCTGGCATGAGGGTAGCTTCTAAGGTGTCTTCCTATTGCTCTGGTGATCACCATGTCCCGAACCTCGAATTGACCCGAACACCTCCAATGGTGGTGCTACCTACCTCTCAATGGTGGGATGGCACTACTTTAAGGACATTTACACAGACGAATTCCTTAGGGTAGGTAGACGACTCATGGGTACTTGCTCTCTTCAAAAACAAAACAAATCAAAATACTTTTCACACCTTACACTTTTCAAAAAGCTTTCAAAACAACTTTTCAAACACTCTTGAGGACTGATACAAGAGTCGATCTGAAACTTTAAACGAAACTTTTTCAAACCCACTCACACTTTGAAAAGCAAACAAACATTTTGAAAACACAATGAGCAAGTATCTAAGCGCCCATGGATAACCATGGATAGAAATGGTGCTAACACCTTCCCTTTCTATAATCTACCTCCCGAACCGAGAAACATATCTCTATAAGGAATTTTTCTGTGCTTTTGTCCTTTCCATTTGGAGAAAATAAAAGACGGTGGCGACTCTTGCTTACCGCGACATTTCGCAAAACCAGCTTTAAACAGTCAGTTCCAGATCCACCGATCACACTAGCCTTGAAACTCCTTGAGGATGGCTCTAAGATGGATTTTGATCTCACACTTTTCATCAAATTTTTGACTTTTCTTCCTGGCTTTTCATTGCTGCAAACCTTGTGTTTTTGATCTGCAATTGTTATGCACTTATAGTAGACTAAATTAGGTCAATAAAATTGACATGAATCTTGAGAAATAAAGAAATAGTGATTTGATTTTCTCTTTGTATTATATCTTCCCAAAATAAGCTTCAATCCAATCTTTTCCAATCCAAATGAGTCTTGCACGAATTGGTCATCATGCTAGCTATACATAGACTCCAAATGTGCACAAAAATCCCAAGATTTGATTTGCTTTTATTATTTTACCATTTAATTTGATTTATTTTGATTTAAATGAATAAAAAATCAAAATAAATGATAAAAATAATAGGTGGAAAATCTCAGGGGTCGTAGGTCCTATTAGAAACATGTTTCAACCAAGAAAACATGGGCCCTTTGGAAAAAATGCCAATTTGATCAATGTTGACTTTTGACAATTTTCCAAAAATTGCCAACTTTGACAATGCACAAATCTCTCAATTTTGACCCTAGCAGGGTTTTCTTGAACTTTTTAGAAAGCTTAGGATGTCCCCTAAACAAACCTTTTGGTTTCATCTTAATTGGATCTTCCATGTTCATGTATGAAGCTTTGACCCAAAAGGTGTTTTTGTTGACTTTTCAAAATGACCCATAACATAGAAATTTGTATCTTTTTGTGAGTGCATATTTTGAACTTGTGAGATGAAGATGAGTTGTAGGGAATTGTATCCTCTTCAAAATGAGATTTGGATGGAAAATTTATGATAAAGTATGAAGAAGTTATGCTTGGTCAAAGTTGGGTTGACTTTTACTAAGAAACCCTAATTTAGCAACTTTTGGGTTTTGATGAATTTGGAGTGTTCCTTGGGGAATCGTGATCAACCCTTGATCAAATGATGAAAGTTACTTCAAAATGTTAATGTTGGCCAAAAATATTGAAGTTTGACTTTATGTGGGTTACAGTTGACTTTTGACCTAGTACAATCGATTCTTAAGCATCTGAGCAGTTGACTAAGCAAACTTCTTGTGCAAGGCTTGAAACTTGGAATGGATGATCTTGGGAACATAATAAGACCTTGGAAAGCATATAAGGTGTTTGTAGTTCACCCATCTTGATGAAAATGGAAACCCTAATTTGAGGTATACTACCTTAGGAGATAGTTTGTCTGGTCAACTCTTGGGCAAGCTTGAGCAAATTGAGGACCTCACTTGACATTTGTTGAGTAAAATTAGAGAGAAAATTTTGGGGTACAACAGAAGTTAACTCAGAACCTTTGAAAGACCGCTCTATAGAAAGCATAAGAAGAAAGAAGTTGATCAAAATCCGTATCTAAGAGAAAGCTAAAAGTTAAAGACAAATGAAAGATCTTCAAGGATATGATAGTATCAATTCTCTCTTTCTCTTACTTGTTATACTTATTCTAATTTTACTTTATGGACTCATTTATCAAGAGATGTCTTTGTCAGAAATATCTTTGATCAGATGGAAGCCTTTGGTTATCCAGATCCTGAGTATATCGATTGTGTCATTTAAGTTAGATGAAGTAATTAATGCGTGTAACTCTTGATTATTCTTATTCATCACATGCTACCTAAGATAGATTATGAATAGTGTGTGATTGTTGTACCCCAAAATTTGCCCTCCCATATTCTTCAAAGTTTTGACAAGCATCATCTCAATTTGCTCAAGTCTACTCAAGTGTTGCACAGTCAAACACCCTCCTAAGCCAGTCAAATTAGGGTTTTGGTTCTTGCAAGGAAGTTGAGGTTTTCAAGGGCTCAATCAAGTCCCATATGCCTATAAACATTGTCAAGCATCTACATGCCAAGTCTCAAGGTCAAGTTGCACAGTCAAAAACCCTAATTGCTCCACAATCAACTGTAGGGGTAAAATGGTCATTTGGCAGTCAAAAGTCAAAATTTTTGTTCAACATCTTATTTTGAAGCCACAATCATCATTTGGTCAAGTCTTGACCATGATTCCACAAGAATGGCTCAAAAATCATCAAGATGCAAAAGTTTCCATTTTTGGACAGTTGAAAAGTCAACTGTAACTTGACCAAGGCATAACTTTTTCATGGTTCATCAGAAAAATCCCATCCAATGCTCATTTTGAGGGGGACGACATTTCCTACAACTCATCTTCACATTCCAAGTCCAATAAATGCTCTCACAAAAAGTTATCAATTTCAACATTATAGGTCATTTTCAAAAGTCAACAAAAAGGCATTTTAAGTCAAAGACCATAACTTGAGATTGGTAAACCAAAATGACATGGAACCAAAGGCATTGGTTAGAGGACTTCAAGACCTTTCCAAAATGTCCAAGAACATGTCCATATGATCAAAATTGAGCAAGATATGCATTGGAGAAGTTGGGAAATTTTTGTGAAATGGAAAAAGTCAACTATCCTTGAAACTTCATTTTTTGACAAAAGGGCCCACTTTCTTCCACTTGATTCAGCCTTGTCATGCCACCCACGTGTCCCATGATCAATTTCAAGACCAAATAATTATTTTTCTATTTTTATTTAATTTTTATGGATTTAATTCATTTTAATCCATAATAATTCAAGTAAAATAAAAAAATTGATTAAATGGTATCTTGTGGTTTGATTAGCCTTCATGAAGCATATGCTAGTTGCCAAATTCGTGTAAAGCTCATTTAGGCATGAAAATTCAAAATTTGGACAAAGCTTTGAAAGGCCTTTAATGGTGGTTAAGAAGAAATCCAAAACTTCAATGCACAAGTTTAAGGCTCCTAATGCTGACTTAAATCCCTTGATACATACATATGCAAGTCTCTCCAACCTAAAGCACGACCTGAACATCTCTAAAACGGCCAGAACCAATTCCAAAAATTCCAAAGAAATTGGCAAACTGAAACCCACTTTTCAGCATGATTTAAAGTCTTTTCTTGATCCAAACACATTCCTTACACTCCCAGGAATCTATTGCAATCACAAATACATTCTAACACTCAAGGAATCACTCACTACAGTCCCACGGTTTGTCCATTTCTTTCAAAATCAAAATGCATAATTCTTGCACATTTAACATAATATAATTGTTGTTTTGTATTGCTAACGCTCTTCTGAAGCTAATGGTATAAGGCAATTGCATTTTGGAGCCCTGAATCACAAACCACCATGGATGATTTTTAGGTTTTCAAAGCTTTCGAATTGGGGGTTTCTCATATAGGAAAAATTAGGCTTGGAAAGACCCATGGTTGAAATCAGGAGATCAGCACGAATACATCCCAAACCTCGCGCCTTTTTTATGTTACGTGTATAGCTAATCGCTATTTTCTGCAGTTTCACTTTGTGGGGGTTTAAAACCCCCGCTATTTGGTTTTATTTTACAGGAAAACGCGAAGAAGATGATTACGTGGAAGAACATGGTTGGTGTGTTCAAATATAGCGCGCTTTTTTTTAATTTCCCAGCATAATTGATATTTCCATATATTATTTTCACTATCCATTATTATAACAAATGCAATGCAGTGGCTGAGTGGTTGAGGACGTGTCTGGCAATTGTTGGGACCTGGGTTCGATTCCCAGGTCCACCCAAACCTCAATGTTATTTTTTCTAATATTATCTCATGCAGCTTTCCAAGAGCGCTCTACCATGCAACTCACGCATAAGCTTGCCAAGTGGCCATGAAGCCCAATCCAATGGCCAAAGAATGAAGACCATGGTACTCAGGAGTCAATGAGCACGCACATGATTCCAGAAAGTCAAACATGGCTTTGTGCTAATGGGCCTGAATTCCAGAACAACACCTCCATTGGGCCATCAACACCCCCCTTTGGTTTCTATTTCTTTTTTTTTTTCTATTTTCCTTTTTCTTTTTTTATTTTCTTTATTAATTATTCTTAGTATTTAATTAATTAACATAATTAACATTTTCACAAGTAAAAATTCAGGAAAAAATAAAAAAATGTAAATATTTTGTTTTTATTAATTTCACTTAGGTAATTATTTTGTAAATAAGCATTAAATCAAATTAATTAGTTTAATTAGTTTCATTTTCACCTTTTCTATAATAAATAAAAACAATTTAGAATTAGGTTAACTTTTAATTTTAATTCCTTTTATTTTCATTAAAAATATAAAAAACACAAATAACATTTTTTTTAATTAAATTAATTAGTTAGTTATTAGTTTTAATTTCATTAATTACAAAAAATGACGAAAATTCAATTCTTTCTTAAAAAAGGGTCAAAACCCTTAGGACGTTCCCAATTTAATTCTTTCGCGCATTATTCTTATTTTGATTATTTATGTAACTGTTTCCGGATATGTAATAGTAATTAGGTTTATCGCTTTATTTAATTTCTCGTACTTATTTACCAAAACGGGTTTTTGTTTTTGGCGATGTATAGATCCGCGCCTTGTAATAGTTAGATTTACATTTCTGCAATTTATTTTCCGCACTCCTAAATGTTAACAATGCATGAAAGAATGTATGTAAATAAAATTAATCCGTAGCTCACAAATAACAGGTACAAAGGCAATTAACTGAAAAACAACACACGAAGCACATGCCACTTCTAGGGTACGCCTCACTAGTTGCCTCGAACGTGGTCATCAAGTATAGGGTGTCTTAGAGGTCGCCCTTCTGTCCAAAAGATCCAGTTGCCTCGAAACGGTTGCCTCGGATACAAAGGATCTAGGACATTAGGGTTACTTCTAAGGTGTCCTACCGTTGCTTTGATGACCACACTGTCCCGATAATCGAATTGACCCGAATACCTCCAACGACGGTGCTTCCTACTTCTCAATGGTGGGAAAGCACTATCTAAAGGACTCTTACACAGTTTAATTCCTTAGAGTAGGTAGATCTCATGGGTACTTGCTCTTTTAAACAAACAAAAAACATCTTTTCACACTCACACTTTCTAAAAGTTTTCCAAACAAATTTTTCATACACTCTTGAGGACAGATACAAGAGTTACTTAGAAATTTTTCAAACGAAACTTTTTTCAAACCCACACACACTTGAAAAGCAAACAAATTTTGAAAACATAAGAGCAAGTACCTAAGAGCCCGTGGATAACCACGGATAGAAAGGGTGCTAACACCTTCCCTTTCTATAAATCTACCTCCCGAACCGAGAAACAATCTCGAATAAGGAATTTTGCTGTGCTTTTGTCCTTTCCATGTTGGAGAACATAAAAGACGGTGGCGACTCTTGCTTACCGCGACATTTCGCGAAACCAGCTAAAAAACAGTCAGTTCTATTTCCACCGATCACAGAACTGGCGACTCTGCTGGGGAGATTATTGTAAAGTGGGGTGTACCTTAGGAATAGTTCATCATCATGTTTTCAATTGTTGCTTTGATTGCTCTAAAATTGTGGGCCTGTCTTGGGAGTTTCATAGATCATAACCCGAATCTGAGGGATACCTTTTAGAAAGTAGCAACAAACTGTGAGGGAACTGTGCGGGGTATACCGACACGGTTGAAGCAGTTTGCTACATTGATGTGGCACTTTGGTGACTACCGGTAACCCTTGAGTCAAGTCAAGGAGAGTACAGGGCCGCCGCGTGGTGTCGTGAAGCATCAACGGACCTTAGGAACCTTACTTGACCATCCTGGCCTCTTTAGGGGTAGTGAGATGACTGACTTTGGTGCAGTCCGAAGTTGGTTGATACTCGATACTACACTCATTGAGGGTTGTTTTCTTGGAATATTCTGATCGCCAGTTCAGTGGCTAAATCAAAACAATGAACATAGAAAACAACCCAATGATATTGAGCTCCTTAGAACCCGGTTACTTTTGATAGGACAGGTTTGAACCCACCAACTTCAAGAGGGTAGTACCCAAACTTCATGCTGGCCTGAACTCTAAGGGTTGTCTTGTGTGACTTGTATGCCTTCAAACTTGACTACCTGCATGCTTGTTATCTGACACTTGAGTTTCTTGCAGGTTTTGTTTACAGTCCTTAATCTGGACTCATAACAGGGTTTACCTACATTACTCCACGCATAGCATATCATCATACCATCATGCCATTGCATATATCCTGCATAAGGACTAATCCATTTCAAGGATCTCAAGGGCTTGTGATGCAGGTCATGATGAACCAAAATGTCTAGCAAGGGGCAAAGGGGATTTATTTTCCTCTAGCCAGGTTGATGACTTGAGTCAGGGGCTATGACCCACTCGATATGGTGAGCCTTGACTCTTGAAGAAGGACTCTCAACAAAATGAAGTTCCTTCAATCAAGCTATAAAATTCAAGTTCTAACAATCTTTCTTGTTTATCCCGCGAGATCCTTGAAAACATTGCATGCATATCATACATATCATTGCATTACAGGTACACCTTTTACAGGTCACTTACCTTCTTCGCTGTTTATTTCAGCAGTCATCATGAATTCTGAATCATCCAATGAACAAGCTATCAAGGCCCTCCAGGCCCAGAATGCCAGTTCCAGGAGCTGGTCATGAGCTTAGCCCAAGGACAACAGGAATTGAAGACTCTGCTTTTGAAGAAAAAGAAGAAGAGGACTGTTTTGTTCAACCCTAGACGCAGATCTGGGAATACACTGCAGAATGAAGTTGAGTGGACTACTCCATCTGTTGGGGAAGGCAGTCACCAAGAGGGAAGAGTTCCTAGTCCCGTAGTCTCTGACACCGAGACAGATTTCAATGATGAACAATACCCTCCTGATGAGGACAGGTACAAACAGCTGGAGGACCGGTTAAATGCTATGGAGATTCAACGTGTGCCTGGATTGGACTTTGGGGACCTAGGTTTATCTTCTGGGGTGGTGATCCCTCACAAGTTCAAGGCGCCTGCCTTTGTGAAGTACGACGGGGCTTCCTGTCCTAAGCTGCACCTCCGTTCTTATGTAAGGAAGATCCAGCCTTACACTGCAGACAAGAACTTATGGATCCATTTCTTCCAGGAGAGTCTTTCAGGGACTCAACTCGAATGGTTCTATCAGCTGGATGGAACCAGTATTCGTAACTGGGAGGACTTGGCTACTGCGTTTTACAAGCAGTATCAATATAATTCCGACCTCGCTCTCACGCGTACCTAACTCCAGGGTATGTCACTTGGGACGGGTGAAGGTTTTAAGGAGTATGCGCAAAGGTGGAGAGACTTGGCTGGAAGGGTGCAGCCGCCTTTGACCGACCGTGAACTCGTCGACATGTTCTTGGGGACCCTGTCTGGTCCTTTCTTCAACCATCTGATTGGGAATTCTTCTGCTGGGTTCACAAATCTGATCTTAACTGGTGAGAGGATAGAAGCTGGTATCAAGTCCGGGAAGATACAAAAGGGTGACTCCTCGAACGCTGAGAAGAAACCATTCAAGAAAGAGTCTAATGTTGCATACAGTCAGAAGGATCATTGTGACCAACACGTAGGGGTAGTCATGATCTCAGGTTCTGCGTCACAACGACAACCGCCAAAGGGAAATCAGCGAAGGCCAGACGAGCCTAAAAGATAATTCACCAACATCAACATGCCATTGTCACAAGCATTGCAGCACATGTTGAAAATGAATCTGATTGCGGTGATCAACCCTCTTGCAAATCCCAAGACCTCTTCTCCAAACTACAACCCAGATGCGAGGTGTGCTTATCATTCCGGAAGCCCGGGGCACGATACTGAGGATTGTTGGGCACTGAAATACAAGATTCAGAACATGATTGATGCCAAGGAGATCGAATTCGAGCCTGCCGAGACTCCCGATGTGATCACTGCTCCCTTGCCAAAACATGGCTAGGATTGAGAGACTCTTGTTCATTTAAATTCTGATATTATATTTTTCTATGCTTATTCAAACAATTATCATGTCAAACTCTATTATTTCATTAATGCATTACACGTGTCTGTTTTGAAGTAATTGTGTTCACTATATTCAAAATTGCTGTTATTTTTTCTTGATGTTCAAAACGCTCGATTAATAATTCTAAGCCTCTTGAGGGAGGATGACGAAAACGATACCACAATTTTTACAGTATGCTTTTGAACGGACCCCGCTGATGAGGTACAGGCATTGTTTCAATTCCTAAACACCGGAGTTATAAGGAAGATAATCCCTCGTCAACCCCTTCGAGCCAAAGAAGTAGGAGTTTTTCTTTTCGAAAATTAAAACCCTTAATCATAACCTGGGGCAGGGTAGTTCTCTCAGTTGATCCAAGTGCACAACAAATAGCATCAAATGAGTCCTTCCAAAGCAAAAGACAGTGATGGTTTCGTATAATCATAAAGACAGGCAGTCATTATCTCGCAGAAATAAAAGCCCAATAAGTCAAAACCTATGAAGGAGACTTACAAAACTAGGGCATCCCGCTGACTGTAATCTCAAAAACAGGAACAGTCAGGCAAAATTTAGGGATAACAAATCAAAAGAACGAGGTTGTTACAAATCCTCAACAACATGAAAAATGTTGCAAAAATGACTGCCTTCCAACAAATTCAACTTGTGTGAACCATCACCAAAAACGTCGTTCCAGACTCATTTGGAGTTCAAATGCACAATTAACTGAGTTTAGGATTGAAGAACACCACGAAGAGCGGGTGGGTACAAATACTTTGAACCTTTATCCTTTGTTTCTTAAACCGTGAACCAGGCCACGTTATAACCCTTAAAAGTCCTAGCTGAAGCATGGGTTAGTTCGAAAGCATACTGTTACAAAGGTATCCTGACTCCTTAAGGCTCACTGTAAAATCTTGAGTTGACATCACATGTTACATAATTTGCTTGTTTTACTAAAAAAAATGCATTTTCAAAAACTTCAAGACAGACATAAGCTTTGCATTTTTAATATAACATTGCTTGCATATGACTATTTGTTTGAACAACATAGAAGTTCGCACGATGAATGTCTAATGAACAAAAGTACCTCCAATCAAGGGGCATGGCATGATCATTGTCCATCATCTGGGGCAGTTAAGTCAAGATTATGAGAATCTCTCAAAAGGCCAACCAGCTTGGGGCAAATCTCCATCTGGATCACTTGGGGCATTGGACGATCAAACGAAGATCTTCTGGTGGTATGACAATACAATACTACTGACAGTGACAACTCCATGTATCCCAAGAGCACGGACATAGTTGAAAAAATACTACGCACAATCAAAGACCCGCTAGGTTGACACACCTAGGCAAAAATAAGGGCTTCCCGGCGAACCAAAAGGGTTCGGGCAAAAATCAGGGATGAAAATGAAAGATCTGTACACCCGGCTTGGGCAAAAATGGGTATCCCGGTGGACTGAAAACCCGAAAGGGCGGTCCAGGAAAAAGTTAGGGATCAAAAGCGTACGACTATGTTCCGTCATCTCGTCACTTGCCTACCAGAAGAAGATTTGTCAACTGGCAGTCATCAAGCGCCTCCACAGGTATCTTCTCCCACAGAAACAGGGGCAATATGAGTTGAGTAAGCGATCTAGTTGCTATGTCCACCAAGGTACTAAGGTAGGTTCAGCTGAAGAACGTGACCAAGATACCTTCACTCCCCGCGGAGTAAGATAAGATTCAGCAATACTCTCCCCCGAGCAAAGTTGGTCTCCCGTCAGCCCTGACAAGGTACAGTATCTCCAGCAAGTCAACAACGCTCTCCCCAAGCAGAGTTAGTCTACTGTCAGCCTTAAGGAAGTTGGGTATCCCCAGAAAATCTCAATATTCTCCAGCAGTATACAGATGTCCCCAAGCAAGCATCCCCGGCAGTCTTAAGATAAGATTATTCCTCGGCGGAATACTAGACACCCCAGTGGAGCCACCTCCCCAGTACAGTCCAAAGTTCCCCCAGGAGAGTCGAATCAATCTCCCCAGTAGAGTTTTGGAAGCTTATCCCCAACAGATTCTGGAAGCTTATCCCTGCAGAGCACGAACGCGTCTCCCCGGCTTTATTCAAAGGTTATTCCCCCACCAGGGTATAATTGGGTTATCCTCAGCTAATTACCACGGAAGGATCGTCCTCGGCGAAGTTCTTCCTATCCCCGACGGAGTTCATCAATTCCCCAACAAAACATATCAACAGAATCCCCAGTGGAGTTATCATCAAAATCTCAGCGAAGTATCTCTCCCCACAGAGTAATTCCCCGCAGAGTAATCTCTCCAACAAGTTTATTCCCCAATGGAGTCATCTTCTCCTTCCGATTTATTCTTGCAATCTTCATCCCCAGCTGAAACGAAGAACTCTCTTCAACATCAGCCCAGGATTCAACTTCCCGGCACGCGTCAAGGATTTATTTTCCCAGACGAGAATACATTCATAAACATCACATCTTCATACATTATAGCATGCATACGCATCATACAACACAAATCTCATTTATTTTTGAGAACATCTTAAAATCATGCAGTTCATGCATCATGACATTGCATACGACTAATACTTTGCCTTTTCAGCAAAAAGTCAATCAAAAGATGATTACCATCTACCTTTACAGTTCCAGATCAACACCGGTAACAAGCCAGGAAAATTCTGTGGACGACTGATCGTGGGTTAATATCTGAAACCAAACAGGATAATTATCTACTTGATCATCAACAGGCAACCCTACACCGGTTCCTTCTCAACCTCAGATGTAGTTTTACATGAACTCATCATCAGGCAACCCTACACCGGTTCCTTCTCAATTTTCAGATGAAGTCTTACACGGACTTATCATCAAAGTAACCCTACCCCGGTTCCTCCAGAAGTCTTACACAGACTTATCTCAAGATGACCTTACCCTGGTTCATCCATAAGTTTTACACGAACTTATCCTGCAGTAACCTTACCCCGGTTCCTCCAGAAGTCTTACACGGACTTATCTCAAGATGACCTTACCCCGGTTCATCTAGAAGTTTTACACGAACTTATCCTGCAGTAACCTTACCCCGGTTCCTCCAGAAGTCTTACACGGACTTATCCTGAGATGACCTTACCCCGATTCATCTTGAAGTTTTACACGAACTTATCATGCACTAACCTTACCCCGGTTCCTCCAGAAGTCTTACACGGACTTATCCCGAAGTAACCTTACCCCGGTTCATCCAGAAGTTTTACACGAACTTATCCTGCAGTAACCTTACCCCGGTTCCTCCAGAAGTCTTACACGGACTTATCCCGAAGTAACCTTACCCCGGTTCCTCCAGAAGTCTTACACGGACTTATCCCGAAGTAACCTTACCCCGGTTCCTCCAGAATTTTTACACGAACTTATCCCGAAGAAACCCTACACAGGTTCTCTCTCTCCAGACGTAGTTTTACATGGGCTCGTCGTCAAAGAAACCCTACACAGGTTCTCTCTTCCCAAAGATGCGGTTTTACACGGACTCGTCATCAGAAACCCTACCCAGGTTTTACTTCTTCCAGGATGCAGTTTTACACGGGATCATCATCAAAGTAACCCCACACAGGTTCCCTTCTCAAACTCCAGACGTAGTTTTACACGGACTCGTCATCAGTAAACCCTACACAGGTTTCCTTCTCAGCTCTAGATGCGGTTTTACACGGACTCGTCATCAAAGTAACCCTACACAGGTTCCTTCTCCATTTCAGATGCAGTCTTATACGGACTCATTATCAGTAAACCCTACACAGGTTTCCTTCCTCCAAAGATGCAGTTTTACACGAGCTCATTATCAGTCAACCCTACACAGGTGTCCTTCTTTCCAAGATGCAGCTTTACACGAGCTCAACATCAGGCAACCCTACACAGGTTCCCTCTTTCAACTTACAAAAATTACACCTCCAGATGGCATCTATAAGCCCATCCACCTGTCAACAGTCTCCAAATGGCATCTACAAGCCCATTCCCGACAAGGTTCTGTCACATCTCCAGATGGCATCTATAAGCCCATCCTCCCATACCATCTTTCCAAATGGCATCTATAAGCCCATTCCCGACAAGGTTCTGTCACATCTCCAGATGGCATCTATAAGCCTATCCCCCTATCCACCATCTTTCCAAATGGCATCTGTAAGCCCATTCCCGCTGTCACATTGCTGATATTCTGTTATGCGAGTGTAAATTTCTGGGCACTCTAGTGTTCAATCATCTTCCACCTTCGGATCACGAAAGGCACGCAAGCCAATCTACATCCTCAGGTCTAAGAAGATTGAACAGGGGCAACTGTTGTACCCCAAAATTTTCCCTCCCATATTCTTCAAATTTTTGACAAGCATCATCTCAATTTGCTCAAGTCTACTCAAGGGTTGCACAGTCAAACACCCTCCTAAGCCAGTCAAATTAGGGTTTTGGTTCTTGCAAGGAAGTTGAGGTTTTCAAGGTCTCAATCAAGTCCCATATGCCTATAAACATTGTCAAGCATCTACATGCCAAGTCTCAAGGCTCACAAGGTCAAGTTGCACAGTCAAAAACCCTAATTGCTCCACAATCAACTGTAGGGGTAAAATGGTCATTTGGCAGTCAAAAGTCAAAATTTTTGGTCAACATATTATTTTGAAGCCACAATCATCATTTGGTCAAGTCTTGACCATGATTCCACAAGAATGGCTCAAAAATCATCAAGATGCAAAAGTTTCCATTTTTGGACAGTTGAAAAGTCAACTGTAACTTGACCAAGGCATAACTTTTTCATGGTTCATCAGAAAAATTCCATCCAATGCTCATTTTGAAGGGGAGGACATTTAATACAACTCATCTTCACATTACAAGTCCAAGAAATGCTCTCACAAAAAGTTATCAATTTCAACATTATAGGTCATTTTCAAAAGTCAACAAAAAGGCATTTTAAGTCAAAGACCATAACTTGAGATTGGTAAACCAAAATGACATGGGACCAAAGGCATTGGTTAGAGGACTTCAAGACCTTTCCAAAATGTCAAAGAACATGTCCATATGATCAAAATTAAGCAAGATATGCATTGGAGAAGTTGGGAAATTTTTGTGAAATGGCAAAAGTCAACTATCCTTGAAACTTCATTTTTTGACAAAAGGGCCCACTTTATTCCACTTGATTCAGCCTTGTCATGCCACCCACGTGTCCCATGATCAATTTCAAGACCAAATAATCATTTTTCTATTTTTATTTAATTTTTATAGATTTAATTCATTTTAATCCATAATAATTCAAGTAAAATCAAAAAAATTGATTAAATGGTATCTTGTGGTTTGATTAGCCTTCATGAAGCATATCCTAGTTGCCAAATTCTTGTAAAGCTCATTTAGGCATGAAAATTCAAAATTTGGACAAAGCTTTGAAAGGCCTTTAATGGTGGTTAAGAAGAAATCCAAAACTTCAATGCACAAGTTTAAGGCTCCTAATGCTGACTTAAATCCCTTGATACATACATATGCAAGTCTCTCCAACCTAAAGCACGACTTGAACATCTCTAAAACGGCCAGAACCAATTCCAAAAATTCCAAAGAAATTGGCAAACTGAAACCCACTTTTCAGCACGATTTAAAGTCTTTTCTTGATCCAAACACATTCCTTACACTCCCAGGAATCTATTGCAATCACAAATACATTCTAACACTCAAGGAATCACTCACTACAGTCCCACGGTTTGTCCATTTCTTTCAAAATCAAAATGCATAATTCTTGCACATTTAACATAATATAATTGTTGTTTTGTATTGCTAACGCTCTTCTGAAGCTAATGGTATAAGGCAATTGCATTTTGGAGCCCTGAATCACAAACCACCATGGATGATTTTTAGGTTTTCAAAGCTTTTGAATTGGGGGTTTCTCATATAGGAAAAATTAGGCTTGGAAAGACCCATGGTTGAAATCAGGAGATCAGCACGAATACATCCCAAACCTCGCGCATTTTTTATGTTACGTGTATAGCTAATCGCTATTTTCTGCAGTTTCACTTTGTGGGGGTTTAAAACCCCCGCTATTTAGTTTTATTTTACAAGAAAACGCGAAGAAGATGATTACGTGGAAGAACATGGTTGGTGTGTTCAAATATAGCGCGCTTTTTTTTAATTTCCCAGCATAATTGATATTTCCATATATTATTTTCACTATCCATTATTATAACAAATGCAATGCAGTGGCTGAGTGGTTGAGGACATGTCTGGCAATTGTTGGGACTGGGTTCGATTCCCAGGTCCACCCAAACCTCAATGTTATTTTTTCTAATATTATCTCATGCAGCTTTCCAAGAGCGCTCTACCGTGCAACTCACGTATAAGCTTGCCAAGTGGCCATGAAGCCCAATCCAATGGCCAAAGAATGAAGACCATGGTACTCAGGAGTCAATGAGCACGCACATGATTCCAGAAAGTCAAACATGGCATTGTGTTAATGGGCCTGAATTCTAGAACAACACCTCCATTGGGCCATCAACACCCCCCTTTGGTTTCTATTTCTTTTTTTTCTTCTATTTTCCTTTTTCTTTTTTTATTTTCTTTATTAATTATTATTAGTATTTAATTAATTAACATAATTAACATTTTCACAAGTAAAAATTCAGGAAAAAATAAAAAAATGTAAATATTTTGTTTTTATTAATTTCACTTAGGTAATTATTTTGTAAATAAGCATTAAATCAAATTAATTAGTTTAATTAGTTTCATTTTCACCTTTTCTATAATAAATAAAAACAATTTAGAATTAGGTTAACTTTTAATTTTAATTCCTTTTATTTTCATTAAAAATATAAAAAACACGAAAAACATTTTTTTTAATTAAATTAATTAGTTAGTTATTAGTTTTAATTTCATTAATTACAAAAAATGACGAAAATTCAATTCTTTCTTAAAAAAGGGTCAAAACCCTTAGGACGTTCCCAATTTAATTCTTTCGCGCATTATTCTTATTTTGATTATTTATGTATCTGTTTCCGGATATGTAATAGTAATTAGGTTTATCGCTTTATTTAATTTCTCGTACTTATTTATCAAAACGGGTTTTTGTTTTTGGCGATGTATAGACCCGCGCCTTGTAATAGTTAGATTTACATTTCTGCAATTTATTTTCCGCACTCCTAACTGTTAACAATGCATGAAAGAATGTATGTAAATAAAATTAATCAGTAGCTCACAAATAACAGGTACAAAGGCAATTAACTGAAAAACAACACACGAAGCACATGCCACTTCTAGGGTACGCCTCACTAGTTGCCTCGAACGTGGTCATCAAGTATAAGGTGTCTTAGAGGTCGCCCTTCTGTCCAAAAGATCCAGTTGCCTCGAAACGGTTGCCTCGGATACAAAGGATCTAGGACATTAGGGTTACTTCTAAGGTGTCCACCCGTTGCTTTGATGACCACACTGTCCCGATAATCGAATTGACCCGAATACCTCCAACGACGGTGCTTCCTACTTCTCAATGGTGGGAAAGCACTATTTAAAGGACTCTTACACAGTTTAATTCCTTAGAGTAGGTAGATCTCATGGGTACTTGCTCTTTCAAACAAACAAAAAACATCTTTTCACACTCACACTTTCTAAAAGTTTTCCAAACAATTTTTTCATACACTCTTGAGGACACATACAAGAGTTACTTAGAAATTTTTCAAACGAAACTTTTTTCAAACCCACACACACTTGAAAAGCAAACAAATTTTGAAAACATAAGAGCAAGTACCTAAGAGCCCGTGGATAACCACGGATAGAAAGGGTGCTAACACCTTCCCTTTCTATAAATCTACCTCCCGAACCGAGAAACAATCTCGAATAAGGAATTTTGCTGTGCTTTTGTCCTTTCCATGTTGGAGAACATAAAATACGGTGGCGACTCTTGCTTACCGCGACATTTCGCGAAACCAGCTAAAAAACAGTCAGTTCTATTTCCACCGATCACAATGATTTCTTGGAATTGATTCCTTCATGATTATTTTCATTTATTACCTCCCTACTGTGTCTTTAAAATTGTTATTCTTTATTTGACATATTAAATGCTATAAAATCAAGTGTCATTCTCCCTCTATATAACTCATCTTCTTACATTATCACATGTTCACTCTTACTTCTTCAAAAATTAGAAACCATAAACCCCCATTCCCCTTAAATCATATTTTTGGGTTCTTTGACAACAATCTTCATCAATCTTCAACATTCATTCATCTTCTTCTTCAAATCAAATTCATAATGACCAATTGTTATTCTTACTTCTTCTTCTTAAAATTTTTATTCTTTATTTGACATATTAAATGCTATAAAATCAAGTGTCCTTCTCCCTCTATATAACTCATCTTCTTACATTATCACACGTTCACTCTTACTTCTTCACAAATTAGAAACCATAAACCCTTATTCCCCTTAAATTATCTTTTTGGGTTCTTTGACAACAATCTTCATCAATCTTTAACATTCATTCATCTTATTATTCAAATCAAATTCATGATGACCAATTCTCAAAAATAAGCAGTTAAGTTAGAAAAGGAATTTGATCAAGCATCAAAACCACCAGTTACTTCCGACTCTTCGTTATCATCTACCTTTGCTTCATCATCTTCATTAGTTCCTCCTGTAAAGACACATGTTTCCACTGCTTCTTCTATAGGAGTTAATGAGAATCACATCACTCAACAATCCTATCAAGTACATTGCATCCTTCCTCCATAAGAACTAGATGTTCTTCGGGAATTTTTGGTTGATTTCGATAATTTAGCTGATAATGGGATTGACCTAAAAGAAGAATTAGAAGCTCAAGGATGGGAAAACTACTTTAAATGGCTTCATGGCCCTATTTATGAATATTTAGTAAAAGACTTTTGGAAGAATGCTAATTGCGATGATCTGCATATTGTCTCCAATGTCATTGGATTAAGGATTGTCATAACTGAAAAATACATTGTTTATCTTCTAGTTTTAAAGTTTATGGAAGGCAAATGTACATATAAAATGAAGAAGAATTTTAAAACTACAAAGAGTAAATTGAAGTTTGAATGAAGTCACTCAATCGACTATTATTTAAGAATTACTGAGTGAAGACAAAATACAAGAGCAGGGATCTTCATCCAAATCTCAGAGTTTGGCACAAGATCATTATGGGCTGTATAAACCCTAGACCTGCTTCAAACTCTTATGATTACTTCAATTTTAGTCAGAAGTTCATGATGTACTACTTGCTAACCAAGCAGAAGATCAATCTTCCCTATGTTCTATTCAATTATCTGAAGGATATTATTAAGAAGACGAGAATAACTTTAAATCTTAAGAACGTTCCTTCATATGTCCGTCGTGGACGTCTTCTGACTGATATTCTTGTGGAAAGTAGATTAGTAAAATCTTTTATGGAAGAAGCAAATTACACAGAAGATTTGTCTCCTAACATTGGAGAATCATTTACTGCACAAAACTTAAGGAACATGCAAATAATTGAAAAGATTAAAGTTAAACCTCTGGGTGAACCATTTGAAGCCACTACTCAAAGAAGGATTCCAATTACTGATTATCCTCTTTTTTCAAAGATGGATAATGTATCAAGTGTTGATATATATGTTAGGATGATGGAAGAAGAAGGACATGATATGTCCAATTTTGATTACACTAAACTTCCTATTGAAGAAGTTGATTATGGTATAAGGAAATGAAAGAAAAGATCAAACATTTTTTAACCAAAGAAGAAGAAGAAGAAGAAGAAGAAGAAAGCTATATTTCTTCAAGAAGCAATATCAGGAACTACAACGTCTAAAACATCTAGTGAGAATAATACTCCCACTTCTGATCCAATTATCATTGATACTTCAAAAGAGAAAAGAAAAGAATTACCATATGCTTCTGAGCCAAAGAAAAATGGGAAGAAGAGACGAAGAACTGATCCTCTGAATCTCAGGGTCTACCTTCTGAATCTGGAAAAACATGTAAGTTTTTTATTCTTCCTGCTACTATTTTCGATAATGCTTCTGAAAATGTTAATGAATCCTTAACAACTACAATGACACATTTATCTGAATCAACCATGTCCAAATCACAAGTCATTTTCAAACCATATATGTCTGCCTCACTATTGTTATCCATTCCAACAACTACTACCAATTTGGACAAACCTACATTAGAATCATCAAAATAAATACCACCATTCCAAACATTGTTTCAATTTTCATTTACAAAATAAAACTCAAACATAAATGAATCTATCACTGATCCATCTAATTCTCACCCTACACCCATACAATTTGATATATCTTCTGCATCCCCTGATGCTTCCTCACCCGAACCTTTTGTTATACTAGTTTCTCAATAATATACCTTTTCCGATCTTGATGACCCATCTGAAGTACCATTTAAAACTATTGACTCTAAATCTATTCCTTCTCAACATGAAATAATGTTCTATGAACAACCCTTTTCAAAAACCTTTGAAGAATGCATTAACATGTTTAAAAGAAAAGTTAGGAACGAAGTAGCTAAGCTAGAAGATGAAGCATGTACCAGCTGTAAGCCTCAGGATGTGAAAAACTCTTGGAAGGTGTTTCAAAAATAGATGTCATCGTAATTTGAAAAACTGCAAAGTTTTTCAGAAGCTACGGTGGATGCAGAAGTTCAGTTGGTCCAGGACAAGATGGAAAAGATTCAAGCTTTTCAACTACTTGCTACTAAGAAAAGAGAAGCTGGAGAAAAAGATCGCCTTGCTGAAGCTGAATCAGCAAGACTAAAAGCAGAAGAAGAAGCTAAAGCTGCAGAGGAAGCAAGATTGGATGCAGAAGCTGCAAAGGCTAATGAAGAAAAAGGTAAGCAACAAGCTTTGATGGAATCCAACTATGAGTCTGGCTACAATATGAAAACAACCATTGATGAAATAAGGGAAGAGCAGAAAATGTTCAGAGAACATTTCAAAGCTCAGGACAAGGTCAATGAATCTGTTGAAACTATGCTCAAGATGATTTTGACAAAAATTTATGAACCTTCATCATATGCTCTTGCAACTTCTGGAACCTATGCTCTAGGATTCTCGTTTAGTTTATTTGATTGCATATGTTGTTTTTGAATAAATTATCCTGATGATTAATTGACATATTATTCTAATCTTTTTCTTTTTAATCTTTTATGTTTTCATGCATAATTATATTTTTGATGATGTCAAAAAGGGGGAGAAGTATAATAATTTTAATTTTGATAAACCTTAGAAGAAATGCATCATAATAAATGAATGATATAAAATGTGCATTTACCACTGACGTGTGTCTATCTGTTTGTTAATTAACCGAGGAACTCTGAACAAGTTCACTAGGCATTATAAGACAACTCAAATGAAATAACTCTATTAAAGTTCTTAAGAACTGATTGTTCATATAATCAAAGATGTATATTCCATGAACATTTGTTCAAAAATTAGATAGACCCAATACTATTCATAAGTTGAGAACTTTTTTAATGTTAAAGTTATCTTGATTTTGGTATCATAATGTTCAGAAGATGTAAAATGTATGAGAATGTGATATTCAGAACATAAGAATCAAAAGTATAAGCATATGCTTTCTAGAAGACTTGAGAAATTCAAAAGTTGAAGACTGTATGAAAAATTTAGATAGAAAATTCAATAAGAAGAAGCTCTGATGAATTCAAGATTTCAAGTGACTCCATTGTTATCAAGAGTCAATACTCTCAAAGATCTCGATATCTGATCTATTGGAACCAGGGGTTTTACTTAAATGGTTCAGAGTCAAGATATTCGATCTTCATCGAGTCATTGACTCAGGGGGAGTATCATAAAAAGGATAAGTATTTCTTACCTATCTAATTTCACTGATTATGATTATATGTACTGTGATACGGTAGCCAGAACCAGGACAGTTTTTTAGGAATGCTGGTTTGCGTTTTGTGTTTGTGTTTGCAAAATGTCGCGGTAAGCAAGAGTCGCCACCGACTTTTATTTTATCCAACAAGGAAAGGAAAAAAGCACAGAAAAATTCCTTTTTTGAGATATTTCTGAGTACAGGGGGTAGATTTATAGAAAGGGAAGGTATTAGCATCCTTTCTATCCGTAGTTATCTACGGGCTCTTAGGTACTTGCTCATCCTTTTCAAAATTGTTTTCTTTGTGTTTGTGTGCTTTGAAAAGTTTTTGTTTTGACTTCGATTTAACTCTTGCTTCTGTCTTCAAGAGTGTAATGAAGTGTTTTTGAAAACTTCGTTTGTAAAGGAGTGTAAGTGTGAAAATTTTTGTTTGGATTGAGCAAGTACTTAAGAACTAATCTACCTACTCGAAAAAATAATTGTTCTATGTTTATTTCCTTTAGACAATGCTATCGCACTATTAGTGAGTGGGTAGCACCGTCGTTGGAGTTTTGAGGGTCAATTCGAAAGGGAAGTACGATCACTAAAGCAATGTTAGGACGTCTTAGTAATAACCCTAATGTCTTAGATCAATTATTCGAGGCAACAATTCTGAGGCAACTTTTCCGAATCGGGACTTTGATCTTTGTTTAGACAAAAGGACGACCACTAAAGCATCCTATACTCAATGACCGTTTACCGAAGGCAACCAAGTGGGAGTGTACCCTAGGAGTGCGCATGTGCGAGTGATTCAGTTTCAGATTTATTATCTTTGCACATTTTAGGGTTATCTAACTGTTTTAAAGTTTTACATACATTCTTGTCATGCATCCTAATATCATACATCTAACAGTTTATATTTTGTGGAATTTAAAGTGCGGAAGTTAAGCTAAGCTATTACAAGGCTTCGGGTATTTACATAGCCAAAAACAAACCCTTTGAAAATAAAGCAATAAATGGAGATAAACGTCCTAATTAAACTATTACAAATTGTAGGCAGTTACATCAATATGATAAATAATAAAAATAAAGCGTGCGCGATTGAAATTAAGATCGGGAAGAAATTAGGGTTTTGACCCTTCTAACCTAATCAAAAGAAAAATGTTTTTTTTTTTGTTTTTAATATTTTTTAAAGAAAATAATTTAGGTTTTAAAATTAAATATAAATAATTAGCTAATTTAAATTAATTAATAAAAATAATTATAAGACCTATTTTTTATGTTTTGGTTATTTTTAGGAGAAAGAAAATATAATTAAATTAGAAATAAAAAAACCTATTTGTTCTAATTAATTTTAATTATTTGCAAAAAGAATTAAAATTATCTAAAATTAATAACCTAATTAAATTAATTAATTTGTTTAATAAAAATAAAATCTAGACCTAATTTATGAAAAGTAATATTTTATGATTTTTTAATAAAAAGCAAATAATTTAATTGTTAGTAAAGTAAATTAAATAAATAAATTAAAATAAAATATAAAAAGAAAAAGGGATAGAGATATTGGGCCTACAATATGGGGGGTGCAAGAATCAGATTATGGGCCCAAAAATAGGGAGGTCCGTTTGACCTTCCAGATCACTTGCTTCTGCGTTGACTAGGCTCCATGGTGCTCCCCCATTGCTGGCCATCAGATCTGGATCTCAAGTCACTTGGCAACCTGGATTATGAGGACGTATGGTGGATCTTGGCTTTGTATACGCGTGTGATTGCCTGAAAGAAAATAATATGAGAAAAGTGGGGGACCTGGGATTCGAACCCAGGTCCTGAAGCAATTTCCACGCCTTCACTACTACTGCACCACTTGTTCTTTGTTGTACATGAAATAAACAATAATAATGATATGGAAAAATAAAGTGAGTCAATGGAAAACAATGAAAATGCCCGCCAGGATTTAAATATGCCAATGGGGAGGTGACACGCAGGCGTCTTCAACCTTGCACCGCTGGTAAAAGTGAAACACTCTTACCTACGGACGTTTTTCCGTCACTATAAACAAAGCTCATTCCAAAATCCTCCATGAGCAATATAAATTACATCTAATGCCATGGTTGGATTCGTCTTGTCCTCCTGAACATGATGGTACCATTCATGAAGGCTAATTTTACCTGCAAGCAAAAACCCTAAAACGGAATCCAAAAACCTAACAATGGTAGTTCACAATTCAGTCCATGAAAATGCAATTGGGTATTATAGAAAGCTTGCAAACATGATAGTGATCAAGAATGTACAATTATTTTATGCTATAAGTGCAAGAATAATGCTATTCGATTTCAAAAAAGAAGCCATGTCGTGGGTAACTTACAGTGCGATATAAGTCCTGGAAATGCTTGCTTTGGATTGCTTTAGCTTGCTGATGACCTCAGGAAATGATTGGAATGGTTCAAAGGTCCTGAAATTGCCTCTAAATGGGAATTCGTGTTTGCACTTTTTCTTGATTTTCAAGTTTGTGTTCTTGATGCTGCACCTCCTTCCAACCTAGTTTTTGGTCTGCCTTCGTTCTATATGTATCAAGGAATGGATTAGGGTTATTAGAATGTACTCAATCTTCTTCCATTATTGAATTTGATTGTGATTTAATTCTCTTGAATATCATTCCAAAATTGGCCTAAAATCAATCTTTTTGTCCACCCCAATGCCTTGCACGATTTTGATTTGATGCTAGCTGTAATTTAAAACCTGAAACAAGCACAAAATCTTTTGTTTTCAATATTTTGGATTTTATATGATTTGTCTTAATTTAAATTGAATTAATTCAAATAAAAATCAAAATAAATAATAAAAACATGATAAGGACAAGTGGCAAGGGTTATAACTCGTGGACTATGTTGCCAACTCAAAACAAGTGAAAAAGATTGGGCCCATTTGGCAAAAATTGAAGTTTTAGGCATAGTTCACTTTTGGCAATTTTGCAAAAAGGGTCAACTTCACCAATGCATAACTTCCTCAATTTTGACTCTTTGGAGGTGTTCTTGGACTTTTTAGAAAGATTTAGATGTCCTATAATCAAACCTTTTGGTCTCATCTCAATTTGATATTCCATGCTCAAGTATGAAGCTTTGACAAAAAAGGTGTTTTTGTTGACTTTTCAAAATGGCCTATAATGTCCAAATTCATAACTTCTTTTGAGTGCATATTTTGAACTTGGGATCTGAATATGAATTGTAGGAAATTGCATCCTCTTCAAAATGAGCTTTGGATGGGTCATTTCTCATAAAGTATGAGAAAGTTATGCTTGGTCAAAGTTGAGTTGACTTTTCCTATAAAACCCTAATTTAGCAACTTTTGGTTCTTGGTGAATTATGAGCATTCCTTGATGAATCATGATCAATCCTTGATCAAATGATGAAATATTCTTCAAAATGAGGATGTTGACAAAAAAATCTTGAAGTTTGACTGTATGTGGGCCATAGTTGACTTTTGCCCTAGCACAATCGATTTTTGGGCCTTTGAGCAATTGACTGAGCAATCTTTCTTTGCAAGGCTTGAAACTTGACATGGATGATCTTGAGAACATATTAGGACAATGTTTAGCATTTTGGGTCCCTTGGACTCAAGTATCTTGATGCAACATGAAACCCTAATTTGAGGTAGATTGCCTTAGGAGAGAGCTTGTCTGGCCAACCCTTGGACTATCTTGAGCAACTTGGGGATCTTTCTTGAAATGTTTTTTTGAGAAATATGGGAGGGCAAATTTTGGGGTACAACAGCTTCCCCTGTTCAATCTTCTTAAACCTGAGGATGTAGATTGGCTTTCTTGCCTTTCGTGATCCGAAGGTGGAAGATGGTTGAACACTAGAGTGCCCAGAAATTTGCACTCGCATGAAGTGGTACTTGTCTTGTGATGTCAGGGATGGGCTTATAGATGCCATTTGGAAATTTCCGACGGGGAATGGGCTTAAAGATGCCATCTGAAGGAGTGTCGATCGCATAAGAGATTCCTTAGCGAGAGCTTGTATACCTGTTGTTGAGGAAATTTTCGTTGGGGAATGTTGATCTCTATCTTGAGAGAAATATAATTTTAGGAACTTCGGTCGTTCGTTATTCTGCTGGTGAGTCGTCTCTGTTTGAATTTTAGGAACTTCGGTCGTCTGTTATTCTACTGAGAAAACATCTCTGTTGAATTTTAGGAACTTCGGTCGTCCGTATTCTACTGAGGAATCATCTCTGTTGAATTTTAGGTACTTCGGTCGTCCGTATTCGACTGAGGAATCATATCTGTTGAATTTTAGGAACTTCGGTCGTCCATCTTCTACTGAGGAAACATCTCTGTTGAATTTTAGGAACTTCGGTCGTCCGTATTCGATTGAGGAATCATCTCTGTTGAATTTTAGGAACTTCGGTCGTCCGTATTCTATTGAGGAAACATCTCTGTTGAATTTTAGGAACTTCGGTCGTCCGTATTCGACTGAGGAATCATCTCTGTTGAATTTTAGGAACTTCGGTCGTCCGTATTCTACTGAGGAAACATCTCTCTTGAATTTTAGGAACTTCGGTCGTTCGTATTCGACTGAGGAATCATCTCTGTTGAATTTTAGGAACTTCGGTCGTCCGTATTCTACTAAGGAAAGATATCTGTTGAATTTTAGGAACTTCGATCGTCCGTATTCTGCTGAGGAAACATCTCTGTTGAATTTTAGGAACTTCGGTCGTCCGTATTCTACTGAGGAAACATCTCTATTGAATTTTAGGAACTTTGGTCGTCCGTATTCTATTGAGGAAACATCTCTGTTGAATTTTAGGAACTTTGATCATCCGTATTCTACTGAGGAAACATCTCTATTGAAGAGGAAAGTTGAGAATGAACTACTATCTGGTCGTGGTCCAAGTTTTACAGCGACTTACTGGGGATTAAACTATTATCCAGTCGTACCCGGGCTTCACAGCTTGAATTTTGATTGTATCTTTCCTGAAAGGTAAAGGTTAGATGTATGTAATGCATGATATGTATCAAGCAATGATGTTCTCAAAATAAATGAGATTGTGTTTGTATGGTGCGTATATGCATATGTCATGATGTATGAAAATGTGATGTTTTTAGCTGGGGAAAATAAATCCCGAATTTCTGCTGGAGAAAAGAGTTGAATTCTTCGTTCCCGCTGGGGATAGTGAATGAAGATGATTGTGAGAATAAACCTGCAGGAGAGGATAACTCTGCTGGGGAAAAAACTGACGAGGAAATGACTCTGTGGGGAGGTCATATTCTGCTAGAGGACTTGTTGATTTGGAGAAATAACCTCGGCTGGGGATGAATTATCCTTGCCCGCGATGATAAACTTTGTTGGGGATTGAGTTTCTGTTTGTAAAAGGAATGAACTCCGCTGGGGATGATTTTCCAGTTGCGACTTCACGGGGAATAATCTTTTAGATTCTACTGGGACAGTTTTCCAGACTCTACTGGGGATAATCTTCCAGTGCTGGTGATAGATAAACTCTGCTTGGGGGAGAATATCGCCGACTCATTCCGGTTGCGAGCCTCAACTGAGGAGAGTGGTGTCATGTTCGGGACCGCTAATGTCACTATCTTTTTCTTACTCTGCGGGTAGTGAATGTACTTTCAATTGTTTTCTCCAACTAGGTCTATCCCTATACCTGGTGGATAGAGCAATTGTATGGTTTGGGCATTTCTTATTTGCCCCTGTTTCTAATATTACGAGTAATCATCTTTTGTTTCGCATGTAAATATTCATGAGCAGCAATTAATGTCAAATGCATATATTAAAATGAACAATGGATATATTAAAATGAACACTGGACGTTCTTGCAAAACAAAACAGAAAAAGGAAAACAATTTGAAATTTCTTTATGAAAATGAATTGTATTAACTTTGAAATTAGCCTGTAAATAGGCGTTTTTGTACAAGAGGCTGACGTCCTAGTAAGAGAACGCCGCCGAACAAATAGAATTTATACAATTTGTGAAAAACAAAGAAAAACAGTTATGTGAATAATCCCACTGGGTTCCAACTCTGCTATTGCCTTTATGTCCTTGAGCATCTCATCACTTCGCTACTTGGTTGAAGGTAGATCAGGTTGTTTGGTGCCGTTCGAGCCTGATAGTCGATACTGAAGTTTGGTTGCAGGGTGATCCAACGAGACATAGTGTTATGCTTTGATCCCTAATTTTTGCCTGGACTTCCCTTTCTGGTTTTCAGTCCACCGGGATACCCTTTTTTGCCCAAGCCGCCTTTTCAGGTTTTCGACTTGCCGGGTATACAAATTTTTCATTTTCATCCCTTATTTTTTCCCGAACCCTTTTGGTTCGCCGAGAAGCCCTTATTTTTGCCTAGGCCAGTCAACCTAGCGGGTCTTTGATTATGCGTAGTATTTTTTCACTATGTCTGCATTGACAGGGTGAGGAAGGTCGTTACCATCCATGGTGGTTAGAATCATAGCTCCTCCTGAGAAAATGTTCTTAACCACAGATGCCCTTCGTACGTAGGGGTCCATTTTCCCCTAGGATCACCTTGTGGTAGGATGATGCGCTTGATCATCAGATCCCCAACTTGATACTCTTGTCGTTTAACTTTCTTGCTAAATGCCTTGATCATTTGCTTTTGATACGTCTGACCATGACAAATAGTAGTAAGTCTCTTTTCATCGATTAAGTTCAGCTGATCAAGCCGGGTCTGAATCCAGTCATCTTCTCTCAAACCTGCATCCTGTTAGCTGGCTATTTCGAATAAAGAAGAAACCACTATCAAAATAATATTTCGAATAAAGTACCTAAGGAGATTGATATCAATATTGGATATTGGTGGGAAATATGGAGTCATTATGCTGAAGGATTATTCAATTTCCAGTAGATTTCAATTTGGATTTTGTAGTGTTCGAATTATAAAGAGCTCCTTTATGCAAGGGTGCCAGAATTGGAAACGGTCCAGGTAATTGGGTTATTTCGAAAGCAACAAAGAAACAAGATGCTTCGATTGGTGCAGATTTCGAATTTCAAATAGGAGCGCCATTCTTAGAAGACGCGTGGAAGTCAGTAAACATAGGAAGCCTGCATGCTTCGAACGTGGCGTGATTT
Source organism: Vicia faba (assembly GCA_948472305.1). NCBI lineage: Eukaryota > Viridiplantae > Streptophyta > Magnoliopsida > Fabales > Fabaceae > Vicia > Vicia faba. The sequence goes on along the minus strand of OX451736.1, from coordinate 580,749,333 downwards.
TAGAATAGGACCGTTAGGGTCAAGACACTATAAATAGGTATTCTTATGTTAGATTTAGCATGTTCATTTTTATGTACTAAAAGATCTCAAAACACTCAAACTACCGTGAATTAAGGGAAAAGAGTCAGAAGACACAATGTACGTATTGAACATCATCATTCTTTACAATTTCAATACAAGTCTCTTTATATTTTAGTTCGCTATTACAGTATTTTTGCCCTTAAATCCTTCGATTTCCTTGCATTTCCTTGTTTTACTTGCCTTTAAACACAATTATTTCGTTAGAAACTTCACCTTTACTTTATCCTTTTATCCAAACATTTCATATTTCCAGAAATTGTTTCTCAGAAACTCCTTATCTTTACATTCAAGCATTTACCCTAAGTCTAATTCGAAGTCTTTCCTTTCTACATTAAGTTAGTTTATTCCTATAGACAATCCTAGAGATCTTTCTTAAGAATCTCACATTCGAACTTAACATACAATATAAGTTTATCAAGATAATGAATATGAACATAGAAATAAGTTATGACACATGTGTTCTAGGATTAATCTAGTCGATCCTGCAAGTAACCAATAATAATCAATAAATTGGAGGACTAGCGGTTGTTTACTAGAAATCACTGTAAACAAATTGGCACACCTGGTGGGACAGTGTCATAACAAAGAGTCTTATCAAACATATTAGAGGAGTTTTAGGATTTTTCTGAGTGTGGAGCGCGTTTCGGTACATGAACCTTCGAAGCGGAAAAATTAAGAATAACAATCCACATATACCCAGAAAACAACGTACCAAAACAATGGTTTATATAACTAACCAAGATTGGGTACAAAATCCCCCACAGGGGGCTGCAACAATCGTTTCAAGTTCGGTTGATGCCTCCAATGCCATTCTTGTTGGCAGTTCGAATACGATTCCAGTAAGTACATTAGACATGCCATCAAACATATCTTCAGTGCAAACTGCACCACACATAGGGAATCAACAGTATTCGACCCCCCCTAGGCCTCCAGGTTTCGAACCTTTGAGACCCATAAATCCACAGTATGGGATGCCAACTTCGTTTATGGCAGGGTTATATAATGCAACAATTTCGTCCCAACTCCAAGGATCTGGTTCAGGAATGAACCATTTGGGTACAAATTTCCAGAATATAGGAAACTTCGCCCAATTGCCTACTCTTACAACTAATAGTCAGGCAGCACTTAGGCAACATATGGATGATAGCAATCATGATATGGTAGGAGTCCTAGCCCGCGAAATGAATGCTATTTTCAATCCCATAATCCAGAATATAAATAGAACAAACCAAGAAAATGCAGCCCAGATGGCCAGAATAGCAGATTTTTTTGGTGCCCCTAATGCGCCTGCAAGGCGTAGGCCGAACCCGGTGGTGATTCGAAATGAAGAACCCATAATTGAACAAATTCGACCCCCTGTACAAGTGGTCGAAGAAAGAAATATAGGGGTAAGATTAAGAGACCGGGGAATTCAGGAAGTTCATAATGAACAGCCTAGACCTATAATGATGGTGAATAGGGACCAAAATGCAGACGAAATTGTTCATAGGATTAGAAATGACAATTTAGTGGCAGAAAATAACCTCACCACCATGATTGAAAGAATAATGGCCCAGAATGGTTTAAATTCAGGATTTAGGAGGCCAAACTACACATCTCCTATTATAGATTATGTTTTGCAAACAGAATTACCCAGGGGCTTTAAAGTTCCTAAATTCACGAAATTTGCTGGAGATACAAGTGAATCAACAGTGGAACATATAGCAAGATATTTAACTGAAGCAGGAGATATAGCAAATAATGAAAATCTTAGGATAAAATACTTCCCAAGTTCTTTAACAAATAACGCTTTCACTTGGTTCACCACCTTGCCCCTGGATATGTGGACACATGGCCTTATTTAGAAAGACTTTTCCATGAACAATTTTACACGGGTCAGTCTAAAATCAGTCTCAAGGAACTAGCAAGCATTAAGAGAAAATTCACGGAACCAATAGATGAATATTTGAATAGATTCCGTTTATTAAAATCCAGATGCTTCACAGTGGTCCCTGAACATGAATTGGTCGAAATGGCTGTTGGGGGCCTAGATTATTCCATTCGAAAGAAATTGGATACACAGTATCTTAGAGATATGGCCCAACTAGCAGACAGAGTGCGTCAGGTCGAAAGGTTAAAAGCTGAAAAAGCCAGGGCTAGTAAAAATCATAAGAAAGAGAGAATAGCCTACATAGAGGCTGAAGAGGAAAACATAGATGATTCTCAAGACCCTTATGATTTCGATCAGTTCGAAATAGATCTTGCAGAACTAAAAGAAGCACCCCCTTATGCTTGCAAAGTTCTACTTCCTTCCAATGGAAAGGATTCTGTCGAAAGTGAAAGGAATGATAAATTCCCCAAGAAAATCTATACTTTCTATATAACTAAATGTGATGAGATATTTGATCTGCTTGTTAAATATGGCCAGTTAATAGTTCCTCCTAACCTTAAGGTTCCTCCATTGGAACAAAGGAAAAAGAGGGGCTTTTGTAAATATCACAATTTTTTAGGCCATAAAACCTCACAGTGTTTTCTTTTCAGAGATCTGATACAGAATGCAATCAAAGATGGCAGGCTGAAGTTCTCAGACAAGGGGAAGAATCCAATGAAAGTTGATACGGATCCGTTACTGATGGCGGAGACTAACTATGCTGAACCTCTAGACATCAATGTGGTAGAAGTTGCTGAAGGGAAAGTTGAGTCGAAGGAGGAATTTGAAGAGGATGGGGACTTCATCTTAATCAAAAGCGAAAGAGAGGCCACTGATGGCCTCCCATTGATCAAAAACAAAACAGAGGCTACTGATGGCCTCCCAAAGGTGCTCAAAGCAAAGATATTAAGAGACAAAAAATTAGTTGAGGCCACTGAGGGTCTTAGGATGAAATTTGAAGAAGTCAAAATTTTTGATGATCAAATGCTGGGAGTAAATATGGTGGACTTAGAACAGCCTAACGCTGAAATGGAAGAAGTGGAATGCTGTTTAGAGAGGGAAAGAGAACAAAGAAGAGAGAACTTACCTAGAAAGGACGCGGGTTTGCGTGAATACCTCTTCCACTGTCATAAGAAAAATCAGGAAAAGTTGTTATGCCCAAGGTGCAGTATCATCTGCAACCCCAGAATTGCTGCTGAATTCGAAAGGGCCCAGTGTGAACAAACATGAGTCAATTGGAGGCAAGACAACCAACTATACAAAGTCTATCCAAAAGCTGATGAAAGTCTGCTCGAATTCCTGGTTCATTGCCACAAGATTGGAACATAATGCTTAATATGTCCCAGATGTGCAGCAGTGTATGATAAGGAGATGGCTGAAGCGTTCGAGAGAATTCTGTTTGCGTCAGGCTGGGGGCACCAAGGCGGAATGCCTTCGAATCTTGTTAGCACAGGCAGAAGTATGCCAAGGAGGCCAGATAGCCCTTACCCCAGGGGAGCAAAGAGAGTTTCCTTTAAACTACCTGCAGAAATCCCCACTGACAGATGGCTGCAAGTGAATGCTGATTAGGGAAAAGGGAAGTGGCGCAGCTTCGACAGAGGAGGCAGAACTGCGATGGCTTACAGGAGGCAATTCAATTCAAACAGAAGGGAAGAAATAAGATTGGAGAATTATAAAGGCAGAAACCCAATGTCTCGCTCTCAATGGCGCATACACCAGAGAAACCAAAAAGCTGCAAGGGATTCGAAGCCTATGGGATTAGGAGAATCCAGTACCAATAACCCAACATCAGCGAACTAGACTGGGGGAAAACCCCCAGTGTCCAGGAAACTTTTTTCACCACAGAAAGACACTAAAGAAAATAAGCCCCAGAAGGAAGCTGCGAACGAAGAGGACTTGATGACTGATGACTTCGAATCTGAGGGGGAATCCTTCTTCAATGCAAACTGCAATGTAGTTTCAGTGCTTCCTTGTGAGTACAATCAGGAAACAGAGGTTTATGCTGATGAGGAGACTGATGAGGACGAAATGGCCAGACATAGGCCAGTATGCTATTATGTGATGAACAATGGAGCAGTCGAAGAGCATAATGCTTTCTTCGAAAAACCAGACAAAGGAATGAGGAACCATTTAAAACCCTTATTCATCATGGCAAAGGTGGAACAATATGGTGTGAACAAGGTTCTGGTGGATGGTGGAGCTGCTGTCAATTTGATGCCTCAATTCACGCTAAAGAGGATAGGAATGCAGGATTCAGATGTTAGACCCTACAACATGGTGCTTTCGAATTACGAAGGAAAGGTTGGCCAGACTTTGGGAGTAATACAGGTTAACTTAACAGTTGGTTCCCTCACAAGACCAACAATGTTTATGGTCATTGCTGCAAAGGCAAACTACAATTTGTTGCTTGGCAGGGAATTGATCCATGGAGTTGGCGCAGTGCCTTCTTCAATGCATCAAAGGTTGGTGTTGTGGAGAGACGATGGAATTGTTGAAAACATAGAAGCAGACCAAAGTTACTATATGGCAGAAATCAACAGTGTGGACAAAAGAAATTTTGACAGAAATATGGCCAACATAGGGCCATGTCACCCACCTGAGGAATATTTCGATCCCAATGAGAACGCTTATTATTCCCTAACCTTGCGTCCCAATGGATTCCAATGGGATAGGGAAATCATGTTGGATGGGCAGGTGACTGAGAAAGATGGAGAGACTTCGACGATATGGCCAATTGGCTGGGCAAGCGAAGGTTATTATGACTGAATCAAATTACTACCAAAAGATTTCGGCCTATTTGGCTGAAAACAAACGAAGAACGGCTCTCGAAGCCGAAATACAAAACATGGCTGTTGAAGCCATAGACAAAAAAGAAATAGCAAATCCTGAAGGAAACCATTCACCATCACCATGTGATGGACAAACTTCCGAACTGGTGGATCAACGACTAGATGCCATTTATGATCAAGAGCCCTTGGGGTTCGAGAAGGATCCAGAGTCATCAAGCGCTAAAATGCTGGCCCAAGATCCTTTGGAGGAAGTTGATATTGGGGATGGTATCGAAAAAAGGGTTATGTACATCAGTGCGAAACTTAGTCCCAGTCTAAAAGACAAGGTGGTTGAAATGCTTAAACAAAACAAAGATTGCTTCGCCTGGGACTATGATGAAATGCCTGGTTTAAAGAGGGAACTGGTAGAACATAGGCTTCCAATCAAGGATGGCAAGAAGCCCATCAAGCAGATGCCTAGACGATTCGCTCCAGAAATCCTCTCAAAAATAAAGGCAGAGGTGGAACGGCTCCTTCGATGCAAATTTATTAGGACCACAAGGTACGTAGAATGGCTTGCTAATATTGTACCTGTTATTAAGGAAAATGGCTCTTTGCGAATTTGCATAGATTTTAGGGATTTAAACACTGCCACCCCAAAAGATGAATATTCCATGCCTATAGCAGAAATGCTGATTGATTCTGCTGCGGGTTTCGAATACCTGAGTATGTTAGATGGATACTCTGGGTATAATCAGATTTTTATTGCTGAGGATGATGTTCCCAAAACTGCATTCAGATGTCTAGGCGCCTTAGGCACTTATGAATGGGTAGTTATGCCCTTTGGACTAAAAAATGTTAGGGCAACATAACAGAGGGCAATGAACACTATTTTTCATGATTTTATTGAGTCATTTATGCAGATTTATATAGATGACATAGTGGTCAAATCTGTTTCTGATGAGGATCATTTGACTCACCTTTGCCAGTCATTCGAAAGAATGAGAAAACATGGCTTAAAAATGAATCCTCTTAAATGTGCTTTCTTTGTTCAGGCTGGGGATTTCCTAGGCTTTGTGGTCCACAAGAAGGGGATCGAAATTAACTTGAACAAGACGAAGGCTATTATGGAGACGAAACCTCCTTCAACCAAGAAAGAGTTTCAATCTCTATTGGGTAAAATTAACTTTTTAAGGAGATTCATATCTAATTTGAGTGGGCGAACTCAGGCTTTCTCTCCACTCCTCCGTCTCAACCAAGGGAATTTTGAATGGACTGCGCAACATCAGGAGGTATTCGAGAAAATCAAAGCTTATTTGATGCATCCTCCTATACTTGCACCCCCTTCTAAAGATAAACCAATGAGGCTGTATATCTCTGCCTCCAATGTAACTATAGGTAGTATGTTGGCCCAAGAAAATGATGATGGCGTCGAAAGAGCCATCTACTATCTTATTAGGGTCCTAAATAAAGCAGAGACTAAGTATAGTAGCATTGAAAAACTATGCCTCTGTCTGTATTTCTCTTGTACAAAACTTAAATATTATATTAAACCAGTTGATGTTTATGTTTCATCTTACTTTGATGTTATTAAACATATGCTTTCAAAACCAATCATGCACAACAGGATTGGAAAATGGGCCTTAGCGCTCACTGAGTACAATCTGACCTTCAAGCCTTTAAAAGCTATGAAAGGACAAGTAGTTTCAGATTTCACAGTGGATCACTCTGTGAGTGAGGACTTCACGTTAGATTATGTTGAGATCCAGCCTTGGAAATTATCCTTCGATGGGTCAACACATAAATATGGGAGTGGTGTTGGAGTCCTTATAATTTCTCCTGAGGGAATTCCAACAAAATTCAAGTACAAGTTAGCAGGCCCTCCCTGTTCGAACAACGAAGCTGAGTATGAAGCATTAATTGCTGGACTTGAAGCTTTGTTGGAATTGGGGGCAACCAGAGTCGAAATTAGGGGAGACTCAGAGCTGGTCATCAAACAGATAACCAAAGAATACAAATGTATCAAGGAAAATTTGATCATGTACTTCGTTATTGCTAACAGATTACTCAAGAAATTTGAATATGTGGATATAAAACATATTCCCAGAATTGATAATCAGGAGGCAAATGACTTGGCTCAAATAGCTTCAGGATATAAGACATCTAGAGAAAAACTTCAATATCTCATAGAAACAAGAGGCAGAATAATGGCTACTAAATTATCACCATTAGACTTGGAAAATTCGAAACTGGGTTATGCAGATCAGAAAGAATTTGAAGTACTAAATATTGATACTTTGGCAGATACAGATTGGAGAAGTCCCATAGTAAATTACCTGAAAGAACCTTCAGTAAGTACAGAGAAAAAGATCAAATATAGGGCTTTGTCTTATGTCCTAATAGGGAATGAACTTTTTAAGAAAACCCCAGAAGGTATATTACTCAAGTGTTTAGGAGAAAATGAAGCATATTTAGCATTATCCAGTGTGCACAATGGGGCATGTGGAGCACATCAAGCAGGTCACAAAATGAAATGGTTGTTGTTTCGATATGGAATGTATTGGCCCACTATGCTCAAAGACTGCATAGAATTTGCTAAAGGTTGCGAGGAATGCCAGGTTCAGGCAGGTATTCAACATGCTCCTGCAAGTGAGTTACATTCAATTGTTAAGCCTTAGCCTTTTAGAGGATGGGCATTAGATCTAATTGGTGAAATTCGACCAGCATCATCCAAAGGACAGAAATATATCCTTGTGGGTATAGATTATTTTACAAAATGGGTCGAAGCAATTCCTCTAGTGAATGTTGATCAAGAGGCCATAATGGAATTTGTCCAGAGGCAAATAATTTACAGGTTCGGAAAACCAGAAAGTATCACAACAGATCAAGGTTCAGTTTTCACAGGGAGAAAAATGCAAGAATTTGCAAAAGAAATGGGACTTAAATTACTCACGTCAACTCCTTATTATGCTCAAGCTAATGGACAAGTAGAAGCATCCAATAAAGTCATAATAGGTTTGATAAAGAAACATGTAGGACGAAAGCCAAGAAATTGGCACAAAACATTGGACCAAGCTTTGTGGGCATGTCGAACATATCCTAAAGAAGCAACGAATACTACTCTGTTTCGACTTACATTTGGACACGATGCAGTGTTGCCAGTCGAAATACACTTACAGTCAGTAAGAATCCAAAGACAAAATGAAATACCAGCTGATCAATATTGGGAAATGATGATGAATGAATTAGTGGACGTGGATGAAGATAGGCTACATGCTTTAGAAGTTATGAGAAGACAGAAAGAAAGAATAGCCAGAGCATACAACAAAAGAGTTAAAAGCAAGTTGTTCTCAACCAATGACCTGGTATGGAAAGTTATATTACCTATGGATAAAAAGAATAGATTATTAGGTAAATGGTCACCCCATTGGGAGGGTCCCTTTCGTGTTTTGAAAACGTTTTCGAATAATGCTTATGAAATAGAAGAATTAGCAGAAGATAGAAGAATCTTGAGGGTAAATGGGAAATATCTAAAAAGGTATAAGCCATGCTTGCAAGAGGTTAGAATCACTGCAGGATGATGAAAAATATATATATAAACATGAAGCCAAAATGGTAATATATAAGTGCCAGAATGGTTGTGTTCAATCATTTACAATAAAAAGCATTAACAAAATACATTCAACAATCAGAAAGGGGTGTTTCGTTTCAACTTAGCAAACTTGATCTTGCATAAGTTGATTTTGCATTGGGTAGTATTTCTGACGTTTTCGAGCCCTTTGATTTCTTCACTTATTCCTTCAGCCACCTCCATCTGTTGAAGACTTTGTGTAACAAGATTTTAAAGCTCTTGGTCATCAACAGGCTTCAAGGCTGCCTGCTCATTTCGAGCACCCTCAATCTTCTTCTTAAGTTCTTCAATCTGAGATTCCCAAAACAGGATTGGTCGAGCCAAGACATCATGCTTGTCTTGGGCCTGGATTTTAGCACGCTCCAACTTCTCTGCTTCTTCAGAAAGTTTTGAAGTTTGATCATAAGCTTTAGACAAAGATTCTTTTTTGCTTCGAATCTTAGCCTCAGCATCATTAACCCTAATATATTCACGGCTAACCTCATTGAGCAAGATTTGCAGATCATATATGGTTTCACTTACTTCAAGTGGACAGATGCTAAGATCTATCTGAGAAAGCAACTTCTTCATCGGAAAATAGGCTGTAGTATTTGCTTTTAGAATGGTAAAAATGCCAGCCTCAAGAATAGTTTTGTTGACTTGTTGAAGAAGTTGATCAAGAGAAGTAAGAGGGGCATTGTCCTTTGTTTGGCTGGAATCTTCAGATTGATTTTTGTTAGACGAAGAATCCCGTTGAGCTAGCATTAGTTTGATATATTTCAGGGGATTACTCCGTTTTAGCTCTTCCTTCTGTTCCCCAGTCAAGATTGGAGGGTCTGGGTTTTTAGTGAAAATAGTCCCAGTAGGTACTAGAACTTCCACCTCCTCTTGCACCACCTCATCTTCGTCACCATCTGCGAAGTAACGACTCACAGTATGCGTGTCTATTTCCTCTTTAGATTGGTCAACAAAATATACCCTTCTGGGAGAAGAGTCACTAGGATTGTCATTGATGAGAGTTTCGAGCACTGTGTTTGGTTCGCCAGCTACATGGCCCTCTATCAAGGGAGGCGAAGTTGCTTGTTGGTCTAAAGCTTCGACCAATGGAGGCGAGGTTGCTTGTTGATCTAAGACTTTGACGGTCCCTGCAGGAGTAGCAGCAGTGGACGAACCTTTATTTAAAACAGCTTCGTTGAAACCTTCTGGTTGAGGAGAAGCTGTAAGTTTGGAAGCTTGGCCTTGAATGGCCAGAGGATCAGAAAGAACAAAGGGAGCGCTCTGCATAGAAACAAAGTGTTAGCATGAATAAGATTACATAGTCAATTTAAAAAGGCATTGAGTAAGATTTACCTTTTGTTCATCAGAAGTTGCATTGCTACCAATGCATTCTGAAATTACATTCTTCGAAGACTGAGACTTCGAAGATCCTTGGGATTTGACCTTGGGAGCAGTCACGTTTACTTTACTTTTTGAAGGATTGGCAAGTTGAGAACCTTCGCCAGATTTGTTGATTTTCTTCTTCTTTTTTTCGTTTTAGAGGAGAAATGTCTTCATCTTTTTCTGATTCATTTTCAGAATAGGCACTATCGTGTTTTCGTTTCTTGGGAGACTTGGGAGGTAATCCACTTGCCTGGAGAAATAAAAAATAACTAGTCAATAAAAAAAAGTAATTTCGACAATAAGAAAGGAGTGAGCAAAGTATTACCTTTTTCTTTTTTGAGGAGTCATCTTCTTGGTCAGAAGGAGGATTCTCAGTTGTGGTTATTGGCACTTTCAGAGAAGAAGTTGAACCTGCCTTGGGTACAACTTTATCCTTTTTCAAGGATTTTAGATCAACAGCTGAAAGGAATATCAAATGGTCAATTTTAAAATAAAGTTTAGGAAGAATAAGGGAGCTTCAAATTTCTTCAGTTCTGCACCTTCGCCGTTTTGAGACGTGATAGACATGGCTGACAAGTCATAGCGAAGGTGCCCCCTGAAATTGTCTAAATCTCATTTAGCCCACGTTACCCTTTGGGCAGGTTTTTTGGCATCATTTTCACACAAATGAAAAATGTTCCCATAAACGAGCCACCAGGGATACGGAGGAAAAAAGGCTAAAGCTAGCTCTGAAGTAGGTAGGTTTGGAAATTTTGGTGTTTGATGTTTAAAATCCCACCAATGCCTATCTTCAGGTTTTACGTAAGGAGGAAATCGAATTTTTGAAAGTTGTTTTTCAAAATTTTCTTTCAAAGTTCTTGCTGCTTCGCAGACAGTTCGATGTATCTCCATAGGATTATAGACAATTTCGAAATATTTTTGAAAGGCTTGAATTTCCTTGACATGAGTAAATCTACCTTTTTTGACATGTTCCTCCATAAAGGAAAAAGCTGTCGTCAGTTGTTTTTGAATTTGGATGGTGCTGAACATATTCTTCGAATAGTAAGCCGTCCACCAAGTATAAAAATCTTTCGTCATGTAAAAGGAAGGAGTAAAAAAGACTAATGAAAAGTCAGCGAAGCCAGCATATTTTTGTTGTCTAGTTTCGATTTCCTTGAAGGAGTAAGGCACCCCTGCTAAGCATATCTCCCTTTTCTTGTTGAAGAGAGGCTCAGGTAGAATCTGGCATAATCCGAATTGGCGAGCCACGAAATTAGGTTGATAAGCAAGGATACACACTTGGCTCTTCACAGGCGTGATCCTAGAAATAATAAGCCTAGGGTTTAAAAAGGCACACCAAATGTCCCTAATTATCTCTTCTTCAATGGCTTGTTCAAGGGGCATGGTAAACCAAGTTGGACCACAGTTTCGATTGGCAAAAGGGGCCATTGAAGGGTCAAACCTATGTCTTTTGGAGAAAATCATTATATAGTTAACGAAGCATGTTTTGAAATTTTCCCTTTCATCGTTTGGGGTTAGTTTTAACAGCCTAGTGCCTTCAATGCTTCGATTTACAACGTCAGGATGTTCTTCGTTGATAACCCCAAAGGTTGACATAGATGGTTCGAAAGTTGCATTTAACCAAAGCTGCAATAGCCAAAAGGGGCCAGCAAGAAGCAGGTTAGTGCCAGATTCATAAGTTTTTAGTTTCGAAACTACAGCATCTATGCTTTCATATAGGCTTGTCAGCAGTAATTCACTGATGCATACCCTTCGACCATGATGAAGTTTATTTGCAAGGGTGATGAACCTACTAGAAACTTGTAGAGACTTGCTGCAGAAGACATATTTAGATAACCATAGCGCCAAAAAAGCTATATGTTCAACATCGGAAACCTCTTCCTCTGCGGAGTGATAGAGATTGATATATTTTGGAAAGCTGGCGTTCTTGACATCAAAGTCAATAAGGTTATCCGCATCTTCATTTGGATCGAAAGTCTCCCCAATAGGGGAAAGTCCAGTGATGGCAGCAATGTCAAAGAATGTAGGTGTCAGCATTCCACAAGGGAGATGGAAAGTATTATAGGTGCTATCCCAAAAGTATAAAGAGGCTAGCAAAAAAGGTTGGTTGTAACTGAAACCTAATTTTGACATTCGAATCAGGTTTAGGATGCCTATACTTTCCCATTCCTGGGATTTCTTATGTTCAACTTTCCAAAGCCAATCTTGATATAATTGATCTGATGAGGGACATGAGCGAAAGGGTTTGAAATTCCCAGTAACATAGTCCATGCAAAAAGCGTCCCTCGTAGGTTATGACGTTTCTGTGTCATGTGTTTTCTCTTTTAAGGTTTTGGACAGTTTCACAACCGATTCGTCTTCCTTAAGTTTTGGAGAAAGGGATTTGTTAACAATGGGTTTGGTTTTTGAATATGCGGGAAAAAATCCCTTCGTTTTTTCTAAACGATCCGTTGAGATTAGAGGACCCATAACTCCTAGGGTTTTATCAAGAATAGTAGTAGGAATGATTACCTGAGAAGCGTAGATGGCTTTTTGTTCTTGAGTAAGTTTAGGAGTTGAGATGAACTCCTGATTATCAAGATTGATAATCTTGCTTGCTGGTGTAGGGATGGAGGAAGAAGTTTGCTTGGACTTTCCAGACTTCTTGGATGAGGAAGGTAGTGCTGAAGACATTGTGAAAATAAAATTTTTGATATCTGAAAACAAGAAATCTGGTTATTTGAAGAATGAGCAAGTTTGGAAAAGTTGAAATGAAGAAGATGAAGTATTTTTATAGCCTTCCTCAATAGTTTAATAGTTTTTGACCTTTGGAAAAAGGTGGGATACGTGTAACTCCCTCATTGGAAAGAGAAAAGGTGTATTTTTTGAGCTTCCTAGGGAAGTGATGTTTTTGCTGCTAATTATTAGCTATAACTGCTGATTGAACGTTTTGGTATGGTGATTGGACGTTTTGCAGAAAGTTGGACACTTACTCTGCAATTGTGTGCAGTATGGTCATCATGAGTTTTTGATACTCTCGAAATAGCCTGGATGAGTCAAAAATAAGTATTTCTTTATATCTATCGAAATACATGTTCTTGAGGGGCAATTTGTTAGCTGGCTATTTCGAATACAGAAGAAACCGCTATCAAAATAATATTTCGAATAAAGTACCTAAGGAGATTGATATCAATATTGGATATTGGTGGGAAATATGGAGTCATTATGCTGAAGGATTATTCAATTTCCAGTAGATTTCGATTTGGATTTTGTAGTGTTCGAATTATAAAGAGCTCCTTTATGCAAGGGTGCTAGAAACGGTCCAGGTAATTGGGTTATTTTGAAAGCAACGAAGAAACAAGATGCTTCGATTGGTGCAGATTTCGAATTTCAAATAGGAGCGCCATTCTTAGAAGACGCGTGGAAGTCAGTAAACATAGGAAGCCTGCATGCTTCGAACGTGGCGTGATTTTAGAATAGGACTGTTAGGGTCAAGACACTATAAATAGGTATTCTTATGTTAGATTTAGCATGTTCATTTTTATGTACTAAAAGATCTCAAAACACTCAAACTACCGTGAATTAAGGGAAAAGAGTCAGAAGACACAATGTACGTATTGAACATCATCATTCTTTACAATTTCAATACAAGTCTCTTTATATTTTAGTTCGCTATTACAATATTTTTGCCCTTAAATCCTTCGATTTCCTTGCATTTCCTTGTTTTACTTTCCTTTAAACACAGTTATTTCGTTAGAAACTTCACCTTTACTTTATCCTTTTATCCAAACATTTCATATTTCCAGAAACTGTTTCTCAGAAACTCCTTATCTTTACATTCAAGCATTTACCCTAAGTCTAATTCGAAGTCTTTCCTTTCTACATTAAGTTAGTTTATTCCTATAGAAAATCCTAGAGATCTTTCTTAAGAATCTCACATTCGAACTTAACATACAATATAAGTTTATCAAGATAATGAATATGAACATAGAAATAAGTTATGACACATGTGTTCTAGGATCAATCTAGTCGATCCTGCAAGTAGCCAATAATAATCAATAAATTGGAGGACTAGCGGTTGTTTACTAGAAATCACTGTAAACACATCCTTCATAATCTGAAGAGAGGGTATCTGAACTTCAATGGGCAAGACGGCCTCCATGCCATATACCAAGGAATAGGGTTGAAATTCTGGCTGCAGATACTCAATGTCACGTTCAATGTTATGACACCGTATCTGACTTTCTATAAGACAGTAAATATAAAAACAGTAAAGAACACAGTCAATTGTTTACCCAGTTCAGTGTGCAACAACACCTACTCTGAGGGCTACCAAGCCAGGGAGGAAATCCACTATAAGAGATATTAATTCAGGAATAAACCAACCAGTTTATCTCCTTCACTTAAGACCTACCCAATGCAACTTCAATCTAAGTACAACTTAAACCTGAGTTCCTACTCACTCCCCCTCAATCACAGCAGTGATACTTAAAACAATTTGACTAATGAATTGATGAAGACACTCTTCAAAACATACACTTGATTATGCTTCACAGCTTTTCAATCAAGCAACACAAACATTCTTGCTTCACAGCTTTGAGTGATACACAAATCTAACTTGACTTTGCTTCAAAGCTTTAGTCAAGAGACACAAACAACCACTCTTTCTTCAAAGCTTTGAGTGGTACACAACCCTTACAATTAAAACCTATTCCAAGTCACTTATCACAATGATAATTGCTTGGATTACAATAGTTAAAACTATACAGCTTCTGAATGATCTTCTGTCAAAAAAGGGATTAATTCCAAAACAGCAGCTCTGTTGAATATATAGCAGCTGCATCTTCAGTTAGGGTTTCCACAAAAAGCTAGGGTTAATTCCGTTTGACCTTAAGACTAGGTCACAGGACTTTATCAACCAGGTTAGGGTTGAGCTAGGTTAACCCCAAGTCCACAAGATTTTCTGTTCAGGAAAGACTGAGTCATAATCCTGAAAAACTCAGAATTACCCAAACTGCATAAATGTTAGTTCAGAACAGGATGTCTTAACATCTGTTATGACATCTGAAAACCTGTCTACTGATTTAGGTAAATGTGATCTTTTTGCAAAATGCTCAGATACACACTTATAAACAGCAACACCTGTATGACAATATTTTTCTGCAAAGGTACCTAATGAATCAGTACATACTAAACTAGAATGTTATGACATCAGTCATGACATTCACACACACACACCTGGTTTTACCAAAAATGCAAGCCAATAACTAAACAACTACAAACTCCCCCTTTGGCAGATTTTTGGCTAAAGACCCTAAGCAATCAGAGATAGATAGCAGCAGAAAGAAATGACTGCAGAAAAATAGAATGTCTAATTAAGTACCAAAAATATATCTCCCCCTCTTTAGCCACAAATGGGCCAAAGATACATGTTCTTAAAAGATATACAGTCATCCAGAAAAAGTAATAAGAACAACAGCTAAAAACTGAACACACTTTGCAAACTCCACCAGGAAACAGCAACTCCACCAACCAGCAACTCCACCAACCTTTAAGCACTGTCATCTGACTTAGAAGGTTCGGGCTTCTTCCTTTTCTTGTGAGCAATGTCAGCATTCTTCTCTTTGTATGATGTCTCAACATCCTTAGAGACATCTGGATTTGTTTCAGTATTTGATCTTTCTTGATTTAAAGGAACAGAAATGCCAGGAACTAAGTGGTTCTCGCTCAGAATTCTTGTAACAATTTTAGCTATTGCTTGACGAACATAGGCTGACCCTTCCCTATTTGCAATTTCAGATGGAACAGAAGAAGAAGGATGAGACGGATTACCAGAGGCAGTAGCTTGGGACCTTCCTGCATGCCTTGTTCTCAGCTCTTTGACCTTGGTGGGGTTAGATTCCACTTCTCTAAGAGAAGCGATCTCCAAGACTTCAGAATCCAGGCAGGATGAGATTGCCTTAGAATCTTGATCAGAGGAAGAGGTCGAAATAGTCGTATTAGATGATGATGGTGTTTGAGACATTTTGACAGTCTTAGAAGACCAATAGCAACTGGAGAGAAAATTCTGATAGAGAGATTGGGTTTTGATGCAGAGACGAGAGAAGAAGGAAGAAAAGGAGTTTCTGTTCAACTTCTTAAATGAATGGAGAAAAAATAAGTTTAACCCAATCATAACAGACTTAACAAGCATAACTCCTTTAACCCTTGTTTTAAGCAAAATTAATTGCTACAATTCCTCATGTTGGCAAATACCCAACTTACCCCTCAAGTTTTCAAATTGATTTGCATCAAGTGCCTTGGTAAAAATGTCAGCCAGCTGTAGCTCAGTGGCAGCATGTTCCAATTTAATTGTCTTCTCTTCTACAAGGTCTCTGATAAAGTGATGTCTTATGTCAATATGTTTGGTCCTACTATGCTGAATGGGATTCTTGGAAATGTTGATTGTACTCAGATTGTCACAGTACAATGTCATAACATCTTGTGTGACATTATACTCAGTAAGCATTTGTTTCATCCAGATCATTTGAGAACAGCTACTACCAGCTGAAATGTATTCAGCTTCAGCAGTAGAGAGAGACACACAATTCTGTTTCTTGCTGAACCAGGAAACCAGATTATTTCCCAAGAAGAAACATCCTCCAGAGGTGCTCTTTCTATCATCAGCACTACCAGCCCAATCAGCATCACAGTAACCAGTCAGAGTTGGTTCACACCCATGAGAGTATAGCAACCCATAGTTGTAAGTTCCACTCACATACTTCAAAATTCTCTTCACTTGATTGATGTGACTGACTTTAGGATCTGCTTGGTATCTTGCATAAACTCCAACTGCAAAAGCAATGTCAGGTCTGCTGGCTGTTAAGTACAACAAGCTTCCTATCATGCTTCTGTACAGACTTTGATCCACCTTATCCCCACTTGAATCTTTGGAAAGCTTTAAATGAGTAGGAGCAGGAGTCCTTTTGTGACTGGCATTCTCCATACCAAACTTCTTTACAATTTTCTTAGCATACTTGCTTTGAGATAAGAAGATTGAGTCCTCCATCTGTGAGACTTGCAGTCCAAGAAAATAAGTTAGTTCTCCCATGAGACTCATTTCGAATTCAGCCTGCATCTGGTCAGCAAAATGTTTAACCATAGGTTCTGACATTCCTCCAAACACTATGTCATCAACATATATTTGGGCAACCATTAACTTCCCTCCTTCAGTTTTAACAAAGAGTGTTTTGTCCAAGCTTCCTTTTTTGTATCCTTTGTCTGAGAGAAACTTTGTTAACCTGTCATACCATGCTCTAGGAGCTTGTTTCAGGCCATATAGAGCTTTTCTCAATTTGTAGACATGATCAGGGTGATTTGGATCCACAAAGCCTTTAGGCTATTCCACATAAGCTTCCTCATTCAAGTACCCATTTAGAAAGGCACTTTTCACATCCATCTGAAATAACTTGAACTTCAGAAGACAAGCAATTGACAATATGAGTCTAATTGATTCCAGCCTGGCTACAGGTGCAAAGGTTTCATCAAAATCAACCCCTTCAACCTGAGTGTATCCTTGGGCAACAAGTCTTGCCTTATTCCTGGTGACAACTCCTTCAGCATCTGATTTGTTCTTGAAAATCCATTTTGTGCCAATGATGTTAGTTCCTTCAGGTCTAGGAACCAGTTCCCAAACTTCATGTTGCTTGAATTGGTTCAGTTCATCTTGCATTGCTCCAATCCAGTATTCATCAGTTAAAGCTTCTTTGACATTTCTTGGTTCCATTTTGGACACAAAACAAGAGTTTGAGATGATTTCTCTAGATCTTGTAATGACTCCACTGTTAAGATCTCCTATGATGAGCTCTTTTGGATGATCCTTCTGAATTCTGATGGAAGGGATCTTGCTAGCTTCCTTTGATTCAGATTATGTTGTGGAGGTGTTGGGTAGATCATTCTGTTGGGTTGAAGTCTCAAAGAATGTCTCAACATTACAAGGGACATCTATTTCCTCATGATAATCATCAATTATAACATTTATTGATTCCATCATGGCTTTGGTCCTGGAATTGAATACTCTATAAGCTCTGCTGTTTGAGGAGTATCCTAGAAATATGCCTTCATCACTTTTAGGGTCCAGTTTTCTTCTTTGTTCACGATCTGCCAGAATATAGCATTTGCTGCCAAACACATGGAAGTACTTCACAGTTGGTTTTCTTCCTTTCCAGAGTTCATATATGGTGGATGAGGTTCCCTTTCTCAAGGTGACCCTGTTATGGACATAGCAGGCTGTATTCATAGCTTCAGCCCAAAAATACATAGGAAGTCTTTTGGCATGTATCATTGCTCTGGCAGATTCCTGTATGGTCCTGTTTTTTCTTTCCACAACTCCATTTTGCTGAGGAGTTATAGGAGAAGAAAATTCATGACTAATTCCTTCTGAGGAACAGAAATCATCAAACTTGCTGTTTTCAAGTTCCTTGCCATGATCACTTCTGATTCTGACAATACACCCTTCCTTTTCTCTTTAAATTCTTTTGCACAATTCTTTAAAAACTTCAAATACATCAGATTTTTCCCTAATGAAGTTAATCCAGGTGAATCTGGAAAAATCATCCACAACCACATAGGCATATCTTTTTCCACCAAGACTCTTCACTTGCATAGGTCCCATCAGATCCATATGAAGAAGTTCTAGAACCTTAGAGGTGGTCAGATGTCTTGACTTTGGATGTGACATCCTAGTCTGCTTACCAACCTGACATTCACCACAAACTCTACCTTCATCAATTTGCAGTCTTGGAATCCCTCTGACTGCCTCCATGGAGATAATCCTTTTCATACCTCTTAGATGAAGATGGCCAAGTTTTTGGTGCCACAGTTTCACCTCTTTTTCTTCTTTTGCAATGGAACATACAGAGGAGAAATTAGAGTTCTCAGGCTCCCACAAGTAACAGTTGTCTTTAAATCTGACTCCTTTCATTACAATTTCTTGTTTTTCATTTATTACAAGACATTCAGATTTTGAGAAATTGACCTTGAATCCTAGATCACACAATTGACTGATACTAATGAGATTAGCAGTCAACCCTTTTACCAGCAGTACTTCACTCAGACTTGGAACTCCAGGGCAGTCTAAATTACCAACTCCTTTGATTTCACCTTTAGCACCATCTCCAAAGGTCACAAAACTGGTGGTGTGAGGTTTAACATTATTGAGGAGGTTCTTGATTCCAGTCATGTGTCTGGAACACCCACTGTCAAAGTACCAGTCTTCCTTTGCAGAGACCCTCAGGGAAGTGTGGGCTATCAGGGCAGTAGCCTTTTTCTTCCATTTAGGAGCTTGTGGTACCTTTTTAGACTTAGGTTTGACACCTGAGTTCTGATTAGGGTATCCATGCAATCTGAAGCAGAAAGGCTTTATGTGGCCATATCTCCCACAATGATGACATCTCCATCTTTGGTACCTTTTCTTCATATGTCTCTGTTCCTGATGTTGAGAGTTGTGTAGAGACATCTGTTTTGACATTTGCTTATCAGGCCTGATCTTCTTATCTGTACCAGATTTCTTTGCTTCCACAAATCCTAGTCCAGATTTGTTTCCCACATTTTGTCCAACCTGAAGGATCTCTTCCAGTTTGTCTGTTCCATTAGTCAGCATCTTGACAGATTTGGTCATTTGATTCAGTTGTGAGTTCAGCAATTGAACTTCTCCTTCTAGATGACTTATAGTTTCAAGGTTTGCCCTTTTTTCAGCCTCCAGCTTTATGATGAGTTTTGATTGTTTCTCATTCTGCACACATACTTCAGCACTTCTGATACACAATTTCTTGTAAGTATCAGCCAGTTCTTCAAATGTCACTTCTTCATCACTAGTGTCACTTTCAGAGGTACAAACACCAGTTAGAGCAGTAACTAGTTTGGCAGATTCTTCTTCAGAATTACTTTCTGAATCACAGTCAGACCAAGTAACAGTCATTCCTTTCTTTTGTTTCTTAAGAAAGGTAGGACATTCAGCTCGAATATGCCCATATCCTTCACAACCATGGCATTGAATTCCTCTGCCTTGATTTCCCTTCTCTTCTGACCTTGGTCTTCTGCTGGAACTGTTAATGTCAGAGGGAATGTTATGAACATTAGACCTTGACTTTGGATCTATTCTTTTGATGAGTTTGTCGAACTGTCTTCCAAGCATGGCTATAGCTTCTGAAATATTTTCTTCTTCATCCTCCTTGTTTTCAACATCAGTGTTGGATACAAGTGCTATGCTCTTGTTCTTCTTGTCACCATTTTCAGTGATCCCCATCTCAAAAGTCTGAAGAGACCCAATAAGTTCATCCACTTTCAACTTGCTGATGTCCTGGGCTTCCTCTATGGTAGTTACCTTCATTGCAAATCTTTTAGGCAAGGATCTGAGAATCTTTCTTACCAATTTTTCTTCTGACATCTTTTCTCCCAATGCTCCTGAGGTGTTGGCAATCTCCAAGATGTTCATGTGAAACTCATGAATGGTTTCATCTTCCATCATTTTTAGATTCTCAAACTTGGTAGTCAACATCTGAAGCCTTGACATTTTTACTTTGGAAGTGCCCTCATGGGAAGTTTTGAGAGTGTCCCAAACTTCCTTGGCCAGTTCATATTGATGTACTAGTCTGAAAATGTTTCTATCAATTCCATTGAACAAGGCATTTAAAGCTTTGGAATTTCCCAGGACTAACTCATCTTCTTCTTTACTCCAATCTTCCTCAGGCTTCAGACTGATTGTCCCATCTTTCTCAGTTATGGTGGGATGGATCCATCCTTTGTCAGCAGCTCTCCAAGCCTTTTTGTCCAGAGATTTTAAGAAGGCAATCATACGAGGTTTCCAGTAGTCATAATTAGTTCCATCCAGAATGGGTGGTCTATTTCCAAAAACTCCTTCTTTGTCCATAGTGCCAGAAAGTGATATCCCTAGATCTCACCCAGTAATACAGGCAGGGTGCCTGCTCTGATGCCAATTGAAATTCTGGCTGCAGATACTCAATGTCACGTTCAATGTTATGACACCGTATCTGACTTTCTATAAGACAGTAAATACAAAAACAGTAAAGAACACAGTCAATTGTTTACCCAGTTCAGTGTGCAACAACACCTACTCTGGGGGCTACCAAGCCAGGGAGGAAATCCACTATAAGAGATATTAATTCAGGAATAAACCAACCAGTTTATCTCCTTCACTTAAGACCTACCCAATGCAACTTCAATCTAAGTACAACTTAAACCTGAGTTCCTACTCACTCCCCCTCAATCACAGCAGTGATACTTAAAACAATTTGACCAATGAATTGATGAAGACACTCTTCAAAACATACACTTGATTATGCTTCACAACTTTTCAATCAAGCAACACAAACACTCTTGCTTCACAGCTTTGAGTGATACACAAATCTAACTTGACTTTGCTTCAAAGCTTTAGTCAAGAGACACAAACAACCACTCTTTCTTCAAAGCGTTGAGTGGTACACAACCCTTATAATTAAAACCTATTCCAAGTCACTTATCACAATGATAATTGCTTGGATTACAATAGTTAAAACTATACAGCTTCTGAATGATCTTCTGTCAAAAAAGGGATTAATTCCAAAACAGCAGCTCTGTTGAATATATAGCAGCTGCATCTTCAGTTAGGGTTTCCACAAAAAGCTAGGGTTAATTCCGTTTGACCTTAAGACTAGGTCACAGGACTTTATCAACCAGGTTAGGGTTGAGCTAGGTTAACCCCAAGTCCACGAGATTTTCTGTTCAGGAAAGACTGAGTCATAATCCTGAAAAAACTCAGAATTACCCAAACTGCATAACTGTTAGTTCAGAACAGGATGTCTTAACATCTGTTATGACATCTGAAAACCTGTCTACTGATTTAGGTAAATGTGATCTTTTTGCAAAATCCTCAGATACACACTTATAAACAGCAGCACCTGTATGACAATATTTTTCTGCAAAGGTACCTAATGAATCAGTACATACTAAACTAGAATGTTATGACATCAGTCATGACATTCACACACACACACACCTGGTTTTACCAAAAATGCAAGCCAATAACTAAACAACTACAAGGGTGTTGCCCCTGTTGACGTCTGCGCTGAGGTACAGTACCCATGAAGAGCAAATGGTAACATCTCGTGCCAGTCTTTATATGTCACTGTCATCTTCTGCACAATCTTCTTGATATTCTTATTAGCCGCTTCAACAGCCCCATTCATCTTCGGCCAGTAAGGATAAGAGTTGTGATGTTGTATCTTGAACTGCTTGCAGAGCTCGGTGATCATCATATTGTTGAGATTTGTACCATTGTCCGTAATGATCCTCTCTGGTACACCATATCGACAGATCAGATTGTGCCGAATGAACCGTGCCATGACGTTCTTGGTTACAGTGCAAAGGAAGCTGCTTCAACCCACTTTGTAAAGTAATCAATATCTACCAGGATGAAACAATGCCCGTTGGATGCCGTAGGTCTGATCTCACCAATCATATTGATGCCCCACATTGTAAAAGGCCAAGGAGCTTTCAAGACATTCAGAGGACTTGGAGGTACGTGCACCTTATCAGCATAGACTTGGCACTTATGATAGGTCCGAGAATACTGATAACAGTCGGCTTCCATGGTGGACCAATAATATCCTGCCCAAGGATCTTCTTTGCCATGGTATGTCCACTGGAATGAGTTCCGAAGGTACCTTCATGTAACTCTGCAATTATCCTTTCTGCCTCGTTCTTATCCACACAACGCAGTAAGGTCAAATCATGGTTACACTTGTAAAGGATACCATTACTGATGAAGAACTTCGCCGTGAACCTCCTCGGAAACTTCTTGTCATTAACAGATACACCCTTAGGGTACACCTGAGCCTCAAGATACCTCTTTACATCATGAAACAAGGGTTTATCTGCCACCTCTTCAGTCTCAATGTCACAACAATGTACGGGTTCGTCCAACCTTTCAATGGTAATCTGGGGAGCCTCATTGTCCCACCTGACCTTGAACATAGAAGACATCGTAGCTAGCACATCCGCTAACTGATTCTCCTCTCTTGGGAAGTGTTCAAAGGTTATCTCTTCGAAGTGTGGAAGCAAAGTCAATACATGCTCTTTGTAAGGAATAAGATTTAGGTGCTTCATATCGCACTCGCCTTTGATCTGACTGATCACGAGAGCGGAATCTCCGAATACACTTAAGAACTTAATCCTTAGGTCAATAGCTGCTCGAAGACCCATAATGCACGCTTCATACTCCGCCATGTTGTTGGTGCAGTTAAAACATAATTGGGCGGTGAATGGAGTATGACATCCTTCAGGAGATACGATCACGGTGCCAATTCCATTACCCAAAGCGTTTGAAGCTCCGTCAAAATACATAGACCATCGGGATCCTTCCTCAGGTCCTTCATCCGGTCCAGGTGTTTCACAGTCAGTCACCAACATGATGTTCTCATTTGGGAATTCAAAGTTCATAGACTGGTAATCATCCACTGCCTGATGATCCAAATGATATGCCAACACACTTCCCTTGATTTCCTTTTAGGTTATGTATTGGATGTCATACTCGGTCAAGATCATCTTCCATCTTGCTATTCTTCCGGACAAGGCGGGCTTTTCGAAGATATACTTGATTGGATCCATCTTTGATATCAACAGAGTAGTGTGAGTCAGCATATACTGTCTCAGCCGGCGAGCAGCCCATGCCAAAGCGCAGCAAGTTTTCTCAAGCAGTGAGTATTGAGTCTCACAGTTGGTAAACTTTTTGCTAAGGTAATAAATAGCATGCTCTTTTCGGCCAGACTCGTCACGCTGCCCCAGCACGCACCCCATTGAATTGTCGAGTACTGTCAAGTATAAGATCAAAGGTCTCCCTTCAACTGGAGGCATCAGAATAGGTGGCTCTTGGAGATATTCCTTGATCCTTTCTAAAGCGGCCTGACATTCATTGTTCCATCTTACCACTTGATCTTTCTTCAGTAACTTGAAGATTGGTTCACAAGTAGCAGTTAGGTGTGAGATGAACCTGGCAATGTAATTCAACCGTCCCAAAAAGCCTCTGACTTATTTTTCTGTTTGGGGAGCTGGCATTTCCTGTATAGCCTTCACCTTTGCAAGATCCACTTGAATACCTTTATCACTAACGACGAAACCCAGCAACTTAGCAGACCTCACTTCGAAGGTGCACTTGTTCGGATTTAACCTCAACTTATACAACTTCAACCTGTCAAATAGCTTCTGAAGATGGTCAAGGTGTTCCTCTTTAGTATGGGATCTTGCAATCATGTCGTCAACGTATACCTCAATCTCATGGTGAATCATGTCGTTGAACAAAGTGACCATGGCGCCCTGATACGTTGCCCCAACATTCTTTAATCCAAACGGCATGACCTTGTAGAAAAAGGTACCCCATTGAGTAACGAACGTTGTCTTCTCCATGTCTTCGGGAGCCATCTTAATCTGATTATAATCGGAGAAACCATCCATAAAGGAGAAGACCTTATGTTGTGCGGTGTTGTCAACCAGAAC
This sequence comes from Vicia faba, assembly GCA_948472305.1. NCBI lineage: Eukaryota > Viridiplantae > Streptophyta > Magnoliopsida > Fabales > Fabaceae > Vicia > Vicia faba. The sequence goes on along the minus strand of OX451736.1, from coordinate 580,725,077 downwards.
GTCGATATGAGGCAGAGGGAAATCGTCCTTGGGGCTTGCCCTATTCAGATCCCTATAGTCCACACACATTCGAACCTTACCATCTTTCTTCGGCATTGGAACCACGTTGGCAACCCACTGCGGGTAAGAAGTAACTGCTAGAAAATTGGCATCAAACTGTTTCATCACCTTAGCTTTAATTTTCTCAGACATCTCTGGGCACATTCGGCGAACTTTCTGTTTCACTGGAGGACAATCTTGCTTAGTTGGCAAGCAGTGAACCACAATATCGGTATCCAACCCAGGCATATCTTCATAATACCAGGCAAAGATCTCAACATAGTCACACAGCATCTGAATCAACCGTTGCTTAACACTAGACTCCAGATTTGCACCGATCTTGACCTCTTTCTTGTCTTCCTCGGTACCCAGATTTACTGTTTCCACTGGCTCTTCATGCGGCTGTATGGCCCTCTCTTCCTGTAGTAACAGTCTAGCAAGTTCACCAGGCACTTCGCAATCATCCTCACCTTCGTCCTCGACTTGGTTGATCAGACTTTCGAAGTCATAATTGGCAGTAGCAGAGTCATTATCAGTGGGATCTAGAATGGATGTGGACCTGTATTATGATATGTGAGTGTGTGTAAGACAAATAGTTGTTTTGCAAGATAGAAAAGAAAAAACAAGGAGCGCAAAATTCGTAATGCAAGAAAACATCCAATGCTTTTATTGATGATATATGGAAATGACACATAATAATCCCTCACAAACAAAGCCACGGTGTCTCGGGCAAGGCACCGGGCCGTAAAAGTTTCGAATTGTGTGTTACAAATCTCAAAACAAAAGTCTTATTACTGTGTAATAAAAGAAACGGGCACGAAGTCCTTTGCCATCCAATTTCTTAATCCGCCATCGGTAGTCGGGTAAATCCAGCTGTCAAACTTAGACTCTTCATTATCATCTTCAATCACATTCACTTCCGGATTACTGATACGTAGGGGAGGTCTTCCAATCCGCGCACGCCGAACAACCCTTTGAGCTTCTGCAGTAAAACCCAAACCAAACTTGTCAGTCTTGTGTGTAAAGTCATGGAGTTGACCCCAATTTGCACACCCACCTTTTTCAATAACAGCCCGGGCATCCTTGAGGGAAGCCATCTTCATTGGAGGATCTTCAGCAGCAGTTTCAATCGACGCCAGAGTTTGGGGGACTTCTTCAAAGTTTTGACACGGGGTTTCAATGAACTCCCCATCCATCTCCACATACCGAAAAGAGTTAAGGTGGCTCACCATGTACTCCTCTTCTCCTCGTACCATAACGATTTTCCCCTTCACTGGATACTTTAACATCTAATGGAGCGTAGAAGTTACTGCTCCAGCCTTATGAATCCACGAGTGACCCAGCAAACAAGAATAAGATGGTCGAATGTCCATCACATAGAATGTAGATGCGAAAGTCTGGGAACCAAACTTAACAGGAATATCCACCTCTCCATGTACCATCCTTTTGGACCCGTCAAAGGCCCTAACCACAATATTACTTGGCTTTAGAAACAACCCTTCACAGTTTAACTGATCTAATGATTTCTTTGGTAAAACATTTAACAAGGACCCAGTATCCACCAGCACGTGGGCTAGAGTAGTGCCCCTGCACTCGATTGAAACATGCAGAGCGTCATTGTGATTCTTTCCTTTGGCAGTCAAGTCTGCATCGGAGAAACCCAACCCGTTGTCAGCGGTCAAACTAGCCACACAGTCTTTGAATTGATCAGCAGATGTTTCCTGCGGCACATGCGCAATTTTCAGGAAAGCAATTAAAGCCTTTGCGTGGGCTTCTGAGCACAACAATAAAGATAACATAGAGATCTTTGACGGGGTTAGCCCCAGTTGTTTGACTATGTTGTAGTCGCTTTTCTTGATGATCTTCAAAATCTCCTCTATCTCCTGCCTAGAGGTTTTAACAGTAATCTTCTTTGGCGCCTCCATCCGGGCAGGCTCACCGGTGATCCCTTTTCCCCGAGCGTCAGATGACTTGGAGACAGGGGTAATGATTGGAACATGAACAGGGACAGTAGCAGATGTACTGGCAGGTGTAATAGCAACAGGCTTCTGAACAGTTGGTGGGGAGATCTCAGGAGAGAAAAGTCTTCCGCTGCGGGTGACCTTGCTAGACCCGATGATATTGCTGACATCAGTATCAGCCTCTTCAACCTTCAAGTCTTGTTTAATCCCATGATAATACATATCGGCCCCATAGTGCCACGGGACAGCCTTATCCGACGTGTAAGGGATAGGTCCAGGAATAGTAATGATCAATGGAGCAACTCTCGGAACAGATGTAATTCTAACAGGCTTTCTCGAGGAAGCCTTGGAAGAATTGGCGGAAATGGTAATTATGGAAACATCTTCAACAGAAATCAATGGAACCAAAGTTTTCTCGGAAAAGATCTCTTTGTTGTCCATCAGGTGCTGAACACCTGATTCAACAAATGACAACCAGTAGGTAGGATGGAACATAGGTGGCAAATTTCACCACATCCCGGAAATAAACCGGCCAACAATAAGTTCTTCTTAATAGTCAACAACGGATTAGAAATGTCTTCCACAGAGGTTACAAACAAACCATCATCCACAACATTTACTCCATGCTTGGGCATAGGAGCAGTCATGACATTAGGCTTTTCCGGCGCTTCAAACTCGATCTCCTTAGCATCAATCAGATCCTGCACTTTATTCTTTAAAGCCCAGTTGTTGTTTGTATCATGCCCTGGGCTATCGGAGTGATAAGCACATCGGGCGTTCGGATTATACAGCGGTGATGTAGTACTAGGATTCTTTGGATCCTCCTTCAGAGTCACCAAGTTGGTTTTCAACAGTTGCGGCAGAATTTGAGATAGAGTCATACTGAGTCGAGTATACTGCCTTTGCGGTCTCTCTACTCTTTGCTGATTATTGCATTGTGGGGCAACAATAGATCTTGATATTACTACTGCATTAACCGCTTGGCGATGCTCAGGTCGGTTTTGGCTCCTCGAGTTGTAAACTGCACTAGCTTCTTTTCTGAAAGGCTTCTTCTCTGTACTTGACGAAGCACCTTTCTGTATCTTGCCACTTTTAATACCAGCTTCAACTCTCTCCCCAGTCATAATCAATTAAGTAAACTCGGACGATGAACTACCGATCAAATGATTGAAGTATGGATCAGACAAAGTACCAAGAAACATATCCACCAACTCCTTATCAGCCAGAGGGGTTGTACTCTTCCAGCAAGATCTCTCCACTTCTGAGCGTAGTCCTTAAAACCTTCGCTCGCACCCATAGGCATACCCTGAAGTTGGGTACGCGTGGGAGCAAGGTCGGCATTATACTGGTATTGCTTGTAAAAAGAAGCATCGAGGTCCTCCCAGTTGCGGACATTAGCTATTTCCAGTTGATAGAACCATTCAAGTTGAGTCCCTGACAGACTATCTTGAAAGAAATGAACCCAGAGGTTCCTATCAGCAGTATATGGTTGAATCTTTCTGACATACGAGCGGAGGTGTAACTTTGGGCAGGAGACCCCATCGTACTTAGCAAAGACAGGAGCTTTAAACTTGTATGGGATCACCACCCCAGATGCCAAACCTAAATCTCCGAAGTCCAACCCAAGTATCTTCTGGATCTCCATTGCGCTCAGCCGGTCTTCGAGTTGCTTATACCTATCCTCATCCGGAGGATACTGGTCTTCATCAAAGTCAGTGTCATTGTCAGAAACAACAGGGCTAGGAGCCTTCCTTTCCTCTTGATTCTCTCCTCCTCCAGATGAGTGGGACATATCAACTTCTTCTCGCAACCTATTCCCAAATCTGTGACCCATATTTAGCAGGACCACCTTCTTCTTCTTCTTCTTCTTATCCTTCAAGATAAGAGTCTTCAAATCTTGCTGCCCCTTGGCTAGGTTCAAGAACATTTCCTGGAACTGAGCATTCTGAGCTTGCAGAGCCTTGATGGCTTGATCAGTAGGTGTTTCAGAAGACATGATTGCTGAAATAAACATCGAAGAAGATGAGAAACATGTAATGGTACCTGTAATGAGGTGCATGGGAATGGAATGCGTATGAAATGATTTCAAAGGCTTAGGGGGATTCAAATTTGTAAACCAAAATAAAACACACTTTATTAGATAAAAACTGGTAACAATGTTTAACAAATGCCTTTAAGGCGTTACAAAAGAAATACTGAAAGCAAATCTAAACTAGAAATAATAAAAGACATCAGAAGTCCCATGGTCATTTTCCTTTCATGCTGACATAATCATTGATTGTCCTCTCATTCTCCAGCTGCCTTGTAAGCTTCGGGATCTTCCTCTCCTGCTCATGATATTTCTCTCTGTAAGCATCCCTTTCTTCCCTTAACTGGATCCAAGATCTCTTCAATGCCCCAATATCAGTAGGAATGTATGGATGGATGACCATATAAGGAACCCCTTCTTCATCAGTATGTTCCATAATCATCGGCAAAACGACTTCATATGGCATCCCCAGCTTTTAAGCGCGGGCTCGAACCCACTGGAGGTATGGTTGTATCAGGAGAGAAGTCTTCATTCCTAGCTCATGTGGATCAGACCTGTTAACCCTGTCCCAAGCTCGTATAAACCTGCGGCGATGTCCCTCAACATCCCCCTTGAAGTCAAAGACAATGCCTGTAAGCAGCAGCTCATGAGGACCGTCCTTCCGAGCTCGTCCAAACTGTCGTAAGGCCAAACAAAGATTATAGGTTATTCCTCCTCTAATTCCAAGCAATGGAACATTGGGGTATTCCCCACACCGATCAATGACAGCTACCTTTTCCATGTCCTTAGTACTCCAAAGGATGTCCGTATGAGCAAGGGACATAATTCTGTAAGCCCAACCCATACCTTCCTAATTCTTCAATACAGATTTGGGGAGGTGAGAAATAAACCACCTCGCCAGCAGCGGTGTACAACACATGAGAGTTCCCCTTCTCCGTACAGTACGAGTATAAAGAGCATGTAGAATGTCACCTAAGAGAGTATGGACTGGGTTACGAGACATGAAGATCTTGACCGTGTTCACATCTATGAAGGCATCTGGATTCGGGAACAGGACCAAGCCGTAAATGAGGAGAGCCAGGATGTCTTCAAAAGCTTGAAAGTCTAAGTTTTCCCAGAACTGTTGAGCTTGATCGATCAAGAACTTAGCCAAGAAACCTTTAACCCCACTCTGAATCTCCCAGTTAGACACTACGTCAGCCATTTTTAGATGTAGGGCTGAAACAATATCCTCTGGCCTAGGAGCTATCTCCAAACTTGTAAAGGGTGTCTGCTCTAGAATAGATATGCCAAGTAAATCAGAAAACTCCTCCAAAGTAGGGACTAACTGATAGTCCGGGAAGGTGAAACAGTGATGCAACGGGTCAAAGAAATGGAACAGGACACTTATCATTTGCTCATCCAATTTTGAAGTGACCAAGCTAAGGAGGTGACCATGTCTTCTAACAAAGGAAGAAGTATCAGGAACTTTTGAAATTAACTCTCCGAGCTGAGCAGGAATTTGCACGAAAATGATTCGGATGGTATTTTGCGCATAGAAGCCATGATCTGCAAAATAAAACAAAGATGAATCTCCTTGGTCTTTGAAATGGTTAGTCTAATGAAATATGCATGCGATGTCATGATGCATGATGTTATGATAAAAACACACCACAGGTATCACAGATAGCAAACATGGTAAGGGCAAACAAGTCACACAATAACCCTTAAATTTCAGGCTGGCATGGAGTTTAGGTATTACCCTCTTGTAGTTTAGTTGGTTCAACCTGTCCTAGTAATAGTAACCGGGTTCTAGAGGTTCTCAATATCACTGACCATCCTCCATCGGTCATAATTCCAGACACGCAATCTTTTCTCGCGGCCAGAACCATCTCGAGAGTATGGTCTCAATGAGTGTAGCATACTGCTACTTTCTATGGCCAAGTTGGTCAATTATAGGTTCTAAGGTCAGTTGATGCTTAATGACCCATATAGCAGCCCCATACTCTCCTTGTTCCTCCACAAGGGATATCGGTACCAACTAATGTGCCACATCAACGTAGCTACTGCTTCAACCGTATCGATCTATGATGTACAGTTCCCTCAAAGTCTATTGCTACTTACCTAAAAGGTGTCCCCAGATCCGGGTTAGGATCTATAGTAACTCCGATTCAAAGCCCACAAAGATAAAGCAAACAAATCAAACAATTGAAAACAATATGATGAACTAATCCAAAGGTACACCCCACTTATTTCTTCCCCAGCAGAGTCGCCAGTTTTGTGATACGGTGGCCAGAACCGGAACAGTTTTTTAGGAATGCTGGTTTGCATTTTGCGTTCGTGTTTGCAAAATGTCGCGGTAAGCAAGAGTCGCCACCGAATTTTATTTTATCCAATAAGGAAAGGAAAAAAGCACAGAAAAATTCCTTTTTTGAGATATTTCTGAGTACGGGGGGTAGATTTATAGAAAGGGAAGGTATTAGCACCCTTTCTATCCGTAGTTATCTACGGGCTCTTAGGTACTTGCTCATCATTTTCAAAATTGTTTTCTTTGTGTTTGTGTGCTTTGAAAAGTTTTTGTTTTGACTTTGATTTAACTCTTGCTTCTGTCTTCAAGAGTGTAATGAAGTGTTTTTGAAAACTTTGTTTGTAAAGGAGTGTGAGTGTGAAAATTTTTGTTTGGATTGAGCAAGTACTTAAGAACTAATCTACCTACTCGAAAAAAGAATCGTTCTATGTTTATTTCCTTTAGACAATGTTATCCCACTATTAGTGAGTAGGTAGCACCGTCGTTGGAGTTTTGAGGGTCAATTCGAAAGGGACGTAAGGTCACTAAAGCAATGTTAGGACGTCTTAGTAATAACCCTAATGTCTTAGATAAATTATTCGAGGCAAGAATTTTGAGGCAACCATTCCGAGGCAACTTTTCCGAATCGGGACTTTGATCTTTGTTTAGACAAAAGGACGACCACTAAAGCATCATATACTCAATGACCGTTTACCGAAGGCAACCAAGTGGGAGTGTACCCTAGGAGTGCGCATGTGCGAGTGATTCAGTTTCAGATTTATTATCTTTGCACATTTTAGGGTTATCTAACTGTTTAAAGTTTTACATACATTCTTGTCATGCATCCTAATATCATACATCTAACAGTTTATATTTTGCGGAATTTAAAGTGCGGAAATTAAGCTAAGCTATTACAAGGCTTCGGGTATTTACATAGCCAAAAATAAACCCTTTGAAAATAAAGCGATAAATGGAGATAAACGTCCTAATTAAACTATTACAAACTGTAGGCAGTTACATCAATATGATAAATAATAAAAATAAAGCGCGCGCGATTGAAATTAAGATCGGGAAGAAATTAGGGTTTTGACCCTTCTAACCTAATCAAAAGAAAAATGTTTTTGTTGTTTTTAATATTTTTTAAAGAAAAGAATTTAGGTTTTAAAATTAAATATAAATAATTAGCTAATTTAAATTAATTAATAAAAATAATTACAAGACCTATTTTTTTTGTTTTGGTTATTTTTAGGAGAAAGAAAATATAATTAAATTAGAAATAAAAAAACCTATTTGTTCTAATTAATTTTAATTATTTGCAAAAAGAATTAAAATTATCTAAAATTAATAACCTAATTTAATTAATTAATTTTTTTAATAAAAATAAAATCTAGACCTAATTTATGAAAAGTAATATTTTGTGATTTTTTGATAAAAAGAAAATAATTTAATTGTTAGTAAAGTAAATTAAATAAATAAATTAAAATAAAATATAAAAAGAAAAAGGGATAGAGATATTGGGCCTGCAATATGGGGGTGCAAGAATCAGATTCTGGGCCCAAAAACAGGGAGGTCCGTTTGACCTTCCAGATCATTTGCTTCTGCGTTGACTAGGCTCCATGGTGCTCCTCCATTGCTGGCCATCAGATTTGGATCTCAAGCCACTTGGCAACCCGGATTATGAGGACGTATGGTGGATCTTGGCTTTGCATACGCATGTGATTGCCTGAAAGAAAATAATATGAGAAAAGTGGGGGACCTGGGATTTGAACCCAGGTCCTGGAGCAATTTCCACGCCTTCACTACCACTGCACCACTTGTTCTTTGTTGTACATGAAATAAGCAATAATAATGATATGCAAAAATAAAGTGAGTCAATGGAAAACAATGAAAACACGCGCCAGGATTCAAATATGCCAATGTGGAGGTGACACGCAGGCGTCTTCAACCTTGCACCGTTGGTAAAAGTGAAACACTTTTACCTACAGACATTTGTCCATCACTATAAACAGAGCTCATTCCAAAATCCACCATGAGCAATATAAATGACATCTAATGCCATGGTTGGATTCGTCGTGTCCTCCTGAACATGATGGTACCATTCATGAAGGATAATTTTACCTGCAAGCAAAAACCCTAAAACGGAATCCAAAAACCTAACAATGACAGTTCACGATCCAGTCCATGAAAATGCAATTGGGTATTATAGAAAGCTTGCAAACATGATGGTGATCAAGAATGTACAATTATTTTATGCTATAAGTGCAAGAATAATTCTATTCGATTTCAAAAAAGAAGCCATGTCGTGGGTGACTTACAATGCAATATAAGGCCTGGAAACACTTGCTTTGGATTACTTTGGCTTGCTGATGACCTCGGGAAACGATTAGAATGGTTCAAAGGTCCTGAAATTGCCTCTAAATGGGAATTTTTGTTTGCACTTTTTCTTGATTTTTCAAGTTTGTGTTCTTGATGCTGCGCCTCCTTCCAACCTAGTTTTTGGTTTGCCTTTGTTCTATATGTATCAAGGAATGGATTAGGGTTGATAGAATGTACTCAATCTTCTTCCATTATTGAATTTGATTGTGTTTTGATTCTCTTGAATATCATTCCAAAATTGGCCTAAAATCAATCTTTTTGTCCATCCCAATGCCTTGCACGATTTTGATTTGATGCTAGCTGTAATTTAAAACCTGAAACAAGCACAAAATCTTTTGTTTTCAATATTTTGGATTTTATATGATTTGTTTTGATTTAAATTGAATTAATTCAAATAAAAATCAAAATAAATAATAAAAACATGATAAGGACAAGTGAAAAGGTTTAGAACTCGTGGACTATGTTGCCAACTCAAAACAAGTTTAAAATATTGGGCCCATTTGGCAAAAATTGAAGTTTTAGGCATAGTTGACTTTTAGCAATTTTGCAAAAAATGTCAACTTTACCAATACATAACTTACTCAATTTTGACTCTTTAGAGGTGTTCTTGGACTTTTTAGAAATCTTGAGATTTCCTATGATCAACCCTTTTGGTCTCATCTCAATTTGATATTCAATGCTCAAGTATGAAGCTTTGACAAAAAAGGTGTTTTTGTTGACTTTTCAAAATGACCTATAATGTCCAAATTCATAACTTCTTGTGAGTGCATATTTTGAACTTGGGAGCTGAATATGGATTGTAGATAATTTCATACTCTTGAAAATGATATTTGGATGGGTCATTTATCATAAAGTATGAGAAAGTTATGCTTGGTCAAAGTTGAGTTGACTTTTCCTACAAAACCCTAATTTAGCAACTTTTGGTTCTTGATGAATTATGAGCATTCCTTGATGAATCATGATCAATCCTTGATAAAATGATGAAATATGCTTCAAAATGAGGATGTTGACCAAAAAATCTCGAAGTTTGACTGTATGTGGGCCACAGTTGACTTTTGCCCTAGCACAATCGATTTTTGGGCCTTTGAGCAATTGACTGAGCAAACTTTCTCTACAAGGCTTGAAACTTGACATGGATGATCTTGAGAACATATTAGGACAATGTTGAGCATTTGGGGTCCCTTGGACTCAAGTATCTTGATGTAACATGAAACCCTAATTTGAGGTAGACTGTCTTAGGAGAGAGCTTGTCTGGCCAACCCTTGGACTATCCTGAGCAACTTGGGGATCTTTCTTGAAATGTTTTTTTTTTAGAAATATGGGAGGGAAAATTTTGGGGTACAACATGTATAAAATTGTATCATCAAAATACATAGTTTTTCCATCATAAAAAGGGGAGAGATTGTAAGAACAAGATTTGGTTCTGCAACATTATCTCTGAGTTTTGATGATAACAAATGAGTATGAGTGTATGAACAATTTTGTTATACTAATGTTTGTTATTGTTGAGTACTTAATAAACATGTTCTGCTTCTGATGGTTAGCGTGGCCAAGACATTTAAAGAGAATTAGTTTCGCTTCTATCCTACACAAGTTTTGTTGAACAGTAGCAAGACACGCTAGAAGGATCTGAAGTGTAAGCAATGATATTTGTCTAAAGAAACCAGTCAGAAGATCTGAAGACAAAAGTTGCTACTTACGTCCAGATGCTGAAGACTTAAGCTTCTAAAGACAACATGTTATAAGGAAATAATCAGAATATCTGAAGACAGAAGTTGTCACTTAAGTCAAAATGCTGAAGACTCACGTTTCTAAAAGGCAGTGTGTTCTCAAGAAACAAAGTTAGAATATCTGAAGACAAAGTTTCTACTGAAGTCTGAATTCTAAAAACTTAGTTTCTAAAAGAAAACTTATTTCAAAGAAGACAAATTTAAAATATCTGAAGACAACATTTCTAACTGAATTCCAGATGTTGAAGACTTTGTGTTTCTAATAACAAGGTTCTAAAGACAATGATTCTCAAAGAACCAAGTGCTAAAGATTCTAAAGACAGAAGGTCTGAAGATTCCAAAAAATTAAAGTTCCAAAGGTCCAAGGTTATTTACAATGGGTTGTCAAGACCAAGTGCTGAAGACTCTAAAGAAGTACCTCTTAAGACTCTGAAGACTTAAAGCTCTTCTGATCCAAGGTTCACTACAACAGGTTCTCACGACCAAGTGTTAAAGACTCTGAAGACGCAGTTCTGAAGACTCTAAAGACTTGAAGTTCTGAAGACCTTATGTCATGTTCATGCTTCTAACCTCATGCTAGCGAAGCCTCTGAAGTACACAAGGAAAAAATATAATGGTAACATGGTATAATAGTACACAATATGAAAAAACCTTATTCCACTACCTCTCCACTAACTTAAAGTGTGGAAGAGATAAGGACGTAGCAGTACTATTTGTAAGAACTCTTTTTCAAATAGCCAACGACTCTATTTTTCCTGGATATATAATAAAAGAATTGTATGTTTAAACAAGCTGGTTGGTTGGCTGTTTGCTCAAAGTTGTAAGTTACAAGTCGCAAGTTGTTGATATTCAATGTTAAAAAGGAAAGTTGTCATTATTGGAACACAACCAAAAATCTATCAACCACTATAACAACAACCAGATCAAATGTTATCAAAATGATTCTTCAATCATCTTGATACTGATTACAATGAAATCATAGATTCACAATGTGCTTAATTTCATATGTTGCACAAAGCTTGCTAAGCCGCAGAAGATAACGAAGATGATCATGAAAGTTCTATTTACAAATCCATAACATAAATGTTGTGATCTAAAGTGATCATTGAAGAAAGTAGAACAAGGGTTGCTGTCCAGAATGTTCTAAAGTGAATCTAGATGAAGAAGTTCTTCTATTTAATACATCAAGATCAACAAAGCTTTCAGAAGCTCATGAAGAAGAAGACTTCAGCAATTCAAGTGCTTTGGGTTGTTTTCCGTGAAGAAGCTACTTAAAGAAAAGAAGACCACACATTGAAGGTACAATAAAATGTAATACTTTTAGTGTGTGTTAGGTTCTTCTGATGTACTTAATTATGTTTACATACAACTTTTGTAAAATCATTATTATTGTAAACAAATGTAAATCGAATAGTTGTTTGATGGTTCCTTTAGAGACTCAATTGAGTCATAATTATCAAGAAGACTTTGGATGCGGCCATCATAGATAAAATCCTGGTAGTAGATTCTATTGGGTCAATGGTAGTTAAATCTCAAAGGGGACTGAGTGAAGGTCAACCTTTTGGGATCATCGATGGATATCATTGGAAGGAAGTCTTGGTAGGAGATTATGGTGAATCAGGTTCTATTGGGTTAATGAATTTTATATCCACTTTGGATCCCTAGACGCGTCATTATATGTTAGTCACCGGCGGTTTCCTATGTGATTGTAATAAGATTGATTATAATCGATTAAGTCCTTGAGATCAGTCTAAAATCTGCTCGGAAGGGTCGAATGGACTAGCTTGGGGGTTTCTCAAGTGACCCAGGATATATCGTTTGTTCTTTACTTTTTCTAATACTTTAGAGTTTATGTTTTCTTAACTTAATTAGAAGGATTACTTAGAAGTAACATTCAGAAGCATTGTTCAATGAACAATACTTAGAAGCGAAAGTTATACAAGAAAGGAAAACCCAATTCAACCCCCCCTTATTGCATTTTTTCACACCTTTCAAGTTCAACTTATGGTGTAGGGAGCAGAAGCACAAGAGGAGGAGGTCTGCCGATAACAAGTTTCGCATTCACCTTTTTTCTTGCATCCTTGAAGTAGAAGAACTACAGTTTAGAAGTGCTGGAAACCACCCATTTATTGAAGTCATGCCAGAGGGAATTACTCTCATCAGGATCTTCACAGTCATAACAAGCATCCACCAAGGAACAAAGTTTATCCATAGTTTCAAATTCAAATTAATTTATTAATTCATCTTTGGGCGTAGGAAGAACATTGATTCGAAGGAAAAGAAGTTCATAAGGGGGTGGAATATGGTGTAAAAACTTTATCTGGTATGGTTGGAAACTCAACAAAGTGTGATTTACAAATGTTATAAGGTTTAGATAAAGGGTAAGGTCTTACAAATTCTATATCTGAATCAGAGTCCTCTGACATAGTCACAGATGCATCTGAGTCATGTACAAAGTTGGAGGTTATGGTTGTGGGGAGGATGAGTCATCATAGAGAGTATTGAGATTTAACTCAACTTGATGAAGTTGTGTGAGGAAAATTTGAGATGGTTGAAGGGGTTCAGCGATTATGGTTACGACGGGGTTGGTTAAAAAGATAGGTTCAGATGGTTGAGGCAAGGATATAAATAGTTTTTGTTATGAAGGGTTAATTGGAGTGGTTTCCGCTAAAGGGATTCCTGAAGAAGTGTCTTTAGAAGGATTTGGATTGAAAGTGGATGATTGAAGATCAAAAGTAGTAACTTCCGTTGAATGTGGATTTTCCTGGTTGGGAGTATTCTCTATTCCAAGTGTGGAAACATGAGGTGGTGGTTGTGGAGTAGAAGTTTGAGTGAATATGGTGATAGATGAATTACTAAAAGAAAATTTTAGTAATGAATTGTATGGAATAGACTTACCCGAAGAAGCAGAAAATTCAACTTCAGCTTCCTTGGCTGGTTCCAAAGTCCTTGAAGTGGAGAAATTTCTGGAAACCTTGGGATTTACAGAACTTACATTAGCTGACTATGGAATAACTTCTAGAGATATCTTTGCATACTTAGAATACTTGATCTTCTTAGAGGAAGGACCATCACCAGCCTTCTTCTGAGAGGACTTTCTTTTTCTCTTTGTTGGGAATGCAGAAAGAGCTACAAAACTTCTCACCAGATTTTGAATACCAGGAATATATTCAAAAAATCTTGCAAGATTGTAAGCAGGAAAGTCGCCAACATGAATTCTTCTGGAGGAAATTGCATTTCTATCCAGGTATTCAGGTGTTCTAACAACGTCAAAAATCAAAGACATGTTTTTTAGATTTATTCCATTGAGGGGAGCACCAATCTCAAATTTCAACTCCTCAGAAATATCCAAAGCCTCAACAGGTTGACTCTCTACCAGGATATTAAAAATTTGTTTTCCCATGGGAATCCATAGTCTTCCCTTAGGACTACCATCTCTGGTTTCCCTGATGATATCTGTCAGATACTTGAAAAGAATTACTGGAAGATTGAGCTTAACTCCATAAGTCATGTAGAATAATATATACTTCTGATCAACATTGATGTAATCTGCAAAATTTATTGGACGACGGTGATGTATGCATCCTAGAAAATTTTTGAACCAAATTCTCATATTATCGTGGAGATGCTTAGCATGATTTGAATCATTTCCATCTTGAAAGCTTAACACACTAATCTCGTTTAATTTTTACGAAATGGAAAACTTAGACACATTCTCCAAGACAGTTTGCTTTCCATAACACTTAATGTCAGTTCCATTGTGTTGAAGAAGTTTCACAATGTCATCTTTAGTCATCCAAATGTTCTGACCCATAAATTTTGAGTAGATATGACCTTTTGGTGCTATATGAGCATGAACCCAAAAATCCTTGACCAGTTTAGGATAAATTGAACCTTTCAAACGGTTGAAATAGGTTTCCCAACCTTGAGTCTTCAAAATAGTAGAATGATTGAATCCATTTTCTTTGAGTCTGTCAAAATCTGTTGTTGATTATTTGAGACTTGTTGGTGCTGAGTTTGTTGTTGTTATTGAGCAGGCGAAGCTTATTTTTAAGCAGATGCAGTGTGTTGTTGAGCCATTTCGAAGATCACGAACACAAAAGGGTTTTTGGGTTATAGAGAAATTTAGGGCTTAAAAGAGAGAAAATGTAGGATAGCAGTTGTGCAAGTGTGTGAAGTGAGGGGTTTTTAAATAAAATTTTTGCAATGATTAAAAAGATTTTGAATAGTGCAAATTTCTGTTAAGAGGTAAAGTGAAAATATTTTACCTAATCTCAATACAAGTCACTTCTCCCTATGTGTCAAATATGTGTTTAGCGTATTTCAAGAAAAGACAACAGTCTTAATTTGAATATCAAACCTTTCGCTTGCTTGTCAATAATTAACGTAGTAAACTTTTCAGTGTCTAGAATACAACACTTGTCCCAAAAGGAAAGATTTTAACTTAGGACGTTTCTGATACATGAGATCTTTTCACTTCTGAAGACTCACATCTCAGAAACATACATTATCTCTGAATCTCATTATGACTTTCTGAAAAATAACCATTTTGAGATTGCCATCTATTTCATTATGGACAAAGTACCATTTTTTTTAAATTTGTAGAATGAAAACAAATCTATCTTCGGTCAGGGGTTTTGTAAAGATGTCATTCCATTGATGGTCTGTATCAATAAGTTTTAAATTTAAAGTACCCTTCTGAACATAGTCTCGTATGAAAAGATGTTTAATATCAATATGTTTAATTCTAGAATATAAAATGGGATTCTTAGATAAACAAACAGCAGAAGAATTATCACAAAGAATAGGAATGTTACTCTCATAGATTTGAAAATCTTCTAGTTGAATTTTCATCCAGAGGATCTGAGTGTTGCATCCAGAAGCTGCAATATACTCAGCTTTAGTTGTTGATAGTGCAACTATTGATTGCCTCTTGCTGGACCATGAGATCAAATTTTCTCCCAGAAACTGACAACTTCCAGAAGTGATTTTCCTCTCTAGTCTTTCTCCAGCATAGTCAGCATCACAATAACCTACTAACTTGTATTCACTTGATTTTCTATAACATAAACCAATGTTAGTAGTATCTTTAAGATACCTAAATATCATCTTTACAACTGTTAAGTGTGATTCTCTAGGTTCTGATTGGTAGAGAGCATATAAGCAGACATTAAATAAAATGTCAGGTCTAGAAGCAGTCAAATATAATAGAGAACCTATCATACCTTTATACAACTTCTGATCTTCCTTATTGATTACCTCATCCTTCTCCATAATACACATAGGATGCATTGGAATCTTAGTTGTCTTACATTCTGACATATCAAACTTCTTCAGAAGTTCTTTGGTGTACTCGCTTTGATGAATAAAAGTAGGGTTAATAGCTATTTTGCCCCCTACCATATAGGCGAGTTTTGAAAGAAAAAAAACCTATAAAAAAATTAGATTCCACCCACCTTTTGTAGATTCCCTTGTTTTA
Organism: Vicia faba; assembly: GCA_948472305.1. NCBI lineage: Eukaryota > Viridiplantae > Streptophyta > Magnoliopsida > Fabales > Fabaceae > Vicia > Vicia faba. Next base: position 580,709,197 of record OX451736.1, on the reverse strand, counting down.
GTTCCTCATGACACCCAATCAGCAAAAAAATGCCATGGCATGGATTATGTGGCTTTTTTTAAATTTTTATATATTTTAAATTGCCACGTGGATTTTTTAAATGTCACTCATTTTCTTTTTACACAAATAATAAAAAAATTCCAAGTTGATGATAAATTAATAATACCATAGATCTATTTTTACTATATTAATAATACAATGATAATAGATCTCATAATCAATGTTTAAACAAAAAAAAACTATATTAAGATTATTTTAATTTCTCAGTAAACAAAACATTTATACACAAAAACAATAGTTAAGATAGTAACATTAAAAATTGCTTACTCCTACAAATCTGCTTTTCTTCCTTATTCAACCAAATCTGCTTCACTGATTCACCAAAAAAAGGGTTCAGTTTCTCTGAAAATCAGTGATAGCACAACAAGATTCAAAATAGCATCACTTTGTTCTTCTATCATCATTGTCGGGAACTAGTATTACTCTCTGTCAATGATTCCAGTAACTCATGTAGCAATGGAAGAGAGGAAGATGTTCACCTTCAACGGCCATGAATCTTGCGTTTTCTTTGAGTTTGTTGATTTAGGGAGGTTATGATCCGTACGGTTGAAGAATAATTTGGAAAATCTGAGTTTGGCTTCGGTTTATGTGTGGAAAAAGAAGGGGGTTAGTATTGAGAGTTTTGGTTTTTGAGGTGTCGCGGCGGTGAACTCTCCGGAGGAGACGGTGGTTCCCGTTGTGAACCACAGTTAACTGTCGCTCACTTTGTCTTCTCCAGAAAAAACTTTTTTTTTCTTTCTGGACACCTTTAATTGCAGAATAAAATTGACGTACCATTTTAAAAGAAAATTGTTACAAAAAAAAAGATAATTAATATAAGCAAATTGAAGATGTTAAAATTTCATCATTCATGTACATTAATAAAAAATTATTACCAACCAAGATTAATAGATCCACAAAACTAGGATCAACCCAAAATAATACTCATTTCTTAGTTTAAAATGTATTTTGTTCACACAAACAATTAGTTGGATTTTTGGTTGCAACTTGTAAGAAAATACTTAATAGCAATTAATAAAACCAATAAGGGTTAATAGCCACATATAAAAATATAAATACAATATAGTTCCATTCAAATAAGGGGTAATAGACATTTTTTGGATTGTTCGTTGCAACGTGGCAATTTAAAAAAAAATAAAAATTAAAAAAAAGCCACATAATCCATGCCACGTCATTTTTTACTGATTGGATTTCATGAGGGACTAAAACAAGAGAATCTGCAAAGGGTAGGGGGAATCTAAATTTTTTTTACAGGGGGATTTTTCAAAACTCGTCTATATGGCAGGGGTAAAATAGATATTAACCCATTAAAGTATCTTCTGGACCTTGGTTGATTTGGATACCTAGAAAGAACTTGAGTTCTCCCATCAGGATGCTACATTCCTCAAAATCTTGCATGATCGCTCGTAATATAAAAATAATACACAACACCATCATAGATGAACCAACACAACACAACATGATATTCAACTTCAATCTTTATTAAGCAATAAAAAGGATTACTAATTTAGAATGTAAATAAACTTATCTGGAAAAAAATCAACATTTACTCAAATATGAAGGAGTTATTAAGACTCTGACAATTAATTAACATTAATAAAATAAATATAGCATTCATCCCCCCTAGTGTTACGTATCAGAGTATGATGCCGACTCGAAGTAAACAACACGTAACTTCCTCTACTGCAGATCATCTGCATGTTACCCATATGTAGGTAACATTTAAATAGGAGGGGTGAGATATCATACCAATATAAAAGGAAGCATAATAATAAGTAGATAGAAAATTATCACGCATAGTCATACATTCTTCATATCACACCTTCACATTATTTTACAACAACCATATGGCATGCCAAATATATAATCAGACAATCCAATAACATATATCATCCATTACGGTATAACACACACATCATCTACACATTTCAACATCATAATAATAATGAGATACAACGGGACCGACTCACAAACTCAATGCTTATGGTACCAATAGGAAATAAGCCCTCATCATTATGCCAAATAGGATAACAACAGGGTATAATCCCTCCTCATAACACCAATACATGCCATCAACAGGGTATAAGCCCTCACCATAAATGCATGCAACATCGACATGTAACAATGTATTATGCATTGATATTCATATCCATTAATGCAATACACCAATACATGCCATCATCATCATCCTCCTCATCATCATCATACATGCAACATATTATTTAAAATTCATACAACTTCATAAAGCATCTCCACACCCATTTACAACATTTACCATCACATATCATACAGAATTCATAAAAAGGGCATAAGTATCCAAAAATATTCACCTACTGTATTCATAATTATTTTTATAGAATAGAAAATAATTTTAGCTTTTCATCGATCTAAACGGTGCATCAAACGGACACCCGAGTCAAAAGTTATGGATTTTTAAAATTTTGAAAAAAAATGTCAAATACAATGGTAACCGATTGTAATACGGTGGGAGAACTGACTTGGGTGTTTTGCGTTTTATCGTAATTGTTGCGGATAGTAAGAGTCGCCACCGACTTTTCTTTTATCCAATAAAAGAAAGGGTGAAAAGAACAGGAAAGACCTTTCAAGAATTTTCTTGAGTTTGGGGGGTAGGTTATGAAAAGAGAAGGTGTTAGCACCCTTTTCACCTGTAGTTATCTACGGGCTCTTAATTGCTAGCTCCCTTTTGAAATGCTTTGTTTGAAATGTGTTTGTGATTTATTTGAAAGTATTTTTGAAAAAAAGTGACTACGTTTAGGCAAACTTTGTAATGATTCTCGTCTCTATAAGAATGCATACAAAGTGTTGGCTTTTGAAAATATTTCATTTTCGGAAGTGTTGGTGTGTTAGAAAGATGTTTTTGAAAATGGTGATGAGCAAGAAAAATATGAACATTCTACCTACTCAAAAAGTCTTAGTTATTTTCCTCCTCCTTTAGATATTTCTATCTTACCATTGATTGGTAAGAAGCTCTATCGTTGGATGTGAGACAGACGCAGATCAATCGTACAGTCATAGAAGGCACCTTGTGGGACACTTTAGCAATTGTCATAAGGGACTAAGATCGTTTTACCGAAGGAAATACCGAAGGGTCTTCGAGGGACTATGATCTTTTTTTATCGAGGGTCTTTGCTAAAGCGTCCCACATTCGAGGGACATGACTATATTTTTTCGAAGGCAACAAGCGAGGTTAGCCCTAGAGGTGCATGTGTGTGAAAAGTGATTTGTTTTTTATTATTTTATCTTGAAGTTTATGGTTATCTATCGTTTGATTTTATATCTTATCATACACACCTAATTACTATACAGTATAAAGAAAAACAGTAAGTTGCAGAAATTAAAGTTCTACGCTATTACAAAGCTTTCGGGAACGGGGGATACAAATTCACAAATGGGGATGGATCAAATTAATAATGCGATTAAAAGTCTAAATAAGCAATCAATACAACCCAATCGAATTAAAAAATAAGCAGTTAATTAAACTAAAACAAACTATTAAATAAAATTAATTGGCAAAATAATTAAAATAATATTTTGGTATTTTGTTTGTGAGAAAAATTAAAAAAATAAAAATAAAACTCTATTCTATTAATTTTTGAAAATTTCTTTATCATGAAGAAATTAAACAATTTTAAAGAATGGTGACTAAAAAAATGTTAATTAATAAAAATATTCAAAAAGTCCTAAACTAAATCAATTAAAAAAATTAACTAATTTAAAAACTAAATTTTATTTAATTGAATTTTTTTAAAAAAAAAACTAAACTAAATTGATATTCAAAATTGCTAAAGTTAAACTAAACTAAATATAATGACTAGAAATTATACTAATATATTTTTTGGTATTTTTTGGATAATAGAGGATAATTATAAACAAACAATAAAAATTAAATAAGAGAAAACAAAACAATTGAAAAGAACAAAAAATAAAGAAATAGTAAAACAAATATGAAATGGGCCAAAAATTTAAACAAACGGGAGGTGTGGACATATTTTTCGAATGGGATTAAAGGTTAGAGCCCATAAGTCTTTTTTGTTTGTCTTTTTGTTTTTTTAAAAAAATGTAGAAAACAGAAAAAGGAAAAAAATAAGAAAATGTCCCCGGGGAGTCTCGAACCCGGGGGCTTGCACTTATCCAACATCTCCTCAACCACTGTATCACTTAACCATTCGTTTATTTTGATGTCTCTAATAATATAACAAGCATAAATAAATAAGTGGGCTAATAAAAGCAAACTGGGTCGGGTTGAGGCCCAAGAGAAGAAGACAAATAAATTTGTAACCCTAGATACAAGGAAAAGCGTTGTTGCCAGCTTAATATTGGGAAGGGTCATGATTGATCATTTTGTTATTCCAACAACATCAATAAAAAAACACGTTATTTACAGTTCCAAAAGAAAAACATACCCTCTTCTTCCTTCTTACCATCCAAGCTCCCTTTCTCTCTACTCTCTCGCGATGCCTCTCTCTCCCCGTTTCTTCTTCTTCTGTTTGTTTGATTTTCGTATGTTGCTGTATTCCGCTATTGAAAGCGGTAGGGAGTTTGATGGTGATGAACGATTTTAGCAATCGGAATCTGGTGTAGAGGTATTCGCGTGCGAAGTAATGATGGTCGGAGATTCGCCGTGGTGGTTTCGTGGTCAGCATCGTGGAGCGCTTGATGGGAAAGGTGAAGGCAGGTTACTCTGAGTTTTGAGGGTGAGATCTTTCTATTTTTTTTGTTTAGTTTCTGTATTTTGGTTTCTGAAGGGGTTATTTTTTGAGAAAATGATGATAAAAATTGGGGCTTTTTTTATGCCTTGTTGTGTTGCTCTGATTTTGTATATTGGATGCCTCGCTGTATCTTTGAATAGAAAAATTATTCTCTTCTCTTTTTTTCTGATGGATCATGGATTCGGTTTTTATAACGAATGGAAAAGCAAAGTTTTTTTTGGGGGGAAAAGATGAGTTTGAACACTTGTGATGCACTGTCTTACTAGTTTTTTAATGTAGTTTCGGTATTGACTAAGTTTGTGCAAGTCTTTTGCAGCATTTGGACTAGCTTGGTACAACTTTTACAGGGTAATATTGCAGTTTTTGGACTGTTTTACTGCAGCTTGTTTTGACAGTATTTGGCCTCTTGTGTTTTTTTTTTTACAGTAATGCAAGATGTTTTTTTTTTACAATGACTTTGTTATTTGTCTCTTGGGCTGTTTTCTTTGTGAACCAAATATACTTTGTGACTTGCAATGAAGATATTTTTGGGCCAATGATATAAAATTGATTGGCAAATATAAATGAGGCCTTTGTTGGGCTTTGGCATATGATTTAACAGTGAATTCCCTAAACTGCGAACTGATTCCTTCGAGCAAACCCTAATGATGAGAAAGAAAATTCGTATTCTTGTTCCAACATGAACTGTTTGCTAACCATTTCTCTTTTTTTGTTACATGTATGAGCAAATTGGACAATAGAGAAACCTGATGAAAAGCGACTTGAAGTGCTTGATGAAGACTTGAAGATGAAGAAATTCCTTTGCAGCTTAGTACATTCTTTATCTGTTAGGAATTTTTGTAACATTGCAAATTTCAATTTGTGATTTGAACTTTGAGATTTAGAGACTTGTAAAATGTATTCAAATTCACTTGTAAATTTAAACAATGAAGCTTTGTTGTAATCTTGCATTCTTGAATCATCTTGAATCATCTTGAATTGTAATGCAAGTAAGAAAAAAGTCTTGCACTTTGTTCTTGCAATTTTTAAGAAGTAAATGTGGATTTATCTCATGGAATTTGAATGCTTGAAATTTTGAACCATTCACATTAATGAACTTGCACTCTTGAAATAGTCCTCTAGAAATTGGAGTGCATTTTACTCAAAATTCAAAATTCATAAACCTTCTTGAATCACTCTTGCAATTTAACTGACAAACTTGGATATCTTGATTTTATGGCATTGGTTACTTGAATGAAAATTTTACAACAACAAATCCATTCTTGATTCAAATCTCAAATCCAAGTCATCTGGTAGACAAACAAGAATTTGAATAATCCTCAACCCCATGTCACATTTCATACGCTTTTGCACTTGTACTTCAAATCACCGTAATCAAGCGGTGCTTTGAAAAATCTCATCATGATATGAATGGAAATTAGAAGTTAAGAATTTTTTCTAAATTAAAATATGACCTATAATGTTTTAATAAATTCCATAGCCTTCAAAGCATAATTTGACTCCGATCTTTAAAGAAATTTGTAGATGACATTCCTTATGATATTGTGCAAAAATAATCGTCTCAAGATCTTGAAAATTGAGGAAATTATGATTCTTGGAAGTCAGGCAACATTTACTTGAGATTAGGTCAAAAATCCAGAAATTGACCTCTAAAATATTCGAATTTTTGATGATCTTTCACACACAATCGGCTCTTGACTTGTAAAAAGAAGTTGGAGATGATGTCAAGGAGAGTCATATGCAAAAAGAATCGCTCAAAAATATCTAATAATGAAGAAGTTACAATCGTTTAAACTTGATCTTGAAAAGGTCGACTTTTGGGTCAATGCAGTTCATTTTCAGTTATCTGGACTATTTACTGAGAAAACTTGCGATGCGAGGCTTGAAACTTGGCATGAGCATCCTTGAGAATACCTGAAGAACCATGAAGACCACTTGAAACCTTAGAAACTCAATACTGCTTAAGAAATACCAAACCCTAGTTGTTGACTCAATGCTTAGAAGGAGAATCTGTCTGATCAAATCCAGAGCCATTTTGAGTATTTTGAAAAAACCTAGGATAACATCTTGAATAAAAAAATGGGAGGGCAAATTTTGGGGTGCAACAGTTGCCCCTGTTCAATCTTCTTAAACCTGAAGAGTTAGATTGGCATATCTGTCATTCATGACTCGAAGGTGGAAGATGATTGAACACTAGAGTGCCTAGAAAATTTCACTCGCTTGTGCAAGAAGTAACGCTTTGGATTTATTGTATCGAGAATGGGCTTATTGATGACATTTGGAGAGTGACAAAATATTGTTGGAGATGGTCTTATAGATGCCATCCAGAAGTGGTTGAGAATCGTCGGAGATGGACTTATAGATGCCATCCAGAAGTGACTATTGATAGAGAAATTAGACTAAGTCTAATGCTTGACTTCAACTAGGAGAAGTATCAGAATAAATCTTTGGTCGATTTAATCGGAGCTAAAAAAGGTTTACTGAAAGAAGTATCATAATAAATTTTTGGTTGATTTATACCGAAATAGTAGATGTCCTTCGTCTATCTTTAACTGAAAGAAGTAATTCTAAACCAGAAGAGGTCTTTGTTTGCCTGTCTTTAACTGATAAAAATGAATCTAATCAGAAGAGGTCTTCGTGTACCTGTCTTTAACTGATAGAAATAAATCTGATCAGAAGAGGTCTTCGTGCGTCTATCTTTAACTGATAGAAATAAATTTGATCAGATGAGGTCTTGTGATTGGTGACTTCACTGGGGAAACAATTATAACCAGAAGAGGCATGTTGGTTGCCTATTATTAACTGGAAGAAATGCTTCTAGCTAGACGAGGTATGTCGATTTCCTATTATTAACTGTAAGATATGTATCTATCCAGAAGAGGACTTTTGTTTTATTGATTTACTTTTCCTGCAAGGAAGAGGGTTAGTTGCATGCAGATGTATGCATGTCGTAATGATGTTCTCAAAATAAATGAGATTATGCCGTATGCATTTATCATGTATGTAATATGATGGGAAATATTGTTGAAATGTATCTTTGTCTTGGAAAATAAATCCTTGACAAATGTTGAAGAGCTTTGGGAAGCTAAATCATGGACTGCTATTGGGGGTGAAGACTATGCACATCTCCAGGCCTTGTTTAGAATGTTTCCGCTAGGGATTCCTGTTTTGTTGTTTGAGGAGAACTTCGCTGGGGAACATTGAATTTTGTTCTTTGCTTGAGGAAACTCTATGGGGAGTGTTGGTTTCTGCTTGGGGAATAGAGTTCAGGAGCTTTTGGTTATCCATTACTCTACTGGGGAATTATACTTGACTGGGGAGAATTGAAAGTTAGGTGTTATCTGGTCGAAATCCAGGCTTTGCAGCAACTTGTTAGGGATAATATAGTCAACTATTATCTGGTCAGATTCCAGGATTTACAGCAACTTATCGGGGAAGATGAAATTAACTATTATCTGGTCAGATTCCAGGCTTCGTATAAAATTACTTGGAAGAATGAAGTTTAACTGTTATCTGGTCGGATTCCAGGCTTTGCAGTAACTTATGAAGTTAAACTATTATCTGGTCGAATTCTAAGCTTCACAGCAACTTACTTGGAAGGATCAAGTTAACTGTTATCTAGTCAAATTCTAGACTTTGCAACAAATTAGATGATGTTAACTGTTATCTAGTCGGATTCCAGGCTTTGCAACAACTGATGAAGTTAAACGATTATCTGGTCGATTTCTAGGCTTCATAGTGACTTGCTCGGGAGTATGAAGTTAACTGTTATCTGGTCGAATTCTAGGCTTCACAGTGTCTTAAACTGTTATTTGGTCGAATTCCAGGCTTCACAGTAACTTTCTTGAAAGGATGAAGTTAAACTGTTATCTGGTCGGATTCCAGGCTTCGCAATAACTTGCTGGGATAGTAATGACTTTGTTGGGGATTTCAATGACTCTATCGGGGATTAAGGGGTTTTATCCATTGATCTATAATAGTCAAGCTAGGGAATTTGTATTTTTTGGGGGAAATAAACCCCGTTAAAGAGAATATCTTGATGACCTACTAGGGGAAGTGAATTATTTAGGAAGAAAACTCAACAAGGTTTCTTTTTTAAGACCGACTTAGCTGGGGAGAGGGTTTCTAAGAGATTGGAACTTTGGATGTATGAATTCAACTCAGTAGGGATAATTTTATTAAAGTAACTCTGTGGGGATATCCCAAATCCTCAAGGAGATGCTTATTACTGTTTTTATGCATACATTTGTTAAACAGTTGATCATGTTCATATGCATATGTTCATTCAATTTTAGTCATTGGAAACTTTTGCACTCAAAACAGAAAAACAAAAAGTTTGCACTTCAAAGTATATTTGTATCAATGTTTACCAATAAACGGGAGTTTTTATACAAGGAGATAGAGATTCTAGTAAGAGGAAATCGTCTAAAGAATGAAAGGAATACAACGTGAAAACACAAATAATAGCCATGTGGAAGTGTCTCATTGGGTTCCAACTCCGCTATTTCCCCTATTTCTTCGAACATCATCCCTTACCGTTGAAAGAAGTTGATTGAATTGATCTTGGACCTTTTGAAATTTTGACCTTGGTAATAATGTTAGTTGTAGAGATTCCGCAGGACATAGTCATACGCTTTAATCCTTAACTTTTGCCTGGACCGTCCTTTCGGGTTTTCAGCCCACCATGATACCCTTTTTTGCCCAAGCCGCCCTCGCAGGTTTTCGACTTACCGGGTGTACAATCTTTTGTATATATCCCTAACTTTTTCCCGAACCCTTTTGGTTCACCGGGATGCCCTTATTTTTTCCTAGGTATGTCAACCTAGCGGGTCATTCTTTATGCGTAGTATTTTTTTACTATGTCTGCATTCACATGATGCGGGAAATCTTCGTCGTCCATAGTTGTTAGTATCATGGCACCGCCAGAGAATACTTTCTTGACAACAAATGGCCCTTCGTAAGTGGGATTCCATTTGCCCCTTGGATCGCCTTGTGGCAAAATGATGCGCTTTATTACCAAATCACCAGCTTGGTATACTCGAGGCTTGATATTTTTGTTGAATGCCTTGATCATATGGTTTTTGATACATTTGACCATGACAAACAACAGCCAGTCTCTTCTCATCAATCAAGTTCAACTGATCCAACCTAGTCTGAATCCATTCATCTTCGCCTAGATCTGCTTCTTTCATAATCCTTAGGGAAGGAATCTGAACTTCGATAGACATGACAACTTCCATGCCATAGACTAAAGAGAAAGGAGTTTCCCCAGTTGACGTTCGAGCTGAAGTACGATAGCCATGAAGAGAAAACGGTAACATCTCATTCCAGTCTTTATAGTTTACTATCATCTTTTGCACAATCTTCTTTATGTTTTTATTGGCAACTTCCACTGTACCATTCATCTTAGGTCTGTATGGAGAAGAATTGTGATGTTTGATTTTGAACTACGTGCAAATTTCAGTAATCATAGCATTGTTGAGATTGGTTTCGTTGTATGTGATGATCCTTTCGGGGATACCGTAACGGCAGTGAGGTTATACTTGATAAATCGGGGCACAACGTTCTTTGTTACTGAGGAAAATGAGGCAGCTTCAACCCATTTGGTGAAGTAGTCAATGGAAACAAGGATGAAATGATGTCCATTGGAAGTAGTGGGTTTAATCTATCTAATCATGTTAATGTCCCATATTGCAAATGGTCACGGAGCAGTCATGACATTTAGAGGTATTTGAGGCACATGGACCTTGTCGGCATAGATCTGACACTTATGGAAAGTCCTCAAGTGATGGTGACAATCAGTTTCCATAATCGACCAATAGTACCCAGCCCTTAGAATTTTCTTGGCCATAGTGTGTCCACTGGAGTTAGTTCTAAAGATGCCTTCATGCTTGTCTTCCATGATTTTATCTGCTTCTTTCTTGTCCACACACTGGATAGAATAAAATCATGGTTGCGCTTGTACAGGATTCCATTGCTTAAGAAGAATTTGGCTGAAAATCTTTGCAAAAATTTCTTATCATTGACGGAAGCTCCTTCAGGATATTCTTGTGCTTCAAGATATCTTTTCACCTCATGGAACCAGGGCTTCTCTTCGTCAGTGTCAAGCTCATAACAATGTGTAGGTTCATCAAATCTTTTAATTGTAATCCTAGAAGCTTTATTGTCCCATTTGGCCTTGAACGTGGAAGACATTATTGCTAGGGCATCTGCCAACTGATTTTCTTTCCTTGGGAAGTGTTCAAAGGTGACTTCCTCAAAGTATGGGATCAGAGTCAACACAAGCTCTTTGTAAGGAATCATATTAGGGTGCTTGGTATCCCTTTCTCCCTTAAATTGACTGATTACTAGAGCAAAATCTTCGTATACGCTTAAGGACTTGATTTCTAGGTCAATAGCAGCTTTTAGATCCAAGATGCATGCCTCGTACTCAGCCATGTTGCTTGTACAGTCGAAGCACGGTCTAGAAGTGAAAGGTGTATGGAAACCCTCGGGAGAAATAATCATAATACCAATTCCATTACCCAAAGCGTTGGAAGCCCCATCAAAAACCATAGTCCATCAGGATCCTTGTTCAGGTCTGTCATAAGGTCTAGGCTTTTCATAGTCAGTTACTAGCATGATATTCTCGTCTAGGAATTCAAAGTTTATGGATTGGTAGTCGTCAACAACTTGATGTGCCAAATGATCCTCCATCACATTTCCTTTGATTGATTTTTATGTAGTGTATTGGATATCATATTCGGTCAGAATCATTTGCCATCTAACTATTCGTCCGGAGAGAGTTGGCTTCTCGAAGATATACTTAATAGGGTCCATCTTAGAAATCAACAAAGTGGTGTGAGTCAACATATACTGTCTTAGCCAGCGAGAAGCTCATACTAGAGCGCAACAAGTTTTCTTGAGCAGTGAATATCTAGTTTTAGAGTCGGTAAACTTTTTGCTCAGGTAGTATATTGCATGCTCTTTTCAGTCAGACTCATCATGTTGGCCTAGCACGCACCCCATTGAATTATCTAATACAGTCAAGTACATAATCATAGGGTTTCCTTCAACTGGAGGCATCGGGATTAGAGGTTCTTGTAAGTACTCCTTGTTCTTGTCAAAAGCTATTTGACAGTCGTCATTCCATCTGATTGCTTAATCTTTCTTCAGCAGCTTGAAGAGTGGCTCACAAGTAGCAGTTAAGTGAGATATAAATCTGGAAATGTAGTTGAGTCGACCTAAGAAACCTGTGACCTCCTTCTCAGTACGGGGAGATGGAATTTCTTGGATAGCTTTGACCTTCACAGGGTCGACCTCAATACCTTTACCACTGACGACAAATCCTAGGAGTTTTCCAGACTTTACCCTAAAGGTGAATTTGTTGGGATTCAGCCTCAACTTGTATTCTTTCAGCCTTTCAAATAGCTCGTGTAAGTGATCAAGGTGTTATTTTTTAGTCCGCGACATTGCAATCATATCATCCACATAGACCTTTATTTCATGATGGATTATATCATGAAATAAGGCCACCATAGCTCGTTGATAAGTTGCCCCTGCATTCTTCAAACCGAACGGCATGACCTTGTAACAAAAGGTGCCCCATTGTGTGACAAAGGTGGTCTTCTCCATGTCCTTGGGAGCCATTTTGATTTGATTGTAGCCAGAGAAACCATCCATGAAGGAGGAGAATTTGCGTTGAGTTGTGTTATTGACCAAGACGTCAATATGCGGTAGTGGGAAATCATCTTTGGGGCTTGTCCTATTCAAATCCCTATAGTCCATGCACATATGGATCTTCCCATCCTTGTTTAGAATAGGGACCACATTTGCCACCCATTGAGGATATGATGTCACAGCTAGGAAACCTGCATTGAATTGTTTCATTACCTCAGTTTTTATCTTTTCAGACATGTCTGGCCGCATACGACGCACTTTTTCTTGATTGGAGGGAAATCTTCCCTTGTTGGTATACGATGAACCGCAATATCAGTATCCAGCCCCAACATGTCTTCATATGACTAAGCAAACACTTCCACGTAGTCATGTAACATCTGGACCAATCTGCCTTTGACACCGTCTTCCAAGTTGGTGTTGATCTTGACCTCTTGTTTATCTCAATACCTAGGTTGATTACTTCAACTAGCTCCTTGTGAGGTTGAATGGCTTTCTCCTCTTGCATAAGAAGTCTGGCTAATTACCCTGGTATTTCATAATCTTCTTCGCCTTCGTCTCCAGCTTGGTTGATTGGATGTTCAAAGTCATAGCTGGCAATAGTAGAGTCGTTGGTAATGAGATCTGGAGTGGTGAGGATCTGTAAGTGTGTGTGTGTGTGTGTGTGTGCATGTAAGATACATGGCTATTTTGAAAATGCAAATAAGAAAAAGAAAGACAATGAGCGCAAAATTTGAATGCAAAAGGTCCAATGTTTTTCATTAAATGATCATATGGCATATGAAAATGAACAAACCCTTAACAAATGGACCATGGTGTCCTGGGCAAGGCACATGGCTTAAAGTCAATGTTTGGAATTAAAATTACAGACAAAAGTTCTTGAATTGACAAAACGGTAAATGGTAATTACTCCTTGTTGAAGGAGATGGGAATGAGATCCTTTGCACGCCAGTTGTCGAGTCCTTCACCGGCAGTCGAGTAAATCCATTCGTCAAAGTCACAGTCGTCCTCAGAGTCTTCAATAGCATTCACTTCATGATTACCAATGTGAAGAGGTGGTTTTCCTATGCGAGCACGTCTGACCTCATTTTGAGCTTTGATAGTGAAACCCAAACTAAACTTGTCTGCTTTGAATGGAATGTCAGGGAGTTGTCCCCAAATTGTACTACTTCCATCTTCAATCATGGCACGAGCGTCTTTAAGCGAAACCATCCTTGGCACATCTTTATCAGCTTTCGGAATGTCAGAAGATATTTTGGTGGCGGCAACCATAGGAGGGACTACTTCGAAGGCTTAGCAAGGAGTCTCTATAAACTCGCCATCCATCTCCACATACTTGAATGAATTAAGGTGACTCACCATAAATTCTTCTTTACCGCAGACAGTAATGATCTTTCCCTTGACTGGATATTTCAACTTTTGGTTGAGAGTAGAAGTCATTGCTCCTGCCCCATGTATCCAAGGGCGCCCAAGTAAACAAGAGTAAGCAGGACGAATATCCATCACATAAAAGACAGAGTTGAAAACTTGTGAACCAACTTTAATGGGGAGATCAACTTCTCCAAGTACCATCCTCTTGGATCCATCAAAAGCCCTTACAACTATATCACTTGGCTTTAACACCAGACCTTCATAATCCAACCGTTCTAAGGCACCTTTGGGTAAGACATTTAGAGAGGACCTTATATCCACTAAGACATGGGCCAGATTAGTTCCTTTGCATTCAATAGAGACATGCAAATCCTTGTTATGATTTCTTCCAACTGGTGTCAAGTCAACATCAGAGAACCCGAATCCATTGTCGACAGTCAAACTTGCCACACAATTTTCAAATTGGTCGGCTGTGGTCTCTTGAGGAACATGCACTTTCTTTAAAAATTTGATCAATGCTTGAGCGTGAGCATCAGAGGAAAGTAATAAAGATAACATAGAGATCTTGGAGGTGGTTTTCCCCAGATGCTCTACTATCTTAAAATCACTCTTCTTTATGATCTTTAAAATCTCCTCCATTTCTTTGGTGGAAGGTTCCTCGGTAGCAATATCTTTGGCAGGCGCCTCCATCCTGGTAGACTCAATTGTCTTTTCTTTGCCCCTAGCATCAGTGCTAGGTTTATCAACGATAATGCGAACAGGTGTAGCTGTAGTAGTTGGAGGTGAAATGTTAGGAGAGAAAATTCTCTCTGTCCTTGTCACCTTGCTAGAACCAACGATATTGGTAACATCATCAATTTTATCTTCATTAACCCAGGAGTCTTGCTTAATCCCATGATAGTATACTTTGGCACCGTAATTCTAAGGTACTGCCTTATCGAAAGAATATGGAATTGGACCTAATGCGGTAATTATCAAGGGGCAATTGTTGGTTCATTGGAAATCCTAATAAGACCTTTTGAGGAGATCCTAATAGGTTTGTTGGATATTGTGATGATGGAAATGTCTTCAGCTTTATCATACAAACTTTTTATGGCCGAAGTTCTTTCAAACAAAATATTGTGGCTATCTATTAGGTGTTGGACACCCTTTTTCATCCATTCGCATCCATTAACTTTTTTGGCACAACAACAACAGTCTTTTAAACAACCAGGGAAAACCCCACCTCTCAACAAATTTTCTTTAACAATGGTTAGTGGAGTAGACATATCTTCAACGGAGGAAACAAAAGTAGTGTCTTCAATTGCATTGACACCTTTTCCATGATTTGACATTGGTGCAGTTATAACATTCGGAGTTGTAGGTGGCTCAAACTCAATAGTCTTGTTGTCGATAAGGTCTTGAATCTTGTTTTTTAGAGCCCAACATTGATCAGTATCGTTCCCGGGGCTATTGGAGTGATAAGTGCATTTAGCATTAGGATTGTATTTTTGGATTTGAAATATTGGGATTTGAGGATGGATCATGCAATGTTACCAAGTTAGCCTTCAACAGGTGTTGCAAGGCTTGGGACAGTGACATGTTAATCCTCGTGAATTGTCTTCTTGGAACCTCAGGCCTTTGATGGTTGGCTTGTTGTGGTCTTTGAGCAGAGGGTGGATTGGAGATCAAAACAGCATTAACAGATTGGTGATGGTCTTTATTAACATGGCCCCTTGACCCATATATGACATTAGTTTCCTTTTTGCCGATAAAGGGTTTCTTCATAGTTTTTGATGTAGAGGCAGAAGCCATGGGAACTTTTCCACTTTTAATACCGCTTTCGACCCTTTCACTAGTCAAGATTAACTCACTGAAACCAGTTGATGAGCTTCCAATTAACAAGTTGAAAAATGGTTCAGTTAATGTTCCCATGAACATATCCATCAACTCCCTATCAGTCAATGGTGGTTGTACTCTACCAGTAAGGTCTCTCAATTTCTGCGCATACTCTTTAAAACCTTCATTGGAGCCCATTGTCATTCCTTGTAATTGAACCTTAGTCGATGCTAAATCAGCGTTGTACTGATATTGGCGGTAGAAAGTGGTGGCCAGATCTTCCCAAGCACGAATGTTAGAACCCTCCAACTGGTAAAACCATTCTAACTGAGTCCCAGACAGACTCTCTTGAAAGAAGTGTACCCAGAGCTTCTCGTCAGTGGTATGCGGTTGTATTTTGCGGACGTAGGACCTCAAATGAAGTTTTGGACATGAAACTCCGTCGTACTTAGAAAATATTGGAATTTTGAATTTTTGAGGGATAATAACCCCGGGAACTAAGCCCAAATCACCAAAATCCAAGCCAAGTACAATTTGGATTTCCATAGCGTTCAACCTATCTTCCAGTTGCTTGTACTTTGAAATTCTGGTATCAGATATGTGATGTCGAATGAGATGTCACAACTCAAATATTTGTTTGCAAGTAAGGTGCAGTAAAATCAAAAGCAGTAAAAACACAAGAGATTATTCACCCAGTTCAGTGTATAATAACACCTACTCTGAGGGCTACCAAGCCAGGGACAAGTTCATTAAATAGTATCAATTCATAGACCCTCAGTAAACAACCAGTTTACAATCTAATCACTTAATCACTAACCAAGCTAAAATTCTACCTAATACTCACATAGGTATGAGGCCATCCTTAAATCCCTTCAATCACTTACAGTGAAAAACTTAACAGAATTAATAAGTTTGAAACACTTCAATCATTCAATTCTTAAAAGCTTGTGAATGATACACAATTAACAACCCAAAAAACAACTCAAGTATTTAAACTAATACTTATAGTGTATTACAAATAAAAAGCCTAGACTTCTAATCAGAAAGAAAGTATTCTTCTTCAAAAGTTACTTGTCTTTGAATAAGGAAGCAAGTCCTTATATATGCGCAGCTGTGGGCTTGGGCTTAAAAACAAATATTCAAATCTTTTGAATATTTCCATAAAAACAGGCTAAGATAAAATTCATTCAATTTGAAAAATATTCCTCCATATTTTTCGCAGCCTGTAGGTCACAAATCATGAATTATGGCACGCATGAAAATAGGAAACAAAAAGACTTAACTGATGTTGGGCTAAGATCAGTTCAGTAGACAAATGTCAAGACATATGCTTTGACATCATTCAAAACAGTTTTGCTCCAAATGTTAAGACATTTAGCAAAACATTAACAAGTCATTGTTTTACCAAAATTGCTGCCAACAAACACTTACAAACTCCCCCTTTCGCAAATTTTGGCTAAAACAATATTAGAGCATATTATCACAGTAGCAGCACAATTATTAGAGTATTATCAGGGAAGCAACAATCAAAACATACGTTCAATTAGCAGTTAGTTGTTAGCAAAGGAAGATGTCAAAACATCTTCTGAGACATGAGGCTCCCCCTCAAGTATTGAGCTCCCCCACAATCAATGGTCAGTCATTGGTCAGTGGTTAGTCAGTCATTCACTTTCTCTCCCCCTTTCTAGTCATAATATGGAAAATAAAGGATGAATTCAAGATAATATCAGTATTAGGGTACATACCATATAATTCAAATGCCAAGCACATGCAAGTGCCAAAAAAAAATAAAGATTTCAGAGACATCAAGTAGTCTAACTGTCATTAGGACCAGTTGACTTGGTTGAACCAGAACTTCTTTCCACACTGGAGTCTTCACCTTCATAGCTCACTGTATCATCAAGGTTGTTGTCCATTTTCAGGTCCTTGATCATTTTTTCAAAAATTAGCTTCCTAGCTGAGCTCACTCTGACCACATCATCTAATTCCTTGCAGGCTTCCCTTAATTCATTGATCATTTCATCCTTTGTGGAGGTCTTTTCAGCAGGGGTAGATGTTAAAACAATGCCTGGGACATGTTTTCCTGAAAAGAGCTTAAAATGAAGGGTCAAGGCAGAATCCCTCTTGCACACTACATCATTTCCACGTAGGATTCCAGGATACTGGTTAAGGATAATTACATAGAGGAGAGAAGGAAAAGAAATTGGCATCTTAATGGCACAAGTTCCTGCATGTTTTATGGTCTAATCAAAGATATAAGTCCCATAATAAAAAAGTTTCTGGTTTCCTACAACATAAATGAACTTTCCTGATCCAATGGAGATGGTTGAAGTGTGATTAGTGGGAACCCAATTTTCAGCTCCAATCTTATGTAAAATAGCATATTTTGCACTCAGTTTGCTGACATGGAGCTTATTTTTCATTGGCCACTCACTTACTTAATTAGAAGTAATGGCTCTACACACTTGATTGTTTGTTACTTTCACTCACAACAGACATCTTCAGACCTATCTAGAAATTTGTTTATAATGGCAGGAGAAACTTCTACACACTTTCTTCTAACAAAAACTTTTCTATACTCCTTACTCTTATGGGCAGCATAATCAACAAGAACATTAACAATAAACTCCTTAACAAGAGCTTCATAGCAATTGGCAAACCTGGTAACTGTTTTCATCAGTCCATCATAAGATATCAGCTCCATGATTTCCTTGCATTCCAAAGCACCAGCTCCTAGTTCTCTTTCCAGGGAAATCCTTCTTTGATACACATACTTCCACTTTTTAGCATTCCCAACAGAGTCAAAGGAGATGTTGTCAAGTGGGGCATCAGGAACCATAACAGATAGTTTCTTACTTGCAGATTTTTTGATAGGAGAGATATCCTGGACATCTTGTTCGACATCATACTCAGAGTCAGTCTCTTCAACTATGACATCTTTCTTCTTATTCTTGGATATTTTTACAGCATCCTCATCATCATTTGTGGAGCTAACAGGTCTAGTTTTTATTTTGCTAGAGAGAGGAACCACTTTACTTCATGCTTTTGGGGGTCCATACATGGTTTTCTTCTTGATTGTATTGGGAGGGGGTGTGACACTTGTATCCTTCACTTTCTTGGATTTTAGTCTTCTTGCAATACCAGGTACAACATTAGTAATGAGCTCATTGTCAGACAACTCTTCTACATTGACTATATTGTCAGCATTTTGGCCTTCTCCATCCTTGGAGGCAGAAGCATCTTATTTAGAAGGGGAGTTTTCTTCAACATTTTCCTCAACATCTTGATCAACAACTTCTTCTTCCACTTCTTTTATGGCAGAGGTAGCAAGCTTCTTAAGTTTTCTATCAGCAGCATCTTTCTTGGATGATTCAGCAGCATCATTTTTAGGATTACTTCCTTTGTCAGCAGGAGGAGGCATGTGAGCAAGGGGATTAGAAATCCCAGGAACAACAAAGCCTTCATTTAATACTCTATCCACAAGCATTCTGATGCTTCTATCAACATTAACAATTTCTTCTTCAGTTCTATTGTTAGTAACGGTAGAAGAGTTACCTCTATCATCTTTAGATTTCTTAGCCGGTGATGATCTAGGTTTCTTGACCTTTTTCTCAAGCGGAGGGATCATTGATAGAGGAGTAACATCTAGTACTTTATCAAGGGAAATATTTTCATTGGCAGATGTGATACGGTGGGAGAACTGACTTGAGGTTTTGCGTTTGTATTCGCAAATGTTGCGGTTAGCAAGAGTCGCCACCGACTTTTTATTTTATCCTAAAGGAAAGGTTAAAAAGCATAGCAAAAACCTTTTGAGATATTTCGTGGGTTCGGGGGGTAGATTATGAAAAGGGAAGGTATTAGCACCCTTTTCATCCATGGCTATCCATGGGCTCTTAGTTACTTGGTTTTTTTTAGATCACTTGCCTTGTTTTCCGATTGCTTTTGAAAATGGTGTGTGTGTGGGTGCTTTTTGAAAATGTTTTGGAAAAAGATGCCTTGTCTTAGGCAACTAATGTATTTGACTCGTGTTTGAGTGTTTTACAAAAGTGTGAATCTTTTCGAAAAGATGTTTTCAAATGTTTTTGAGAGTTTGTTTGAAAGTGTTGTGGATTGTGGTTTTTTTGAAAATAAGGCAAGTGTTTTTGCAAGTTTGATCTCAAGTAACTAAGAGTTTTGTCTACCCTATTGTACTCAAAGGTTTTTGTCATGTTTTTACCCCTTTTTTAACAATTTTGTTCCACCATTGAAATTGATGGACAATCTTGCGTTTAGGAAGTTTATTCGGGACGGGCGCGGGTCATCGTATGGACCATGAATGCAATGGTGCCAAGTGTCTTTGGCAATTTGCTTAAGGGACTTGATCATTTTGTTTTTTTGAAAAAAAATATTATCGAGGGACTATGATCATTTAAATTGTTTGTTTTGCCCAAAGAGACCTAACATGCAATATGGCCCAATTTTGGAAGGCAACAAAGTGGAGTACCCTAGGGGTGTTAGTGTGCAAGTGTGTTTTATTGCATACAAGAGTTTTTTTCTTTGAATTAGGTCTTTCTATTTCATTGAGTTTTATCTTGCCATACACGTCCTAATTACTAGCAATAAGAAGCGGGAATGTAAAATCCTACGCTATTACAATAGTTAGGGGAGGGGGATACACATTTGTACATGGGGGGTTCAACGAGAAAAATAGACAAAAAAGAAAATAGCGGAAAACAAGATATATAGAGAGAGAGAGGGAGGCCGCGCGCTGTTGGGAGGCCATCAGAAGTTCTGACCCAGATCCGCTGTCAGATGATCAACCTGTTGATGAAACTGGATGAGTCAGAACTTCTGACTCTGGAACCTGCAAAACAGAATCTGGTTAGTGGGGAAACCAGAGGTTCTGATTTCCCTGCGCTGCAAGATAGAAGTTTGTTAGTGGAGAACCCAGAGGTTCAGATTCTGCTGAAAAGGCAACAACTCTCAGAGGTTCTGAGGTCATTAACAGCAAAACAAGCTTCAGATGTGCTAACGTCAAAGTCAGCACTGGGCTTTTTCCTGCACTAATCAGAACATCTACAATCCTGTTGTTACTCCACAAAACAGAAAACATATTTGGAACAGATCCAGCAAAATAGCAAAATGTCCCAGAGGTCAGAATCACCAAGGTCACAGGCAAGTCCTAAACTGGCTCAGAACGTTCTGAGGTATGAGAGTCCTCAGAACATAAACAGCGATAACATGAATATTTACATTATGTTATTTGAATATGCACAGCTGATGATGCTTAACAGTGTGGTGAGGGTCAGCAGGTGCTTACCTGACTTTCTGGAAAATGGTGGGTGAAAGTTAGCTTTTGGTTCTGGTGGTGTTCTGGACAGATTTGGAAAAGGGGAAGTGAAGGTGTAAACGTGTATAGGGTCAGAAGTTTTGGAAAGAACGCTTTGGTTTACAGAAAAGAGCTGGGTGTTTGATGAAGTTGAAGGTGAGAAACTTAAAGTTATGAAACAAAACTGGAAATTTTGGCAGAGTTTCAGAATGTTATGTTGCTAGGAGTTTCGTTTTCTCTCTTAGCAATTTTTCTGTTTCTTTTCTTGAACTTCTTCAACGTCTTTTGCAGTGGGGAAAGCTCTCTATTTATAGGAAAAGTTCTTGTGGATACCTTGAACATTTAAGGCGCCAACAGAATTTGAAGTTGTTCTTTGACAGAAATTCCTGGGAAGTTGTGATAACAGCTATTTTTTCAGCCTAGGTAGCAGCAGCAGGCGTGGATTGGGGGAAGTGACCTCTGAAATGGGCGGTGGCGTGAAGACCCATGCCAGAATCTGTGCAAAAGCATTTTTCAAGCCACACGTGAACGCTCAGGAGTGGTTGGAAGCATTAATGGGCATTAAATGGTGACAAGACCTGTCAATACCAACATTCTGGTTGTTGAATCAGCAGCGTAAACCATGCTCTGGCCTTGGCTACCTGTTGTTTTAGCAAACTCTGGAGATTCTCCTGGTTTTCTGGTACGTTCCTTGGATCTACTTCTGGACAATCTGGGCTTAGAGATTCTATATCAATGTGACACCTATCCCTCTGACCTTTCATCTTCTGACTTCAACCTGTTCTGAAGGTGCCTTTATACTTTCATATTTCTTTTGCATTCCTTTAGCAAGTTCTGACTGAGCTTGTGTAACTGCTGAAGGGGTGTGTTCTGTTTGAGGCTTACACTCTGAACCACGTTTACAACTTCTGATTGAACTGATGTAGCTGCTGAAGAGACAACTTCTGACCATCCTGAGCCAAACTTGCAACTTCTGACCGTCTTCATCTGGAATGGATCCAGAAGTTCTGAAGCGCTGATTTTTTTTTCTAAAAAATGCTTATTTTAAAGAAACATTCTAAGCACTTAGAATTTGATTTTCCTCAAGATGAAAGCATTGTTTTTTGGAGTTTGTGAGATCATCTTGCTCTTGTAAGTGACTTGCTTGGGCAAAAGGATAACCCAGGGCTTGGATTTGTTTCAGGGGACTTTGAAAAATCTAAGATGGTTTCCTGAAGAAAGGGAGGGCAAATTTTGGGGTACAACAGTTGCCCCTGTTCAATCTTCTTGAACCTGAAGAGTTAGATTGGCGGGTTTGCCTTTCGCGACTCGAAGGTAAAAGAAGATTGGACACCAGAGTGCCCTGAAATTTGCACTCGCATGTTGAAGTATCAGCAATGTGATGTTAGGAATGGGCTTACAGATGCCATTTGGAGAGGTGACAGATAGGGAGATGGGCTTACAGATGCCATCCGGAGACGTGACAGAACCTTGTCGGGAATGGGCTTATAGATGCCATTTGGAAGTGTCGATCGCCTAAGAGATTCCTTAGCGAGAAACTTGTATATTTGAGAAAGACGGATGTTTTCCTGGCTTGTTACAGGTGTTTAATCTTCAATCTCCTTATGCAGATGTGCCCTGGCTAGATACAGGAATCGAATCTACAATCGGTTGTTCACAGATGTGCCCTGGCTGGATACAGGAGTCGAATCTGGAAATAGTCGTTAATAGATGTGCCCTGGCTGGATACAGGAATCGAATCTTCGGACTCTTCAGACGTGCCCTGGCTAGATACAGGAATCGAGTCTGGAAAAGTGATAGTTGATAGATGTGCCCTGGCTGGATACAGGAATCGAATCTTTGAACTCTTCAGACGTGCCCTGGCTAGATACAGGAATCGAGTCTGGAAACATTGTAGTTGATAGATGTGCCCTGGCTGGATACAGGAATCGAATCTTTGAACTCTTCAGACGTGCCCTGGCTAGATACAGGAATCGAGTCTGGAAACGTTGTAGTTGATAGATGTGCCCTGGCTGGATACAGGAATCGAATCTTTGAACTCTTCAGACGTGCCCTGGCTAGATACAGGAATCGAGTCTGGAAACGTTGTAGTTGATAGACGTGCCCTGGCTAGATACAGGAATCGAGTCTGGAAACGTTGTAGTTGATAGATGTGCCCTTAGGGAAGCCATCTTCAAGGAAACAATCTCTTCGACTGCTGTTTCTGCTGCTGCTGAAATTGGATGCACCTCCTCGAAATGCTGGAAGGAAGTTTCAATAAACTCTCCGTCCACCTCGATGTACCTGAAGGAATTCAAATGGCTCACCATATACTCCTCTTCTCCTTGTACAGTGACGATCTTCCCCCCGACGGGATATTTCAGCTTCTGGTGTAAGGTGGAGGTCACTGCCCCTGCTTTATGGATCCAAGGTCGACCCAACAGACAAGAGTATGATGGACGTATATCCATCACGTAAAAGGTAGAGTCAAACACTTGAGAGCCCACACGGATAGGGATGTTAACCTCTCCATGAACCATCCTCTTTGAACCATCGAAAGCCCTGACGATGATATTGCTGGGTTTCAACTCCAGGCCCTCATAATCCAGACGATCTAAAGCCTTTTTCGGAAGAACGTTCAAGGAAGAACCAGTGTCCACCAATACATGTGCCAGAGTAGCGCCCCTGCATTCAATAGAGACATGCAGGGCATCATTGTGGTCTCTCCCTTTCGTGGTCAGGTCAGCATCTGAAAAACCCAAGCCGTTGTCCGCCGTTAGATTCGCTATGCAATCAGTGAACTAGACTGCAAACGTTTCCTGCGGCACATGGGCCGTCTTGAGAAATGAGATCAAGGCCTTAGCATGGGCCTCGGAGCATAGCAATAAGGAGAGCAGGGAGATTTTGGAGGGCGTATGCCCCAACTGCTCGACAACATTAAAATCGCTCTTCTTTATGATTTTCAGAATCTCCTCCATTTCTTGCTGGGAGGCCTCAGCATTTATGGGTATTGGTGCCTCCATCCGGGCAGGCTCTTCTTCAATCCCTTTGCCCCGAGCATTTGATGACTCGGTAGCAGGGGAAACAACTTGATCGGCAACAGGACTAGGTAAACTTGTAGGTTTTATGAGGAGGGGTTTTCGAATAGCGGGTGGCGCAATGTCAGGCGAGAAGAGTCTGCCACTGCGGGTGACCTTGGCTGGACCAGTGATATCGCAGATACTGGCACTAGCGTCGAATTCTTGCTTGATTCCATTTACATACACGTCTGCCCCATAATGCCAGGGGACAGCTTTATCAGACACGTAGGAGAGGGGCCCTGGAACAGTAATGATCACAGGCGCAATTGTCATGATTTGAATAGGCTTCTTCGGGGGAGCCTTGATTGGATTTTTGAAGATGGTAATCACGGAAACTTCTTTCATCGGAACCAAATGAACAGCAGTCTTTTTGAATAGAATCTCCTTGCTATCCATTAGGCCTTGGATGCCTAACCTCAGCAAGGGACAATCAGATAGGGAAATAGCGCAGAACAGGCAACCTTCACCGCAACCCGGAAATAAACCGGCCCGCAGTAGGTTCTTCTTAACAGTCCTCAGAGGGGTAACAACTTCATCTACCGAAACAGCGTATACTTCTTCCTCAATGGCATTCACCCTATGCTGGGGCATAGGAGCCGTTACAACATTTGGTCTTTCTGGTGCTTCAAACTGAATTTCTTTCGCGTCGATCAGATCTTGCACTTTGTTTCTTAAGGCCCAGCAATCATCAGTAGTGTGCCCGGGACTATCAGAATGATAAGCACACCGGGCATTTGGGTTGTATTTAGGAGACGCAGTGTTGACGACCTTAGGAGCTTCTTTGAGGGTCACCAGGTTGGTGGATAACAGTTGGGGTAAAATTTGAGATAATGTCATACTCAGTCGGGTATACTACCTCTTGGGCCTTTCACTTCTTTGTTGATTGTACTGCTGAGGAGCAGCAACAGGTTTGGAGATGACCAAAGCATTGACGGCTCGGCGACTTTCGGGCTTGACTTGTCTTCTAGGACCATAGACGGCGCTTGCTTCTTTCTTAAACGGCCTCTTCTCAGCACTTGTAGAGGCAGCCTTCTGTATCTTGCCTGACCTGATGCCAGCTTCAATTCTTTCTCCCGTTAATATCAAATCTGTGAACCCAGCGGAGGAGTTACCAACCAAATGATTGAAAAACGGACCAGACAAAGTCCCAAGGAACATATCAACCAGCTCTCGGTCAGTTAATGGAGGCTGCACCCTGCCAGCCAAATCTCTCCATTTTTGAGCGTACTCTTTGAACCCTTCACCCGTCCCTAGAGACATACCCTGAAGTTGGGTACGCGTAGGAGCAAGATCAGAATTGTATTGGTATTGTCTGTAGAATGCGGTTGCCAAATCTTCCCAGTGTCGGATGCTAGTTCCATCTAATTGGTAGAACCATTCAAGTTGTGACCCTGAGAGGCTATCTTGGAAGAAGTGAATCCAGAGGTTCTTATCCGCCGTGTAAGGTTGGATTTTCCTTACATACGACCTCAGATGCAGCTTTGGGCAGGAGACCCCATCATACTTGGCGAAGGCAGGCGCCTTAAACTTGTGTGGAATGACTAACCCAGAAGATAACCCCAAATCTCCGAAATCCAGTCCTGGCACATTCTGAATTTCCATAGCGCTCAAGCGGTCCTCCAATTGCTTGTATCTGTCAGCAGCAGGTGGGTATTGTTCATCGTTATAGTCCGTCTCGTTGTCGGAGACTGCGGGACTAGGAGCTCCTCCCCCTTGGGGACTATTTTTCTCAGCAGAAGAAGTGGTTGGATCAGCTTCATTGTGGAGTGTGTTCCCAAATCTGCGTCCGGTGTTGAACAATGCAGTCCTCTTTTTCTTCTTCTTCTTCAGGAGTAGAGTCTTCAAATCTTGCTGACCTTGGGCTAGGCTTAGGACCATCTCTTGAAACTGTGCACTTTGGGCCTGAAGGGCCTTGATTGCTTGCTCACTGGATGAGTCTGGATTCATGATGACTGTGCAAAATAAACAGCGAAGGAGATTAAGCAACCTGTGAAATAGGGTACCTGCTATGCATATGGTGCAATGGGATGCGTATGTATGCAATGCATTCAAGGATTTAGAATATTCAAAATTTGTTGTAGACAAAAAGGAACGCACATTATATTAATAAGGAGAAATTCGTTAGTACATAAATGCCTCATGGGCCAAATATTACAAAATAACTCCTTAAGATAAAAAAACATTGCGCATTCTTTTTGGCGCGATGTAGGTGTTGAGATTCCTTTCCTCGTGCAGCAGGCGGGTGAGTTCCAGGACCTTCTTTTCACTAGCATGTAGATTGGTCTCAAGAGAATTCCGCTCTTCCTTAAGTTGAATCCAGCTCTTCCGCATCTCTTCCCAGGAGGTGGGCATGTCGGGATGTTGAATGGTGCAGGACGCCTCTCCTTCCAAGACTGGTTCTTTGATCACAGGAAGCATATGAGGATAAGGCATCACTAATTTCTGGGAGCGGGCTCGTACCCACTTGAGATAAGGTTCCAACGGGATGGAGTTCCGGTGTCCCAATGTCTTGCTGTCTATCCTACTTGGCATCCTCCAAGCTCTGATAAATCTCTGACGAAGTCCTTGAGTATCGTTGTCGAAGTCAAAAACTATGTCGGGAATTAACATGTCATGAGGGCCATCCTTCCGAGCATAACCAAACTGTCTCCAAGCCAGGCATGGGTTGTAGGTAATACCTCCTTTGATTCCAAATAAAGGAACATTAGGGTACTCCCCACAACGATCAATGATAGTGACGTCTTCCCTGGACCTAGGACACCAATGTATATCTGCATGCGTGAGAGTCATTAACCGTTGTGACCATCTCAAACCCCGCTCGTTCTTCAAAACCGATTGTGGAAGGTGCGAAATAAACCACCTTCCCAAGAGAGGAGTGCAACACATAAGGACACCCCTTCTTCTCATGGTTCGAGTGTAACATGAGTGAAGGATGTCCCCCAGCAATGTAGGTATAGGATTCTTGGTCATGAAGATCTGGACAGCACTGATATCAATAAGCTGATCTGGATTAGGGAACAACACCAAACCATAGACAAGGAGGGCCATGACTTCTTCAAAAGCTCGTAGGTCAAGAGAGTTCCAACATTCTTGAGCCTTTTCAAACAGAAATCTAGCTAAGAATCCTTTGATACCACTTCTAACTTCCCAATGTCCCTTGAGGTCAGATGTCTGTAGGTGCAAGGCTTTAGCGATCTCCTCAAGCTTGGGTTCCTCTTCCGTACCGTTGTAGGGTAGTTGATCAAGGATAGGGACCTTCAGAAGTCGGGAGAACTCTTCCAATGTAGGCACCAACTGATAATCCGGGAAGGTGAAGCAGTGATGCAGAGGGTCAAAGAATTGGAACAGGACCTTTATCAAATCCTCCTCAATGTTGGTGTTAACCAAGCTGATGAGTCTTCCATGTCTCTCACTGAATGAAGAGCCCTCGGGAATCCTGGACAGAAGTTCCTTAAGCTGAGGAGGGATCTTTACAAGGCTAATCTGAATTGTCTTTCTGCGAGCAGTTTCCATGTCCTATAAAACAAGAACAAAGATGAAGATTCGAAACCCTTGAAATGGTTAGTCAATGCTCATGATGTTTGTATGATGTAATGATGTGATGATTAAATACAATATTCACAAAGGCAAACATGGTAAGGCACACAAGTCACACAAACCCTTAGAGTTTAGGCCTGCATGGAGTCTGGGTATTACCCTCTTGAAGTTTGGTGGGCTCAACCTGTCCTATCAAAAGTAACCGGGTTCTAAAGGTCCCAATATCACGGGACTACTTTCATTGTTCATCGTTTCGATTTAGCCACTGAATTGGCGACCGAAATATTCCAGGAAAGCAACCATCAATTGAGTGTAGTATCGAGTATCAACCAACCTCGGACTGCACCAAAGTCAGTTATCTCACTACCCTAAAAAGGCCAAGATGGTTCAATTAAGGTTCCTAAGGTCAGTTGATGCTTCATGACACCACGCGGCGGCCCCGTACTCTCCTTTACTGAACTCAAGGGTTACCGGTACACACCAAAGTGCCACATCAACGTAGCAGACTGCTTCAACCATGTCGGTATACCCCGCACAGTTCCCTCACAGCCTTGTTGCTACCTAAAAGGGTTTCCCCAGATCCGGGTTAGGATCTATAAAACTCCGATACAAAGCCCACAAATGTAAAGCAAACAAAGCAATCAATTAAAAGTAAAGGTGATCTAAACCCTAAGGTAACCCCACTTAAAAGGTATAATCCCCAGCAGAGTCGCCAGTTCTGTGATACGGTGGGAGAACTGACTTGAGGTTTTGCGTTTGTATTCACAAATGTTGCGGTTAGCAAGAGTCGCCACCGACTTTTTATTTTATCCTAAAGGAAAGGTTAAAAAGCACAGCAAAAACCTTTTGAGATATTTCGTGGGTTCGGGGGGTAGATTATGAAAAGGGAAGGTATTAGCACCCTTTTCATCCATGGTTATCCATGGGCTCTTAGTTACTTGGTTTTTTTTAGATCACTTGCCTTGTTTTCCGATTGCTTTTGAAAATGGTGTGTGTGTGGGTGCTTTTTGAAAATGTTTTGGAAAAAGATGCCTTGTCTTAGGCAACTAATGTATTTGACTCGTGTTTGAGTGTTTTACAAAAGTGTGAATCTTTTCGAAAAGATGTTTTCAAATGTTTTTGAGAGTTTGTTTGAAAGTGTTGTGGATTGTGGTTTTTTTGAAAATAAGGCAAGTGTTTTTGCAAGTTTGATCTCAAGTAACTAAGAGTTTTGTCTACCCTATTGTACTCAAAGGTTTTTGTCATGTTTTTACCCCTTTTTTAACAATTTTGTTCCACCATTGAAATTGATGGACAATCTTGCGTTTAGGAAGTTTATTCGGGACGGGCGCGGGTCATCGTATGGACCATGAATGCAATGGTTCCAAGTGTCTTTGGCAATTTGCTTAAGGGACTTGATCATTTTGTTTTTTTGAAAAAAAATATTATCGAGGGACTATGATCATTTAAATTGTTTGTTTTGCCCAAAGAGACCTAACATGCAATATGGCCCAATTTTAGAAGGCAACAAAGTGGAGTACCCTAGGGGTGTTAGTGTGCAAGTGTGTTTTATTGCATACAAGAGTTTTTTTCTTTGAATTAGGTCTTTCTATTTCATTGAGTTTTATCTTGCCATACACGTCCTAATTACTAGCAATAAGAAGCGGGAATGTAAAATCCTACGCTATTACAATAGTTAGGGGAGGGGGATACACATTTGTACATGGGGGGTTCAACGAGAAAAATAGACAAAAAAGAAAATAGCGGAAAACAAGATATATAGAGAGAGAGAGGGAGGCCGCGCGCTGTTGGGAGGCCATCAGAAGTTCTGAAACAGATCCGCTGTTAGATGATCAACCTGTTGATGAAACTGGATGAGTCAGAACTTCTGACTCTGGAACCTGCAAAACAGAATCTGGTTAGTGGGGAAACTAGAGGTTCTGATTTCCCTGCGCTGCAAGATAGAAGTTTGTTAGTGGAGAACCCAGAGGTTCAGATTCTGCTGAAAAGGCAACAACTCTCAGAGGTTCTGAGGTCATTAACAGCAAAACAAGCTTCAGATGTGCTAACGTCAAAGTCAGCACTGGGCTTTTTCCTGCACTAATCAGAACATCTGCAATCCTGTTGTTACTCCACAAAACAGAAAACATATTTGGAACAGATCCAGCAAAATAGCAAAATGTCCCAGAGGTCAGAATCACCAAGGTCACAGGCAAGTCCTAAACTGGCTCAGAACGTTCTGAGGTATGAGAGTCCTCAGAACATAAACAACGATAACATGAATATTTACATTATGTTATTTGAATATGCACAGCTGATGATGCTTAACAGTGTGGTGAGGGTCAGCAGGTGCTTACCTGACTTTCTGGAAAATGGTGGGTGAAAGTTAGCTTTTGGTTCTGGTGGTGTTCTGGACAGATTTGGAAAAGGGGAAGTGAAGGTGTAAACGTGTATAGGGTCAGAAGTTTTGGAAAGAACGCTTTGGTTTACAGAAAAGAGCTGGGTGTTTGATGAAGTTGAAGGTGAGAAACTTAAAGTTATGAAACAAAACTGGAAATTTTGGCAGAGTTTCAGAATGTTATGTTGCTAGGAGTTTCGTTTTCTCTCTTAGCAATTTTTCTGTTTCTTTTCTTGAACTTCTTCAACGTCTTTTGCAGTGGGGAAAGCTCTCTATTTATAGGCAAAGTTCTTGTGGATACCTTGAACATTTAAGGCGCCAACAGAATTTGAAGTTGTTCTTTGACAGAAATTCCTGGGAAGTTGTGATAACAGCTATTTTTTCAGCCTAGGTAGCAGCAGCAGGCGTGGATTGGGGGAAGTGACCTCTGAAATGGGCGGTGGCGTGAAGACCCATGCCAGAATCTGTGCAAAAGCATTTTTCAAGCCACACGTGAACGCTCAGGAGTGGTTGGAAGCATTAATGGGCATTAAATGGTGACAAGACCTGTCAATACCAACATTCTGGTTGTTGAATCAGCAGCGTAAACCATGCTCTGGCCTTGGCTACCTGTTGTTTTAGCAAACTCTGGAGATTCTCCTGGTTTTCTGGTACGTTCCTTGGATCTACTTCTGGACAATCTGGGCTTAGAGATTCTATATCAATGTGACACCTATCCCTCTGACCTTTCATCTTCTGACTTCAACCTGTTCTGAAGGTGCCTTTATACTTTCATATTTCTTTTGCATTCCTTTAGCAAGTTCTGACTGAGCTTGTGTAACTGCTGAAGGGGTGTGTTCTGTTTGAGGCTTACACTCTGAACCACGTTTACAACTTCTGATTGAACTGATGTAGCTGCTGAAGAGACAACTTCTGACCATCCTGAGCCAAACTTGCAACTTCTGACCGTCTTCATCTGGAATGGATCCAGAAGTTCTGAAGCGCTGATTTTTTTTTCTAAAAAACGCTTATTTTAAAGAAACATTCTAAGCACTTAGAATTTGATTTTCCTCAAGATGAAAGCATTGTTTTTTGGAGTTTGTGAGATCATCTTGCTCTTGTAAGTGACTTGCTTGGGCAAAAGGATAACCCAGGGCTTGGATTTGTTTCAGGGGACTTTGAAAAATCTAAGATGGTTTCCTGAAGAAAGGGAGGGCAAATTTTGGGGTACAACAGCAGATTTTGAGGAAGACGATGTGTGATGTTGAGACATGTTTGAAAAATTCTAGCAAGGAGATGAAGAATGGCAAGGGTCCTTTTTTCTGTGAAGGAGAGTGAAAAGTTTGTGAAAGTAGAAAGAAGAATTGTCGTAGCATGTGGGAAAAATTTGAGGTAGTCTTATAATGATTGCTTTCTAAAATTTATTTGTTGGAAACACAAATGATACAATATCACTTTAATGATATTCCCACACACTTTTAACTACTATAAACCCTCATATAAACATATCCCTAATTTTACTCTTAAATTCTCAAATTTATTAGCATCCAAAGCCTTTGTGAAGATGTAAGCCAATTGCAATTCAGTGGCTACATGTTCTAAGGCAACCATTTTTTTATTCAACAAGCTCTCTTATAAAGTGATGATGGATGTCAATATGCTTGGTCCTACTGTGTTGAATGGGATTCTTTGAAATGTTTATGGCGCTTAAATTTTCACAGAATAATGTCATGACATCTTGTTTGACATTGTATTATGTTAACATTTATTTCATCTAAACCAATTGAGAACAATTGCTTCCTGCAGCAATGTACTCAGCCTCAACAGTTGACAGAGACACACAATTTTGCTTCTTACTGAACCAAGATATGATACTATTTCCCAGAAAGAAGCATCCTCCTGATGTACTCTTTCTATCATCGGCACTTCCTGCCCAATCAGCATCACAAAAACCAGTTAAGGCAGGGTTTGATCCATGAGAGTACAACATACCATAGTCACTTATCCCATTCACATATTTAAGAATCCTCTTCACATAGTTGGCATGGCTAATTTTAGGATCAACTTGATATCTTGCACACACCCCTACAACAAAGGCAATGTCTGGTATGCTAGCTGTGAGATATAGAAGACTGCCTATCATGCTTCTATAGAGACTTTGATCTACACTTACTCCTTTTTCATCTTTAGTCAGCTTCAGATGTGTGGGAGCAGGGGTTCTTTTGTGACTGTCATTCTCCATCCCAAACTTCTTCACTATATTCTTGGCATACTTGCTCTGAGATAAAAATACGGAGTCTTCCATTTGTTTAACTTGCAGACCAAGAAAATAGGTTAATTCACCAACAAGACTCATTTCAAATTCAGACTGCATTTGCATGACAAAATGTTAAACCATCTCATTTGACATCCCACCAAATACAATATCATCAACATAAATTTGAGCAATCATAATCTTCCCTTTTTCTTCAAAGAGGTTTTGTCTATGCCACCTTTCTTATATCCATTTCCCCAAGGAATTTTGTCAGTCTCTCATACCAAGTTCTTGGAGCTTGCTTCAATCCATACAGCGCTTTCTTTAGTTTATAAACATGTTTAGGAAAACTTGGATCAACAAATCCTTTTGGTTGTTCAACAAAAACTTCTTCATTCAGGTACCCATTTAAGAAGGCACTATTTACATCCATTTGAAACAATTTAAATTTCAAAATGCATGCAACTCCCAACAGTAGTCTGATTGATTCAAGTCTAGCCACATGAGCAAAGGTTTCATCAAAGTCCACTCCTTAAATTTGAGTGTATCCTTGTGCAACTAACCTTGCCTTATTTCTAGTGACCACCCATTTTTCATCATATTTATTGTTGTATACCCATTTAGTGCCAATCACATTTGTTCCTCCAGGTCTTGGAACCAGATCCCAAATTTCATTCCTACTGAATTGTTCCAGCTCCTCTGGCATATCATTAATCCAGAACTCATCAGTTAGAGCCTCTTTGACATTCTTAGGCTTAATTTTTAATACAAAGCAAGAGTTTGAAATCCTTTCTCTTGATCTGGTAGTATCTCCTTTGTTTGGATCTCCTATGATAAGCTCCTTAAGATGATCTTTGAGTTCTAATTGAAGGTCCTTTATTGAGGTGACTAGGATATGGATCTTATTGAGGAGGATCAATACTTGTGTCATTTGATTCAGTTAGACTATCAGGCAAAGATGTTCCAACATCTTCTGAGACATCTTCTGAGATATTCCATACTTTATCATCAATAGTAACATTTATTGACTCCATCATAACTTTGGTTCTGGAGTTAAAAACTCTGTATATTTTGTAGTTTGTAGAGTAACCCAGGAATATTCCTTCATCACTCTTGGGATCCATCTTCCTCCTTTGTTCACGATCAGCTAAGATGTAACATTTACTTCCAAAAACATGAAAGTATTTAACTGTTGGTTTTCTTCCCCTCCATATTTCATATAAAGTAGCTGAAGTGTCTTTCCTTAGAGTAACTCTGTTATGGATATAGCATGCAATATTCATTGCTTCAGCCTAAAAATGCTATGGTAGCTTCTTAGCATGAATCATGGCTCTGGAAGATTCTTGGAGAGTTCTATTCTTGCGTTCTACAATCCCATTCTGTTGAAGAGTAATAGGAGAAGAGAATTCATGGTTGATTCCTTCAGAGGAGCAAAACTCAGCAAATTTGTTATTCTCAAATTCCTTTCCAATATCACTTCTTATTCTCATGACATGGCTTTCTGTTGTACCCCAAAATTTTCCCTCTCATTTTTTACCAAGATTTTTCTCTTACATAGGTGATTACAAACACTTGATTAAAGAAAAAAAATCAAAATTTTGAAGATAAACCAGGCCTTTCGATTGGCATGTCAAAGGGTCTTTCAATTGGCATCTTGACAGTTTTCGATTGGGCATTTAAATCCTTTGATACAAGCTTGACTCACTAGTCTTCGATTGGGCATTTCGCACCCTTCGATCAAGCTTTGGTCCGCAAGTCTTCGATTGAGCGCTGGACCCCCTTCGATCAAGTTTAAATCACAAAAGCTCTGATTGACAAAACAAATGCCCCTTTCGACTTGCCTTTAGCGCACAAGGCAAAAGGCTTCTTTTCGACTTGCCTTTGATGCATAAGGCAAGAACCCCCTACAAGTGTGTTTCGATTCATCAGGCCAAAAGCCTCTGCATGCTTGCCTTGAATTCACTAAGTCAAAGGCTCCTTTCAACTTGCCTTCAATGCATCAAACAAAGACTTTCTTTATGCTTGCCTTCAATGCACAAGGCCAAGAATCCTCAACACACTTTATGCACTATGGCACACAATATGGCCCCTTCAAAAGAGCATTCCAAAGGCCCAATCGAAGGACACACATTGGAGAGTCATTCTAAGAAGGCACAAAGTATACATGTGGTCCCTTCAAAAGAACACACACATTGGTTCAAAACAAAGAATACACAAAGGGCCCATTCGAAGGAAACTTTGATGGGAAACACATATTGTTGTCTAAAAAGGGGGTCTGGTCAAAGGATGGATCTAGTTGGTCAAAACGAAAGAAAAATATTCAAAGAGGCCTGCTGGCCCAAAAGCCAACATACTGCCAGTTTCAAACCAACGTGCACAAGCACATTTATGCCAAAGGAAGCTTCGATTGGCCAGGAAAGAGTTTTCGTTTGGGCTAGCTGAATAGGGATTCAAACAAAGAAGCCCCAGTGATGAGAACATGAGCCAATCGAAGGGTACACAAGAGGTCTATTCGAAGAAGCATGCAGAAGGTCCATTCGAAGGGTACACAAGAAGTCCATTCGAAGGAGGGAACTTAAGGCCAATCGAAGAGCAACATTGAAGGGCATTCGAAGGAGCCAAATGTGTCCAGGTTCATCCCAAGGCTAAAATGGGTATGAATATTTAAAAAATGGAAGTCTTTTAATGGGTCTGATTTTTTGTCTCATGACCTTCAAGGCTTGGTTAATGGCTATATCTTTCAATTTCCACGCACCCCCATATCCTATAAATATAATACACTCACACCACCAGTCAGGGACTGGAGACAAACAACAGATACATACACTAGAGAACATACACACATACGCCCAGAGACTACTTGCATACACACACGCTGCCTCAAAAGCCACGCCAAAGTTTATCAAAAATCACATAAGTGATCCAGATCGAAAGAATCTTTAACAACCCTTCATTCACTCCCTGAAGGTTGTTGAGAGTGTTCCCAAACGCTAGGCATCTCCAACACCACAAGTTCATACACCACGATTGGTAAGAAAAGTGTAAAGGATCAAGTTCTATAGTTTATTTGTATGTCATAGTCATTCGATTTTCATCCATGATCGAAGGACATGGGTGTGATACCCATATCCTTATTTGTTTCTTTTGTCCCTAACATTTATGTTGTAGATCCAACCTAAATAAGGCCAATACGTACATAATTGAAGGATATGGTTTTTGCATCCAGGTCATGATCTTATTTTGGCTAACATATCTTTGCAGATTCAGTGCCCTCATAAGTGATCTATCAGGCATTTTCGACAATGCCCTCTAGGTCGAAAGCCACATCCTTCATTGGATCGAAGGGTAACACCTTCCACTGGATCAAAAGGCAACATCCCTCCTAGATCGAAAAGCCCCCTTTTCTCTCTGGATCGAAGGATGCCCCCCTTTGTATCTTTATTTTTTGTTTTCATTATTTCTCTTGTTAAACTAACCATTAAATCAAAATCACAAAAAAAATAGCTTTTAGTCTTTTATAATTAAAATTAATATCTTTAAGATAATTAATTAGTTATTTTAACATCTTTCTTAAAATTAAAATTAAATAGACTTGGGTTTTATTTTCTTTTATTAAATAAAAAAACAACAAAAATATTTTCTTTTACTTAGTTTCCTTTTTTAGGTTCTTAGACGTCTCGTTCCATTTTGCACGCATTATCTTACTTTTCACATTTTTTATATTTTATGTATTTATTGATGGAATGTAATAGCTTAATTTAGGATTTACCTTTATCAATTTCTTTATTTTCTTTCCCCCATTTGGACATGTAAATACCCCCTCCCCGAAAAACATTATAATAGCATTGATTTAAATTCCTGTAATTTAAATTCATGTACCTATCAACTGTTAGTAACTAGGCTTGTATGGAAACACTGAAATCCAACGCTAGCAAACTTAATAACTAAATATAAATGAACTGAATTGAATCATTGCACATATACACCTCTAAGGTACGCCCACTTTGGTTGCCTTTCGGAAAGTAAAACAGTCATGTCCCACGAAAATGGGGGCGCTTTAGCAAAGACCCATGAATCAAAAGATCATAGTCCCTCGATGACCCTACGGTGTTGCCTTTCGATAAATGATCTAGTCCCTTAAACAAAATTACTAAAGTGTCTCCACATGTTTCCTTGATGACTGTGCGTCCCTTCGAATGTCCCTCAAACATCCAACGACTAGGGCTACCTACTCAATAATAGTAGGATAGCACTGTCTAAAGCAAAAGAGGAAAAGAATGATCCTTTTCGAGTACAAAGTAGATAGCTGTTAGAAGTTTGCTCAAAACATTTTGCACTTACACAAGTACTACTTTAAAAAAAAACAGTTTCAAAACACTTTGTGTACTTTCTCCACTATCCCGAGAAATATTAAAAAGTTCGCCATACTAAGGAATTTTCAAACACACAAAGCACAGAGGTATTTCAAAATGAGTAAACCTCTAAGAGCCCGTAGATAACTACGGATGGAAAGAGTGCTAACACCTTACCTTTCCATAATCTACCCCCCTTACTCAGAAAACTCTCGAAAGGTCTTTTTCTGTTCTTTTCACCCTTTCCTTTGTTGGATAAAAGAAAAGTTGACGGTGACTCTTGCTTACCGCAACATTTTCAAACACAAATGCAAAACCAGTATAAACAGTCGGTTCTACCACCGTATCACAGAACTGGCGACTCTGCTGGGGAGAAATAAAAAGTGGGGTTTACCTTAGAGTTAGTTCATTATTTAACTGCTTTTTTGTGCTTTGTATTCTTTATCCTTGAAGGGTTGTTTGGGTTGTTACTATAGATCCTACACCCGGATCTGGGGGCATCCTTTTAGGTAAAAAACAATAGATCGTGGAGACTATACATCATAGACCAATAATGTTGAAGCGATAGCTGTGTTGGTGTGACACTTTGGTTGTTACCGGTATCCCTTGTGTTGAATCGCAGAGAATACGGGGCCTCCGCATGGTGTTGTGAAGCACTAACGGAACTTAGAACCTTATTTGAACAAACTTGGCCATTAGAAAGTAGTGAGATAGCCGGCCTCGGTGTAAAGCTGGAGATTGGTTGATACTCGATGCTACACTCATTGAGATCGGACTTTCGAGTTGTTTCGTCTGTAAGAAAAGATTGCTAAGATGAAACAATGCCTGATAAAGAAAGATCAGTGATATTGAGACTCCTTAGAACTCGATTAATTTTCTAAGACAGGTTGAACCAACTAAACTTCAAGAGGGTACTTACCTACAAACCCCATGCAAGCCTGAACCTAAGGTTGCTTGTGTGACTTGTTTGCCTTCATTATTTAACAACTTGAACTCATTGCAAGGCTTTTGTTTGTGTTCCTTGCAGGACCTTGTTTGTATACATTATCCAATAAACTGGTTTTCTTGCAAGATATACTTGTCTTCATCACCCTACATTTTTGCTTGATGCATAACATACACATCATAGCATCATACCATAGCATTTCCTTAACCATTTCAAGGATCTCAAGGGCATGTGGTATAAGTTATGATGAACCAGGCGTCTAGCAAGGGGCAAGGGGATTTATTTTCCTCTATCCAATTCCATCAAAAGATTAAAACACGATAACTTGAGTCAGACGCTATGACCCACTCGACATGGTGAGCTTGATTCTCGTAGAAGGACTTTCAACGATACGAAGTTCTTCAAGTAAAGTTGCAGTCAACTCCTAACATCTTCTCGTGTTTACCCTATGAGACCCTTGAAAACATCGCATAAGCATATCATACATGTCATTGCATAGCAGGTATTTCAAGACAAGTTTCTTATCTTTTCGCTGTTTATTTCAACAAAAGAAATGGCTCTTGAACAGACAATAAAAGACCTTCAAGCCTAAAATGCTCAGTTCCAACAAATGTTCATGGCTCTGGCTAAAGGGAAGGAAGAACTGAAAGCTCTCATCATCAAAGAGAAGAAGAAGTCAAAGAAACCAGCTGGTGTTTTGATTTTGGAAAGATAACTCAGAGGACCAGCCAAGAGAGCTCTAGATCTCTCAACTCCATCAAATGAGGGGGATAATCATGAAGATGATAATAACCTGGGGACTGATGAAGATGAAGCTGATTACTCTGAGGAACAATATCCTCCTGTTGATGATAAATACAAATAGCTGAAGGATCATCTCAACACCATGGAAATTCATAGGGTATCTGGCTTGGACTTTGAAGAGTTAGGGCTGGTTTCTGGAGTGGTCATCCCACCAAATGTCAAGGTTCCCACATTTGCTAAATATGACGGGGTCTCTTGTCCTAAACTTCATTTGAGATCATACGTCAGAAAGATCCAGCCTCACACTGCTGACCGGAAGTAATGGGTCCATTTCTTCCAAGAAAGTCTGGCCGACACTCAACTGGAGTGGTTCTATCAGTTAGAAGGAACCGACATTCATACATGGGAAGACATGGCTGCTGATTTCTACAGGCAGTACCAATATAATGCCAACCTCGCTCCAACCCGTACACAATTGCAAAGTATGTCTATGGGTTTCGGCGAGGGTTTCAAAGACTATGCCCAGAAATGGAGAGATCTTGCAGGGAGAGTCCAACCTCCTCTGTCTGATTGGGAGCTGGTAGACATGTTCTTTGGCACTTTGTATGGTCCATTCTTCAACCACTTGATTGGAAGTTCTTTGGCTGGGTTCACCGAGTTGATACTGACAGGTGAAAGAGTCAAAAGCGGTATTAAGAGTGGGAAGATTCCAATGGTCGTACCTTCTAATTCTGAGAAGAAGCCATTCAGTGGCAAGAACAAAGCTAATGATGTATATGGCCAGGAGGGACGTGCTATAGGTAACCACAACCCATCTGTGGGGGCAGTACTGGTCTCTAATCCTACGCATGTGCAACGACATCAACAAGGGAATCAGCATAAAGAGGTCGCGCCTAAGAGACAATTCACCATAATCAACATGTCACTAGCTCAAGCTTTACAACACACGTTGAAAGTGGGATTGATTACGTTAAAGGCTCCTCTATGGAATCCTAATACCTCTGCTCCTAGTTACCACCTCGATGAAAGGTGTGCATACCATTCTGATAGTCCTGGACATGATACGAATGGCTATTGGGCTCTGAAGAACAAAACTCAGGATATGATTGACACCAAGGAGATTGAATTTGACCCTCCAGAGACTCACCACGTGATCACTGCTCCTAGGCCAAATAATTGAGAGCGTCTAGTTCATTTGTGATTTTTCAATTGTAATTTCCTTTACTTGTTCAAACAATTACTGTCATTTCAAACTTTGGTTTTCCCATTAATGCATTACATATGTTTGTCTTGAATTATGTCATTTTCATTATATTTAAATTGCTTTCTTACTTCCTTTTTGTGATGTTCAACTCTCGATTAGAAGTTGTAAGCCTTTAGAGGGAGGATGACGAAAATAATATCATGATCTCTACAGTACGCTTTTGAACAGACCCCGCTGGCAATGTACAAGCGTTGTTTCAAATCCCAAACAGTGGAGTTATAAGGAAGATAATCCCTAGTAAACCCCTTTGAGCCTAAGAAGTAGGAGTTTTTATTTTCACATAACTTAAAACCCTTAATCATAACCTGGGGCAGGGTAGTTTTCTCAATTAATTCAGATGCGCATCCAGTCGCAATCTTCCACTTCATACATAATTAATGGCATCAAAGACGTCATTCTAAATCAGAAGATGATGATGGTTCCGCATAATCATTAAAGTTGGCAGTCATTATCTCTCAAAATAAAAGCCCGCTAAGTCAAAACCTACGAAGGAGACTTAAGAAAAAAACGGGGGCATCCCGCTGACTGTAATCACAAAAGAACCAGTTCAGGAAAAAGTAGGGATAACGAAAACAAAAAAAAGAAGATTACAAAAATGACCGCCTCTTCAAAATAAACTTTCAGTATCCGAACCATCACCGGAACATCAAGGACAAGATGCCAGACTCAATCGGGACTTAAACGCACAATTAACTGAGCATAGGACTGAAGAACATCACGAAGAGCGGGTTGGGTACAAATAAAATTTGAGCCTTTATCCTTTGTTTCTTAAAACCGTGAACCATGTCACGCTACAACCCTTAAAAGTCCTAACTGAAGCATGGGTTAGCTCAGAAGCCTACTGTTACAAAAGGTATCCTGACTCCTGTAAGGTTTGCTATTAAATCCTGAGTTGATATCACACTCCTACAAATTTGTTTTTTTACTAAAAAATGAATTTTCAAACTTCAATACAGACATAAGCTTTGCATTTTTAAAATACCATTGCTTGCATATGACTATTTATTCAACAACAGAGAAATTCGCAGACGAATATTCAGTGCAAATATTTTTGTATAGTTGATCTCTTCTTGTTGACTATAACCTTGTGCAACCATTTGAGCCTTGTTTCTTACCACTTATCCTTTATCATTGATCTTGTTTATGAAGACCAACTTGGTTCTCATAACATGAGTACCTTTGGGTTTGGGCATAAGATCCCACACATCATTTATAGAGAATTGATTAAGTTCTTCTTCCATTGTCAGAATCCACTTTGTATTCAGAAGCGCTTCATCAACACATGTAGGTTCTATGAGGGACACCAAACCCATAAGCGTCTCTTTAGGAGGTTTGAACGAGGATATGGTTTTAACTGGTTCAGTCTTGTCACCCAAAATCAATTCTTTAGAATGTGAATATCTTTGTTTGTGTTTCCTCATAGGAGTTTGAGCTTTAATAAATTCTGGTTGAGCATCATCAGAATCCTTCTTCTCAGGTTTTTTTGCAACAATTGCTTCACCTTCAGAACCTGAATATGTGATTTCCAAATCTGCAAAATTTTCAACTAGTTTTGACTTTTCAGGGTCAAGTTTATCATCAAATCTAATATGAATTAATTCTTCAACAATCTATGTTTTTGTGTTATACACTCTATAGCCTTTTGAGCGTTAATAATATCCTAACATTAGAGACCTTTGTGATTTAAAATCAAACTTGTTAAGATTTTCCTTAGTGTTAATAATAAAATAATCACATCCAAAAGGAAGAAAATATGAAATGTTGGGTTTTCTGTTCTTACACAGTTCATATGGAGTCTTATTCAGAATTGGTCTAATAGAAGTCATGTTCTACATATAACACACTGTTAACTACCTCAGCCTATAAGTGTTTTGCCATGTTACTCTCATTGATCATGGTTCTAGCCATTTCTTGTAAAGTTCTATTCTTCCTCTCTATAACTCCATTTTGTTGTGGAGTTATAGGACATGAGAAATAATTGGAAATACCTTTCTCAAAAAGCTTGTTTTCAAACTCACCACTATGATCACTTTTTAATCTAACAATTTTAAAGTCCATCTCGTTTTGAACTTGTGAGCAGAAGGTAGAGAATACAGAATGTGACTCATCCTTATGTTTGAGAAACTTAACCCATGTCCATTTGTTGTAGTCATCAACAATAACTAAACCATATTTCTTACCATTGACAAAAATAGTTTTCACTGGTCCAAAGAGATCAATGTGTAAGAGTTCCAAAGGCCTAGAGGTACACGCAATAATCTTATATTTGAAAGAAGTTTTAGAAAATTTACCTTTCTGACATGCTTCACAAAGAGCATTTGAAGAAAATTCAGCTTAGGAAGACCTATGCTTAAATCAAGCTTATTTAGCTGAGAAATATTTCTTATGCTAGCATGGCCCAAAAGTCTATGCCATACCCATTTCTCTTCATTAACAGACATGAGGCATTTAACATTTTATTCTTTAAGATCATAAATTTTAATCTCATTGATGTTGTTCTTCCTCTTGCCATTGAACAAAATGGAGTCATCCTTCTGACTAACAGCTTTACAGGACTTTTAATTAAAAATAATATCATAACCAATGTCACTTAATTGACTTATGGACAATAGATTATGCATTAATCCATCAACAAATAAAAAATTAATAATATATGGGAGATTACCATTACCTATTGTTCTAGAGCCTATGATCTTCCCTTTCTGATCACCTCTGAAACCCACGAAGCCATCAGGCTTAAGTTCCAGACTTTGGAATATATGCCTTCTTCCTGTCATGTGTCACAAATACCCATAGTCCAGGTACCATGAATGGTGTTTCAACTTGGCTACAAAGGATATATGCAACATAGATGATCTTATCCTTAGGTACCCACATTATTTTGAGTCCTTTCTTGTTAGTACTCCTAGAGTTATTAACAACTTTGGATTTCTGAGCAAGATAAACATATTTATATAAATAATTAAAATGACGAGGTGTAGCCTTTGTTTTTACATTAGGTTTTGAAATAAAATTTTCTTTAGGCACATAACCAACGGGTACAAAGTGAGGCTTAAGAGTATTTGATTTTTCATCTTTTTTAGAAGTAGATTATTCATTAGAATCATAACCAATTCCTTTAGTTCCGTTTCTACTGACATCATAGATCATTGAAGCCATTATGCTTCTATCTAGGCTTCTAGCAAGGAATTTTTGAAAATATTTGTCATACTTCTTTATGACATCATCAGAACTCGTATAAGTTTTTGAAAGAATTTATTCCCCAAGTTTAAAACTCTTGCTTTTGAGAGCAGAGTTATCATTCTTAAGAATAAAATTTTCATTTAAAACGGATAATTCTTTTTTAAGCTTGTTATATGCTTCAGATTCAGATACATGGATTTGTTTTAAATATTTTTATTTGCTCTGAAGTTCCTGATATTTTTCTAGAATCTCACACAAATAAGAATATAATTCAGAACAAGGAAGTTTAGAAAATACCTCTTCAGAATCTGATTCAGATTATGATTCTATCTCTGACTCAATCTTCTCATCAGAAACTTTGATGCTTTCCATCAATGTTATGTTTGCTTTTTCTTCATCAGACTCATCTTCTGAAGAATCATAGTCATCCCATGTAGCCATTAACTCTTTCTTCTTCTTCCCTTTGAAGTCTTTTTGCTTTGGCTTGTTTTTTCTGAGCTTGGGACACTCATTCTTTTAATGACATGGATCCTTGCATTCAAAGCATGTGATGTCTTTGTTTGCACCTGACTTCCTTTGTCCCTAACTTGATTCGAAGAGACCATCTATCCTTCTGAATCCTCTTCCTTTGCCTTGTCTTTTCTTCCAGAGTTGATTAATCCTTATGGAGAGAAGATACAACTCGTTTTCTTCTTCTTCCGAATCTTCTTCAGATTCTTCTTCTTCTTCAGCTTGAAGAGCTCCATTCTTTTTAAACTTTCCAAAGGATTTTAGAGCAACTGATTTTTCCTTTTTTCTGAGGCTCATCTTCTTCAAGCTCTATCTCATAGCTTCTCAAAAAACTAACTAGTTCTTCCAGATAAGTGTTGTTTAGATCCTTAGCTAGCTTCACTGCAGTTACCATCGCCCTCTATTTATTGAGAAGGATTCTGATAATTTTCTTGATGTGATATGTAATAGAATACCCTTTGTTCAAAACTTTCAGTTCTGCAATAAGAGTTTGAAACCTTGAGAACATGTTCTCAACAATTTTATCATCTTCCATCTTGAATGCTTCATACTTCTGAATCAAGGCAAGCACTTTGGTCTCTTTAACTTGGACATTTCCTTCATGAGTCATTCTCAAATAATCAAATATAGACTTTGTAATGCCTCTATTTGTTATCGTTTCATACTCGATGTAAGAAATAACATTCAGTAGAATGGTTCTCGCTTTGTGGTGAATATTGTAGGCTTTCTTATGTTGTTCATTTATCACTCTTCTTTCTATCTTATTCCCACTAGCATCAACAGGAAGTTCATATCCATAGACTACCATATCCCATATATCAACATCGTGACCAAGAAAGAGACTTTTTATTCTGTCTTTCCAGTAGTCAAATCTTTCTCCATCACAGACTAGGGGTTTGATGTTATAGTTATCTCTTTCATTCGTAACGAGTGCAACTGGTGGAATGATTCCCGCTATAGTGTTTCACAAAAAAAATCCGGATCTTTATTTGACACGGTTAAGTGTTTGATAAACAATCAATACTAAAACCAAAACTCGGATTCCAATTGAAGATACATGAAACACAAGAAACAATGGATTTGAATTGGGTTTCTAGAAATGAAAACTTTTTCTTCACAAACAAACAGGGATGAAACAAGAACAAAAATAAATAAACACAATCATTTTTATTATGGTTCACTGTTAACGAAGTTAATCCAGTCCATCC
This sequence comes from Vicia faba, assembly GCA_948472305.1. Taxonomy (NCBI): domain Eukaryota; kingdom Viridiplantae; phylum Streptophyta; class Magnoliopsida; order Fabales; family Fabaceae; genus Vicia; species Vicia faba. The sequence goes on along the minus strand of OX451736.1, from coordinate 580,664,841 downwards.
GTCAAGGTAATTTTTCATTTCTCAACAAGAACTTAATTCACTATAATCAAACTGATTACAAACCGCAAAGACTACCCATCAATCTCTTCTTGAGAAATCCTGCTCTCTTAAGGAACAATCAACTCAAAAATTGAAATATAAAGATGTGTATTTACAAGATGCTTCTGAGAAAGCATACTTACACAAGTTGAAATATAATGATAAACACAAAAGTGTTTTATCAAGTTAATGAACAAAAGTTTCTTGCTTTACAGCTCTTTACAAAAGAATAAATGAATCAAAGAATTTTGCGCAAATTTTTTTCAATGGTGCAAAGTTATTTCTTCATTCTTCCAAGTATTCCTTATATAGCCAAAGAAAGATATGTTGGAGGATAGAATGAGAATTCCAAATTCCAATTGTATTCTTGTATAATGGTTAGTGTGAGTGGTAGACAACATTGTAACATAGTACAATCCTTGCGCCACAAATCAGTGTCGTGGAAGGAGTATTTAATCTTGTACCATGCACTATTTACTCACATAATTTTTTTTGATCTTATCTTCTAATCTTTAGAGACTTTAGAAAATGTGTTGTTAAAGTATATTTAGAAGGATCAAAATACAATGAGAGTCTTCAGAAACTTGTCTTCAGAGTCTTCATAACTTGTTCAGCAGAACCTTGTCTTCAGAACTTGTTCTTCTGAATCTCGGAGTTTAAGAAGTCCTCAGAAGCTCTACCATCAAAACCACAGCCAGAAGCTCCAGACTAACGTTCATCAGAACCGTTGTTTAGAAACATTTTTAAACTTAACAGTATCTTATAACACATATGTTGTATCTCTCCATAGTCAAAGTGTATTGATTCTAAAAGATGACGTCACACACCATTCTATCAGAGTCAGAACCTATTAGCAAAAGCTACACACTAGACAAAAATATTAGGGTACAAAATTATTCTCTAACAAACAATATATTATTATCATCAAAACGAAAGGCAAGGTGTAGAACCAAATCTTATTCTTACATCTTTTTGGTTGCTTGTTGGTGGTTGTGGCGTCCTAGAACAAATTATGTCTTGTGAATAAAGTGATATCTTTCTATACTTTAAAATTATCACAGTGAATTATGCTAATCTTTTAGCTAAATATTTTCTCAAACATAATATGACTCATCCAACAATAACGATCACGTGGAATGCACACAAAGATAGTAATATAATTTTCAGTGTTGACGGCAGTAATTTTGGTAATTCCAATGTCTCGAGTTTTGGTGGATTGATTCAAAATGATAACGGTGCTTGAGTTAACGGTTTTGCATGTAGTATTAGTTATTCCCACATCCTTCATGTTGAACTGGTTGTGTTATATCATAGTTTGTCTAGAAACTTGTCATCAAAGACCTAATATGTTATTGTGACTCCAACTCTGCTATCAAACTTATCTCATAGTCTATTAATGTTTGACTTTACTATATCGTGATTCTTCACAACATTAAAAAACTTCTTTCTATGGGAGGAGAATGCTTGTGTTGACTATCTAACAAAACATAAAATGGATAATGATGTAGTGTACGAGTCTTTTTGCAGAACCTCTTGTAAAAATCATCATTCTTCTACTAACGGATGCTAGTGAGACTTTATTTTCTAAATAATTTTTACTTCTTTTTCTTTTTTCACTTGTAAAAAAAAACTACTCTTTTTATCATTACAATATCTCATCTAAAAAAAGTATAATACCAATTAATTATTGTTGTTACTCTTTTATTATATCCATATTTTTTATTTTCTCTTCTTTTCATTCTTTAAAAAAAAATAGTATTAATGGACAATAATTTTATAAAATCTTCTAATTCATGTGGTCATAATATCAATCTATTCAAAATATCTCAAACAAAAAAATTTAAAATTTTATTTATAATCCCCTCCTCTCACAATCCTTCCAAAGTTATATTTTTAAAACCAAAAAGTTTGACCCATTCTCCTATTCAGTTCCCAAAATAAATAAAAAATCCATTAGTGTTCCTCTATTGTTTTATTATTTTAATTATCTAACTGTACTTTTACTTCCGTAAAAACCGGTCTTTCTGGTCTAAAAAAAATGCCATACACGTTTAAAACGAAAATGGAAAAGGAAAAAAAGTTGCAAATGTAAACAATCACGTACATAATCATATGTAATGAACATTTCACAGGATTAAAGGATTTCCAAAGTATGTTTAAGAAAAACAGAATGAAAAGAAGGTATAATTGATTCTAATATAACCTTCTTAATCGATTTTAAGACCATTTTACAATTTAAAAATGGAAAAGAAATTCTCTCCTCCTTTTTCCTACAAAATTCAACTGTGAAACATTAGCCTAAAAGTCTAAATCCCCATGAACTGACATTTTTATATAACAAAACTGTTGTCAAGTCTTGTGAGTGTTCAATGCTTTATCAAGACTACCAATAACAGAGCTCATATTTTAAGCAACCTAAGGTTGAACCAATAACTGACTTTATCAAGGGCAAGCAGATCCGATGGAAGAACCGAAAGGCAGAAAGAGTACAATTGCATACAGCCTTCCTAAGTCTTGTATCCTACCTTCGTCGTCTCATAAATCGCTTAATAGGCCATACCATAAAATAAGCATTGAGCTGCCATCTATCATCTGTGTTGAATATATGTATATCATGCATGTACTAAAGATTATGAAACGCGAAATAACCTCGTCTTTTGAGCAAAAAATAAACATGATGAAACTTGGCAATAAGAACAAGGCCTAAATAACAACAGCAAACAAGCAAAAAGATCAAAGATAGTTAAATCCTGTGTTCAGCAATGCTTTCAATATACAGGGGATTGATTGGAGAGCTTTATCCACACAATTTTGCATTCTGGCAGCTAGTAACAAAAACCTTTAAGTTTAACATTCTGAGCTTAGTTTAACATCCAGGATAAAAAAAACATACAGTGCATTCATTTATAAATGATTCAAAATATGTTACAACAATTCACCAGGGAGGATTGGAGCCCTCTCTAACAGATGGAGACCTGGAAACCAAGCTCTCGTCTCTACCAAGTCTTGATACACTTCTAACTCTTGTAGGAGTAGCCAAAGCAGGACTAGAACCACGGTAACTTGCACGGAGCGTCTCGTCAACAGTTGATGACGACTTGGCAATTGCATTCCGAACGAATTTCTGAGCAGCAGGAGAAAGTGTCCGCATGCTCGGAGTAGCACTTCCACCTCTAGCCGGTGATGCCAAAGGGGGTTTACGAAACATCTTCGACCTCTCCCTCAGATTACGAGCAGCCTCTCTAGAAAGTGAGTGCGCTTTTGCATCTCTTGCCGGGGCAGAAGGAATCCTATAATGAGGTCCATCAGCACTACCACCAATATCAATTGGTGTATCCTCCATGTCCAACCTCAGCGGCGTCCCTTCAATTTCTCCCCAAGTAATAAAAGGAGACTCATCAGCTCCTGGTGCAGGAGACGGCGTCTTAACATAGCTATAACCATTCTCCGCCTTCTTCCCGGACTCCAAATAAAACGGATTCGGACTCTTCCTCAAATCCTCCAAATCATACTTCTTCAACTTATCCCCATCTCTAAAAGACATAGGAACAGGAGTAGCACCCGCGACAGGAGTATAAAGCACCTCAACAGTTCCATCATCTTTCGGCCTAGAATCCATCATTTTACCATGAAACCTAGTATTTGGCCGATCAATCTCCTTCGTGGAGGCTTTAATTCTAACAGCCCTTTCCTCCTCCGTCAACGGAACCTCACCCCGATCAGCAGGATGGTACATCAACAAATTCTTAGCAGTATATTTCCATCCTTCCAATGTACTTGGAGGTTGATAAGAGGTACCATAACCATCAGTTATCCTATCCCTCTTTTCATCCTCAATAGCATTCGCATTCACACTATCATTCAAATACCCAAATCTCTCTTTCCTCTTCCTATTCACTCTCTCCAAAATCTTGGAAAAGCTATCATTATCCTCACTAGTATACCTACCCATAAACTGATCAAGCCCAAGCGAAGTATCAACCGCACCAACCTCCTCTTTCTCTCCCACGGAAGCATTAAAACCCGGTGTTACAGGTGTTTTACCATCAAATTCATCTAAAGGAGTAAAATTTCTAACAAAAGTGGAACCCGGGGTATGCGAATTTCTCGAATCGAGAGGGTTTAAAGGGGTTGTTACCTTTCCACCGCGGCGACGCTCGATGATCTTCAATTGGGCATCCCTAATTTGAACAGGATCGCCGGTTTTGACAGCTTCAAGCCAATCGAGCCGATCGCGAAGCTTCGAGATATCAGGAAAGTAATCACGCTCGATTATCTTCTCCAATGCTTCGGCATAGGTATCTTCGTCGAGAATCGTTGGGTTTCTCAGTGTCTTCTGGGGTTGAATACTGGAACCAGAATCTTTAGGGTTTTGGATTGAAAATTCGGAAATTGAAGGAGATGGTGAAGAGAGATGGAGCGGAGAGTGGCCTGGGGACTGAAGCATGGTGATGAGATTGAATTGAATTGAGAATGATGGGAATTTGGGGATTAGGTTTTTAGGGTTAGGGTTTGATTGAGATTTTTGGGATGAATGAAAACGCAGAGAATGAGATTGGTTTGGAACTTGGAGATTCACAAACACTTGACTCTCACGTTTACGTTTATCTTTAATAAATAAATATTTTATTATTCACCGTTTTCGCCATAAAACATCTCTTATATACAAAATTATTTGGGAAAAATAAACTTAAGGTTATTTGTGCTACGGTTTAATGAAAAAATCGAATCCAACTAAATTATAATAAATTTTTTGATATTTTTATTTTTATTTCATTTAAAATAACAAAATTATTAATCTGCTCTTAATTATATAGTTATCCATTAATAATAATATTAAGTAATTAATGTATGTATAATTTAGTAATAGAGACATTAAATGTGTTTTTGATATGTTGATATTTGTTTATGTTTATGATAAAAAATTTAGAAGAGTTTTACTAATAAATAAGGTTAGATGAAGTACAATAAACTCATTTTTAGAACCACTACTAAATTAGGTAAAAGAAATGTTTGGATTTTAAACTCTTTATTACATTTAAAAAATTTAAAATTCGGACGTTTTCATTTAAGTATTTATGTGTTGTTTTTCTATTTTCTTTTCGTTCCATTTGAAGAAAAAAAACGTTGTAGAAGTCTAACTCTCATCTCTCACATTGTTTTAAAGTTTCTGTCAAGTTTTTACTCGTGTAGGTTCAAACCTAAGATCTTCATTAACACTTGTCTCTATTCAAGTTAAGACAAACATCTCTCATATTTGGTAAATTTTTATATCCTCATTTTTTGTGATGCTCTGTTTCATTTAAGTCCAGATTTTGAAATTCAAACTCTTGGTAAGGATAACAAAAATCAGATGTTTATGTCATTCATTATGTTTTATAATTTTATTTGTTGATATATTGTTTTCGCTTCTTTGACTTTGATATGTATTTTCCTGTTTGATTATAGAAAAAATGATAGAGGAACAATAGGGATACATACATGGTCAAGTGGCCTAACATGCTTCAGTGTGTAGGTAGAAAGTTAGACTCTCGCGATCCATAACTAGAGAATCGTTGGGTTGTACTGATGGATTATCTTCTCGAGATCATAATTTTGGCTCTTGATGAAGCATATGCTGCTCTTGTTCATGCTGATGTACATGTGCATGATCCACATCCTACAGTCACATCTGAACTTGTCACGCCTACTAGTATTTCGGGAGGCCCCGAAGACACTTTGTGACTTCCTCTATATGCACATCGTGTTGTAATTCACATGTGGGAGGAAGAGGTGACATAAATATTTTATTACTCTTTTAAACATTTATTTTATACTAATTGAATTTTTTGACATTGATGTATTTATTTTTGCAGTATCATGACACGTTGAAATGTATAAATCATGGCAGAAAGTTATAAAAGATGTTATAACCTAATGAACCACGCTTTCATGAAGTCTTAGAGCTATTTGGGTTGAAGGACTTTTGCAGGACTCAATATGGTTGGTTATATTGACCATGGTATATTATTTTCATTTGTTGAGAGACACACAAAAATGTCGTCATTTTATCTCTCGACCGGTTAGATGACTATCACACTTGATGATGTATCCTACCTCCTACATCTTTCGATCACAAGAATATTCTTGGATCACTATAGAGTTACTAAACATGAGGCCCGCAATCTGATATTGACAAAATTAGGGGATGATTCGGGTAAATCCCAAAGGGGAGATAGAATACACCGGGGAATGTCGTGCCTATCATTCATATCAGAAAACTATATTTACCACATGAATACGACTGTAGATATTGTGGGTGATAAGTCTGAAGTTTCCCATCACAGAGTATGCACACTAAGGACATATTTTCTGATCTTGGTTTGCACTTGCATTTTTATAGACAAAAGTGTAACCTATATCGAAGTTGTCTGCATTAAATATGTCAAGGAGTTAGAGGCGATTCATGAGTACAATGTGAGATAATTTTATACATATACTCAAGTTAGATGAAGGTGGTTTATGGAAGATGAGACACGTGATACTAATTTAATTACACCCTTAATGATATTAATTTTACAATACTTGTGCTACACATTTATTAATATTTCATCTAAACCATTTTCAGGCATGGATTCTCTAGCATTTTTCATTTGTTTCCGGATGACAATATGTTAATGACTTGTCATAGGATTTGCCACATGTGTGCTCGATTATCCCATTCAAGGGTAATCCAACGGCTAATTAGTACAAATTTGCTTTTGACTACATCCTGGAAAATGATATGTGTTTCACACTATACGTTGAGTAACGTCAAACACGAATGTTGGAGGTGATATCCTGGTACTCTGAATGGTTGGTTTATGGGTCTTGAATTATGTATTCACATCTACTTGAGAGTGTACTGCGATAATTCAGGCATATGCACGGTAACCTTGGGACCCACAGTTGTTGCTCTTGCCATTGTCCTCTGCATAGATGTCTATGTGACATTTGAGGACTACTATGAGCATCTAGGGCTAGAAGATGTACGCAGTGTGTCATATACTTGTTCGTGGAGTACGATGTAAGATAACATCTAATAATTTTATAGAATATTACATCCTTATTGTTGGCTGAAGATTTTGATGATACAATTTGAAATGAAGCAATATGGATGTTTCGTTGGAATAAAGCAAAATGTTACAGTTCGGAATGGTAGAAGCAATTCTTCGAACGAACATGTCAAAGTTCGGAGCTTTGAGTGTCAGTTGTGAAGATATGTTTAAAAGAAGCCTCGAAGTTGGCATCGAGACTGTGTCTGTGAAATGAATTCGAAGCGAAGATTGCCAAAGCATTTGAAATTCAAACGCGAGCGGGATGTTGGAATTCAAATATATATGCGCTGGAGCATTCGAAGACGCGTGGAAGCTAGAAAGGAGCAGTGCTCTGCATGTTCTGAACGTGGCAGAATCTTATAGGCAAGACCGTTATGGTCGAAGTAGTATAAATAGAAGTCTTAGTATTAGAATTTCGGTGTGTCATATATATTGTACAAAATTCAGTAAACATTCAAAATACCACATGGCTAGGGAAATGAATGCTCGAACAATGTACGTATGATAACACCAAACATTTATAATTCAGTAAAACTCTTTACCTTTTCCAGTTTATCTTCCATTTTCATGTCAATGTCATTCAGAAGTCTTTTCATTCAAAGTCATTTACTTATTTCTTGCATTTAAACGTTTTCTTCTATTTGAATCCTTTACATTTCAGAAACTCTTTTACATTTCATGTTTTTATATTCATGCTTTTTACATTAAAGTCTTTTCATTCAAAGTCATTTACTTATTTCTGCATTTAAACATTTCTTTGCAATCGAATCTTTATTCATACAATTCAGTTTCGTATTTCTTTACTTGATCATGTCATTAGACTCTTTTAACATGGTAATCGAAGTAAGTTGAACGTCTATAAAACATTCTAAATACAAATCCTAACTATGAATATCAGTTTTACAATTAGAGTTATCCAAACGACCAATACCCCATAGGATCAATCTAGTCGATCCTGCAAGTTACCAGAGAGATTGAATAACAGTCATTAAGATTATTTGATAGTTTGGAGGACTAGCGGTTGTTTACCAGAAATCACTGTAAACACTTATATGACACTAGATCCAAAAGGAGATTCCCCTATAAAAGATCATAAGGAGTTACTAGAATAGGAACAGGAGATGATAGATCATGTCGTGGATGTACTACTGATATGTCATCATATTGTTGTTATTGAGAGAGAGGTCATAGATAAATGGGAGTTTCAGGAAGATCTTCTTGAAAGGTTCACTATATAGAAAATCTTAATAGAGACACATCATACATTGAACTATAGGAGACGAAAGAAAAATATCAATATTAGATATACTCACTAATAATTATATTTTTATTTGTATTTTGTAAATAATTTGAAATTTTATATATTTAATTGTATTTTATGAATGATTGTTAAAAAAAAGACTACAATCTGTTTCTAACCATCTAACAATAAATCATCTATGTTCACTTTTACAATTTATTTGTCATTTATATTATTTTTTATAAAAATTTTAGAATTCTTAGGTTTGTAGTAATGGATGGTTTTGTCGTTTGGTACATTTTTTTTTGAGAATTCTTATGTATGCTATAGCTATATATTTCAATATTATCGGAAGGACCATTCTAGAACTATGTATCAAGGCCATCTAGATTCATCTTTATGAAATGACAATAAACAACTTAGTTTTGCAATATTTTCAATATGGTTACAATCTCTTATATTTATTCAAAATAAAATATTTAGACTTTAATATAATTTTTAAAATTCACTTTCTCAATATTTCTATACATTGAACGAGTATTATATCTAGTGAAACAATTTTTTTGACTAATAGTTTTAGAGTTAAAGTATAATTTTTTATGAAATAAAAAAATTTGAGTCAAAAGAAAATTGATGTAAAGTATTTTGAGTCAAAATAAAATTGAAGTAAAGTATTTTGAGTCAAAATGATAATTTGAGTAAATATTTATTTAACCAAAAAATATAAAATGTTAGAGTATTTGTCAAAATCGATAAATTATTTTAATTTTACAATTTGAAAATGAGTAATAGCGAAATTTGTTGTCCATTTTTCGTCTATTTTTATATTGATCTAATTTTTTATGGTTTTAAATGATATAATTGTAATATAATCCAAAAAATAAAGTTTAAAAATTTGATGTATATTGATTAAATTTTGAATTAAATTAGTTAGTTTTTGAATAAATTTTTATTTATATTTAAAACCCGACGAGTATTATTAAAAACTTAAACAAGTCATTGATAAAAGCTCACACAAAATTTACAAAGATTTAACTTAGAATGAGAATTCATATTTGAATCAGAATTACTATATTTTATTTATTCAGTAAATATTTGTTTGAGTGTGTTTAATGTTGGAACACAAAGAAGATAAAAGACAAAAAAAATATTTATTGATAGTTTCAAAAATAAGGATTTATAATGAATTATAATAATTTATTCCACTAGGCTATTTATAAACACAAATTAAATCTAAAATATATCTTCTACAAAGATGTAAGAAGATCTAAGATTTATATCTTCTAACAAAGATATAAACAATCTAAAAGATATTCCTAAATATAAACTAATATCTAATTAAATCTAAATTAATTCTAACATCATCCCTTAATTTATATTTACCCAAAACTGACAACACCAATTTCATCTCTTAAATCAAAAAATTGATCAGTTTTGATAGCCTCTGTCAGAACATCTGTCAGCTGCTTCTGAGTGTTTGTTTACCGTGAAAAATAGTAAACAACCGTTATTGTACCCCAAAATTTGCCCTCCCATATTCTTCAAAGTTTATCAAGAATCATCCTCAAGTGGTTCAAGATCTCTCAAGGGTTGCACAGTTCAAACACCCTCTTAAGCCAGTCAAATTAGGGTTTTGGTTCTTGCAAGGAAGTTGAGGTTTTCAAGAGCTCAATCAAGTCACATGTGCCCATATACATTGTCAAGCATCCACATGCCAAGTTTCAAGGCTCACAAGGTCAAGTTGCACAGTCAAAAACCCTAATTGCTTCACAATCAACTGTAGGGGTAAAATGGTCATTTGGCAGTCAAAAGTCAATTTTTGGTCAACATCTTATTTTGAAGCCACAATCATCATTTGATCAAGTCTTGATCATGATTCCACAAGCATGGCTCAAAAATCATCAAGATGCAAAAGTTTCCATTTTTGGACAGTTGAAAAGTCAACTGTAACTTGACCAGAGCATAACTTTTTCATGGTTTATCAGAAAAATCCCATCCAATGCTCATTTTGAAGGGGATGACATTTCCTACAACTCATCTTCACATTCCAAGTCCAAGAAATGCTCTCACAAAAAGTTATCAATTTCAACATTATAGGTCATTTTCAAAAGTCAACAAAAAGGCATTTTAAGTCAAAGACCATAATTTGAGATTGGTAAATCAAAATGACATGGGACCAAAGGCATTGGTTAGAGGACTTCAAGACCTTTCCAAAATATCCAAGAACATGTTCATATAATCAAAATTGAGCAAGATATGCATTGGAGAAGTTGGGAAATGTTTGTGAAATGGCAAAAGTCAACTATCCTTAAAACTTCAATTTTTGACAAAAGGGCCCACTTTCTTCCACTTGATTCAGCCTTGTCATGCCATACACGTGTCCCATGATCAATTTCAAGACCAAATAATTATTTTTCTAATTTATTTAATTTTTATTGATTTAATTCATTTTAAATCCATAAAATTCAAATAAAATCTAAAAAATTTAAATGGATAGCATCTTTTGATTTGAATGGCCTTTATGTGTCATGAGCAAGCATACCAAATTCGTGCTAGGGCCATTTTGAGCATAAAATTCAAAATTTGAACAAACTTGGAATGTTCTTTAATGGTGATAAACCAAGAATCTCAAACTTGATTGCACAAGGATACAAGCTCTTAATGTGACCTAATTGCATTCATACATATATATGCAAGTGTTCCATACCTCATTCACAACCTAAGCATCCCTGAAACGGCCAAACCAATTCCAAAAAAACTCAAGCAAAAGTCAAATCTGAAATTAACCTTCCAGCACAGTTCAAAGCCTTAGAGTGACTCAAACACCTTGCTGACATTCCCAGGGACGATTTGCAATCAAGAACAAGCCCTAGCACTCAGAGAATCACTCACTTCAGTCACACAGTTTGCCTAATTTTTCTAGAATCGAAACTCATAATTCTTGCGTATTTAACATGATATAATTGTTGCTTTGCATTGCTATGACCTTTCTGAAGCTGATGGTATAGGTGAATTGAGTTATAGAGCCATGAATCAAAAGACACCATTGTTGAATGCTAGGGTTTCAGAGCTCTCAGATTAGGGCTTTTCACATACAGCAAAATTGGACCACATGACGCATATGGTTGAATTCGTCAAGCCCAGACGAATTCAACCCAACCATCGCGCCCTTTTTATATGCATTGTACGCCTAATCGTTATTCTTGGTAGTTTCACTTTGTGGGGGATTAAAACCCCCGCTATTTGATTGTTTTTTGTTTCAGGGTTCATGAAGAAGACAATACGTGGAAGAGCGTGACTGGTTGGTTCAAACAAATGCGCACTTTTTTTTTTAATTTTCCAGCATGATTGATGTTTTTTGTATATTATTTTCACTATCCATTATTATAACAAATGCAATGCAGTGGCTGAGTGGTTGAGGACGTGTCTGGCAATTGTTGGGACCTGGGTTCGATTCCCAGGTCCACCCAAATCTCAATTCTATTTTTTCTAACAAATTCATGTGCAGCGCTTATCAAAGGTTCCACCATATGCCTTATGTTCCAGCATGCCAAGTGTCATCAAGCAGTGATCCAAAGGCCAGGGAAGAAGGAGCACCGCGTTCTTCAAGTCAACCATATGCATCTGATTCCAGAAGTCAACAAGGACTTTGAGCTTAGTGGGCCAAAAAACTGCAATCAACACCTCCAAAAAAGGCCCAAACCCCCCATGGTTTTGTTACTTTTTTCTTATTTTTCTTTTCCTTATAATTTCTTTTTTTAATTATTATCATTATTGTTAATTAACCTAACAAACTATTTTTTTCCATAAAATTCAAAAAAACCAAAAAAAAAAGCATTTTATTATTTATTAACTAATTTTGTAAATAAATCCTAATATTAATTAATTAGTTGTGTAATTAGAACAATTTTAACATTTTTTTAATAAGTAAAATATAATTTAGAATTAGGTCTTTCACTTCCAATTTTTAATTTCTTTTTTAATTTTATTTCATTAAAAACATAAAAATACAAAACAAAAAAAAACATTTTTTCTTTAATTAAATAATTAATTAGTTAATTAGGTTTAATGTTTAATTTAATTCTAAAAAGGGTCAAAACCCTTAGAACGTTCCCGATTAAATTTCTATTCGCGCATATTTCTTTATTTTGATTATTTATGTAACTGTCTCCGGATATGTAATAGTTAATTAGGTTTATCGCCTTATTTCTATTTCTCGCATTCTTATTTTCAAAACGGGTTTTTGTTTTTGGCGATGTATAGACCCGCGCCTTGTAATAGCTAGATTTACATTTCTGCAATTTATTTTCCGCACTCCTAACTGTTAAAAAATGCATGAAAGAATGTATGACAAATAAAAACCAATCCGTAGCTCACAAATAACATGCAAAGATAAACATAAACTGAATTCAATACACATGCACATGCCACTCTTAGGGTACGCCTCACTGGTTGCCTCGAACGTGGTCATCAAGTATAGGGTGTCTTAGAGGTCGCCCTTCTGTCCAAAAGATCCAGTTGCCTCGGATAAAAAAGGATCTAGGACATTAGGGTTACTTCTAAGGCGTCCTACCATTGCTTCGGTGACCACATTGTCCCGATAATCGAATTGACCCGAATACCTCCAACGATGGTGCTACCTACCTCTCAATGGTGGGATAACACTATCTAAAGGACTCTTACACAACCTAATTCCTTAGAGTAGGTAGATTTCTCTTAAATACTTGCTCTTTTCAAACAAACAAAACAACTTTTCACACTGACACTTTCTAAAAATTTTCAAACAAATTTTCCACACACTCTTGAGGACAGATACAAGAGTTACTTAGAAATTTTTCAAACGAAACTTTTTCAAAACCCACTCACACTTGAAAAGCAAACAAATTTTTGAAAACATAAGAGCAAGTACCTAAGAGCCCGTGGATAACCACGGATAGAAAGGGTGCTAACACCTTCCCTTTCTATAAATCTACCTCCCGAACCGAGAGACATCTCAAAGAAGGAATTTTGTTGTGCTTTTGTCCTTTCCATGTTGGAGAACATAAAAGACGGTGGCGACTCTTGCTTACCGCGACATTTCGCGAACCAGCTTAAAAAACAGTCAGTTCTATTTCCACCGATCACAACCGCTGATCTTCCAAAAGGTTACTTATTTGGTGACTCGCAGGATCGATCAGATTGATCCTAAGACATGGTTGATCTTTGGAGTTTAAATGCTTTGAAGTAAAGAGTTTCGACTAATCCTAATGGTGATTAATGCAAGTAAAGTAGAGACACTTTAAATAAATTGCATGGAGAAAAGCTTGATAAAGTAAATAAAAGCATTAAAGGTTTGCTAACTAAATGCCTTCGACTGAAGTAAATGAGTGGAAGTGATAAATTGCTTGAATATAAAAGACTTTGATTAAGGTAAATGGTGTTTCACACATACATTCTCAATGATTCTTTCTCTCACGCTAGGTACTTGAATCTAAATGAGTGACTTGTATGCAATGATGAACACCCCTAATAACTTCGTGAACACTTAGTATTTATACTAAAAAACCTAAGTAACTGCTGGGCAGTCACGCCGCTTCATGATGACACCACATGGCATGCTCACAACCTTCGACGCCTACGTGCACGACACGTTGCGCTTGGTAACTGCTGGGAACCGTTTTCCCTCCAATAATTCAGAATTCAAACCGTTCGATCTTGGGCATCAGGGACCTTGGTCGAGAGGTCGCTCCTTCGACGTCGAAGACAACAAGATTCCAACTTAAAGGAATTTCTCTAAGTATCTTGTCATTCTTTGATGAGCCTTCGACGTGATCAGTTGGTCGAAGCCTTCTGGTGTAGGAAACTTTTCTGACTCATAATTAATGATCTATATGATGAACAAACGTGGGTGTCGAATTCAGGAGCCAACAAATTGCCCCCCCAAGAATGTCTTATTTCGACGCTTAAAAGAAAAAGGCATTCTTTGATATTCCATTCGACACCTGTCCTTCACTCTCAGCCACAAATCAGTTTGTGTGCTTTTCATCTACCAACCAACTGAAAAACTCAAAAAGTCATCATTTCACCTTTTCCCAAGACGTCACTTCAGTAAGACACTTTGCACGCACGATGGCCTTTCAAATGCCATCATCATGACTATTCCCCGAAATCGAGGAAGCACGCTGCAACATTTCCGTTTTTCAGAACGGTTACAGCGCCAAATGTGTGCCACGTGCCCCACTCTTGTCTGTGGCATTAAATGACCTCGAGCCCTATGATTTTTCAATCACTATAAATAGCACTAAGTGCCTTAGTTGGACTTTTTACGCTTTCTTGCATCCAAACCTTCAACCGAATGAAATTTCCTGCAAGCAACTTTTTGTTTCTCCTTCTCCAAACCCAGTAATATTTATTCTTCATCTACTCTCATCTCAAACCAAAAAATGGCTTCACGTACCCGTGTTCCCAATACCCTAAGAACTAGCATTCCCTCCAAGACTGCTCGACCAGAAATCTTCTCAACTGCTCCAATAGTCAATTCTATGGGGATGCGAAGGGTTCCTGAACCCATGGGTGAGGCTGAACGTGAAACCTATGGCTCTCAACTGCTGATTCCCGTTGGATATTCCAACCAGGTTTTTGCCATATCAGGCCCTCTTTCAACATGCATCAACGACCCCACAAAAATTGAGGGTTTCTTCCCTGTGCATGCGGCACTCAAACCTGTTGGGTGCTCAAAGAAAGCAAAAGATGATACTGAAGATCCTGCGAAGGAGAAGATAGATCTTCGGTTTTTTAACAGGGGGGTTAGGGCTTTTCGCTCTAGCCCTAGTCTGACACCAGAATATGTCTCTTGGCTCCTTAAGATGGAGAGGTTCCAGGCTTCGATTTGGAAAAGTATGGGCATTTATGACCTAGTCATGTTGTCCAAAACTGGCCTTAACTACTGTCCTGACATGCTGGTAGCTTCATTGCTATTTTGGGACTACACTCACTATACCTTCCACTTTCCTTGTGGAATGGTTACACCCACCCTCTTCGATGTGGCCGCCATTACTGGTCTTCGACCAACTGGGGACTACTTCGACCCAGAGGAAATGTCTGAAGACCAGATTGGGTTTTCTGCTACCAAACCCACCTACACCATGTACACCAACCATTACCATGACAAATCGGCGGCTGTGGTGACTGATGTGGAGCACATCACGTTTCTAGCCCTATGGCTGTCGCGCTTCGTGTTCTGCACGAAATCTCTGTAGGTGACGAAGAAAATGGTCACCCTCGCTACTCAGCTTCATCACGGCCAAAACATCTGTTTGGCCGAATTAATATTGGCGAATTTGTATGAGTCGATAAGTAGTGGAGCAGCTCAATTGAAAGTAATCAAAAATAGAGCCAGCCTGCTACTTGCTGGTCCCTTCTGGCTACTTCAACTCTGGTTGAATCCCCCTTTCGAGTCTTTTCTTCCCCAGAAACCTCAAATAAATGAACAGGCTCCTGAGATAGCTAGAAGGCGCGTCGAAGGCAACAGGCTTGCCTTATTGACTCCTACTGAGGATGGGCTGGAACTACAAAAGACCTTCACAAACTTCATTCAGATGTTTGCAGGGAGAAAGGAATTTACCTCGACCATGGCCCCTTTCGCCGGTCGAAAGTGTGGTGCAGGATGGTTTACCAAGCCCCATCCTAAATCATCAGAGGATCCTCACTTTGAAGAGCAAACAACAATGTGGGAAGCGTTTCTCACTCTAAGGATAATGTTGTTGCGCTTCAAGAGTTCAAAGAATCAGCTGAGCCTGATTGCCTACCAGTCGAATCTTGTCTCTCGACAATTAGGCATTATCCAATCGCTTCCTTCTCCAATTTATACTCGGGAGAAATCATTGTTGTTCTTTTCTACTGACTACTCTGAAGAAGCCGCTACTAGGCATATTAGTAGGTACGTTGGTTGGACCGTACTATCATTGTTTGACTACCAACTCAACTTCCTCTGTTCACCAGCTTTTGAAGACTGGTGGAAGAGATATTACATCGAAGAATTCCTCGACGAGAAGGACTTTGCAGACGAACTCAAGAAGTCCTTTGTCATGGTCCTTGACAAAATAAAGAAATGTACGTTCCCTCTTTAACTTATATTTGTCTTTCCATTTCAACTTATATCTGCCAAATATAACTTGTGAACATTTTTTTTCTTCTTTCAGTTGTTCGAAAACTTGTGGCTAAGAAGGCCACAGACAACCATCAGGGTGGAGGTCCCTCTACAAAACCTCCAGTACAGGTAACAAATTTTTTTTCTTGTTCCCTTCTTTGGTTTTAAACATTCTTGTTCCCGATGTTGTGTTTTAAATCGACTCCATTTGGGATTTTCAGGAACCTGTGCCTAAGAAGCGACCTATATTAACGGTCGAATCTTCGAGTGGCGACGAGGGGGAATCTCCTCCTGTTCCTGTCAAACGGAGAAAGCTGAAAAAGGTTGCCCCTGCCCCAGAACCTCGACTTGTGATAAGAACTAAAGTCACAGGGAATAAACCCAGGCCACCCCCTGTGATCATCAAAGAGCCCACGGAGGAGGAGCTAAATGTCTTGCTCAGTAATCCTGTTGAGAGCGATAACTCCAGCCCTGGGGCTGAGGTTCCTGTACATGTAATGCCTCCGACCACTTTTAACTTAAGTGTCGATGATCACCTTCGATTGTACATCTCTCTAATCAGAATATTTTTCCCTTTATATTTTTAGGAAACAGATGGAACTTCAGCGCCAGCTGGACATCCTGTCGAAGGTTCTGATACCTTTGTAAACAACACAGGGGAACCCACCTACAATCCTTCTTCTTTCGTCAGTTCTGCTAACAAAGTGAATCAAACTTCGGAGCCACATGAATATGCTGACCATAGCAGACAACGCGAAGAAGAACTGGTGGATGATGAGTTCCTTGCTGAAACAGAGGATGCCCCTGAGAAGCATCAACAGGAGGAAGCTCAAGTGGTCAACGAGACAAAAGAGCAACATGATGAAGAGGGTCATGTTGACGTCGATGTTGCTGAAAATGCTCAACCCCAAGCCACCATTGCCACAGAAAAGGTTACCTCGACAAAGCCCAGGTCTAAAGAGGACTTGGCCCTCTTGAAGCAAAATGATCCAATTGGATATCTGAACGCCATCGTCGAGAGCAGGGAAAATTCATCTGACCCTAGTCATGATGCTTCTACTGCATCAGGGAAGTCTACTTCGACTTCTCCTCTCGATGATGTCTTGAAGAAAGTTAAGGCTCAATTCTTTAAGAGGGATCTAATGAAGGCTTTGGAGGGGGATCCTACTGCACAGTCTTGTTTGGGGGTTGTCTTGGGTGCAGTCGATTTGCTTGTTGTTTCTCCAGAGATTTCCAGCTTCATCTTGGAGTTATACTCCATTATTGACCAAGTCTCCGCGGACTACAATCGTCGAAGGGGGTTCAACAGCCAACTCGAAACGCTGCATGGCAAGAGTTCTTCTGCTTGGACTGAAGTAGCTGAATCGACTTCTCGAATTGCAGAATTGTCGAAACAGAGGACGTCCAAGCAACAGGAAATCGAAGCCATAGATCAGGATAACGCCTCTATACGGGCGCAGATCGAGGAGTTGGAAGCCAGGTTAAACGCTAACACTAAGCGCAAGTAGGAACTCCTTTCGACTGTTTCGGACGCAGAGAGCGAAGATGAAGTTGCTCGAGGCCTAGAATTCGCTGAAAGGGCCCAAGCTCTAGATGACCAGATTGCCAAAATCTCTCAGGCGAATGCCTTGTGTAACAAACGACTGGAGTTACAGCGAGCCAAATATCTTCGTCTCAAAGCCTCTGTCCCTTTTTAATTTGCTCTGTACTTCATTGACCATGTACTGTAATTTTTGTAATACAATGTAGCCATTTTGGTTAATCAATGTTATTTTCCATTTTGGCTTTATGGTTAACTTAGTCATTAATTATTATTTATTTTGATCTCTTGGAGCATAGGTTTATATTTTTTCAAGTATTTGCCGTTTACTCTCAAGAGTCTTTTATCTTCGCTTAACTCTTCGACCTCATAAGCTCCACTAGAAAAAGTTTGAATAATTTTGAAGGGTCCTTCCCACTTGGGTGACCATTTTCCCATGCTTCGATCTTTTCGATCCATAGGAAGAATTACCTTCCAAACTAGTTCTTCAGGCGTGAATGCCTTAGGTTTTACTTTCTTATTGTAAGAGTCTTCCACTCTTTTCTTCTTAATTCTCAGTAGGTCGAGAGCTCGTACCCTTTCTTCATCTAAATCTACCAATTCATCTAACATCATATCCCAATAAACCTCAGAGGGAATATCTTGATGTTTTTGAACCCTTGCTGATTGAAGACAAATTTCTGCTGGAAGAACTGCGTCATGATCGTAAGTTAGCCGATATGGTGTTGTACCTGTGGCTTCCTTTGGGGATGTTCGACAGGCCCACAAGATCTGGTCTAATGTTTTATGCCAATTTTTTGGCTTCTTTCCCACATGCTTTTTGATCAGGCCAATCACTATTTTATTCGTCGCTTCGACTTGACCATTTTCCTGTGCGTAGTAAGGTGTTGATGTTAGGAGTCTGAAGCCTGTTTCTTGAGTGAATTCCCGCATCTTCCGACCAGTGAACACTGACCCTTGATCAGTTGTTATAGTCTCAGGAATTCCAAATCTGTAGATAATGTTCGTTTGAATAAATTCAATGACATTTTCTTGGTCTGCATTGACTAAAGGGATATCTTCGATCCATTTAGTGAAATAATCAATGCCTACCAGTATATACTTCTGGCTCTTCGATGATGCTGGTCGAATCTCTCCAATAAGATCCAACGCCCATCCTCTAAAAGGCAAAGGTTTCACTATTGAATGGAGCTCGCTTGCTGGTACATGTTGGATACCAGTGTGGACTTGGCATTCCTGGCAACCCTTCGCGAACTCGACACAATCTTTCAAGATAATAGGCCAATATAGTCCTTGTCGAAATAACAACCATTTCAACTTATGACCTACTTGGTGAGCTCCACATGCTCCAGCATGCGTAGTCGAAAGGGCTATGTATGCTTTGGTTTCGCTTAAGCACTTTAATAATACCCCTTCAGGCGTCTTTTTGAACAACTCGTTCCCCATGAGTACGTAACTTAATGCCCTATATTTTATTTTCCGTTCTGTCAAAGCTGCTGGATTTTGCAGGTAATCTACAATGGGTTTCCTCCAGTCTTGCTCCGATAAATTGTCTATGAACGTAATTTCGAAATTCCTTTGATCGGCATACCCTAGTCTTGTTCATTCCAAATCAATTGGGGACAAACTGGTTGCCGTTATTTTCCCTCGGACTTCGATTGCTCTTTGTAATCTCGTTTTTGAAATCTTATACCCAGATGCAATTTGTGCCAAATCATTGGCTACTTGGTTTTCCAATCTAGGTATATGTCGAATATTAACCATTTCGAATTTTTTCAATAAACGATTTGCTATCACAAAGTACATAATGAGATTTTCTCTTATACATTTGTACTCTTTTGTGACTTGCTTAATGACTAACTCTGAGTCTCCCATTATTTCGACTCGAGTTGCCCCCAATTCCAACAATATTTCAAGGCCAATAATTAGAGCTTCGTATTCAGCCTCATTGTTCGAACAAGTACCTTCTATCTTGTACTTGAATGTTGTTGGAATTTTTTCTGGAGAAATAATTAAAACCCCTACTCCCGTTCCATCTCTATGGCTGGACCCATCGAAGTAAAATTTCCAGGGTTCTATCTCCAAGTAATTTATATTTTTAACCTGAATTGAGTGGTCGACTATAAAGTCTGTAACCACTTGTCCTTTCACTTCCTTAAGAGGCATAAAGGTCAATGAATACTCAGTTAATGCTAACACCCATTTGCCAATTCGACTGTGCAAGATGGGTTTCGACAACATGTATTTGAAAACATCAAAATGGGACAAAACATACACATCAACTGGTTTTATATATTGTTTGAGCTTTGTACAAGAGAAATAGAGACATAGACATAATTTTTCAACTTCGTTATTGTTGTACCCCAAAATTTTCCCTCCTATTTTTCCACAAGAAATCACAGCTTCGGGCTTTTCCTGATTTTTCAAGATTGGCTCAAGAATCAGTCAAACAGAATTTTTCTTGTCAGTCTAGCCAAATTAGGGTTTTCATGGACTCTGGAACAGTTCAAGCAAATTGTTAGGGTTTGGTTGAGTTTGGCTCAAAGTTTGATCAGACAGGCGTTTCTTTGGTGTTAAGTCAAGAATTAGGGTTTTGCGTGCGCAGTTTCAGAAGAGTTTGAATCCATGGTGTTTTAATTGGTTGTTACATTGTTTTGACATTTGTTCAAAATCTCTGTCTAAACATCTGGGATAAAGGCTAAGGCATTTGATTTGAGATGGGATAAAAGCTGAGGCATTTGGGTTGAGAACTTGCAGGGTTTGATTTAATCAGTAAAGAGATAGGCATACGGATGTTTGTTTGATTTGACTGTGCAATGCTTATGGCTATTTGAAACGCCGTGTTTATTATTGATTGATGCTAAGACAACAGTGTTTATTAATTGTTTATTTATTCTAAGTTAGAATAATTGAGATTTATTTCCATTTATTATAATTTAAGAATTATAAATAATTAAATAAACATTTGAAGAAGAATTAAAAAGGATTAAACTTTTATTTACTTTTAATTATTGAGTACAAATGTTATTTGAATACATTTACAGTATTTACAAATAATGTTATTACAAATAATTAAAGGCAAAATAAAGCTATATCCTAAGTTATCCTAAATCTTCATCCTCTATCTGATGCTCCTTTGCTCAATTGATTTTATCTGCAAAAACAAGAAAAGAAAAAAAAGTCAAATGCAGATGAATTAAGAAAAAAAGCAGACAATTAATTTTAAGGCTCATCATTAAAAGTAACTGGCCGGAATCAGTTTGTTTGCCCTCTCTGCAAATCACAAGATTACTCTTGGTTCACAAAGAGGGATAGAAATATGCTTGCAAATAAAATATGAAATGCACAAAGTTACAATATTGCACAAATTCAAATTGTCAAACAGGCTGCATAGTTTCAATTTGCAAAATGCCAAACAAACAGCATGTACAAAATGTCAACAAAGCAATAATGCACAAAGTCCAAACTGAACTGATTGCAAACTGAGGAAACTAACCAAACTGTCAAAGATATAAAGATATCAAAAAGTACACAAATGCAGAAAATCTGAAGAAAAGAGATATGCAGAGCTAAACCATAATGCAAGCAAACATTTCAAGTTACATCACTTTCCAAGGCCAATACTTTTTCAGAATAGTACATCTAAAGCAATAAAAATGCTTTTTAAAATCTGTGGAGAGAGAGAAGAAAGAGAAAAAGAAGTATAGGCTTACAGCAGGCTCGAGGCTTAGAGAAAAAAGATATAACAAGCTATCAGAACATAGAAATCCAGGGCAGGATATCACAAAAAATATAGAATACCACAAACTGATATAGAACACAAGCAGGAGCCTGCTTCCAAAACTGTTTCAAACCTCTAACCTGCTCCAAACACTGTGATTTAAAACCACCAAACTCAGAGCACCAAGCCAAAAAAACCCTTGAAACCTTTCAAACCTGTTACATAATAGAAGCAAGAAATTCCAAGCCTGAAGCCTGTCAAACTGTTAGTTTAAGCAAACAGCCTCAAGCCTCAAACAACCTGTTTCAAGCATCAAGCCATACAAGCCTGAAGCCTGTCAAACTGTTAGGTTAAGCAAACAGTCCCAAGCCTAAAAACAACCTGTTTCAACCACAAACATCAAAACCAACAAAATCATGAAAACCTGTCAAAAAGCTTCAAGCCTTAACCTGCCTAAAAACCCAGTTTCAAACTAACAAACAGTACCAAGCCTGTAAATACCCAAACCAACATAAGCCTTTATCCAAACAAAATTCCAACCAAGTCAAGACACAAGCCAAAGCATTCAGACCAACTAGACCCTCAGAATGATTCATCACAGGGTTAGTACCTAAGGCGACTCAGCAACCAACATTATCAATACACAAATCAAAACAATAACTGAACCAACAAAGCCCTCAGAGCTAGGCTCATCATAGGGTCATAAACATCATCAAGGCAATACTCAAAATCAGCATATCAAGCATATCAGAGGCAGCATACCAAGCATATCAGAGGCAGCATACCAAGCATATCAGAGGCAAGCATATCGAGCATATCAGGCATCTCAGAGTCAAGCAAATCCTAAAGCTCTCAGAACTGAGTTCATCATTGAGCGAGCCAAAACTCAGATATCAGAACAACAAGTATTCAGAGGCAAGTGTCCAAAGAAGCAGAAGAGGAAAAGAAGCGATTAAGGCTAGGGTTTTCAGAGTGCTCATCACGAAACCATAAAAAGCAAAGATAAAGGTACCAGATTTCCAGAGCAAGCTCATCAGCTTCACACTCCTTCGCCTTGGCCACCGGAAGCGCCGCCGTCCTCCTCCGTCTCCTCTCCAAAGGTATAATCTCCTTTTCCTTTTTCTTCTTACGCCTCACACCAACATAAATAATACACAAAGATCAGAACACAAAATAAAGCATGCAAAACTTCAAAACCTTAAAACGCATGAAGGAGAAACAGGACCATACCTTTTCTTGTCACCATTTGGTATATCCATGGAGAGAGAGGAAGTTGAGGTGGCGCATGATAACCAGGCATGGAAGTTCGTTCAGGACTTGGCTCAAAGGATGAAGACGAAGGAAGCAAAGTGAGGAACGACGCCGCTCTGTAACCCTAATCCAAAATGAAATGAAACTTTGGAAACCCTAAAACAAAAGTTTGCAAAACGTTGTTCGGGGCCTTGCCCTTTCTAAACCCCTAAGCCCAATGCAAACTAGGCGTGCACCCCCCCATTTCTTCCTTCTGTTTATTTGTTTTGATTGGGCCATGAATACCCTACAACCCATTTACTCTTTAACTTTTTTTTTTCTATTTTATTTTCTATTTTAACTAAATACTTTTATTTATTTTATTTTTAATAACACCATTTAGTTTGTAAATAAATAATACATTAACTCTTTTTTTAAAAATAAATAATACATTAACTCTTTTTTTTAAATAAATAATACATTAATTTTTTCATAATAATTTATTTTAACAATACTTTTCTTATACCAAAAAATGTGTAAATATTGGATTAATTAGGTTAATAGATTTTTTCTCTTAAAACTTTTTAATAAATCTTTTTGTGTGTATAAAACCTTAACAAATATGCAAACAATAGATTTTCTCTTATTAAGTTAATCTTTTTCTTTCATTAAAACTTTGTTTGTACATATTTAACAAAATACAAAAAAAGGATAATAATAAATAAATAAATACTTAAATTTGCATTAAGTTAACATTTTTATCACTTGTAAATATTCACATAGACTTTTACAATACACATTTTGTTTCTCTTTGATTCCTATGTATTGCTACATTTTACATTGCGATTGCGATTCAATTTGGTTGTAAATATACTTGGACACTACTCTCCTAATAAGTCTCATCCCTATTTGTAAATATTTGTACCCCCACTCCCGGAAACTTATTTGTAATAGCTAGGACTTTAAATTCCCGCAATTTATCGCTTTCGATTATACCAGGTTTAGACCTAGGGTTTGTATGTAAATAAAATCAACCGCTAGATGACCTAAACACAAAGATAAATGCATGACAATCAATACACAATTCACACTTGCACCCCTAGGGTAATCCCACTCGTTGCCTTCCAAAATGGGCCATGCTTGCATGTTGAGCTTCTTTGGCAAAACAATTCAAATGATCATAGTCCCTCGATGACGCTTTCGAAAGTTGTCTAAACAAAATGATCATAGTCCCTTCAAGCAAAATTGCCAAAGACACTTGGCACCATTGCATTCATGGTCCATACGATGACCCGCGCCTGTCCCGTTAACATCCTAACGCAAGATTGTCCACCAAACACAATGGTGAAACAATACTGTTAAAAGGGTTAAAACATAAGAAAAATCTTTGAGTAAATTTAGGGGTAGACAACTCTTAGTTACTTGATCAAACTTGCAAAACACACTTGCCTACTTTTCAAAACACACTTTACAAACACAACTTTCAAAACAATTTCCAAAAACATTGAAACATCTTTTCGAAAAGACACACACCTTTGTAAAACATTCGAGTAAAGAATTGTTACAACGGTTGCCTAGACAAGGCATCTTTTTCAAAATATTTTCAAACACACACACACACCACCATTTCAAGCAATTGAAAATCAAGGCAAGTGATCTAAACCAAGTAACTAAGAGCCCATGGATAACCATGGATGAAAAGGGTGCTAATACCTTCCCTTTTCATAATCTACCCCCCGAACCCATGAAACATCTCAAAAGGTTTTTCCTGTGCTTTTTAACCTTTCCTTTAGGATAAAATAAAAAGTCGGTGGCGACTCTTGCTAAACCGAACAAGTGCGAATACAAATGCAAAACCTCAAGTCAGTTCTCCCACCGTATCACAGAACTGGCGACTCTGCTGGGGATTCTGAAATTTACTTAAAAGTGGGGTTACCTTAGGGTTTTAGATCACCTTTACATTCTTGCTTTGATTGCCTTGATTGCTTTACCTTTTTGGGTCCTTGTTTGGGTTTGTTGTAAATCCTACACCCGGATTTGGGGCACCTTTTTAGGTAAATAACAATAAAACTGTGAGGGAACTGTGCGGGGTATACCGACATGGTTGAAGCAGTAAGCTATGTTAGTGCGACATATTTGTGAGTACCGGTAACCCTTGAGTTCAGTCAAGGAGAGTACGGGGCCGCTGAGTGATGTCATGAAGCACTAACGAACTCTTAGAACCTTAATTGACCGTCTTAGCCTTTTTAGGGGTAGTGAGATGACCGACTTTGGTGCAGTCCGAAGTTGGTAGATACTCGATACTACACTCATTGAGGGTTGTTTTCTTGGAATATTTTGGTCGCCAGTTAAGTGGCTAAACCAAAACAATGAACATAGAAAACAATCCAGTGATATTGAGCTCCTTAGAACCCGGTTTCTATTTTAGGACAGGATGAGCCAACTAACTTCAAGAGGGTACTTACCTACAAACCCCATGCAAGCCTAAACCTAAGGACTTGTTTGCTCTGTGTGAATATGATTACCTGTATATACACTCACTCGCTTTTGCATACATGTACATAACATCATGACATCATACCATAGCATTTTCAATAACCATTTCAAGGATCTCGAGGGTTCTTTTGATGCAGGGTCACGTTGAACCAGACGTCTACCAAAGGGCAAGAGGTTTCCCCTCTAAACAAATGCCATCAAAGATCAAGTGCAACAACTTGAATCAGGGCATATGACCCACTTGACATGGTGAGCTTGATTCTCGTGGAAAGACATCCACCGTTGCAAAGTTCTCCAATCAAGGATCGAAGTTCAACCTCTAACATTCTCTTGTGTTTACCCCAAGAGATCCTTGAAAACATGCATCCACATATCATGCATTACATCATGACAATTTTTCCTTTTTCAGGTTTCCTTACTCTCCTACTGTTCATTTCAGTAAGAGATGGCTCTAGAGAGAACTGTCAAGGATATCCAAGACCAAACTGCTCAGCTTCAGGAGATGTTCTTGAACCTGTCCTTGGGGCAAGAAGAAGTGAAAGCTCTCCTCACAAGGGGCATGGTCTAGGAGAATTCAAACAATGCCAGGAGTGATCAGCTGGGGGAACTACAGTTTGATTTGGAAACTTTGAGGATCCAGGTGATGGGACAACTGGTGGGCCAGATGACTCTCATCCAGGACTTGTCTCAAAGACAAGAGGAACTCAGAGTTCTCGTCAACCAACTGCTTCAGGAAAACCAAGTGGGGAAAACATCTGAGGTTGAAGAACAAGTCACCATTCAACCCCCCTCCAGACAAGAAGACAAGGGGAAGGCTCCTCTGCTTGCTTCAGGGTCACAAGCCCATCAACAACCTTGTCAGCGTCAACGGGGTAATCAGCATAAGCAAAATACGTCGAGAAGACAGTTCACTGAGACTGATATACCGTCATCTCTGATACTTGAGCGCTTGTTAGAGGTCAATCTGATTGCTTTGAGGGATCCTATTTGGAAGCCCAATACCTCCGCTCTTAACTATCATCCCGACGCATTTTGTGTATACCACTCCTATAGCCCGGGACATGACACCGACGACTGTTGGGCCTTGAAGAACAAGATTCAAGATCTGATTGACATTGGAGTGCTGAGGTTCATGCCAGACGGCGAGATGAAAATCTTCCGTTAAAGAGTTTCTCCACCTGAAGTGACAAAGCTCAAACTGAGAGACTTTTATTCCATTTGAATGTTCAAAGTTGTAATCTTTTGTTATTCAGACTATTATCTATTAATGTCAAACTTTGTTTCATTAATGCATTGCATATGTTTGTCTTGAATTCATCCATTCGTTTTTACTACTTTTATGCTTTCTTTATGATATTTAACTCTTGATAAAAAGCTGCAAGCCTTTAGAGGGAGGATGACGAAACAATACCATAATCTCATGCAGTATGTGTGATCGGTGGATCTGGAACTGACTGTTTAACGCTGGTTCGCGAAATGTCGCGGAAGCAAGAGTCGCCACCGTCTTTTATTTTCTCCAAATGGAAAGGACAAAAGCACAGAAAAATTCCTTATAGAGATTGCTCTCGGTTCGGGAGGTAGATTATAGAAAGGGAAGGTGTTAGCACCCTTTCTATCCATGGTTATCCATGGGCTCTTGGATACTTGCCCATTTGTGTTTTCAAAAATGGTTTGTTTGCTTTTCAACTGTGGGTTTTAAAAAGTTTCTTTGAAATTTTCAGTTCGACTCTTGTATCGGTCCTCAAGAGTGTTTGAAAAAATTGCTTTCGAAAGCTTTTTGAAAAGGTGTCGGTGTGAAAAGTATTTTTGAATTTTTGTTTGAAATTAGAGCAAGTATCTAGCGTCGTCTACCTACCCTAAGGAATTCATCTGTGTAAATGTCCTTTAAAGTAGTGCCATCCCACCATTGAGAGGTAGGTAGCACCACCGTTGGAGGTATTCGGGTCAATTCGAAGGTTCGGGACATGGTGATCACCGGAGCAATAGGAAGATACCTTAGAAGCTACCCTCATGCCAGGTTCCTGGATCATGAGGACTTACTAAAACATCCTCTACTCGACGATCACCTTTCGAGGGGCAAGGCAACAGTGAGGCGTACCCTAGGGGTGGTGTGTGATTTGTGTGTCATGTTCATTTGCATTTATCTTGTTCATGTCGTGGGTGATCTACGCGTTGCTTTTATTTTAACATTCATTCTTGCATGCAAATTTATTAACAGTTAAAAAGTGCGGAATTTAAAAGTTCTACGCTATTACAAAGGCGCGGGTCCACATCGCCAAATTTAATCCAGGACCCGATTTGAATAAAGATAAAGAATGCGGAAAAGATAAATGTCTGATTTACACGGCTTTGGGAGAATTACATGAATATTATAAGAAAGGAAATAAACGCGCGAAACGAACTAATAATCGAAAGCGAGGGCGTTGGACCCTTTTTAATGAAATTAAATTATGATTAACAAATTAATTAAATTAAAATAAAAAAAGAAAATATTTTTTGGGGTTTTTTGTATTTATGATTTTAAGGAGAGAATTAAATGGAATTAAAACCTAATTCTACAATTTTTAAATTATTAAGAAAAATATGTTAAAGTTGAACCTAAAGTTAACCTAATTATTTAGTACAATTTTATTTACAAAAATAAATAATAATAATTAATATGGTGAAAAAGAAAAGATAAAAGTGTTTAAAACCCTAATTCTACCAATTTTTAAGTTTATTAAGAAAAACATTAAAATTTAACCCTAAAATTAAGACTAAATTAATTTAACAAAGATTTTATTTACAAAAAAAATGACATTTAAATAAAATATATTTTATTTTGTCTTTTCTGATTTTTATTATTTTTTTATATTAAGAAAATATTAATTTTTATTGAATTAAAAAGAAAACAATTGAGTTAAAACAAATAATAAAGAAAAATAGAAGAAAGAAAAGAGAAAGAAATACAATACACTAGGGGGGGTTCTGCCCCAATCAGGAGGTGTGATCTAGCAATTCTGGCCCATCATTGGAGGCTTTTTTTTTACTTTTCAGGGCGCGTGTAGAACGTTTGACCAGGGTGTATGGTGTTCATCAGATCTGGGCCCTTGGATGGATATTCTGAGACATGTGGCATGCTGAGATTGTGGATGTATGGTGGACATCTGGGCTTGTGGGGTACCTGAACGCGTTGCAAAGAAAAATAACAAGAATATGGGGGGACCTGGGATTCGAACCCAGGTCCCAAGGTTTGCCAGCGTTGCTTTCCACCATCTGTGCTGCTTGAACGCGTTGTGTATAAAACAAAGAATAAATAATATAATGCAAAACAAATGGTAAGTGGTTAGAAACAAAAAAACGCGCGTTGAATTCAAATTATCCAACCACATCGTGCCACCTGATCTTCTTCTTCGTTGTCCCTGAAACAAAAAAGAAGTAGCGGGGGTTTTAAACCCCCCCAAAATGCAGCCTTTTCCAAAATAGCGATTAGCATGTGAGGCTATATAAATTAGGCGCGACTGGTGTATTAGATTCGTCCAAGCGTCCTGAGTCTAACCATGGTACTGGGATGTCTTGATTTTTCAATATATGTAAACGCCCAATTTGGAGCTTGAGGAACCCTAGCTAGCTTCAATGGTGAATTCGCGTATGATGCACAAAAACTCAATCAAAACACATGGTTAGCTTCAGAATGAATCAACAAACACAAATCAAACATTAAAAATTAAAAATAATGCATGAATCACGATACATGAATATGAAAAAAATCATGAACAGGACACGGTCGTTCTACCAATTTCCTGCGTTAGGGACAATGATTTTGATCCAGACACCTTCCTTGAAGCCTCAGGAATGCAATGGGATAGTTATTTGGCCTTGAAACGCCTTAGAATCGTGGTTTCAGTTTTGAAAAATTTCACAAAAAGTGCAAAGTTGTTTATGGTTTTGAGCGCAGCTTCCCGGTCTTTGTGCATTAGGTTTGCATCAGTATATGTATGGGAACTGATTAGGGTTAAAATTTTGATCCAAAACCCTTTGCATTGATGTATAAGATATTTGATTTTCATGGCATATCTTCCAAATCTTTTCATGTGCTTTTGGTGCCAATTATGATCAAATCACCTTGATTCTTTCCATATTAGATAGGGCATGAAATCTTGAAGGTAATCCATGCATAAAAAGATTTGAAAAGCTTGTTTTAGTATTTTTCACATATTTTATTTTATTAAATGAATTAATAGCAATTAAAAATTCAAATAAATAAATAAAAATGATGAATAAATCCCCTTTGGGCCAAATGGTCGTGCATATGCTTTGGATGATGAATCTTGGAAGAAAATGTGGCCCATTAGCAATTTTAAGGCTTTTGAAGCAAAGTTGACTTTTCAAAATTCCCAAAAATTTCCCAACTTCCACAAGGCATATCTTGCTCAATTTTTACGCTTTGATCATGTTCTTGGACATTTTGGAAAGGTATTGAAGTCCTCTAACCAATGCCTTTGGTCCCATGTCATTTTTATTTACCAATCTCAAGTTATGGCCTTTGACTTAAAGTCCCTTTTTGTTGACTTTTGAAAATGACCTATAATGTTGAAATTGATAACTTTTTGTGAGAGCATTTCTTGGACTTGAAGTGTGAAGAGGAGTTGTAGGAAATGTCTTTCTCTTAAAAATGAGCTTTGGATGGAATTTTTCTGATAAACCATGTGGAAGTTATGCCTTGGTCAAGTTACAATTGACTTTTTCAACTGTCCAAATATGGAAACTTTTGCATCTTGAGACTTTTTGAGCCATGCCTTGAAAATCATGATCAAGAATTGATCAAATGATGTTTATGGCTTCAAAATGAGATGTTGACCAAAAATTTGGACTTTTGACTGTCAAATGACCATTTTGCCCCTGCAGTTGACTGTAGGGCAATTAGGGTTTTTGACTGTGCAATTTTGTGCTGTAAGTCTTGAAACTTGGCATGAAGATGCTTGACCATGTTTATAGGCATGTGAGACTTGACTGGACCCTTGGAAACTTCAATTTCTTTGTCAGAACCAAAACCCTAGTTTTTGACTGTTAGGAGGCCCTTGAACTGTGTAACCCTTGGGGAGATTTTGAAGCATGCTCTTTGCAATTCTTGAAGAATATGGGAGGGAAAATTTTGGGGTACAACAGTTGCCCCTGTTCAATATTCTTAGACCTGATGATGTAGATTGGCTGACGTGCCTTTCGTAATCCGAAGGTGGAAGATGATTGAACACTAGAGTGCCCAGAAATTTGCGCTCACATGTTAGCAGTGTGATGGTGGGAATGGGCTTATAGATGCCATTTGGAGATTGATGGATAGGATGATGGGCTTATAGATGCCATGCTGAGAGGTGATGGATAGGTGGATGGGCTTATAGATGCCATCTGGATGTCGATCGCGTAAGAGATTCCTTAGCGAGAAGTTGCGTACCTAAAAAAAGAAAATGATTACCTGACCTGTTACAGGAGCTGGTCTTCAAACTCTTTGTGTAGATGTGTCCTGACTGGTTACAGGAGCTGGATCTGGAGCTTCAAAAGGTTATGAATGAACCAGGGATGGTTACTACCTCAACGGGACGGTGAGAGAACCTTGGACGATTACTACCTCAGCAGGAACGCTGAGAGAATCTGGGGACGATTACTACCTCAACAGGAACGCTGAGAGAATCTTGGGCGACTTCAACCTCAACAGTAATGCTGAGAGAATCTTGGGCGACTTCAACCTCAACAGTAACGCTGAGAGAATCTTGGACGATTACTACCTCCACAGTAACGGGGAGATAACCATAGGCGACTTCAACCTCAACAGTAACGCTGAGAGAATCTTGGATGTCTTCTACTGAGTCTTCATCAGAAAAATCTGTTAGGGGTCGATTTAACTGGACTAGAGAAGGCCTTTGACTGGATAAGAAACAGAAAAATCTTAGGGTCGGTTTAACTGAACCGGTCAAGGTCTTGAAATCTTCAACTGGACAAGAAACAGGGAGATCTTAGGGTCGATCTGACTGAACCAGAGAAGGCCTTTGACTGGATAAGAAACAGAAAAATCTTAGGGTCGATTTAACTGAATCGGTCTAGGTCTTGAAATCTTCAACTGGATAAGAAACAGGGAGATCTTAGGGTCGATCTGACTGAACCAGAGAAGGCCTTTGACTGGATAAGAAACAGAAAAATCTTAGGGTCGATTTAACTGAACCGGTCTAGGTCTTGAAATCTTCAACTGGATAAGAAACAGGGAGATCTTAGGGTCGATCTGACTGAACTAGAGAAGGCCTTTGACTGGATAAGAAACAGTAAAATCTTAGGGTCGATTTAACTGAACCGGTCTAGGTCTTGAAATCTTCAACTGGATAAGAAACAGGGAGATCTTAGGGTCGATCTGACTGAACCAGAGAAGGCCTTTGACTGGGTAAGAAACAGTAAAATCTTAGGGTCGATTTAACTGAACCGGTCTAGGTCTTGAAATCTTCAACTGGATAAGAAACAGGGAGATCTTAGGGTCGATCTGACTAAACCATAGAAGGCCTTTGACTGGATAAGAAACAGTAAAATCTTAGGGTCGATTTAACTGAACCGGTCTAGGTCTTGAAATCTTCAACTGGATAAGAAACAGGGAGATCTTAGGGTCGATCTGACTGAACCAGAGAAGGCCTTTGACTGGATAAGAAACAGGAAAATCTTAGGGTCGATTTAACTGAACCGGTCTAGGTCTTGAAATCTTCAACTGGATAAGAAACATGGAGATCTTAGGGTCGATCTGACTGAACCAGAGAAGGCCTTTGACTGGATAAGAAACAGGAAAATCTTAGGGTCGATTTAACTGAACCGGTCTAGGTCTTGGAATGTCTTCAACTGGATAAGAATCAGGGAGATCTTAGGGTCGATCTGACTGAACCAGAGAAGGCCTTTGACTGGATAAGAAATAGAAAAATCTTAGGGTCGATTTAACTGAACCGGTCTAGGTCTTGAAATATAGCTGAGAACTTAACTGAATCTTTCCTGAAAGGTAAAGGTCAGTCATATGCAATGCATGATATGGATCAAGCAATGATGTTCTCAACATAAATGAGATTTGTAAGATATGACGCATATATGCATGCTATAATGTATGGAAGTGCGATGTTTATGAATGTATCTTTTCGTCTTAGGAAAATAAATCCTTGACGGGTGCCGGGAAGTCATATCCTGGGCTGATGTTGGAGAACAATGCTTTGTTTCCGCTGGGGACAATAGTTGCAAGAATACCGGTAGGAGAAGAAAACTCCGTTGGGGGATAAACTTGGCGAATGAATTACTCTGCGGGGAAAAAAGTACTCTAGTGATCTTGCTGGGAGGCAATACTCTGTGGGGAGAGAGGTACTTTGTTGAGATGTTGATGGTAACTTCGCTGGGGATACCATTGTTGTGTTGGAAGTGTTAATAGACTTCGCTGGGGATAAGAAGACTTCGCCGAGGACGACCTTTCCGTGGCTTTTGGCTGAGGATAACCCAGTTATATCCTGGTAGGGAAATAACTCTTTGAATAAAGCCGGGAGACGCGTTCGTGCTCTGCGCGGATAAGCTTCCAGAATCTACTGGGGATAAGCTTACTGCTTGGGGAGATGGATTCCAACTTTCCTAGGGAACTAGACTGGACTCTCCTGGGGAAGTTTTGAGTTGTACCGGGGAAGTGACTTCATTGAATGTTTGATATACCGCCGGGGAATAATCTTTAGACCAAGATTGCCGGAGATGCTTGTTAGAAATGTCTGTATATTGCTGGGGAATGTTGAGATCTGCGGGAGGACACCCAACTTCCTTAAGGCTGACTGTATAGCTTTGCTTGGGGAAAGTGCATCGACTTGCTGACTCACTCTCTGGGGAATTAAGGCACCTGGGCTACATCCTTCAGCCGAACCTATCTTGGTACCTTGATGGACAGAGAAACTAGATTGCTTAGACAACTCATTACTGCCCCTGTTTCTGATGTGGGAGAGGACGATACCTGTGGAGGTGCCTGTTGACTGCCGATTTGACAAATCTTCTTCTGGTAGGCAAGTGACGAGATGATAGGACATAGTCGTACGCTCTGATCCCTAATTTTTGCCTGGACCGCCCTTTCAGGTTTTCAGTCCACCGGGATACCCATTTTTGCCCAAGCCGCCTTTTCAGGTTTTCGACTTGCCGGGTGTACAGATTTTTCATTTTCATCCCTTATTTTGCCCGAACCCTTTTGGTTGGCCGGGAAGCCCTTATTTTTGCCTAGGTATGTCAACCTAGCGGGTCTTTTATCGTGCGTAGTATTTTTTCGACTATGTCCACGCTCTCAGAATGTAGGGAGTTGCCCCTGTTAGAAGTGTTTTGTCATACCCCCAGAAGATGTTTGATCAGGCAAGGTTCGTTGCTGGAATGCCCCAAGTGACTCAGGCGGAGATTTGCCCCAGGCTATTTTGGCCTTTGAGAGATTCTCCGAATCTTGACTTAACTGCCCTGGATGATAGACCAAGATCATGTCCTGCCCCTTGATTGGAAGTGCTTTTGTTCACTAGGTATTCATCGTGCGAATTTTCCTGTTGTTCAAACAAAAAGTCATATGCAAACAAAGTTATGTTAAAAATGCAAAGCTTATGTCTGTCTTGAAGATTTTGAAAATGCATTCTCTTTCATAAAACAAGTGAATGTTTGTAAAACGTGATGTCAACTCGTTATTTTATTGCGAGCCTTAAGGAGTCAGGATACCTTTCGTAACAGTATGCTTTCGAACTAACCCATGCTTCAGCTAGGACTTTTGAGGGTTATAACGTGGCTTGGTTCACGGTTTAAGAAACAAAGGATAAAGGCTCAAATTATTTGTACCCACCCGTTCTTCGTGATGTTCTTCAAACCTACGCTCAGTTGATCGTGCATTAGGCCTTGATTGAATCTTTGTCCTGACGTTCCAATGATGGTTCAGATATTGTTGATTTATTCTGAATAGGCAGTCATTCCCTTTTGTTATTGTTGAGGGTTTTTATGACCTCTTTCTTTTCGATTTTGCTATCCCTAAATTTTGCCTGAACTGTTTCTTTCGTGATTACAGTCAGCGGGATGCCCCAGTTTTGTAAGTCTCCTTCATAGGTTTTGACTTATTGGGTTTTTATTTCGAAATATAATGACTGCCTTTCTTTATTAATGATTTGGAACCATCACTGTCTTTCTTTGTTCTGTAAGGACCTCTTTGGTGCCATTCGTTATGCACTTGGATCAACTGAGAGAACTACCCTGCCCCGGGTTATGATTAAGGTTTTTAAATTTCGAAAAGAAAAAACTCCTACTTCTTTGGCTCAGAGGGGTTGACGAGGGATTATCATCCTTATAACTCCAGTGTTTAGGGATTGAAACAATGCCTGTACCTCATCAGCGGGGTCTGTTCAAAAGCATACTGTGGATTGTGGTGTCGTTTTCGTCATCCTCCCTCAAGAGGCTTAGAATTTCTTAATCAAGAGTTGATCATCAGAAAAAATATGAAAATAATTTGCATATAGTGAATACGATTATATTGCTTCAAAATAGACATATGCGATGCATTAATGAAATAACAACGTTTAACATGAGTAAATGTTTGAACAAAAGAAAATTACAACTTGAAAACTCCTAATGAACACAAGCCTTCTCATCTCAGGGCTTGTTACTTCAAATGGTGAGCCTTGGAGGGATGGTAGAAAAACTCAGCCTGACCATCTTGTGTGAACTCCAGTGCTCCTTCATCAATCAGGTCCTGGATCTTATTCTTCAGAGCCCAACACTCATTTGTATCATGTCCTGGACTGGCAGAGTGGTAGGCACACCTTTTGTTGGGATCATAGATAGGAGATGCTGTGTTGGGGTTCCGGGGATGAGCCCTTAATGTGATCAGATTCAACCTCAACAGGCGTTGTAAAGCTTGAAACAACGACATGTTGAGCTGGGTGAATTGCCTCCTGGGCTTGTCTGGCTGAAGTTGGTGAGGTTGATGCTGAATTTGTGACACTGGAGCCACTTGAGGAGCTCTCCCCTTATCTCCTTGTCTCAAAGATGGTTGAATGATGACTGGCCCCTCAACCTTAGGTGTTTGCCCCAGTTGGTTACCCCGAAGCAGTTGGTTGACGAGAACCCCGAGCTCATCTTGTCTTTGAGCTAAGTCTTGGATGATAGTCCCCTGCCCCAGCATTTGGGTTTTCATTGCATCCATTTCAGCTTGCAAGTGTTTCAGCCGTTCGTCCTCAGCGCTGTTCCTGACCAAAGTCTCCATGAGAAGTGTCCTTAGCTCCTCCTGCCCCTTGGATAGATTCAGGAGGATTTCCCTGAACCGAGTCTCTTGAGCAAGAAGGTCCTGGTTATCCTGTTGGGAAGCCATTGCTGAAATAAACAGCGAGAAAGGTAAGTGAACTGCGACAAGGGTACCTGTTATGCAATGATGTGTATGATATGCATGTAATGTTTTCAAGGACCTCGCGGGGTAAACAAGAAAATTGTTAGAGTTGGAAACTGGTAACTTGATTGAAGAAACTGCATGTTGTTGAGAGTCCTTCTTCAAGAATCAAGGCTCACCATATCGAGTGGGTCATAGCCCCTGACAACCTTGGCTAGAGGAAAATAAATCCCCTTTGCCCCTTGCTAGACATTCTGATTCATCATGACCTGCATCACAAGCCCTTGAGGTCCTTGAAACGGATTAGTCCTTATGCGGGATGTATGCAATGGTATGATGTTATGCTATGCATGGGGTAATGTAAGTAACCCTGTTACGAGTCCCAATTAAGGACTGCAAACAAAACCTGCGAGAAACTTAGTACACCCTGTTATGAGTCCCAATTAAGGACTATAAACAAAACCTGCAGGGAACTCAAGTGTTAGATAACAAGCATGCAAATAGTCAAGTTGGAAGGCACACAAGTCACACAAGAGAAACCCTTAGAGTTTAGGCCAGCATGAGGTCTAGGTATTACCCTCTTTCAGTTTGTTGGTTCATACCTGTCCTATCAAAAGTAACCGGGTTCTTAGAGGATCCCAATATCATTGACTACCCTCAATCGGTCATAACTCCAGCGTCGCAATCTTTTCTTGCAGCCAGAACCATCACGAGAGTTTAGCCTAAATGGGCGTAGCATACTGCTACTCTTCTAATGGCCAAGTTGTGTCATTTAAGGTTCTAAGGTCTGTTGGTGCTTAATGACTCCTTGGAAGACCCATATTCTCCTCGTTGCAACACAAGGGATATCGGTACATACCAAGGTGCCCCACCAACGTAGCCACTGCTTCACCCGTGTCGGTCTACGCCGGACAAGTCCCTCACAGCTTATGCTACCTAAACAGGGTATCCCCAGATCCGGGTTAGGATCTATGTAACTCCCATGCAACCCACAATTTAAAGCAAGTCAATACAATTGAAAACACAGTTATGAACTATCCTAAGGTACACCTCACTTTAAGTAAATCTCCCCAGCAAAGTCGCCAGTTCTGTGATCGGTGGATCTGGAACTGACTGTTTAACGCTGGTTCGCGAAATGTCGCGGAAGCAAGAGTCGCCACCGTCTTTTATTTTCTCCAAATGGAAAGGACAAAAGCACAGAAAAATTCCTTATAGAGATTGCTCTCGGTTCGGGAGGTAGATTATAGAAAGGGAAGGTGTTAGCACCCTTTCTATCCATGGTTATCCATGGGCTCTTGGATACTTGCTCATTTGTGTTTTCAAAAATGGTTTGTTTGCTTTTCAACTGTGGGTTTTAAAAAGTTTCTTTGAAAATTTCAGTTCGACTCTTGTATCGGTCCTCAAGAGTGTTTGAAAAAATTGCTTTCGAAAGCTTTTTGAAAAGGTGTCGGTGTGAAAAGTATTTTTGAATTTTTGTTTGAAATTAGAGCAAGTATCTAGCGTTGTCTACCTACCCTAAGGAATTCATCTGTGTAAATGTCCTTTAAAGTAGTGCCATCCCACCATTGAGAAGTAGGTAGCACCACCGTTGGAGGTATTCGGGTCAATTCGAAGGTTCGGGACATGGTGATCACCGGAGCAATAGGAAGATACCTTAGAAGCTACCCTCATGCCAGGTTCCCGGATCATGAGGACTTACTAAAACATCCTCTACTCGACGATCACCTTTCGAGGGGCAAGGCAACAGTGAGGCGTACCCTAGGGGTGGTGTGTGATTTGTGTGTCATGTTCATTTGCATTTATCTTGTTCATGTCGTGGGTGATCTACGCGTTGCTTTTATTTTAACATTCATTCTTGCATGCAAATTTATTAACAGTTAAAAAGTGCGGAATTTAAAAGTTATACGCTATTACAAAGGCGCGGGTCCACATCGCCAAATTTAATCCAGGACCCGATTTGAATAAAGATAAAGAATGCGGAAAAGATAAATGTCTGATTTACACGGCTTTGGGAGAATTACATGAATATTATAAGAAAGGAAATAAACGCGCGAAACGAACTAATAATCGAAAGCGAGGGCGTTGGACCCTTTTTAATGAAATTAAATTATGATTAACAAATTAATTAAATTAAAATAAAAAAAGAAAAGATTTTTTGGGGTTTTTTGTATTTATGATTTTAAGGAGAGAATTAAATGGAATTAAAACCTAATTCTACAATTTTTAAATTATTAAGAAAAATATGTTAAAGTTGAACCTAAAGTTAACCTAATTATTTAGTACAATTTTATTTACAAAAATAAATAATAATAATTAATATGGTGAAAAAGAAAAGATAAAAGTGTTTAAAACCCTAATTCTACCAATTTTTAAGTTTATTAAGAAAAACATTAAAATTTAACCCTAAAATTAAGACTAAATTAATTTAACAAAGATTTTATTTACAAAAAAAATGACATTTAAATAAAATATATTTTATTTTGTCTTTTCTGATTTTTATTATTTTTTTATATTAAGAAAATATTAATTTTTATTGAATTAAAAAGAAAACAATTGAGTTAAAACAAATAATAAAGAAAAATAGAAGAAAGAAAAGAGAAAGAAATACAATACACTAGGGGGGTTCTGCCCCAATCAGGAGGTGTGATCCAGCAATTCTGGCCCATCATTGGAGGCTTTTTTTTACTTTTCAGGGCGCGTGTAGAACGTTTGACCAGGGTGTATGGTGTTCATCAGATCTGGGCCCTTGGATGGATATTCTGAGACATGTGGCATGCTGAGATTGTGGACGTATGGTGGACATCTGGGCTTGTGGGGTACCTGAACGCGTTGCAAAGAAAAATAACAAGAATATGTGGGGACCTGGGATTCGAACCCAGGTCCCAAGGTTTGCCAACGTTGCTTTCCACCATCTGTGCTGCTTGAACGCGTTGTGTATAAAACAAAGAATAAATAATATAATGCAAAACAAATGGTAAGTGGTTAGAAACAAAAAAACGCGCGTTGAATTCAAATTATCCAACCACATCGTGCCACCTGATCTTCTTCTTCATTGTCCCTGAAACAAAAAAGAAGTAGCGGGGGTTTTAAACCCCCCCCCCCCCCCCCAAAATGCAGCCTTTTCCAAAATAGCGATTAGCATGTGAGGCTATATAAATTAGGCGCGACTGGTGTATTAGATTCGTCCAAGCGTCCTGAGTCTAACCATGGTACTGGGATGTCTTGATTTTTCAATATATGTAAACGCCCAATTTGGAGCTTGAGGAACCCTAGCTAGCTTCAATGGTGAATTCGCGTATGATGCACAAAAACTCAATCAAAACACATGGTTAGCTTCAGAATGAATCAACTAACACAAATCAAACATTAAAAATTAAAAATAATGCATGAATCACGATACATGAATATGAAAAAAATCATGAACAGGACACGGTCGTTCTACTAATTTCCTGCGTTAGGGACAATGATTTTGATCCAGACACCTTCCTTGAAGCCTCAGGAATGCAATGGGATAGTTATTTGGCCTTGAAACACCTTAGAATCGTGGTTTCAGTTTTGAAAAATTTCACAAAAAGTGCAAAGTTGTTTATGGTTTTGAGCGCAACTTCCCGGTCTTTGTGCATTAGGTTTGCATCAGTATATGTATGGGAACTGATTAGGGTTAAAATTTTGATCCAAAACCCTTTGCATTGATGTATAAGATATTTGATTTTCATGGCATATCTTCCAAATATTTTCATGTGCTTTTGGTGCCAATTATGATCAAATCACCTTGATTCTTTCCATATTAGATAGGGCACGAAATCTTGAAGGTAATCCATGCATAAAAAGATTTGAAAAGCTTGTTTTAGTATTTTTCACATATTTTATTTTATTAAATGAATTAATAGCAATTAAAAATTCAAATAAATAAATAAAAATGATGAATAAATCCCCTTTGGGCCAAATGGTCGTGCATATGCTTTGGATGATGAATCTTGGAAGAAAATGTGGCCCATTAGCAATTTTAAGGCCTTTGAAGCAAAGTTGACTTTTCAAAATTCCCAAAAATTTCCCAACTTCCACAAGGCATATCTTGCTCAATTATTAAGATTTGATCATGTTCTTGGACATTTTGGAAAGGTATTGAAGTCCTCTAACCAATTCCTTTGGTCCCATGTCATTTTGATTTACCAATCTCAAGTTATGGCCTTTGACTTAAAGTCCCTTTTTGTTGACTTTTGAAAATGACCTATAATGTTGAAATTGATAACTTTTTGTGAGAGCATTTCTTGGACTTGAAGTGTGAAGAGGAGTTGTAGGAAATGTCTTTCTCTTCAAAATGAGCTTTGGATGGAATTTTTCTGATAAACCATGTGGAAGTTATGCCTTGGTCAAGTTACAGTTGACTTTTTCAACTGTCCAAATATGGAAACTTTTGCATCTTGAGACTTTTTGAGCCATGCCTTGAAAATCATGATCAAGAATTGATCAAATGATGTTTATGGCTTCAAAATGATATGTTGACCAAAAATTTGGACTTTTGACTGTCAAATGACCATTTTGCCCCTGCAGTTGACTGTAGGGCAATTAGGGTTTTTGACTGTGCAATTTTGTGCTGTAAGTCTTGAAACTTGGCATGAAGATGCTTGACCATGTTTATAGGCATGTGAGACTTGACTGGACCCTTGGAAACTTCAATTTCTTTGTCAGAACCAAAACCCTAGTTTTTGACTGTTAGGAGGCCCTTGAATTGTGCAACTCTTGGGGAGATTTTGAAGCATGCTCTTTGCAATTCTTGAAGAATATGGGAGGGCAAATTTTGGGGTACAACAGTATGCTTTTGAACAGACCTTGCTGATGATGTACAGGCATTTCTTTCAATTCCCAAACACTGGATTTATAAGGAAGATAATCCTTAGTCAACCCCTTCGAGCCAAAGAAGTAGGATTTTTCTGTTCTAAACAAATTGAAACCTTTGATATAAACCTGGGGCCGGGTAATATCTCAGTTAATTCAAAAAAAAAAAGGTGCACATTGAAGTCGCAAACTCTCAGTTCGTAATACAACGAACGACATCAAAAGGGAAAAGCATTCCTTTGGAATCAAAAGACAGTGATGGCTCCTTATCTCATAGGCAGACATTATCTCTCAAAAAAGAGAAAAGCCCACTAAGTCAAAACCAATAAAGGAGGCTTAAGAAAGCTGGGGCATCCCGCTGACTGTAATCCCGAAAACAGGAACAGTTAGGTAAAAGTTAGGGATAACAAATCAAAAGAAAGAGGTCATTACGAATCCTCGACAACATGAAAAAAAATGTTGCAAAAGAAAAAGGAGACAATGACTGTCTTCCAAAATTCAATTGGTGAACCATCACCCAAAAGTCGTTCCAAACTCGAATAGAGTGCGACGTGCAATTGATTGAGTTTAGGATTGAAGAACATCACGAAGAGCGGGTGGGTACAAATATACTTTGAGCCTTTATCCTTTGTTTCTTAAACCGTGAACCAAGCCCCGTTACAACCCTTCAAAAGTCCTAATTGAAGCATGAGTTAGTTCGAAAGCATACTGTTACAAAGGGTATCCTGACTCCTGTAAGGCTTTGCTCTAAATCTTGTGTTGATTTTGTCTTATGAAAAGTTTTCTGCTAAAAAATGCATTTTTTAAAAACTTCGAGACAAACGTAAACTTTGCATTGCTTGAATATCCTTGTTTGCATATGGCTATTTGTTTGACAGCAAAGAAATTCATACAGCGAATGTTCGGAGGAACGAAAACTCTCTCAGTGAACAAAATCACTTCAAGAAGGATGACACGTCCAACGAAAAATCTCCTATCAACAAGGGGCATGACATGTCACCATCCAATTAACCTGGGGCAGTCTAGTCAAGGTTTCAACAGATCTTTCAAAGTTCAGTTAACCTGGGGCAGTCCAGTCAAGATTTCAAGAAATCTCTCAATTTGTAGAGTAACCTGATTCAAGACTCTTTCATCATCACTTGGGGCATTCGAATGTCAAAAGTGTTCAACAATTCCTTCATCACCTGTTGGAAGATACAGTTTCAGATACGCTCCAGACACGGTATCCATTCTGTCACTCATTTAGATCCTAGTTACAGTTTCAGATACACTCCAGACACGGAAGTCATTCTGCTACTCATACAGATCTTAACTCCAAGATACAGTTTCAGATACGCTCCAGACATGGTAGCCATTATGTCACTCATTCAGATCCTAGTTACAGTTTCAGATACACTCCAGACACGGAAGTCATTCTGCTACTCATACAGATCTCAACTCCAAGATACAGTTTCAGATACGCTCCAAACACGGTAGCCATTATGTCACTCATTCAGATCCTAGTTACAGTTTCAGATACACTCCAGACACGGAAGTCATTATGCTACTCATACAAATCTCAACTCTAAGATGCAGTTTTACACGGACTCATCATGAAGCAACCCTACACCGGTTCCTTCTCAAATCCAAGATGCAGTTTTACACGGACTCATCATGAAGCAACCCTACACCGGTTCCTTCTCAAATCCAAGATGCAGTTTTACACGGACTCATCATGAAGCAACCCTACACCGGTTCCTTCTCAAATCCAATATGTAGTTTTACACGGACTCATCATGAAGCAACCCTACACCGGTTCCTTCTCAAATCCAAGATGCAGTTTTACACGGACTCATCATGAAGCAACCCCACACCGGTTCCTTCTCAAATCCAAGATGCAGTTTTACACGGACTCATCATGAAGCAACCCTACACTGGTTCCTTCTCAAATCCAAGATGTAGTTTTACACGGACTCATCACGAAGCAACCCTACACCGGTTCTTTCTCAAATCCAAGATGTAGTTTTACACGGACTCATCATGAAGCAACCCTACACCGGTTCCTTCTCAAATCCAAGATGCAGTTTTACACTGACTCATCATGAAGCAACCCTACACCGGTTCCTTCTCAAATCCAAGATGTAGTTTTACACGGACTCATCATGAAGCAACCCTACACAGGTTCCTTCTCAAATCCAAGATGCAGTTTTACACGGACTCATCATGAAGCAACCCTACACCGGTTCCTTCTCAAATCCAAGATGCAGTTTTACACGGACTCATCATGAAGCAACCCTACACCGGTTCCTTCTCAAATCCAAGATGTAGTTTTACACGGACTCATCATGAAGCAACCCTACACCGGTTCCTTCTTAAATCCTAGATGTAGTTTTACACTGACTCATCATGAAGCAACCCTACACCGGTTCCTTCTCAAATCCAAGATGTAGTTTTACACGGACTCATCATGAAGCAACCCTACACCGGTTCCTTCTCAAATCCAAGATGCAGTTTTACACGGACTCATCATGAAGCAACCCTACACCGGTTCCTTCTCAAATCCAAGATGCAGTTTTACACTGACTCATCATGAAGCAACCCTACACCGGTTCCTTCTCAAATCCAAGATGTAGTTTTACACGGACTCATCATGAAGCAACCCTACACAGGTTCCTTCTCAAATCCAAGATGCAGTTTTACACGGACTCATCATGAAGCAACCCTACACAGGATCCCAGATCAACACCTGCAGCAATCAAAAGATTCTTACAATCCCCAGCGAAGCTAAAACTTCCAACTATCAATCCCCAAGCAGAATGGAGACTCTCATTCTCAGCACCTCACAGGATATTCGAATATTCTCCAGTGAAGATCTCCTCAAGACAGGAATCCCCAGTAGATTGGAATACAACCCAGGCTCCTGATTCCCCACCAGCGGTCCCAGGATTTCTCATTTTCAACGATCAAGAGATTCTTGCAATCCCCTGCAGCAGTCAAGGAATTACTTTCCCCGGCGGCAGTCAAGATTCTTTTATCTCTAGCCATTCAGGATTCATCTATCCTCAGCAAGACAGCTCATCAGCTTACATGCGTATTCAACACATTCATATCATAAACATTGATGGCATCATGCATC
Source organism: Vicia faba (assembly GCA_948472305.1). Taxonomy (NCBI): domain Eukaryota; kingdom Viridiplantae; phylum Streptophyta; class Magnoliopsida; order Fabales; family Fabaceae; genus Vicia; species Vicia faba. The sequence goes on along the minus strand of OX451736.1, from coordinate 580,621,048 downwards.
ATGACATTGCATACAACTAACTCTTTACCTTTTCAGGAAAGATCAGTCGACAGACAAAGATCATCCTCTTCTGAGAGTCTTTCTAGAAATAGTTCAGATGTGACCCGGACATGGAGACATTCTGATACTTATTCCAGATTCTTTCTAGAAATAGTTCAGATGTGACCCAGACATGGCGACATTCTGATACTTATTCCAGATTCATTCAGATGCAGTTTTACACGGACTCATCGTTAGGAAACCCTACACCGGTTCCTCCTCCATTTCAAGACTTCTGAAAACAGTTCACGGGTTCTCCAGTAACGGATGTTAACCTATCGCTTGTTCAGATTCCTCAACCGCTGAAAACAGTTTACGGATTCTTCCCAACAACGGATGTTAATCTATCGCTTGTTTAGACTCAACTTTTGAAAACAGTTTACGGACGCTTCCCAACAACGGATGTTGCTCTATTGCTTATTCAACTTCAAGACTTCTGAAAACAGTTCACAGGTTCTCCAGTAACGGATGTTAACCTATCGCTTGTTCAGATTCCTCAACCGCTGAAAACGGTTTACGGATTCTTCCCAACAACGGATGTTAATCTATTGCTTGTTCAGACTCAACTTTTGAAAACAGTTTACGGACGCTTCCCAACAACGGATGCTGCTCTATTTCTTATTCAACTTCAAGACTTCTGAAAATAGTTCACGGGTTCTCCAGTAACGGATGTTAACCTATCGCTTGTTTAGATTCTTCAACCTCTAAAAACAGTTTACGGATTCTTCCCAACAACGGATGTTAATCTATTGCTTGTTCAGACTCAACTTTTGAAAACAGTTCACAGACGCTTCCCAACAACGGATGCTGCTCTATTGCTTATTCAACTCCCAGACTTTTGAAAACAGTTTACGGATGCTTCCAGATACGGATATCAATCCATTTCTTATTCAAGACCCCCAGTTCAGAGATGTTCCAAAACATGGACACTTTTCTGATACTCACCCATTCACCAATGACATACAGTTCAACAAACATTTCCAAATGGCATCTTTAAGCCCATCCTCATACCAGCAATTTCCAGATGGCATCTCTAAGCCCATCCCCCGACAAGATTCTGTCACATCCCTAGATGGCATCTCTAAGCCCATCACCAAATGACATCTTTAAGCCCATTCCCTCTACCATCACATCACCGAGTGCAAATTTTTGGGCACTCTAGTGTCCAATCTCCTTTTACCCTTGAGTCGCGAAAGGCAAACTTGCCAATCTAACTCTTCAGGTTCAAGAAGATTGAACAGGGGCAACTGTTGTACCCCAAAATTTGCCCTCCTATTTTTCCACAAGAAATCACAGCTTCGGGCTTTTCCTGATTTTTCAAGATTGGCTCAAGAATCAGTCAAACAGAATTTTTCTTGTCAGTCTAGCCAAATTAGGGTTTTCGTGGACTCTGGAATAGTTCAAGCAAATTGTTAGGGTTTGGTTGAGTTTGGCTCAAAGTTTGATCAGACAGGCGTTTCTTTGGTGTTAAGTCAAGAATTAGGGTTTTGCGCGCGCAGTTTCAGAAGAGTTTGAATCCACGGTGTTTTAATTGGTTGTTACATTGTTTTGACATTTGTTCAAAATCTTTGTCTAAACATCTGGGATAAAGGCTAAGGCATTTGATTTGAGATGGGATAAAAGCTGAGGCATTTGGGTTGAGAACTTGCAGGGTTTAATTTAATTAGTAAAGAGATAGGCATACGGATGTTTGTTTGATTTGACTGTGCAATGCTTATGGCTATTTGAAACGCCGGGTTTATTATTGATTGATGCTAAGACAACAGTGTTTATTAATTGTTTATTTATTCTAAGTTAGAATAATTGGGATTTATTTCCATTTATTATAATTTAAGAACTATAAATAATTAAATAAACATTTGAAGAAGAATTAAAAAGGATTAAACTTTTATTTACTTTTAATTATTGAGTACAAATGTTATTTGAATACATCTACAGTATTTACAAATAATGTTATTACAAATAATTAAAGGCAAAATAAAGCTATATCCTAAGTTATCCTAAATCTTCATCCTCTATCTGATGCTCCTTTGCTCAATTGATTTTATCTGCAAAAACAAGAAAAGAAAAGAAAAAGTCAAATGCAGATGAATTAAGAAAAAAAGCAGACATTTAATTTTAAGGCTCATCATTAAAAGTAACTGACCGGAATCAGTTTGTTTTCCCTCTCTGCAAATCACAAGATTACTCTTGGTTCACAAAGAGGGATAGAAATATGCTTGCAAATAAAATATGAAATGCACAAAGTTACAATATTGCACAAATTCAAATTGTCAAACAGGCTGCATAGTTTCAATTTGCAAAATGCCAAACAAACAACATGTACAAAATGCCAACAAAGCAATAATGCACAAAGTCCAAACTGAACTGATTACAAACTGAGGAAACTATCCAAACTGTCAAAGATATAAAGATATCAAAAAGTACACAAATGCAGAAAATCTGAAGAAAAGAGATATGCAGAGCTAAACCATAATGCAAGCAAACATTTCAAGTTACATCACTTTCCAAGGCCAGTACTTTTTCAGAATAGTACATCTAAAGCAATAAAAATGCTTTTCAAAATCTGTGGAGAGAGAGAAGAAAGAGAAAAAGAAGTACAGGCTTACAGCAGGCTTGAGGCTTAGAGAAAAAAGATATAACAAGCTATCAGAACATAGAAATCCAAGGCAGGATATCACAAAAAATATAGAATACCACAAACTGATATAGAACACAAGCAGGAGCCTGCCTCCAAAATTGTTTCAAACCTCTAACCTGCTCCAAACACTGTGATTTAAAACCACCAAACTCAGAGCACCAAGCCAAAAAAACCCTTGAAACCTTTCAAACCTGTTACATAATAGAAGCAAGAAATTCCAAGCCTGAAGCCTGTCAAACTGTTAGTTTAAGCAAACAGCCTCAAGCCTCAAACAACCTGTTTCAAGCATCAAGCCATACAAGCCTGAAGCCTGTCAAACTGTTAGGTTAAGTAAACAGTCCCAAGCCTCAAAACAACCTGTTTCAACCACAAACATCAAAACCAACAAAATCATGAAAACCTGTCAAAAAGCTTCAAGCCTTAACCTGCCTAAAAACCCAGTTTCAAACTAACAAACAGTACCAAGCCTATAAATACCCAAACCAACATAAGCCTTTATCCAAACAAAATTCCAACCAAGTCAAGACACAAGCCAAAGCATTCAGACCAACTAGACCCTCAAAATGATTCATCACATGGTTAGTACCTAAGGCAACTCAGCAACCAACATTATCATTACACAAATCGAAACAATAACTGAACCAACAAAGCCCTCAGAGCTAGGCTCATCATAGGGTCATAAACATCATCAAGGCAATACTCAAAATCAGCATAGCAAGCATATCAGAGGCAGCATACCAAGCATATCAGAGGCAGCATACCAAGCATATCAGAGGCAAGCATATCGAGCATATCAGGCATCTCAGAGTCAAGCAAATCCTAAAGCTCTCAGAACTGAGTTCATCATTGAGCGAGCCAAAACTCAGATATCAGAACAACAAGTATTCAGAGGCAAGTGTCCAAAGAAGCAGAAGAGGAAAAGAAGCGATTAAGGCTAGGGTTTTCAGAGTGTTCATCACGAAACCATAAAAAGCAAAGATAAAGGTACCAGATTTCCAGAGCAAGCTCATCAGCTTCACACTCCTTCGCCTTGGCCACCGGAAGCGCCGCCGTCCTCCTCCGTCTCCTCTCCAAAGGTATAATCTCCTTTTCCTTTTTCTTCTCACGCCTCACACCAACATAAATAATACACAAAGATCAGAACACAAAATAAAGCATGTAAAACTTCAAAACCTTAAAACGCATGAAGGAGAAACAGGACCATACCTTTTCTTGTCACCATTTGGTATATCCATAGAGAGAGAGGAAGTTGAGGTGGCGCATGATAACCAGGCATGGGAGTTCGTTCATGACTTGGCTCAAAGGATGAAGACGAAGGAAGCAAAGTGAGGAACGACGCCGCTCTGTAACCCTAATCCAAAATGAAATGAAACTTTGAAAACCCTAAAACAAAAGTTTGCAAAACGTTGTTCGGGGCCTTGCCCTTTCTAAACCCCTAAGCCCAATGCAAACTAGGCGTGCACCCCCCCCCCATTTCTTCCTTCTGTTTATTTGTTTTGATTGGGCCATGAATACCCTACAGCCCATTTACTCTTTAACTTTTTTTTTTCTATTTTATTTTCTATTTCAACTAAATACTTTCATTTATTTTCTTTTTATATAACACCATTTAGTTTGTAAATAAATAATACATTAACTCTTTTTTTAAAAATAAATAATACATTAACTCTTTTTTTATAAATAAATAATACATTAATTTTTTCATAATAATTTATTTTAACAATACTTTTCTTATACCAAAAAATGTGTAAATATTGGATTAATTAGGTTAATAGATTTTTGGTCTTAAAACTTTTTAATAAATCTTTTTGTGTGTATAAAACCTTAACAAATATGCAAACAATAGATTTTCTCTTATTAAGTTAATCTTTTTCTTTCATTAAAACTTTGTTTGTACATATTTAACAAAATACAAAAAAAGGATAATAATACTTAATAAATAAATACTTAAATTTGCATTAAGTTAACATTTTTATCACTTGTAAATATTCACATACACTTTTACAATACACATTTTGTTTCTCTTTGATTCCTATGTATTGCTACATTTTACATTGCGATTGCGATTCAATTTGGTTGTAAATATACTTGGACACTACTCTCCTAATAAGTCTCATTCCAATTTGTAAATATTTGTACCCCCACTCCCGGACACTTATTTGTAATAGCTAGGACTTTAAATTCCCGCAATTTATCGCTTTCGATTATACCAGGTTTAGACCTAGGGTTTGTATGTAAATAAAATCAACCGCTAGATGACCTAAACACAAAGATAAATGCATGACAATCAATACACAATTCACACTTGCACCCCTAGGGTAATCCCATTCGTTGCCTTCCAAAATGGGTCATGCTTGCATGTTGAGCTTCTTTGGCAAAACAATTCAAATGATCATAGTCCCTCGATGACGCTTTCGAAAGTTGCTTAAACAAAATGATCATAGTCCCTTCAAGCAAAATTGCCAAAGACACTTGGCACCATTGCATTCATGGTCCATACGATGGCCCGCGCCTGTCCCGTTAACATCCTAATGCAAGATTGTCCACCAAACACAATGGTGAAACAATACTGTTAAAAGGGTTAAAACATAAGAAAAATCTTTGAGTAAATTTAGGGGTAGACAACTCTTAGTTACTTGATCAAACTTGCAAAACACACTTGCCTACTTTTCAAAACACACTTCACAAACACAACTTTCAAAACAATTTCCAAAAACATTGAAACATATTTTCGAAAAGACACACACCTTTGTAAAATATTCGAGTAAAGAATTGTTACAACGGTTGCCTAGACAAGGCATCTTTTTCAAAACATTTTCAAACACACACACACACACCACCATTTCAAGCAATTGAAAATCAAGGCAAGTGATCTAAACCAAGTAACTAAGAGCCAATGGATAACCATGGATGAAAAGGGTGCTAATACCTTCCCTTTTCATAATCTACCCCCCGAACCCACGAAACATCTCAAAAGGTTTTTCCTGTGCTTTTTAACCTTTCCTTTAGGATAAAATAAAAAGTCGGTGGCGACTCTTGCTAAACCGAACAAGTGCGAATACAAATGCAAAACCTCAAGTCAGTTCTCCCACCGTATCACAGCTATATCTAGTTTCTGCATCATTCATAACCCTGCTAAGGTAGTAAATGGGTCTTTCGACTCCATTTTCATCTTCTTGGGCTAACATGCTTCCCAAAGTTTTGTCGGATGCAGCTATGTACAATCTCATACTCCTATTGCTACAAGGAGGCACCAAAATAGGTGGCTTAGTGAGGTACCCTTTGATCTTGTTGAAAGCGTCTTGTTGCTCTTGCCCCCACTCGAATCTTTCCTTATTCAAACGAAGTAAGGGTGAGAAGGCTTGCGCTTTTCCACTTAGGTTAGATATAAATCTCCTCAAGAAGTTTATCTTGCCCAGAAGAGATTGCAGTTCCTTCTTGTTCATTGGCGCTTTCGCTTCCAAGATTGCCTTCGTTTTGTTCTGGTTGATTTCGGTTCCTTTCTTATGGACGACGAAGCCCAAAAAATCTCCAGCTTTCACACAGAACGCACACTTCAAAGGGTTCATTTTCAGACCATGCTTTCTCATTCTTTAAAATGATTGTCGAAGGTGGTCTATATGGTTCTTCCTCGTAGTTCGTATGAATTTGCACTTCAGCAGTCTTTCGACTTCCGTTTTGATCTTCGACAGTATTTCTGGAGCGAAGCGTCTTGGAGTCTGTTTGACAGGATTTTTTCCAGGTTTGATTGGCAACTGAAGTTCTACCAATCCTCTGTCGAGTCCAGGCATTTCGTCGTAATTTCATGCAAAGCAGTCCTTGAACTCCTTCAGTAATTGGATCACTTTAACCCTGAGCTCTGGGTCTATTCTGGCGCTGATGTGAGTGGGTCTTTTATCTAACCCTTTGCCTAAATCGATTTCTTCTAAAGGATCCTGTGCTAACATTCTGATGTTGTTCGCCAGGGGGTCCTTTTCGAAACCCAAAGGCTCATCGTCGTAGATGGCGTCGAGCCTTTGTTCCTGCATTCCCTCTGTCATGATATCGGGAGGTTCTGGGTCGAAATCTTTTCCAGGACAAACATCTGGTGGCTCCTGGCCATTGGCCTTGGTGGCCATATATTTTACTTCGGCTTCAAGAGCCGCTATAATTCTTGTTTCGGCTACGTAAGCCGAAATTCGTTGTAACACTTGAGACTCAGTCATTATCACTGAATTTGCTTCCCCAACCAGTTGGCTGGATATCAGTTAGCCCACTGAAATCTATGTGGGACAAGTCTTCTTTATCCCATTGAAACCCATGACCAGGATGCATGTACAAGGAACAAAAAGCATTTGGCGCTGGCGCCATGTCGAAGTCAGGTGTTGGACATGGCCCAATGTGAGCCAAATTTTTGTCGAAGTCAGCTCTCCCTAGGTGATTAACTTCGCCTAAGTAGTAGCTCTGATCTGCTTCTACATTCTCAACAATCCCATCAGGACGCCATAATATCAACCTTTGGTGCATCGATGATGGTACTTCTCCGACACCATGTATCCATTCTCAGCCTAATAATAGGTTGTAATTTAGTTTCGCCGATATGACCATGAACATGGTTGGTCGAAGGATGGATCCCACTTTGAGGTCTAGTTGAATCACACCCATGGTGGTCCCTATTCCACCTTCATAGTTCGATAGGACCATTTTATGAGTCTTAATTTCTTCATCATTCTTGCCTACTTTTCTTAGCATGAAGTGGGGGATTATGTTGATAGTTGCCCCACAGTCCACCAAGATCTTGTTTACAGTGGCCTCTTCGAGCTTTGCCCTTATGAATAAAGGCTTAAGGTGACTCTTCATCGCCTCAGTTGGTGGTTCGAAGAAACCATTTTGCTCTTCAGTGCAGCCATTACCCATGACAAAGTAGCATACTGGCCTATGCTTGGCCATCTCTTGTTCGACTTCCCAATCGTTTGATTCGACTTCCACTTGGCGGTTGAATTCTCTTGGCAAGACCGAAACTATATTTACCATGATGTCTAATGTGTCGTCGGACTCAGAGCCATCTCTGTCACCAACTTCATTTTGGTCAGGCCATACCAATCTATTGGTTACTGGTTCCCTCTCCAAAGGCTTTCTTTGCTTTCGCTGGGGGACATTTGAACTCGACTCTGGCTTTGGCTCTTTGACAGCCTCTCTCTCAGCCTTGCGCCGCCTTTGGTATCTTCTCCACTGGGATCGAGACATTGGGTTCTTTCCCTTGTAATTACTTGATACTTGAGCAACTTTGGTGTCACCTGCTGTTGGCTGAAGATTTTGATGACACAGTTCGAAACGAAGCAAGTTGGATGTTTCGTTGGAATAAAACAAGATGTTATGGTTCGGAATGGTAGAAGCAGTTCTTCGAATGAACATGTCAAAGCTTGGAGCTTCGAGTGACAGTTATGAAGATATATTTAAAAGAAGTCTCGAAATGGTGACAAGATTGTGTCTAAGAAATGAGTTCGAAGCGAAGAGTGCCAAAACATTTGAAATTCAAACGCAAGCGGGATGTTCAAAATTTAAAAATATATGCGCTGGAGCGTTTGAAGACGCGTGGAAGCTAGAGAGGAGCAGTGCTCTGCATGTTCTGAACGTGGCAGAATCTTATAGGCAAGACCGTTATGGTCGAAGTAGTATAAATAGAAGTCTTAGCATTAGGATTTCGTGTGTCATATCTATTGTACAAAATTCAGTAAACATTCAAAATACCACATGGCTAGGGAAACAAATGCTCGAACAATGTACGTATGATAACACCAAATATTTATGATTCAGTAAAACTCTTTATCATTTCCAGTTTATCTTCTATTTTCATGTCAATGTCATTCAAATACCTTTTCATTCAAAGTCATTTACTGATTTCTTGCATTTAAACACTTTCTTTCTATTTCGAATCCTTTACATTTCAGAAATTCTTTTACATTTCATGCTTTTATCTTCATGCTTTTGACATTCGAATACCTTTACCTTCAAAGTCATTTACTGATTTCTTGCATTTAAATGTTTTCCTTCTATTTCGAATCCTTTACATTTCAGAAACTCTTTTACATTTCATGCTTTTATACTTCAAAGTTATTTACTTGTTTCTTGCATTTTTTATATATTTCTTTACAATCGAATCTTTATTCATGCAATTTAGTTTCGCACGTCTTTGCTTGATCATGTCATTATATCCTTTTAATATGGTAATCGAAGTAAGTTGAACGTTTATAAAACATTCCAAATACAAATCCTAACTATGAATATCAGTTCTACAATTAGAGTTATCCAAGCGACCAATACCCCATAGGATCAATCTAGTCGATCCTGCAAGTTACCAGAGAGATTAAATAACAGTCATTAAGATTATTTGATAGTTTGGAGGACTAGCGGTTGTTTACCAGAAATCACTGTAAACAAATTGGCACGCCCAGTGGGACCGTCATTGGTCGTTACGAAATTTAGAACAAAGTAAAGATTGTTGGGACATAACCATTGTAAAAGTACTTTCTGAGTGATAAGTTTGTTGTTATATGAACCTTAGAAGTGGTAGAATAACCAACAGCAATCAACCCTTACCCAGAAGAAAACGTTTGAACAAGATGTCTAATCCAGACAATCAACAAGGGGAACAAAATATCCCACATGCAACAGGCACTAATATGTCCGTTTAGACGGGAACATCTAATGTGATCCCTTCGAACGCTCAAACTGTTGCATCTTCTACCAGTAGTGTAGCCACGAATGGAACAAGTGGCATGTCGAATAACAGTTCGATCCTAGGCAATACAAGAACCATTGGTTATCCTGGGGGATTCGTCCCACCAGCAGGGACACAAACCCATTTCGCCACCCCACTAACTAGACCACCCATTTTTGATGGTAACAGACACAAATTCCTCTTATTGGATGCCAACATCTTTTATGGCGGGTCTGCACACTTCGACATCGAATACGTCACCATAATTAGGGTCTGGGTCTGGGGCAAATCAATTTATGACAAATAACCAAGGGTCAGTAGGTTATAGTGCAATGCCTATCTTAACCACAGAAAATCAGTTGGCCTTTAGGCAATTAATGGATGATAGTAACCATAATATGATAGGAGTGTTAGCGCAAACTATGCAAGAGATCTTTGCCCCAATAGTACAAAATGTAACTGTGACAAACAGAGAAAACGCGGATAACATGAGTCGAATAGCAGATTTTTTCGCTCCCCCAGAAAGGCGTAGACAGAATCAGGTGGGAGTTCGCGCAAACGTACCTATCATAGAACAAGTTGTTGATGACCCACCTTATAGACCAGCCAGAGAGGGGGTTAATTTGGGGGCAAGGGCACAAAGGTTAGAAGCCCCAATGATTCAGAGCCCACAAAGGGAAATTATAGAAACAGGGGCAAGGATCGAAAGGTTAGAAGTCCCAGAGTTTTGAGAAGAACAACCTAGAGGAGTTGTCATGGTGGGTCGAAATCAAGATGCTGATGCAGTCGTTCACAGAATTCGAAACGATAACATCTTGGCAGAAAATAATTTAACCACCATGATAGGGAGAATCATGGCCCAAAATGGCCTCAATATAGGAATTAGAAGGCCAAATTATGCCTCTCCTATATCAGATTACATAATGCATACTGATTTACCAAGGGGATATAAAGTCCCTAAGTTTACAAAGTTTGCTGGAGATACCAATGAATCAACAGTCGAACACATAGCCAGGTATCTAACCGAAGCAGGAGATATAGCAAATAATGAAGACCTTAGGATCAAATATTTCCCAAGTTCCCTAACTAAGAACACTTTCACATGGTTCACCACTTTGCCTCCTGGGTCCATAGATACTTGGGCTCTGTTGGAGAGATTATTCCATGAACAGTTCCACATGGGACAATCTAAAATAAGTCTGAAGGAACTAGACAGTGTCAAGAGGAAGTTTACTGAACCCATAGATGATTATCTGAATAGGTTTAGGCTCTTGAAATCTAGATGCTTTACAGTAGTTCCTGAACATGAGTTAGTCGAAATGGTTGCTGGCAGCCTGGATTACTCTATTCGAAAGAAATTAGATACACAATACTTAAGGGACATGGCTCAATTAGCCGATAGGGTTCGACAAGTCGAAAGGCTAAAGGCCGAAAAGGCCCGAGTTTTTAAAAATAACAAGAAAGAAAGGGTCTCCTATGTTGGGGATGAGGAAGCAGAAGATTACCCTGAATTCGAAGAGGTCGAAATTGATCTCGTTGAATTAAAACAGGCCCCACCTTACTCTTGCAAATTATTAGTTCCCACAAAAGGGAAAGAAATTGTTGAAAATGAGAAAAGTGACAAATTCCCAAAGAAGGTTTATACTTTCGATGTAACTAAGTGTGACGAGATTTTTGATTTGCTTGTCAAAGATGGCCAACTCATTGTGCCATCAAATGTCAAAATACCTCCTTTAGATCAAAGGAAGAAAAGGGGATTTTATAAGTATCATAGTTTCCTAGGCCACAAAACCTCAGTGTTTTCTTTTCAGGGATCTAATTCAAAATGCAATTAAGGATGGCAGACTGAAATTCGCTGACAAACCAAAAATGAAAGTAGATGAAGATCCTTTGGATGTTGCAGACACCAATTACTCCGAGCCTGTATGCATTGGAGAAATCAATATGGTGGAAGCAGATCAAGATGACACTCCATTAGGAGAGAAAGGCACTGAGAATGAAAACTGGGTGTTAGTCGAAGTCAACAAAGGGGTCACTGAGGACGTCCACAAGCAACCAGAGGCTTCAATCGAAGCAGTACCTTTGGCTGTTTCGAAAAAGATCCAGGCTACTGAAGGCCAGGAAAACCAAAAGCAAGAGTTGACACAGGTTACTGAAGGCCTGAGGCTAAAATTGGAGAAAGTCCAGATCACGAAGCCACCCTCCCCTCGGAAAGAAATATGGGATACTTTAGGAGAACCCAGTGGAAAGTTTGACTACTTGGTGAAGTATTCTGCCCCAGAGAGTTCAAAAATCCAAATTGAAGATATAAAACCTACAGAATGGGGAGATGATGACATAAAGGGGGAGGATATAGATGTAAACATGGTGGATATGGAGAGACCTCGTTCTGAAATGGAGGAGATGGAGAGATACTTAGAAAAGGAAAAATACAAAATGGAGGATAATGATGTTGGGGATGCCAGTCTTAAAGATTACCTCATGCTGTGCCACAAAGGAGATGCGGAAATGATACTATGCCCTCGGTGAAGCATCATCTGCAACCAGAGAATTGCGGCAAACTTCGAGAGGATACAAAGGGCACGAACTGGCATCAACTGGCGAAAGTTTGTTGGAATTCTTGGTTCACCGTTATAAAGGAGCAACCAAATGCCTAGTATGCCCAAGGTGTTCTGCTGTGTACGATCAAAGTATGGCCAGAGCCTTCGAAACAATCCCTTTCGCCCCATGCTGGAACCACCAAGAGATTGGTCAGATGGGCCAACGTCTCGACAGCAAGTACACTCAATGAAGGCCTGATAGTCCTCATCCCAAAGGCGCTCGAAGGGTGACGTTCAGAATTCCTGCTGAAATACCAACAGACAAATGGCTGCAAGTCAGAACTGACAAGGGCAAAGACAAATGGAGAAACAACGAACAAAACGCACGCCACGCTATGACATATAGAAGGCAGTTCAACATGGCGAAGAGGGAAGAAGTGAGGTTAGAAAACTACAAAGGAAGAAACCCCATGTCAAGATCTCAATGGCGAAGGCAACAGAGAATTCGAAAGGCTGAAAGGGAAGCTATGGCAAGTAAAGGAGCAACTTCGATAAAAAACCAAGGAGAATCAAGCACCAACAAACCCACACCAAATAATCAACCTGAGGACAAACCCCCAGTTAGTAGGAGACTCTTCTCTGAAACACAACCAAATGAATCAAAGGAATACACACCAGGTCCAGAAGAAGACGAGGATATGCTAACGGACAACTTCGAATCAGAGGGGGAGTCTTCACTCAATATCAATTGCAACATGGTATCTATACTACCTTGTGAGTTTGGACATGAAACTGAAATCGAAGAGTATGAGGAGGATGATACAATAGATCTGATGAAGCATGGACCTGTGTGTTACTACGTGATAGATAACAGAGCTGTCGAGAAGCAGAATGCTTTCTTCGAGCGCCCAGAACCAGCTATGAAAAATCATCTGAAGCCATTATTCATTCGGGCAAAGGTTGGTTCCCATGGCGTAAATAAGGTTTTAGTGGATGGGGGCGCTGCAGTTAACTTAATACCCCATTTCATGCTGAAAAAGTTAGAAATACGCGAGGGTGACATCAAACCACACAACATGGTTCTGTCCAATTATGAAGGGAAAGTAGGCCAAACATTGGGGGTAGTTCAACTGGACTTAACGATAGGATCAAGCTGTAGGCCCACCATGTTCATGGTGATCGAAGCTAAGGCCAACTACAACTTGTTGTTGGGAAGAGAGTGGATCCATGGCGTAGGAGCAGTTCCTTTGTCAATGCATCAGAGGTTGGTTTTATAGAGAGAAGATGGGATCATGGAGAACATTGAAGCGGACCAGAGTTACTTCAGGACAGCAGTAAACTTAGTTGACAAGAGGAATTATGACAAACATTTGGCCAAGATTGCTCCTTGTGTCCCTAATGATGAAATCAACGAAACCAGGAACACACACTATTATATGACCCTTCGCCATGATGGCATATATTGGGATAGAAGAATAGTCAGTGAAGATGAAGGAGTCGAAGGTACTATGCAAAGACGGCCAGCAGGCTGGGAATTCGACAACCTTGCTCATGATTGAGTCCTCCTTCTTCGGAAGGATTTCGGCCTATATGGCTGAGAACAAATCGGAAGCGGCCTTAGAGGCTGAAATAAATAAACTGGCTGTAAAAGTGAACGAAGTAAATGGGGATGGCTCGAAAGGCTCACCCTTTGAAGAACATGAAATAGATCAAAGGCTGGACGCCATCTATGATAAAGAACCCTTAGGCTTCGAGAGGGACCCCATAGACTCAGGTGCCAAAATGTTGGCGCAGGATCCACTCGAAGAAGTGAATTTAGGGGATGAGAACACGAAAAGAATAACCTACATAAGCGCAAAACTTAATCCAGGCCTCAAGCAGGAGGTGATCGAAGTTATCAAGAGAAACAAAGATTGCTTCGCGTGGGACTATGATGAAATGCCTGGGTTAAAGAGGGAGTTAGTGGAACACAGACTTCCAATCAAGGATGACAAGAAGCCCATCAAGCAAACTCCTAGAAGATTCACACCAGCGGTTCTCACAAAGATTAAAGCTGAGATCGAAAGGTTGCTGTGCTGCAGATTCATCAGAACCACAAGGTATGTCGAATGGTTAGCAAATATAGTGCCTGTTATTAAGAAAAATGGCTCTCTGAGAATTTGCATAGATTTTAGGGATTTAAATACTGCAACCCCTAAAGATGAGTACTCCATGTCTGTGGCAGAAATGTTAGTAGACTCTGCTGCAGGATTCGAATATTTAAGTATGTTAGATGGATACTCTGGGTACAATCAGATTTTTATTGCTGAAGAAGATGTTTCCAAGACAACATTTCGTTGCCCAGGAGCCTTAGGCACCTACGAATGGGTAGTGATGCCTTTTGGTTTAAAGAATGCTGGGGCAACTTATCAAAGGGCAATGAATTCGATTTTCCATGATTTCATTGAAACCTTTATGCAGGTGTATATTGATGATATAGTCATCAAATCTATATCTGCAGAAACCCATTTGCATCATTTGAGCCAATCATTCGAACGAATGAGAAAACATGGTTTAAAAATGAACCCCCTTAAATGTGCATTTTTTGTGCAGGCTGGAGATTTCCTTGGCTTTGTGGTTCATAAAAAAGGAATCGAGATCAACCAAAATAAGACCAAAGCCATAATGTAAACGAAAGCACCTACGTCAAAAAGGGAGTTGCAATCTTTGCTAGGGAAGATTAACTTTCTTAGAAGGTTCATTTCAAATCTAAGTGGAAGAACCCAAGCTTTCTCTCTGTTGCTTCGTTTGAAGCAAGGCCAAGCCTTCGAGTGGAACGAAGCCCATCAGAAGGCATTTGACAAGATAAAAAGATATCTCTCTCAGCCTCCCATCTTGTCTCCACCTTCATGGGGAAAGCCCATGAGATTGTACATATCTGCCTCTGAAGTTAGTATAGGTGGTATGTTAGCACAAGAAGATAGCAATGGCATCGAAAGAGCCATATACTATTTAAGTAGGGTATTGAATGATGCAGAGACTAGATATAGCAATATAGAAAAGCTATGTCTCTGTTTGTATTTTTCTTGTATGAAACTTAAGTATTATATAAAGCTTGTTGATGTTTATGTTTCATCTCATTTCGATGTTATTAAACACATGCTTTCGAAACCAATAATGCATAGCAGAGTTGGTAAATGGGCTTTAGCCTTAACAGAATATTCTTTGACTTTCATGCCTTTAAAAGCTGTGAAAGGCCAAGTAATTTCTGATTTCATTGTGGACCATTCACTGGTTGAAAAGACTGTCATGGGTTACGTTGAAATGCAACCTTGGAAATTATACTTTGATGGTTCAACCCACAGGGATGGTAGTGGTGTTGGAGTTCTTATAATTTCTCCTGAAGGAATTCCAACAAAATTCAAGTATAAGTTAGATGGTCCTCGTTGCTCGAACAACGAAGCTGAGTACGAAGCGCTTATTGTTGGACTTGAAGCTTTGTTGGAATTGGGGGCAACCAGAGTCGAAATTAAAGGAGACTCAGAGTTAGTGGTCAAGCAAATAACAAAGGAATACAAATGCATAAAGGAAAATCTGATGACATACTTCGTCATAGTTAACAGGCTACTTAGAAAATTCGAATACATGGATATTCAACATATATCAAGAATAGAAAACCAAGAAGCAAATGACTTAGCACAGTTGGCTTCAAGTTATAAAGTTTCTGCCAAAAACTTTGAGGATTTGGTCAAATTAAGAGGTAGAGTTATGGCTACTAGATTCATACATCAGATCTAGAGAGTATAAAATTAGGTTATGCTGAGAAACAGGGATTCGAAGTACTAGCCATAGACACCTTATCAGATGCAGATTGGCGAAGTCCACTTGTGAGTTATTTAACAAATCCAACATTGAATATTGATAGGAAGATAAAATATAGAGCATTATCATATGTCCTCATGGGAAATGAATTGTTCAAAAAGACCCAAGAAGGCGTATTACTGAAATGCCTAGGAGAATGTGAGGCATACTTAGCATTGTCAGAAGTCCACAATGGGGCATGTGGGGCACATCAAGCAGGTCATAAAATGAAATGGTTGTTATTTCGATATGGCATGTATTGGCCCAGCATGCTCAAAGATTGTATAGACTTTGCTAAAGGGTGTGAAGAATGCCAGAAACATGCAGGGATTCAACATGCTCCTGCAAGTGAGTTGCATTCGATCATTAAACCATGGCCCTTCAGAGGATGGGTGTGATACGGTGGGAGAACTGACTTGAGGTTTTGCGTTTGTATTCGCACTTGTTCGGTTTAGCAAGAGTCGCCACCGACTTTTTATTTTATCCTAAAGGAAAGGTTAAAAAAGCACAGGAAAAACCTTTTGAGATGTTTCGTGGGTTCGGGGGGTAGATTATGAAAAGTGAAGGTATTAGCACCCTTTTCATCCATGGTTATCCATGGGCTCTTAGTTACTTGGTTTAGATCACTTGCCTTGATTTTTGATTGCTTGAAATGGTGTGTGTATTTGTGTTTTCAAAATGTTTTGAAATAGACGCCTTTGTTTCGGCAACCGTTGTAATGACTCGTGTTTGAGTATATACGAAGGTGTGTATCTTTTCGAAAAGATGTTTCAAATGTTTTTTTGAAAGTTTGTTTTTAAAGTGTTTGTGAAGTGGGTTTTGAAAAGTAGGCAAGTGTTTTTGCAAGTTGGATCAAGTAATTAAGAGTTTGTCTACCCCTATTGTACTCAAAGGTTTTTCTCATGTCTTAACCCTTTTTTAACAATTTTGTTCCACCATTGTATTTGGTGGACAATCTTGTGTTTAGGATGTTAACGGGACAGGCGCGGGTCATCGTATGGACCATGAATGCAATGGTGCCAAGTGTCTTTGGCAATTTGCTTGAAGGGACTATGATCGTTTTGATAGGCAACTTTCGAAAGCGTCATCGAGGGACTATGATCATTTTGATTCGTCTTGCCAAAGAAACTTAACGTGCAAGCATGGCCCATTTTGGAAGGCAATAAGCGGGATTACCCTTAGGGTGCAAGTGTGAATTGTGTATTGATTTCATGCATTTAATTTTTGATTAGGGGTTGTCTACTTGTTGTTTTCATTTTTTCATACACCCTAGTTACTATCATTTGTGAGAAAGTAATAAAAATGCAGAAAATAGATCCTACGCTATTACAACCCTATTGAAGAGCAAGAAATGTAAAGACAAAACAAAAATAAAAGGAATACAAATGATCCTTTCGATCTGGGCAGAGACATCCTTCGATTCTTCCCTTTTTGACTTCCTTCGATTTGGGCCCGGAGTCAGTAAGGCCGTGTCTTTCGATTTCACCCTTCTCCTGCTTCTTTCGATTTAGACTTGGCAGTCAGTGTGGACATCCTCCTGGCTACTTTTTTCGTTTGAGGCCTGGGGTCAACGTGAAGTACACTCTTTGCCTCAGGCTCCTTGCTACTTCCTTCGACTGCCGAAGTGTTAGGCCCTTAGGTTGAGATTCGAAGGGCTTGAATACTTAGCCAAGCGAAGGATATAGAGTGTTGTACCCCAAAATTTTCCCTCCCATATTCTTCAAGATTTGTCAAGATCAATCTTCAAATGGTTCAAAATCTCTCAAGGGTTGCACAGTCAAACATCCTCCTAAGCCAGTCAAAATTAGGGTTTTGTTTCCTTCAATGAATTTGAGGTTTTCAGTGGTCCAAACAAGTCGCATAGGCCTATACATGTTCTCAAGCATCTACATGCCAAGTTTCAAGACTCACAGGGTCAAATTGCACAGTCAAAAGCTTCATTTGCTTCACAATCAACTGCAGGGGTAAAATGGTTATTTTACAGTCAAAAGTCAAATTTTTTGGTCAACATCTTATTTTGAGCACACAATCATAATTTGATCAAGTCTTTATCATGATTCCTCAAGCATGGCTCAAAAATCATCAAGATGCAAAAGTTGCTATTTTTGGACAGTTGAAAAGTCAACTGTAACTTGACCATGGCATAACTTTTTCATGGTTCATCAGAAAAATCCCATCCAATTCTCATTTTGAAGGGGATGACATTTCCTACAACTCATCTTCACATTCCAAGTCCAAGAAATGCTCTCACAAAAAGTTATCAATTTCTACATTATAGGTCAATCTCAAAAGTCAACAAAAAGGCATTTTAAGTCAAAGACCATAACTTGAGATTGGTAAATCAAAATGACATGGTACCAAAGGCATTGGTTAGAGGACTTCAAGACCTTTCCAAAATGTCCAATAACATGTTCATATGATCAAAATTGAGCAAGATATGCATTGGAGAAGTTGGGAAAGTTTTGGGAATTTAAAAAAGTCAACTTTGCCTAAAACACCTTGTTTTTGCTAATGGGCCTCAAATTCCTTCTTGAATCTTTACCCAAAGCATATGCATGACCCATCAAGCCTATTTGAGTTTATTTTCTTATTTTTATTAATTATTTGGATTTTTAATTGATTATTAATTCATTTAATTGATTTAATTGTAGGAAAATACCAAGATATGGTTTTCAAATCTTTTTGTGATGCAAATAAACTCAACACACGCTGAAGATTTCATGTATCAATCAAGGGGACCAAAATCTCCAAAATTAGCAAGTTTTGTCAATCAAAAATATGCAAAAAGATGTGATTGGAAATCAAATATTAAAAGCATAATGCCATGGATCTTTTGCCCAAAGATTTAACCTAATTCAGTCCTCTATATGTACTAAAGCTAAACCTAATTCCATTCACGTGAGAACTGCTGTCAAAAGCCATAAGCCAATTCCAAAAATTCAAGAAAAATTTGAAAACTGAATTCCACGTTCTAGCACAATTCAAAGCCTTAGAGTGATTCAAACACACTGCTAACATTCCCAGGAACGGATTGGAATCAAAAACAAGCCTTAACACTCCAAGAACACGCAAGAACAAGTCACACGGTTTGGTTATTTTTTCATAATTGTAATTCGTTATTCATGCATCATTAACAAGAATTTTTGTGTGCTTTGCATTGCTATGACCTTTCTGAAGCTGATGGTATAGGTGAATTGAGTTATAGAGCCTTAAATCAAAAGATACCATTGAAGAAATCTAGGGTTTCGAAGCTTTGATTTTAGGGCTTTCTTGACCAAGCAAAATTAGGACTAATGATGCCCATGGTTGAATTCAGAAGATCAAGACGAATTGAACAGGACCATCGCGCCCTATTTATATAGCTTACAGACCTAATCGCTATTTTTGGCCATGCTATTTTGTGGGGGTTAAAAACCCCCGCTATCTGTTTTGTTTTGTTGCAGGCAAATGACAGAGACGAAGACGTGGTGACATACTACTGGGTCATTCAAAAAGCGCGCGCGTGGTTTCATAAATTCCAGCATAGTGTTTGTTTTCTTAATAAAATATTTGTTTGTTATTATAATATCAAAGGCATTCGCTTGGCTGAGTGGTGGGTGATCTGTCCAATGACCATTGGGACCTGGGTTCGATTCCCAGGTCCCCCATATAATTGTTCCTATTTTTTCTTGTATAATCCAATGCAGGCTTCAAAGAAGGGTTCCATCATGCATCCCACGTATCAGCCAGCCATGTGTCTCCTAATACAAATCCAATGGCTACAAGGGAAGGAACACCATGTTCCTCAGTCAACATGCACATGGACAATTCCAAAGTCAAACAGGCTTGCTTCTTAATGGGCCTAAAGTTTCCAGCAAAACCTCCTAATTGGGTCCATCAACCCCCCTGGTTCTTTCAATTTTCCTTTTATTTTCTTTTTACTAATTTTCATTAATCATTATTAATTATTATTATTAATTCATAAATTAATTATTTTTCATATAAAAATCAGAAACTTAAAACATTGTTTATTTTTATTATTTATTCTTTTCACTATTAATAATTATTTTTGTAAATAAATTATAATTAATTAATTTAGTTATTTAATTAGGACTATTTTAATCTTTTTCATAATAAATAAAATCAATCTAGAATTAGGGTTTTGATAATTTTAACTTCTTTTATTTTTATTTTTTATTAAAGACTTAAAAAACACCAAAAAAAAACTTTCTTTTAATTAATTAATTAATTAATTAGGTTTAGGTTTAATATTTGATTAATTGCAAAAAAGGACAAACTACTTTCTTTATTTCTCAAAAGGGTCAAAACCCTAAGGACGTCCTGATTAAATTTCTTTTCGCGCATTATCATTATTTTTTATTATATTTGATGTAACTGTTTCCAAGGATGTAATAGTTAATTAGGATTTTACCGCTTTCTTTAATTTTCCGCATTTATTTCAAAACGGGTTTTTGTTTTTGGCGATGTATAGACCCGCGCCTTGTAATAGCATAGATTTACCTTTCCGCACTTTATTTTCTGCACTCTTAACTGTTAAAAATGCATGAAAGACTTGTATGACAAATAAAATCAATCTGTAGCTCACAAATGCATGTTCAAAGATAAACATAAACTGAAACAACACACATGCACATGCCATTTCTAGGGTACGCCTCACTGGTTGCCTCAAACGTGGTCATTAAGTATAGGGTCTTTTAGAGGTCACCCTCCTGTCTAAAGATCCAGTTGCCTCGAAATGGTTGCCTCGGATAAAAAGGATCTAGGACATTAGGGTTACCGCTAAGGTGTCCTACCATTGCTCTGGTGACCACATTGTCCCTTATAATCGAATTGACCCGAATACCTCCAACGACGGTGCTACCTACTTCTCAATAGTGGGATAGTGTGATCGGTGGATCTGGAACTGACTGTTTAACGCTGGTTCGCGAGAATGTCGCGGAAGCAAGAGTCGCCACCGTCTTTTATTTTCTCTAATTGGAAAGGACAAAAGCACAGAAAAATTCCTTAAAGAGATTGCTCTCGGTTCGGGAGGTAGGTTATAGAAAGGGAAGGTGTTAGCACCCTTTCTATCCATGGTTATCCATGGGCTCTTAGATACTTGCTCAATGTGTTTTCAAAATTGTTTGTTTGCTTTGCAATGTGAGTTAAAAAGTTTCTTTGAAAAAATTTCAGATCGACTCATACGTCAGAGTGTTTGAAAAGTTTGTTTCGAAAGCTTTTGAAAATGTGTGGTGTGAAAAGAGTTTTGATTTGTTTTGTTTTGAATTAGAGCAAATATCCTTGAGAACCTACCTACCCTAAGGAATTCGTCTGTGTAGATGTCCTTAAAAGTAGTGCCATCCCACCATTGAGAGGTAGGTAGCACCACCGTTGGAGGTGTTCGGGTCAATTCGATTTTAGGGACATGGTGATCACCAGAGCAATGGGAAGACACCTTAGAAGCTACCCTCATGCCAGGTTCCCGGATCATGAGGACTTACTAAGACATCCTCTACTCGACGATCACCTTTCGAGGCAAGGCAACAGTGAGGCGTACCCTAGGGGTGGTGTGTGAATTTGTGTGTCATGTTCATTTATTTTTGTCTTGTCAGGTTATTGGTGATCTAACGTTTGATTTTAATTTGTCCATTCATTCTTGCATGCATATTTAACAGTTATAAAGTTTGCGGGAAAATAAATCTAAGGCTATTACAAATGGCGCGGGTCCACATCGCCAAAATTAAACCGGACCCGATTTAGCGGAAAATGAATAAAGCGGAAAAATAAAGTGCGAAAAGTAAAGTTACAAGGCTTAGGGGCAATTACATAATTATTTAAACGATTGTAAAATAAATGCGCGAAGTAAAGGAATTGAAACAAAACTAGGGCGTTGGACCCTTTTGCAAAATATTAATGGTTAATGAGAATTAAAAATTAAATGATTAAATGTTTTTTTTGGTATTTTGTATTTTTTAGATTTAAAAGAAAAAAGAAAAATTAATTAAAATTAAAATGCTAAACCCTAGTTCTAATGTTTTTTAAGTTTATTATGAAAATATTGACTTTTAACCTAATTTAACTCTAAATTAATTTATGTACAATTTTTAATTTATAAAAATAAAATAATAAATAAATAATATTGTTATTCTGAAAGAAAAAAAAGGGAAAAATTAAAAAGAAAATAAAAAGTTATTAAACCTAAATTCTATGTTTGGATTTTTATTATGAAAAATATTTAATAAACCTAAATTAAAGCTAAATAATTACAAGCATTTTTTTTTATGAAAATAATTATAATATAAATCTCTATTATTTTTGGTCTTTTCTGATTTTTGTGTGTTTTTATATTTTGTAAAAATAATTAACTAAATAAATAGCAAAATAAAAGAAATAAAAAGAAAAATTAAAGAAAGAATAAAAATAAAAATAATAAGGCAAACCAGGGGGGGTAGTCCCCAAATCAGGAGGTATAGGCCCTAGAACATTGGCCCAATAAGCTGGACATTGGTTGACTTTTTTGGATCATGTGTCAGCGTTTTGACCTGATGTATGATGCACCATGAATCTTGGCCATAGATCTGATACCCTTTGGACGCGTGGAGATTGGATGAGAATGGAACATGGTGCACCTGGGCGTTAGCAAAGCATAGGATTTTACGTTGAAAAATAATATGGAATTTTGCCAGACCTGGGACTTGAACCCAGGTCTTTGATGTTACCAGCACAACACTTAACCACTGAACCAAGCGCCTTCAATTTAATATATAATAACGCGTAAACATAATAAATAAAACATGGCGTTAGTGGATGAAAAACACGCGAGATTCAAAGTGGCCAATGGCTGATGGACACGCACTCGTCTTCTTCCTCATCCTGAAAACAAAACAAAATAGGCAACGGTTTTGCAACCATGGTGTTAGGCAGGCTATGGAAAAATAGCGACTAGCGCTATAGCATATATAAATTCATCGCGAAATGTGCTTCTTCTTCGTCTCTAGGCGCTGAGTTCAACCATGGTGGTCTCAAAGGCCAATTTTACTGTATTGAAAAAGCCCTAATTTTTCCTTCTGAAAACCCTAAAGAACGAACATGGTGATATCGCATATAGTCAGTAAAAACACAATTGAATGCAATAGTTAGCTTGGAAACTTCATGTTGAACAAGAATTCATGAATAAAAATGCACAAGGATGCGTAAATTATGATATGCGATTTCAAAATTTTTGCTTCACAGTTTGACTTATGGATACCAATTCTTGGCGTTTGAGAGAAAGTTTTTGATTGGAATCTCTTCAGGGATGCTTAAGGATGCTGATGGAATGAAAGTTGATGCTTGAATCGACCTCTAAGGCACTTTTCAGTTCTTGAGTTTTTATGAAAAATTTCAATGTGCAAATGGTTCTTGGGGCGCAGCTTGCAGTCTCAATCCATTAGGGTTATGATTCTGAGTATGTATAGAGCATGCTAGGTCAACAAAACTGCACAAAATCTCAAGCATTCATTGTTTTACATATTTGATTTTATGAAATCTTTTTGAATCTTTTTTCATGGTTTTTGTGTCAATTAGGTTTCAATCAGCACCAAATCTTTCCCTATTAACATGTGCACGACTTATAGAGGCCAAATCATGCATAAAAAGATTTTTTTAGGTTAGGTTTATATTTTTCATGTATTAAAATAATTTAAATGAATTTATATGAATATAAATTCAAATAAATAATTAAAAAATATGAAAATACTTCCCTTTGGGCCTAGTGGTCGTGCATAGGCTTGGCATGAAGAAACTTGGAAGAAAAATGGGCCCATTTGCATTTTTAGGCCTTTTGCATCAATGTTGACTTTTCAAAATTCCCAAAAATTTCCCAACTTCCACAAGGCATAACTTGGTCAATTTTTAAGCTTTTCACATGTTCTTGGACATTTTGGAAAGGTCTTTGAGTCCTTTAACCAATGCCTTTGGTCCCATGTCATTTTGATTTACCAATCTCAAGTTATGGCCTTTGACTTGAAGTCACTTTTTGTTGACTTTTGAAAATGACCTATAATGTTGAAATTGATAACTTTTTGTGAGAGCATTTCTTGGACTTGAAGTATGAAGATGAGTTGTAGGAAATGTCTTTCTCTTCAAAATGAGCTTTGAATGGCATTTTTATGATAATCCATGTGAAAGTTATGCCCTGGTCAATTTCAGTTGACTTTTTCAACTGTCCAAATATAGCAACTTTTGCATCTTTGATGATTTCTGAGCCAAATTTTGAGAATCATGATCAAGCATTGATCAAATGATGTTTGTGGCTTCAAAATGATATATTGACCAAAAATTTGAACTTTTGACTGTCAAATGACCATTTTGCCCCTACAGTTGACTGTAGTGCAATCTAGGGTTTTGACTGTGCAATCTTGAGCTGAATGCCTTGAAAATTGATATGAGGATACTTGACCATATTTTTAAGCATGTGAGACTTGATTGGACCTTTGAAAAGTTCATTTTCTTGATCAGAACTCAAACCCTAGTTTTGACTGTATAGGAGCCAGTTGAACTGTATAGCCCTTGGGGAATTTTGTGACCTTGACTTGACAAATTTTGGAGAATATGGGAGGGCAAATTTTGGGGTACAACAGTTGCCCCTGTTCAATCTTCTTAGACCTGAGGATGCAGATTGGCTGACGTGCCTTTCGTAATCCGAGGGTAGAAGATGATTGGACACTAGAGTGCCCAGAAATTTGTGCTCACATAGTAGCGGTGATGGGGGGAATGGGCTTATAGATGCCATTTAGAGGTTGCTGGATAGGATGATGGGCTTATAGATGCCATCCGGATGTTGATCGCGTAGGAGATTCCTTAGCGAGAACCTGCATACCTGCAAAAGGAAGAAAAGAGTACTTGACACGTTGCAGGAGCTGATTTTAGCTGCTTGGTATAGATGTGTCCTGACTGGTTACAGGAGCTGAATCTGGAGCTTCAAACGCTGATGAATGAACCAGGGATGGTTGCTACCTTAGCATGAATGGTAAGGGAACCTTGGGCGATTTTAACTTCAACAACGCTCGTTGAGAAAAATCTTGGGTGTCTTCTACTGGAATAAGAATCAGGGAGATCTTAGGGTCGATCTGACTGAACCAGAGAGGCCTTTGACTGGGTAAGAATCAGGAAAATCTTAGGGTCGATTTAACTGAACCGGACAAGGTCTTGAAATATCTTCAACTGGATAGGTATCAGGGAGATCTTAGGGTCGATCTGACTGAACCAGAGAAGGCCTTGGACTGGGTAAGAATCAGGAAAATCTTAGGGTCGATTTAACTGAACCGGTCTAGGTCTTGAAACGTCTTCAACTGGATAAGTATCAGGGAGATCTTAGGGTCGATCTGACTGAACCAGAGAAGGCCTTTGACTGGGTAAGAATCAGGAAAATCTTAGGGTCGATTTAACTGAACCGGTCTAGGTCTTGAAACATCTTCAACTGGATAAGTATCAGGGAGATCTTAGGGTCGATCTGACTGAACCAGAGAAGGCCTTTGACTGGGTAAGCATCAGGAAAATCTTAGGGTCGATTTAACTGAACCGGACAAAGTCTTGAAATGTGATTGAGAATTTAAACTGCATTTTTCCTGAAAGGTAAAAGTCAGTCATATGCAATGCATGATATGGGTCAAGCAATGATGTTCTCAACATAAATGAGATTCGTATGATATGATGCAGTGCGTTATGCATGCTATGATGATGTATGTGAAGTTTTATGTATGTTTTTGTCTAGGAGAGTGAATCCTTGACGGGTGCCGGGAAGTCGTATCCTGGGCTGATGTTGAAGAATAGATTTTGCTTCCGCTGGGGATGATGATTGCAAGAATACCGGTAGGAGAAGATGACTCCGTTGCGGAATAACTTGGCAAATGGAAGATTCTGCGGGGAGAAAAGATACTCTGACGACCATGCTGGGAAGCAATACTCTGTGGGGTAGAGGGATGCCTTTGCTGAATTGTTGGTAATAGTTTGTTGAGGATACCCTTGTTGTTGTATGAAGTGTTGATGGACTTCGCTGGGGTAAGAAGACTTTGTCAACGACGCTCTTTCCATGGCTTTTGGCTGAGGATAACCCAGTTATATCCTATTGAGGAAATAACTCTTTAAATAAAGCCGGACGACGCGTTCGTGCTCTGCGAGGGGATAAGCTTCCAGAATCTACTGGGGATAAGCTTATTGCTTGGGGATATGACTTCCAACTTTGCTGGTGAAGCTGGATTGGACTCTTCTGGGGAAGTTTTGAATTGCAGGGAAGTGATTCCTTTGAATGTTGAGATACCGCCAGGGAACAATCTTTAGGCCAAGACTGCCGGGGATACTTGTATATTGCTGCTGGGGAATTATTTGAGATCTACGGGAGGATACTCAATTTCCTTTGATATTTGATGACAGCTTGGAGAAGAATGTATTGTTTTGTTGAACCACTCTCTGGGGAATTAAGATACACTTGGCCATGTTCTTTAGCTGAACCTACCTTGGTATCTTGGAGGATAGAGCAATTGGATTGTTTAGACCATTCTTTTATTGCCCCTGTTTCTAGTGTCACCTGCAATGAATTCCTTTGTTTCGTATGCAAATATTTATGAGTTAGCAAATTATTGTCAATGCATACATCACAAATTGAACCTTGGACGTTCTTCGTAAAACAAAACAGAAAAAGGAAAAATACTTGGCACGTTTAACTGAAAAATATATTTGTATTGATTTTGAATGGCCCATGAATAGGCGTTTTGTATACAAGAGGCTGACGTCCTAGTAAGAGGTACGTCGCCGAGCAAAAGAGTTTATACAGATTTTGTACAAAAGAAAATAAAACAGCTGTGTGAAAGATGAGTGATCCACTGGGTTTCAACTCTGCTATTGTCTTTATAACTCCGAGCGTCTCATCACTTGATGACCTTGGTTGAAGATGAAGCTGACTGATCAGTGCCGTTTGAACTTGATGTAGATACCGGATTCTGGATGCAAAGTGATCCAATGAGACATAGTATTACGCTTTTATCCCTAATTTTTGCCTGGACCGCCCTTTCGGGTTTTCAGTCCACCGGGATACCCATTTTTGCCCAAGCCGCCTTTTCAGGTTTTCGACTTGCCGGGTGTACAGATTTTTTTTATTTTCATCCCTACATTTTGCCCGAACCCTTTTGGTTCGACGGGAAGCCCTAATTTTTGCCTAGGCATGTCAGCCTAGCGGGTCTTTTTCATGCGTAGTATTTTTTAACTGTGTCTGCATTGGCGGGGTGAGGAAGGTCGTCACCATCCATATTGGTTAATATCATTGCTCCTCCTGAGAACACATGTTTAACCACAAATGGCCCTTCGTACGTAGGGGTCCATTTGCCCCTTGGATCACTCTGAGGAAGGATGATTCGCTTGATAACCAGATCCCCAACTTGATATTCCTGTGGTCTGACCTTTTTGTTAAATGCCCTGATCATTCGTTTCTGGTACGTTTGACCATGACAGATAGCAGCAAGTCTCTTTTCATCAATGAGGTTGAGCTGATCAAGTCGTGTCTGGATCCAATCATCTTCGTTCAGGTTTGCATCCTTCATTATCCGGAGAGAGGGAATTTGTACTTCGATCGGCAAGACTGCCTCCATGCCATAAACCAGAGAGAAGGGAGTTGCCCCGGTTGACGTCCTAGCTGAGGTACGGTACCCATGCAGAGCGAACGGTAACATCTCGTGCCAATCTTTATACGTCACTGTCATTTTTTGCACGATCTTCTTGATGTTCTTATTAGCTGCTTCTACAGCCCCATTCATCTTCGGTCTGTAAGGAGAAGAATTGTGGTGCTGTATCTTGAACTGTTCACAAAGCTCAGCAATCATCTTATTGTTCAGATTGGTACCGTTGTCTGTAATAATCCGTTCAGGGACGCCGTATCGGCAGATCAGGTTGTGCCGAATGAACCGTGCCACAACAGTCTTGGTTACCGTAGCATAGGATGCTGCTTCAACCCACTTCGTAAAATAATCAATCGCCACTAGGATGAAGCGATGCCCATTGGATGCCGTAGGTTTGATCTCGCCGATCATGTCTATGCCCCACATTGCAAACGGCCAAGGCGCAGTCAGAACATTCAGGGGAACCGGAGGAACATGCACCTTGTCTGCATAGATCTGGCACTTGTGGCATGTCCTAGAATATTGGTAGCAGTCAGCTTCCATTGTGGACCAATAATATCCTGCCCGTAGGATCTTTTTAGCCATAGTGTGTCCACTGGAATGCGTACCAAAGGTCCCTTCATGTAGCTCTTCCATGATTCGTTCTGCTTCAGTTTTGTCCACACAACGCAGTAAGGTTGAGTCATGGTTTCGCTTGTACAAGATGCCGTTGCTTAGGAAGAACTTGGCTGCGAACCTCCTCAGGAATTTCTTATCATTGACAGATGCACCTTCAGGGTATTCCTGAGCTTCCAGATATCTCTTCACTTCGTGGTACCAAGGCTTCTCAGTTACCAATTCAGTTTCGAGGTCACAACAGTATGCCGGTTCGTCCAGTTTCCAGATGATGATCCGGGGAGCTTCATTATCCCATTTGACCTTGAACATTGAAGACATTGTAGCTAACGCGTCCGCTAACTGATTCTCTTCTCTTGAAAAATGCTCAAAGGTTATCTCTGTGAAGTGGGGAATCAGGGTCAACACACATTCTCTGTAAGGAATCAAGTTTGGATGTTTCGTATCCCACTCTCCATTGATCTGATTGATCACAAGAGCGGAATCTCCGAAAACACTTAGAAATTTGATCCTTAGGTCGATCGCAGCTTGAAGACCCATGATGCACGCCTCATACTCCGCCATGTTGTTGGTACAGTTGAAACACAGCCGGGCAGTGAGTGGAGTATGAGTACCTTGTGGAGATATGATGATGGCGCCGATACCATTTCCCAAAGCATTGGACGCTCCGTCAAAGTGCATAGACCATCGGGATCCTGGCTCAGGTCCTTCATCCGGTCCAGGTACTTCACAATCAGTCACAATCATGATGCTTTCATCCAGAAACTCGAAGTTCATTGATTGGTAGTCATCTACAGCTTGATGAGCTAAGTGGTCTGCCAATACACTCCCCTTGATGGCTTTCTGGGTTGTGTACTGAATGTCGTATTCCGTCAAGATCATTTGCCATCTTGCAATTCTCCCAGACAGAGCAGGCTTTTCGAATATGTACTTTATCGGATCCATTTTTGAGATCAACAAAGTAGTGTGAGTCAGCATATACTGTCTCAGCCGGCGAGCAGCCCATACCAAAGCGCAGCAAGTTTTCTCAAGCAGTGAGTATCGGGTCTCACAGTCGGTAAACTTTTTGCTAAGGTAATAAATGGCGTGCTCTTTTCGGCCAGACTCGTCATGCTGCCCCAGCACACACCCCATTGAGTTGTCAAGCACTGTTAGATATAGTATCAGAGGTCTCCCTTCAACCGGTGGCATAAGGATAGGTGGTTCTTGGAGATACTCTTTGATTCTGTCGAAGGCAGCCTGACATTCATCGTTCCAACGTACTACCTGATCTTTCTTCAGCAGCTTGAAGATTGGCTCACAGGTAGCAGTCAGATGAGAGATGAATCGAGCTATGTAATTCAGGCGTCCTAAAAAGCCTCTGACTTCCTTCTCTGTCTTAGGAACTGGCATCTCTTGAATAGCTTTGACCTTAGCAGGGTCCACTTGAATACCTTTATCACTGACCACGAAGCCTAGCAACTTCCCAGATCTTACCCCGAAGGTGCACTTGTTCGGGTTCAATCTCAGCTTGTACAGTTTCAACCGATCGAACAACTTCTGTAGATGATCCAGGTGCTCTTCCTCAGTCTGGGACCTAGCGATCATGTCGTCCACATACACTTCGATCTCATGATGGATCATATCATGAAATAAGGCAACCATGGCACGTTGGTAGGTTGCCCCAGCATTCTTTAATCCGAACGGCATGACCTTGTAACAGAAGGTGCCCCACTGAGTAACAAATGTAGTCTTTTCCATGTCTTCAGGTGCCATCTTTATCTGATTGTAACCTGAAAAGCCATCCATGAAAGAGAACACTTTGTGCTGAGCTGTGTTATCAACAAGGACATCAATGTGAGGTAAGGGGAAGTCATCTTTGGGGCTGGCCCTGTTCAGATCCCTGTAATCAACACACATTATGACCTTGCCGTCCTTTTTAGGTACCGGCACCACATTAGCAACCCACTGAGGGTAAGAAGTTACTGCAAGGAACCCCGCATCAAACTGTTTCATGACCTCGGCTTTAATCTTCTCGGACATCTCTGGACGCATCCGACGAACCTTTTGTTTAACTGGAGGGCAGTCTTCCCTAGTCGGTAAATGATGGACGACAATATCGGTATCCAACCCTGGCATGTCTTCGTAGGACCAGGCAAAGATCTCCATATAGTCATGCAGCATCTTGGTTAACCGTTGCTTCACGCTGAGCTCTAGGTTGGCACCAATCTTTACCTCTTTTCTGTCTGCTTCAGTACCCAGGTTTATGGTTTCCACTGGCTCTTCATGGGGTTGAATTGCCCGCTCTTCCTGAAGCAACAGTCTAGCAAGCTCGCCAGGCACTTCGCAATCATCTTCACCTTCGTCTTCGGCTAAGTTGATCGGATTTTCGAAGTCATAACTGGCATTAGCAGAGCTGTTATCAGTAAGATCCAGAGTGGATTGGAACCTGTATGAGTGAGTGTGTGTGTAAATACAGCTGTTTTGAAAATTATGTAAAGGAAAAGAAAGATAGAAAAGGAACACAATTTTTGCAATGCGAAAAACGTCCAAGATTTTCATTCATGATGTATAAAATGACAGTTTGTATGCCCTCACAAATAGAACCGCGGTGCCTCGGGTAAGACACCGGGCCATAGAGTTTATCATTGTTTATTACAAAATAACAAAACATAGGAATTCATTACTCAGTGACAAAAGAAACAGGGAGATTGTCCTTCGCGCTCCAATTGTTGAGTCCTTCGTCAGTTGCCGGGTAGATCCAGCTATCGAACTCAGCTTCATCGACTTCCTCTTCATCACCAATAGCATTAACTCCATGAGCGGGCAGGGGAGCTGTCACCACATTAGGCTTGTCAGATGCCTCAAACTGTACCTCCTTAGCGTCAATGAGGTCCTGCAGCTTATTCTTTAACGCCCAACAGTCATCAGTAGAGTGCCCCGGGCTTTCTGAGTGGTAAGCACAACGAGCATTCGGGTTGTACTTGGGGGATGCAGTATTTGGGAACTTCGGCGCCTCCCTGACAGTCACTAAATTAGTTGCGAGCAACTGTGGCAGGATCTGCGACAAGGTCATGTTTAAACGGGAGAATTCTCTCCGGGGTCTTTCCACCTTCTGAGCATTGTTTGGCCGGGGAGCGGCAGCAGGCTTAGCAATCATGACCGCACTGACAGATTGGCGGTGTTCATTTCTCTCTGATCTCCTGGAACCATACACGGCACTAGACTCCTTCTTGAAGGGTTTTTTCTCCGAACTAGATGAGGCACCCTTTGCAATCTTCCCAGATTTCAGCCCAGCTTCAATCCTCTCTCCAGTCAAGATTAGATCAGTGAAACCAGCAGAAGAATTCCCAATGAGATGGTTGAAGAATGGCCCAGATAGGGTCCCCAAGAACATGTCAACCAACTCCCGATCAGTCAATGGTGGCTGCACCCTGCCAGCCAGGTCTCTCCATTTCTGAGCGTACTCCTTAAAACCTTCGCTTGCGCCTAACGCCATACCCTGGAGTTGGGTACGTGTGGGGGCAAGGTCGGCATTATACTGATACTGCTTGTAGAAAGCAGTAGCCAGCTCCTCCCAGTTACGAACTTTGGTCCCATCCAGCTGATAGAACCATTCGAGATGAGTCCCTGAAAGACTCTCCTGGAAGAAGTGGATCCATAGATTCTTGTCCGCAGAGTACGGCTGAATTTTTCGAACATAGGACCTCAAATGCAGCTTGGGACAGGATGCCCCGTCGTACTTGGAGAAGGTGGGTGCTTTGAATTTATGCGGGATAATTATACCAGTCGACAAACCCAGATCTCCGAAATCCAGCCCAGGTGCCTGTTGCACCTCCATAGCCTTCAACCTGTCTTCCAGTTGTTTGTACCTGTCATCTGCAGGAGGGTACTGCTCTTCATCAAAATCTGTCTCGTTGTCGGAGACCACTGGAGTAGGAACCTTTACTTCTGCCTGAGAAGGACTCCTACCAACAGAAGAACCAGCCTCTTCATGGTGCAGAGTATTACCCAACCTTCGGCCCGAGTTGAACAGAACAGTTCTTCTCTTCTTCTTCTTCTCCTTCTTCAGGAGCATAGTCTTCAGTTCTTCTTGGCCTTTAGCTAGACCCAGGATTAGTTCTTGAAACTGCGCATTCTGCGCCTGGAGAGCCTTGATTGATGTCTCTGTTGATTCAGATCCGGGATTCATGATGCTGAAATAAACAGCGAAGAACTGTATGCAACCTGAAAAGGGGAAAAAACCTGCTATGCACATGATGTATGAAATGCGTATGCAATGCATTCAAGGGTTCGAAAGTTCAAATTCGTTGTAGACAAAAAAAGAACACACGTTATCATTAAGGAAATAATTGTTTAATACATCAAGGCCTCATGGGCAAAAGTACAAAAATCAAGTCAATCCCAAAATACACTGCGCATCCTCTTCGGAGCTATGTAGGTGTTGAGATTCCTCTCCTCATGCAACAGGCGAGTGAGCTCCAGGACTTTCTTTTCACTGGCATGCAGACTAGTCTCAAGAGAATTCCTTTCCTCCTTAAGCTGGATCCAGCTCTTCTGCATCTCTTCCCAGGATGTGGGCATATCAGGGTGCTGAATAACATGAGACACTTCCCCTTCCAAGACAGGCTCTTTGATTACTGGAAGCATGTGAGGATAAGGCATCACTAACTTCTGAGAGCGGGCGCGTACCCATTTGAGATAAGGCTCCAAAGGGATGGAGTTCCTGTGCCCCAGTGTCTTGCTGTCTATCCTACTAGGCATCCTCCAGGCTCTGATAAATCTCTGACGAAGTCCTTGAGTATCACTGTCGAAGTCAAAAACTATGTCAGGAATTAACATGTCATGAGGACCGTCCCTCCGAGCATAACCAAACTGACTCCAAGCCAGGCATGGGCTATAAGTAATACCTCCTCTGATTCCAAGTAAAGGAACATTAGGGTACTCCCCACAACGATCAATGATAGTGACATCTCCTCTGGACCTAGGACACCAATGTATATCTGCATGTGTAAGAGTCATCAACCGTTGTGACCATCTCAAACCCCGCTCATTCTTCAAGACTGATTGTGGAAGGTGCGAAATAAACCACCTTCCCAGAAGAGGAGTGCAACACATAAGGACACCTCTTTTTCTCATGGTTCGAGTGTAACATGAGTGAAGGATGTCCCCCAGCAATGTAGGTATAGGATTCCTGGACATAAAGATCTGAACGGCGCTGATATCAATGAGCTGATCTGGGTTAGGGAACAACACCAAACCATAAACAAGGAGGGCCACAACCTCTTCAAAAGCTTGCAAGTCAAGGGAGTTCCAACATTCATGAGCCTTCTCAAACAGAAACCTGGCTAAGAACCCTTTGATACCACTTCTGACTTCCCAATGTCCCTTGAGGTCAGATGACTGTAGGTGCAAGGCTTTAGCAATCTCTTCAAGCTTAGGTTCCTTTTCTGTACCGTTGAAAGGTAGCTGATCAAGGATAGGGATCTTCAGGAGCCGGGAGAACTCCTCCAATGTAGGTACCAACTGATAGTCCAAGAAGGTAAAGCAGTGATGCAGAGGATCAAAGAACTGGAACAGGACTTTTATCATATCTTCCTCAATGTTGGTGTTGACCAAGCTGATGAGGCTTCCATGCCTGTCACTGAATGAAGAGTTCTCGGGAATCCTGGATATAAGCTCCTTAAGCTGAGGAGGGATCCTTACAAGATTGACCTGAATTGTCTTTCTACGAACAGTTTCCATGTCCTACAAAACAAGAACAAAGATGAAAATTCGAACCCCTGAAATGGTTAGTCAATGCATATGATGCTGGATGATGTCATGATGCTATGATTAAACACACCACAGATATTTACAAAGACAAACATGTAGGGCACACAAGGCACACAAGACAAGCCCTTAAGGTTTAAGGCCAGCATGGGGTCTGGGTAGTACCCTCTTGAAGTTGGTGGGCTCAACCTGTCCTATTAGAAGTAACCGGGTTCTAAGGGTCCCAATATCACGGGATTGCTTTCATTGTTCATCGTTTCGATTTAGCCACTGAACTGGCGACCGAAATATTCCAGGAAAGCAACCCTCAATTGAGTGTAGTATCGAGTATCAACCAACCTCGGACTGCACCAAAGTCAGTTATCTCACTACCCTAAAGAGGCCAAGATAGTTCAATTAAGGTTCCTAAGGTCAGTTGATGCTTCACGACACCACGCGGAGGCCCCGTACTCTCCTTGACTGAACTCAAGGGTTACCGGTACACACCAAAGTGCCACATCAACGTAGCAGACTGTTTCAACCATGTCGGTATACCCCGCACAGTTCCCTCACAGCCTTGTTGCTACTTTCTAAGAAAGGTATCCCCCAGATCCGGGTTAGGATCTATAGAACTCCCAAGCAACCCACAATTTAAAGCACACGAGGAAAACAATTGAAAACATAGTTATAAGCTAGCCCTAAGGTATACCTCACTTTATAAGATATTCCCCAGCAGAGTCGCCAGTTCTGTGATCGGTGGATCTGGAACTGACTGTTTAATGCTGGTTCGCGAGAATGTCGCGGAAGCAAGAGTCGCCACCGTCTTTTATTTTCTCCAATTGGAAAGGACAAAAGCACAGAAAAATTCCTTAAAGAGATTGCTCTCGGTTCGGGAGGTAGGTTATAGAAAGGGAAGGTGTTAGCACCCTTTCTATCCATGGTTATCCATGGGCTCTTAGATACTTGCTCAATGTGTTTTCAAAATTGTTTGTTTGCTTTGCAATGTGAGTTAAAAAGTTTCTTTGAAAAAATTTCAGATCGACTCATACGTCAGAGTGTTTGAAAAGTTTGTTTCGAAAGCTTTTGAAAATATGTGGTGTGAAAAGAGTTTTGATTTGTTTTGTTTTGAATTAGAGCAAGTATCCTTGAGAACCTACCTACCCTAAGGAATTCGTCTGTGTAGATGTCCTTAAAAGTAGTGCCATCCCACCATTGAGAGGTAGGTAGCACCACCGTTGGAGGTGTTCGGGTCAATTCGATTTTAGGGACATGGTGATCACCAGAGCAATGGGAAGACACCTTAGAAGCTACCCTCATGCCAGGTTCCCGGATCATGAGGACTTACTAAGACATCCTCTACTCGACGATCACCTTTCGAGGCAAGGCAACAGTGAGGCGTACCCTAGGGGTGGTGTGTGAATTTGTGTGTCATGTTCATTTATTTTTGTCTTGTCAGGTTATTGGTGATCTAACGTTTGATTTTAATTTGTCCATTCATTCTTGCATGCATATTTAACAGTTATAAAGTTTGCGGGAAAATAAATCTAAGGCTATTACAAATGGCGCGGGTCCACATCGCCAAAATTAAACCGGACCCGATTTAGCGGAAAATGAATAAAGCGGAAAAATAAAGTGCGAAAAGTAAAGTTACAAGGCTTAGGGGCAATTACATAATTATTTAAACGATTGTAAAATAAATGCGCGAAGTAAAGGAATTGAAACAAAACTAGGGCGTTGGACCCTTTTGCAAAATATTAATGGTTAATGAGAATTAAAAATTAAATGATTAAATGTTTTTTTTGGTATTTTGTATTTTTTAGATTTAAAAGAAAAAAGAAAAATTAATTAAAATTAAAATGCTAAACCCTAGTTCTAATGTTTTTTAAGTTTATTATGAAAATATTGACTTTTAACCTAATTTAACTCTAAATTAATTTATGTACAATTTTTAATTTATGAAAATAAAATAATAAATAAATAATATTGTTATTCTGAAAAAAAAAGGGAAAAATTAAAAAGAAAATAAAAAGTTATTAAACCTAAATTCTATGTTTGGATTTTTATTATGAAAAATATTTAATAAACCTAAATTAAAGCTAAATAATTACAAGCATTTTTTTTATGAAAATAATTATAATATAAATCTCTATTATTTTTGGTCTTTTCTGATTTTTGTGTGTTTTTATATTTTGTAAAAATAATTAACTAAATAAATAGCAAAATAAAAGAAATAAAAAGAAAAATTAAAGAAAGAATAAAAATAAAAATAATAAGGCAAACCAGGGGGGGTAGTCCCCAAATCAGGAGGTATAGGCCCTAGAACATTGGCCCAATAAGCTGGACATTGGTTGACTTTTTTGGATCATGTGTCAGCGTTTTGACCTGATGTATGATGCACCATGAATCTTGGCCATAGATCTGATACCCTTTGGACGCGTGGAGATTGGATGAGAATGGAACATGGTGCACCTGGGCGTTAGCAAAGCATAGGATTTTACGTTGAAAAATAATATGGAATTTTGCCAGACCTGGGACTTGAACCCAGGTCTTTGATGTTACCAGCACAACACTTAACCACTGAACCAAGCGCCTTCAATTTAATATATAATAACGCGTAAACATAATAAATAAAACATGGCGTTAGTGGATGAAAAACGTGCGAGATTCAAAGTGGCCAATGGCTGATGGACACGCACTCGTCTTCTTCCTCATCCTGAAAACAAAACAAAATAGGCAACGGTTTTGCAACCATGGTGTTAGGCAGGCTATGGAAAAATAGCGACTAGCGCTATAGCATATATAAATTCATCGCGAAATGTGCTTCTTCTTCGTCTCTAGGCGCTGAGTTCAACCATGGTGGTCTCAAAGGCCAATTTTACTGTATTGAAAAAGCCCTAATTTTTCCTTCTGAAAACCCTAAAGAACGAACATGGTGATATCGCATATAGTCAGTAAAAACACAATTGAATGCAATAGTTAGCTTGGAAACTTCATGTTGAACAAGAATTCATGAATAAAAATGCACAAGGATGCGTAAATTATGATATGCGATTTCAAAATTTTTGCTTCACAGTTTGACTTATGGATACCAATTCTTGGCGTTTGAGAGAAAGTTTTTGATTGGAATCTCTTCAGGGATGCTTAAGGATGCTGATGGAATGAAAGTTGATGCTTGAATCGACCTCTAAGGCACTTTTCAGTTCTTGAGTTTTTATGAAAAATTTCAATGTGCAAATGGTTCTTGGGGCGCAGCTTGCAGTCTCAATCCATTAGGGTTATGATTCTGAGTATGTATAGAGCATGTTAGGTCAACAAAACTGCACAAAATCTCAAGCATTCATTGTTTTACATATTTGATTTTATGAAATCTTTTTGAATCTTTTTTCATGGTTTTTGTGTCAATTAGGTTTCAATCAGCACCAAATCTTTCCCTATTAACATGTGCACGACTTATAGAGGCCAAATCATGCATAAAAAGATTTTTTTAGGTTAGGTTTATATTTTTCATGTATTAAAATAATTTAAATGAATTAATATGAATATAAATTCAAATAAATAATTAAAAAATATGAAAATACTTCCCTTTGGGCCTAGTGGTCGTGCATAGGCTTGGCATGAAGAAACTTGGAAGAAAAATGGGCCCATTTGCATTTTTAGGCCTTTTGCATCAATGTTGACTTTTCAAAATTCCCAAAAATTTCCCAACTTCCACAAGGCATAACTTGGTCAATTTTTAAGCTTTTCACATGTTCTTGGACATTTTGGAAAGGTCTTTGAGTCCTTTAACCAATGCCTTTGGTCCCATGTCATTTTGATTTACCAATCTCAAGTTATGGCCTTTGACCTAAAGTCACTTTTTGTTGACTTTTGAAAATGACCTATAATGTTGAAATTGATAACTTTTTGTGAGAGCATTTCTTGGACTTGAAGTATGAAGATGAGTTGTAGGAAATGTCTTTCTCTTCAAAATGAGCTTTGGATGGCATTTTTCTAATAATCCATGTGAAAGTTATGCCCTGGTCAATTTCAGTTGACTTTTTCAGCTGTCCAAATATAGCAACTTTTGCATCTTTGATGATTTCTGAGCCAAATTTTGAGAATCATGATCAAGCATTGATCAAATGATGTTTGTGGCTTCAAAATGATATATTGACCAAAAATTTGAACTTTTGACTGTCAAATGACCATTTTGCCCCTACAGTTGACTGTAGTGCAATCTAGGGTTTTGACTGTGCAATCTTGAGCTGAATGCCTTGAAAATTGATATGAGGATACTTGACCATATTTTTAAGCATGTGAGACTTGATTGGACCTTTGAAAAGTTCATTTTCTTGATCAGAACTCAAACCCTAGTTTTGACTGTATAGGAGCCAGTTGAACTGCATAGCCCTTGGGGAATTTTGTGACCTTGACTTGACAAATTTTGGAGAATATGGGAGGGCAAATTTTGGGGTACAACAGATAGTACTGTCTAAAGGACTCTTACACAGCCTAATTCCTTAGAGTAGGTAGATTTCTCCTGGGTACTTACTCTCTCTTAAACAAACAAGACAACTTTTCGCACTGACACTTTCAAAAAGTTTTCAAACAAATTTTTCATACACTCTTGAGGACAGATACAAGAGTTACCTAGAAATTTTTCAAACGAAACTTTTTCAAACCCACATACACTTGAAAATAAACCATTTTTGAAAACATAAGAGCAAGTACCTAAGAGCCCGTGGATAACCACGGATAGAAAGGATGCTAACACCTTCCCTTTCTATAAATCTACCTCCCGAACCGAGAGACATCTCAAAGAAGGAATTTTTCCGTGCTTTTGTCCTTTCCATGTTGGAGAACATAAAAGACGGTGGCGACTCTTGCTTACCGCGACATTTCGCGAACCAGCTAAAAAACAGTCAGTTCTATTTCCACCGATCACACAGAGAAACCTGCTTTAAACTTTTAAAACACAACACTCAAGTGAAACTTTCAAAGCTACAGGCCAATGGGTTAGCACAAGATTAACGGGTCTCAAAAGTCCAAAGTTTGAACAGTCAAGGTCGAAACTTTCAACATGTAGGTATTCGGGATCGAAGATTGAAACATGGTCAAACTCCCTAGATGAAGTATCTACATTTTTATTGGCATGCACGCATAATATAAAAATGAAATGGTTCGAAGTTTACAGTGAACTTACCTCTTGAAGCGCTTAAATCCAAGGAAACTGTAAGTTACCTCCTTGGTAATGAATGGAAGTTCGTTGGGGTCTTCCTGAGGTTAGTTCAATCACCGCCTTGCTTGAACAGTCACTGAATCGAGGGAGGGAGTTTTATAGTGGTGAGTGAATGGAAGGTTATTATATAAGTCTAAAGGATAAATCGAAGGCTGGTTATCGGGCTGTTGGAGAGTGAATAGAAGGATCCACCAAGGTATGAAAGGGTCTGAGTTTTTCTTAAAACGTTGTGAAGTGTCTAAGAGTTTTTTTGTTTTTTTTTTTGAGAATTTTTGCTAGAGTTTTCTTGCTTGAGGATTTCTTGTGATTTTTTCTCTTAGTCAAAAATCTGGCCCTTTTCTTTGTCAATGATTCCTCTATTTATAGAGGAAAGGTTTGGGAGTTAAAAAACAAAGATGTGACTTGGCTGACATTTTGAGAGGGAAAACAAAATTCAAACAGAAGGGGTATGCTGTATTTGTAGCTTTCGAGGGGCAGTATTTTATTGCCATTTCAGTGCAAGGAATTTGGACAGTGCTTCAGAACTGCTGTGCAGCAGTCCTGGCGTTTTATGGCCAGTGAATCAGGCCCCTGCCTGGCAGCGCATGAGTCTTAGTCAACAAATGCCTTTGGCCTCTCATTCTTTTGTTTTGACTCCCTGACCTCACCTTTCGACCAGACTTTCAGAAACCATCTTCTTTTTTCAATCGAAGTGACGTTCGAATGACTCCCCTAGACAATCCTTCGAATGGGCCAAATTAATGCTCTTGGGATGGAAGGCTCAATCGAAACTTGCAACGTTGGAGAAGTTACTCCCCCAAACGAAAAAGGTGTGCAAGGGCAGGATGCGTGATCGAAAGAGGGCAAAAGAGAGCCTTTTTCCTTCTGGATCGAAGGACATCCAAAGGGAGCCTTTTGCCTTGGAATCGAAGGAAGCCTTTGTCTCAGTCGAAACTTGTAACAAGTTGTTTTAAAAGGTGATTTTAGCTTTGAGAAACAAACAGAAATCTTGAACAAGCGTCAAAGCAGTGTGATAGTCAATTGAACTATTGTGGATTCAAATTCTTCTGAAAATGCATGTGCAAACCCTAATTTTGGATTTACTGTCAAAGAAACGTCTGCTTGATCAAACCCTGAGCCAAGCTCAACCAAATCAATAGAAACCCTAATTTTGGACTGACTGATAAAGAAAAGTCTGTTTGATGGATTCTTTGAGCCAATCTGAAAAAATCAGAGAAAACCCGAAGCTGTGATTTCTTGTGAAAAAGGGGAGGGCAAATTTTGGGGTACAACAATGGGCATTGGATTTAATAGGAGAAATAAATCCTGCTTCTTCTAAAGTAGAAAAATATATCTTGGTAGGAATAGATTATTTTACCAAGTGGATAGAAGCAATACCATTAGTAGCTGCTGATCAAGAGGCTATTATTGAGTTCATACAGAAACAAATTATCTATAGGTTCGGATTGCCAGAAAGCATAACCAAAGATCAAGGTTCTGTGTTTACTGGTAGGAAGATGCAAGAATTTGCTCAAGAGATGGGGTTTAGATTACTAACATCAACACCATATTATGCTCAAGCAAATGGTCAGGTCGAAGCAGCCAATAAAGTGATAATAGGGTTAATTAAGAAACATGTTGGGAAAAAGCCAAGGAACTGGCACAAGACTTTGGACCAAATACTATGGGCCTGTAGAACATCTCCTAAAGAAGCTACTAACACCATACCTTTCCAACTAACATTTGGTCATGATGCGGTTTTTCCAGTAGAAATTCATCTACAATCAGTTCGAATTCAAAGACAAAACGAAATCCCATCTGCATTATATTGGGAGATGATGATGAATGAGTTAGTTGAGTTAGATGAAGTTAGATTGCATGCATTGGAAATCCTAATGAGACAAAAGGAAAGGGTAGCCAGGGCATATAACAAAAGGGTGAAAGGAAAAGCATTCACTATTAATGACTTAGTCTGGAAAGTCATATTGCCCATGGACAAGAAAATAAAACATTAGGTAAATGGTCACCTCATTGGGAAGGACCTTTTCGAATAATAAAGATATTTTCAAATAATGCATATGAAATCGAAGAGTTGGCTGATGATAAGCGAATCCTAAAGGTTAATGGGAAATATTTAAAGAAATATAAGTCACGCCTGCAGGAGATTCGAATAATAACAACGTAATCGAAACATCATAAAGGAATGCCAAAATGGTAATATAGGGTTGCCAAAATGGCGTTGTTTGGATATTACAGACCAAAACCAAGTTTCAAAACTAATTAAATAAACTGAGATTTAGAAATAGGCATTGTTCCTCAATCTATTAAAGGTACTCCGAAAGGACTCAAGCCTTTGTTGAGTGAAACGCCTTGCTCCTTCTAGGGTAGCTACTTCTCCTTTAAGTTGCTCTGCTGCCTCCATTTCTGCAAGTCCTTTGTTGAGGAGCTCTTCGAACTGATCACCAGCAGTATTGGTTTCGTAGGCCAATTGTTGTTGTTGAGCCTCCTTAACCTTTTGTTGAAGTTCTTGAATTTGCTTTTCCCAAAGAAGAATAGACTCAGCTCGAGCTTCATAGTCAGTTCTGGCTTGTTTTATGTGCATGGCTTGGTCTTCAGCTTCTTTAGAGAGCTTCGAGGCATGCTCATAAGCAGCGTCCATGGCAGTTCGTTTCTCTTGGACCTTTCTGGTAGCAAACTCGTCTTGAAGAAGACACTCAGTCACGTTATCTAACAGAGATTGAAGATCGAATAATATGGTGCTGATTGACAAAGAGCAGGTGGCGAGGTTAACTTACGTAAGTAGCTCCTTCATGGTATAGCAAGCTGTACTATCCTGTTTGATCACTTCGAACAAGTCCACATCAAGGATTTTTCTCCATATCTGTTAAGGAGTACAACTCTATCATCTGAGGGCAACGGATTACTAGTCGAACTAGTACCAGCCCTAGCAAGAGGAATATCCCTTTGAGCTAGTTTTTCCTTCATGTACCCAATTGGGTCATTTCGTCTTAGGAGAGCTAGCTCCTCTTCAGTCATTTGAGATTAAGACGATTGAGGAAGTTCCATACGCAAGGGAGTCACATCTATTTCGACTTCCATAGGCTCATTGGTTCGGTCACTGTCACCTTCACTCGTTTCTTGCTCATTGCCTTCTTCATTATCAACCAGATCCACCACTTCGATATCATTGTGCTCACTGCTATTGGCATCTGACTCTGTTCCAGCAGTCGAACCATTGTGGGCATCTTCTTCCTCGGATCCTTCCTCTGCAAATTCTTCGTTCTCTTGATCAGAATCAGCCTTCTCTTCTTCAGCATGAATGTCCTTTGGGTTCTCTTGAAGGGTTTCGAGAGGGGACTTTTGGAGAGAAGTTTCTGGTAAAATCTCTGCAGATGCATGAAGCATTGCTTCATTCGTTTCTTTCAAAGGAGGAGAAGTACTTTGGTCATCTTGCTGCTCTGAAGCCCCAGTCAGAACCGCCATGTTGGAGGATCCTTTGTTTTGCACCAGGTTACTGGAGTCCCCATGAGGAGAAGAGTTGATGGGAGCAGCAGTCTTTGATGGAGAAGTCGAAGTGGTAAGAGTTGGGTTCAAAATGTCCTACAGAGACAAAGAATATTAAGAGCACGCGCCAAGGTAATGAATAATTATTTTTGTTAAAAAATTCGAGTTCAACTTACCTGTGGATTCTCAGAAGAGAGGTTGCTATCTATATGTTCCAACATTACGTTGGAGGTCGAAGGTGGATTTTTGGATTTAGTTGAGGGAGCAGCATCTCTGGAATCAAGTCCAGAAATGCCAGTTGGTGCAGCGCCTTTGGAAATTTCTTTCTTCTGCTTCTTCTTCGAAGCAGTTGGTGAATTCCCTCCAGCATTGGGATTCTTCCCAGTAGTGTTGGTTTTTCTTTTCTTCGGAGTGGTTGGTGGGAGTTTGTTAGTCTGAAAAGATTTAAACATGAGTTAGATCTAAATCATGAGTTTCGGTATATTTGAAACATCAGGGCTAATTGATTACCTGTGGAGTTGGAACAGTTGTTATTACTGGTGGTGTTGTTGTTACAGTAGTTGTTGTTGGTTTGGATAAGGTCACATCATCAGTGGTTTCGACAGATGTTTGGGAAGCACTTCCTTCTTTAGACTTCGAAGCAGCGGTCTTTATCCTGATGGCTGAAAATCGAAACAATTAAGGTAAAAGTTAAAAATATAGAAAGTAAGAAACATTTGGGATTTTCCCAAGCATTCGCACCTGCACCTTGATTAGATATAATCGACATGGCAGAAAGGTCATAGCGAAGATGTCCTGGGAAATCATGGAGCCAATGACGAGCCCATGTCATAGTCTCAGATGGCTTTGGTTTCTTTTGAAGGTATTTGAACATTTATTTGCAAGTGAACCACCAAGGCTATGAAGGAAACCAAGCCAGAGCCAGTTCTGAGGTAGGCAATCTAGGGAATTTAGGTGGATGCATTTCGAGTGCCAACCTATACCTATCCTCAGGTGACAACCCTGAAGGAAGTTTGAGCTTAGAAATTTTTTCTTTAAATTTTTCCTTCAAGGTCTCAGCCGCTTGATGCATAGTGGTTTCCAAGTGTGTGGGATCATAAGTGGTTTCGAAATAATTTTGAAAAGCCCTAATCTCTTTGGCGTGAGTGAACATACCTTTCTTGGAGTGTACCTGCACATCGAACGCATCAGTTAGTTTCTGTTGAATGGAGAGGGTATCGAACATATAAGATTGGTAGAACTTTGTCCACCATTCCAGAAAACCCTTTGCTGTGAAGTGTGTGGGTTTAAAAGGTATTAGTTCAAAGTGGGCGAAGCCTTGATATTGTTCTTGTTGCAATTTGGCTTCTCTTGCTTTAAAGGTTCGACCAGAAGTGATGGCACTCTCTGTTTGGAACAGAGGTTCAGGGATTAGTTGGCACAGGCCAAATTGTCTAGAAACAAAGTTGGGTTGATAGGCAAAAAGGAAGATTTAATTCTTGGAAGGAGTGATTCGTGAGGAGATTAATCTTGGAAGCAAAAAGGATTTCCAAATATCTTGAATTTCTTTGCTTTTAACTGCTTCTGAAAGACGCATGGTGAACCATGATGGTCCATGAGTCCTTGAAGCAAAGGGCGCCATGGTCTCTTCAAATTTGTGTCTTTTGGAAAAAATCATGATATAGTTTGAGAAAAGGACCTTGAAGTCATCTTTGTCATCGTTTGGGGTAAGTTTTCGTAGCCTCGTACCTTCAATGATTCTATCCGCTATCTATGGATCTTGTTCAACAATGGTGTTAGCAGTTGATAGTGAGGGTTCAAACATGGCATTAAGCCATAATTGGAGTAACCAGAAGGGGCCAGCTAGAAGGATGTTTTTGGGAGTGTGGGATTTCAAACTCGAAACGGCTGATCTTAAGCTTTCGTAAAGATCAACAAGTAACAGTTCGCTTAAACACACCCTCCTATTCTCATGTAAGTCTCTAGCTAGAGGGATGAACCTGCTTGCTACCTGTAAGGACCTGCTGTAGAATACATACCTTGATAACCATAAGGTGAGGAAAGCAATATGTTCCACATCTGACACACTATCTCCTTCAGTGTGGTAATGGCTAATGAATTTTGAAAAGCTGGCTAATTTGACTTCGAAGTCAATAATGCTGGAGTGCTCTTCATTGTCAGGGATGTAGGTTTCTCCTACTGGTGACAAACCAGTAA
The DNA here is from genome assembly GCA_948472305.1 of Vicia faba. NCBI lineage: Eukaryota > Viridiplantae > Streptophyta > Magnoliopsida > Fabales > Fabaceae > Vicia > Vicia faba. The sequence continues at coordinate 580,576,416 of OX451736.1, read as the reverse complement.
TGGCTGCTATATCGAAAAATGTGGGTGTAATCATTCTCCCAGGGAGATGAAAGGTGTTGTAGGTGTTGTCCCAGAAATATAAGGATGCAAATAATAATGGATGACTATAGGTGAAGCCTGGTTTCGATAACTTAATCAAATTGTAGATTCCTAATTCCTCCCATTGCTGGGATTTCTTGGCTTATACTTTGGTAAGCCAGTTTTGGTAAGCTATGTCAGAGGTAGGGCAGGATCGGAATGGCTTAAAGTTGCTCTTCACATAGTCTAGCACAAAAGGATCTTTTGGGGGAACGATTGGAGTTTCCATGGTTGCCGAATCAGAAGACTCGCCTATCTTAGGGATATCCATCTTATTAAACAAAGGCTTAAAGTTATAGCAAACAGGGAAGATTTTTCTAGTATCTTTTAAGATTTCAAAGACTGTAAGAGGACCCATTAGAGCGAACCTCTTTCCAGCAGCGTTAGTTGGAATTAGTACCTGAGAGGCATAAAGCATTTCCTTCTCTTTGGAGATCATTTGGGGGATAAGCACGGATTGACCTTGATAAGTACCAACCTTGCTTTCCATTATTGTTCCTGTGTTCTTTCCTTTCTTTTTGGAAGTTTTCTTCAGTTGGGATGATGTTGTAGAAGACATTGTTGAAGTTTGTTGGAAGTTTTAGGGTTTCGGTGAAAAGATAGGAAGAAAAATTTCAGAAAGTGGAAAAGAATAAAAGACTAAGTTGATTGGTTTTATAGTGTGGAAGTTTAAACATCCACTAAGTAAGACTAGGATACGTGGGAGTCGTGGGTTAGATTAAGAAGGAGGTGGCGTAAAGGCTGATATTGGTAATAGGCGTGATTAATAATAATCATTGTTTTATAACTGCACCATGCTGTGAAATACTGATTCAAGACGGTTAAGGAATCCAAGAGGCGTCGTGATTGACGTGACTGGAGTCATACACAATAAATGTTACGATTACTCAAAGGTCACATCAAAATCTTGCATATAAATTTAAAATAAGTGTTTCTCAAAGGATCGAAATACATATTTTAAAGGGGCATTTTGTTGGCTGAAGATTTTGATGACACAGTTCGAAATGAAGCAAGTTGGATGTTTCGTTGGAATAAAACAAGATGTTATGGTTCGGAATGGTAGAAGCAGTTCTTCGAATGAACATGTCAAAGCTCGGAGCTTCGAGTGACAGTTGTGAAGATATATTTAAAAGAAGTCTCGAAATGGTGACGAGACTGTGTCTAAGAAATGAGTTTGAAGCGAAGAGTGCCAAAACATTTGAAATTCAAACGCAAGCGGGATGTTCGAAATTTAAAAATATATGCGCTGGAGAGTTCGAAGACGCGTGGAAGCCAGAGAGGAGCAGTGCTCTGCATGTTCTGAACGTGGCAGAATCTTATAGGCAAGACCGTTATGGTCGAAGTAGTATAAATAGAAGTCTTAGCGTTAGGATTTCGTGTGTCATATCTATTGTACAAAATTCAGTAAACATTCAAAATACCACATGGCTAGGGAAATGAATGCTCGAACAATGTACATATGATAACACCAAATATTTATGATTCAGTAAAACTCTTTATCATTTCCAGTTTATCTTCTATCTTCATGTCAATGTCATTCAAATACCTTTTCATTCAAAGTCATTTACTGATTTCTTGCATTTAAACGCTTTCTTTCTATTTCGAATCCTTTACATTTCAGAAATTCTTTTACATTTCATGCTTTTATCTTCATGCTTTTGTCATTCGAATACCTTTACCTTCAAAGTCATTTACTGATTTCTTGCATTTAAACGTTTTCCTTCTATTTCGAATCCTTTACATTTCAGAAACTCTTTTACATTTCATGCTTTTATACTTCAAAGTTATTTACTTGTTTCTTGCATTTTTTATATATTTCTTTACAATCGAATCTTTATTTATGCAATTTAGTTTCGCACGTCTTTGCTTGATCATGTCATTAGATCCTTTTAATATGGTAATCGAAGTAAGTTGAACGTTTATAAAACATTCCAAATACAAATTCTAACTATGAATATCAGTTCTACAATTAGAGTTATCCAAGCGACCAATACCCCATAGGATAAATCTAGTCGATTCTGCAAGTTACCAGAGAGATTAAATAACAGTCATTAAGATTATTTGATAGTTTGGAGGACTAGCGGTTGTTTACCAGAAATCACTATAAACACCTGCATGAGGTTCTTTCTTGAGTATCAAAGATGAACCTGTTGGCACTTCAAAGGAGTGCCACCTTTCTTCGTTGGGTCTCTTTCGACCCGATGTTTTTAGCCATGTATCGACTGGCACATTGGTTGGAGGCCTGAAAGTTAGTGGCCTCTTTTCCTGCCTTGAACCCTTTTGATAGGTTCTTCTAGGATCTTGTCGAACATCAGAGCCTACACTTTTCAGGGCATTTCTGCTCCATTTCTTGTTTGCTGCTCTCATACCTTCAATGTGTTCAGCCGCTTTCTTGTCAAAAATAGAGCTGCATCGAGGACACAACATTACTTATGATTTCTTCTTCTGGCATCGTTGCAAGAATTCTGCCAGATTTTCGTTCTCAAGGGGGAACGCTGTCCTGTTTTCTTGCTCTTGCCTAATGGCTTCATCTGAGACTTTTGATTCAGAAATTTCGACCATGTTGACATTCATGTTGTCTTTAGTAGCAAGAGTCATTTGCTTCATTTGAGCCTCCAGGTCTTTTGTCTGGCCTTGCACCGCAGCCAAGTAGGAAGTGGGTTTAGTTCCAGATTTTGAGACTCCACCTTTTTCCAGTTTTGGGCCCTCAGCGGCCTTTTGGACTGCCTCGATTGTTTTTCTAGAAAGGTTCCCAGAAAAACTGCCAAATATTGGCATATTGATGTGATCTTTGGTGACTTCAACCATAGTTATCCCTGGCCTTTTCACCTGACTCCTGGAAGCTTCGATTACATTGACCTATGGAGGTTCAGCATAATGGGCCTCCGCCTGTAAAGGGTTCGAATCCACATTCATGGGGGCCTTATCAGCGAACTTCAACCTCCCTTCTTCGATAGCATTTTGCACGAGATCCCTGAAAAGAAAACATTGAGATGTTTTATGGCCCATAAAGTTATGATATTTACAATAGCCTCTTTTCTTTCTTTGATCAAGAGGAGGCACTTTTACCCATGGGGGTATTATCATTTGGCCATCTTTTACAAGTAAGTCAAAAATTTCATCACATTTCGTAATATCGAAACTGTAAGTCTTTTTAGGGAACTTATCATTGGCCTTTTCAGACCCAGTGGGGTTTTTCCCACTTGAGGGGACTAGTAATTTGCAAGAGTATGGTGGCCCTTGTTTTAACTCAGCCAAATCGACCTCACTTTCTTCGACGGCTATAAGTTCATCGAATGTTTCAGGATCTTCTTCGTCCATTTCGACATATGCTATCTTTTCTCTTTTATGAGTTTTTGTCGCCCTGGCTTTTTCAGCTTTAAGGCGTTCTACCTGTCGAACCCTATCGGCCAATTGGGCCATGTCCCTCAGATACTGAGTGTCTAATTTCTTCCTAATGGAGTAATCTAGACCTCCTGTGGCTATTTCGACTAACTCGTGCTCTGGCACTTGCGTAAAGCATCTTGCCTTGAGCAATCTAAACCTATTTAAGTATTCGTCTATAGGCTCAGTGAATCTCCTCTTTACACTAGCCAATTCTTTCAGGCTTATCTTGGTTTGTCCCATGTAGAATTGCTCATGGAACAATCTCTCCAACTGAGTCCAATGGTGGATCGAATTGGGAGGGAGAGTTGTGAACCAAGTAAACGCATTCTTTGTTAGGGAACTTGGGAAATACTTAATCCTTAGGTTCTCATTGTTTGAGATTTCTCCTGCTTCAATTAAATATCTTGCCACATGTTCGACAGTGGATTCTGTCGTGTCCCCTGAAAACTTAGTGAACTTAGGGATTTTGCACCTAGGAGGCAAGTCCGTTTGTAACACATATTCCGACAGCGGGGATGTGAAGTTGGGCCTACGGAAGCCCATATTCATCCCGTTTTGCATCATGATTCTTCCAATCATGGCTGTCAAGTTATTCTCCAAACCAACATTCTGGTATTGGATCTTCTGAACTACTTCGTCAGTGTTTTGGTTTCTATTAACCATCCTTATTTCTGGGGCTATGACTCTCGGCTCTTCGACCCCGGGTTGTTCCAGTTGTACCCTAAGGTTCTCTTCGACAGGCTGCTGGACTTAGTTAATAGTGGTTTCTTCCTCTAGAAGTATGCCTTGGTTTCCCATTACCCGTGCCCTTTGGGGCTGTCGAATTTGTTGGGGTACCCCAAAAAAATTAGCCAGGCGCGACATTTGCGCTATCATTTGCTGATTCGACTGGGTGGTATTTTGTATTAGAGGATTTAGCACTGTACTTAAAGTTTGTTCCAACATTTGAACCATGTCGTGGTTGCTTTCGTCCATTTGCTGCCTCAAGACTGCTGTCGAGGCATTCATAAGGCCAGGCATTACGTGGGACGTTCCTCCTAAGAGTTGGTTCCTACCCTTGTTCGCCATACCAACTCCAGAGCCTTGGAGTGGCGAAGAGTCGCTCACTAAAGGATCTGAAAAGGTGGATGTAGTGTTCGTCAGGCTTGCTAATTCAGAGGTTGGCATGCCATAGGGTGGTTCTCGATTTAACCCGACTGTCGAAAAACCTGGGGGAACATATGGTCTTTGTTGTACCCCAAAATTTGCCCTCCCATATTCTTCAAGAATGGCAAAGAGCATGCTTCAAAATCTCCCCAAGGGTTGCACAGTTCAAGGGCCTTCTAACAGTCAAAAATTAGGGTTTTGGTTCTGACGAAGAAAATGAAGTTTCCAAGGGTCCAATCAAGTCCCACATGCCTATAAACATGGTCAAGCATCCTCATGTCAAGTTTCAAGACTTACAGCACAAAATTGCACAGTCAAAAACCCTAATTGCACTACAGTCAACTGTAGGGGCAAAATGGTCATTTGACAGTCAAAAGTCCAAATTTTTGGTCAACATCTCATTTTGAAGCCATAAACATCATTTGATCAATGCTTGATCATGATTCTCAAAGTTTGGCTCAAAAAGTCTCAAGATGCAAAAGTTTCCATATTTGGACAGTTGAAAAAGTCAACTATAACTTGACCAAGGCATAACTTCCACATGGATTATCAGAAAAATCCCATCCAAATCTCATTTTGAAGAGAAAGACATTTCCTACAACTCCTCTTCATACTTCAAGTCCAAGAAATGCTCTCACAAAAAGTTATCAATTTCAACATTATAGGTCATTTTCAAAAGTCAACAAAAAGGGACTTTAAGTCAAAGGCCATAACTTGATATTGGTAAATCAAAATGACATGGGACCAAAGTCATTGGTTAGAGTACTCAAAGACCTTTTCAAAATGTCCAAGAACATGAGCAAAGCTTAAAAATTGAGCAAGTTATGCCTTGTGGAAGTTGGGAAATTTTTGGATATTTTGAAAAGTCAACATTGCTTCAAATGACCTAAAAATGCTAATGGGTCACATTTTCTTCCAAGAATCATCACCCAAAGCATGTGCACGACCATTTGGCCCAAAGGGAAGTTTTTCATCATTTTTATTTATTTATTTGGATTTTTAATGGCTAATAATTCATTTAATTAATTAAAATATGGAAAAAATACCAAGGCAAACTTTTTAAATCTTTTTGTGCATAAAATATCACCAAGATTTCGTGCAAATCAGATAAGGAAAGAATCAATGGTAATTGGACATGATTGGTATCAAATTAGCATGAAAAAGATTGAAAAATTATGGCATGAAAATCAAATATCTCTTCATCAATGCAAAGGTTTTTTTTATCCAATTTCCAAACCTAATCATTCCAGTACTTATACTAATACAAACCCTTATTCACTGATACACACACTTTCATCTTTCACAAAATTAGACTAACCCTTTATCAATTACACACATTGTATATATTTTTTCTAAAAAATAATTGTATATATTTCACTTAGCTTTCAACTCATTCACGTAGAAAATTTCACAATGTACATATTCTCTCAGTCACTTATTCAATTCGTGACTAACCCCTATTTTCATAAAAGCCAAAAAAATTGAATAGTATTTTTCTAACTATTCTTCTGTGTGTTTTTGTTTTTGTTACAGTAAAGTCATTCTTCATATATTTTATAAATCTTGTGTTTTTTGTTTACCACTTCTCTTTGAGTGTAAAGTTTCAAAAACAATTCACCATAACCTCTCCAATTGACATCACCTTTGGCCATAGACAAATCATAAAAATTCAAAAGAACGCAAAACTAAAAAATAATTTTCAACATAAACTGCACAATAAATGAGGAACAAGTGAAAGTGGTATGCAGATTCAGTGCAATCCTTCTCTTGCGTTGTTTTGGCTTTTATTGCAGGTTGTTGGTGAAGAATCAAAGGAGATTTTGAATCCTTTCCGATCTGCTTCCAGTCAAACAGCTTACAGACTCATCACATGTCCCGCGAACACCGCTCTACCGTCAAACACCTTCGATTTATCTGAGCCTCGACAACCACCGACGCTCCATTCCCGGCCACCACACGCGAGAATCGATTGGCCACACGAAATCCACCGCCTCCAGCCTCCTCGCGTTCCGATTGCCGCTCCAACCACGCTCATCCCATCGAAGCTTTGACGTTAACAATCACCCATCCTTGCTTCCGATCGCTCAACACTGACTACCACTACTCAGATCCAGGACGATAACACCGCGGGAAGCGGTTTCCACCGTCGACTTCTCTCTGCGACTCCCTCGACCGCATACTGTCGACCGTCTCTGCCGTGCAACCAACGCCACGGAACACTGTGAGAACCATCACGCGGAAAACGCAGGATGTGCTGTATTTATTCTCTTCTCCCATTGGCTTTCAAATTTATGTGTTTCTTTTGATTTCTTTTGAGATTTTATACATTGATTTTGTTAATAAGATGAGGTTGGTTTGTCTGATGTTTAGTTGCCAGGAGTTTGGGTTTCTTATCCTTAAGAAAAGAAGAATAGAGTTAATGTGAGAGAAAGTTTCCTCCTGATGTGTTTTGTATAAGTTACATATATTATATTTTGTTGTGATTATATTAACAAATAGAAACAGTGGTGTAGTTGGCAAGGGGTTGTGTTGGTAAGCGAGAGGACCTGGGTTCGAACCCCAGGTCCCCCTTTCTATTCCATATTATTTTGCTAATAACGCTTCTGTGCAGTTTCAATATAAGGGTTCACCATACTCTCCACATCCATGCTTGCCACGCGTGCAATGAGATCAATCAAAGGGTCCAGACTGGGAGAACACTCTAAGCGTTAGTCAATGAAGTCACAGGCATCCTGAAAAAGTCAAAAGGCCTTGCAAAGATGGGCCTAAAATGCTAAGAATACACCTCCAAATTTGGGGACAGAACCCCCCTAGGTTTTACAATTCTTTTCTTTCTTATTTTCATCTATTTCAATTAGTTCTTTTTTATATATTCCTTAAATTTAATATTTTCATGAAAAACATAAAGACAATATAAAATCAGAAAAGAGACAAAAAATAAATATTTTTATTTAATGTTTTTTTTTTTGTAAATAAACATCATTAATTGATTTTAGTTTTAATTTAGGTTTAAATCTTAATATTTTTCTAATAAACTTAAAATTGGTAGAATTAGGGTTTTAATTAATTTTTATCCTTTTTCTTTTCTTTTCATTAATAATTAATTATTTATTTTCATAAAATCAAATTGTCATTAATTAATTAATTTAATTTTAGGTTTAAATTTTAATAGGTTTTTCTTAATAAATAAAAGTTGTAGAATTAGGGTTAATTAGTTAATTTCATTCAATTCCCCTTAAAAAAAACCATAAATACGAAAACCTCAAAAATAATTTCTCTTTTTATTTTAATTGAATTAATTTGTCAATAATAATCTAATTTCATTTAAGGGTCCAACGCCCTCGCTTCTAATTTTAATTTAATTCGCGCGTTTTATTTTGTTTCTTTTAATTATTTATGTAATTCTCCCAAAGCCGTGTAAATACTTATCTTTCGCACTTTTACTCTAGTTCTTTATTTTTTCTGTCAAATCGGGTCCTGGAAATTTTGGCGATGTGGACCCGCGCCTTTGTAATAGTTTAGAATTTTACCTTTCCGCACTTTCTTAACTGTTAAATAAATGCATGAAAGAATGAATGACAAAAATAAAAACAAACGCATAGATCACTTCGACATGACAAGACAAAGAAACGAAGCTGACACACAAAATCACACACCACCCCTAGGATACGCCTCACTGTTGCCTTGCTTCGAAAGGTGATCGTCGAGTAGAGGATGTCTTAGTAAGTCCTCATGATCCGGGAACCTGGCATGAGGGTAGCTTCTAAGGTGTCTTCCCATTGCTCTGGTGATCACCATGTCCCGAACCTCGAATTGACCCGAACACCTCCAACGGTGGTGCTACCTACCTCTCAATGGCGGGATGGCACTACTTTAAAGGACATTTACACAGACGAATTCCTTAGGGTAGGTAGACGACTCTAGATACTTGCTCTAAATTTCAAAACAAATCAAAAATACTTTTCACACCGACACCTTTTCAAAAAGCTTTCGAAAGCAATTTTTCAAACACTCTTGAGGACCGATACAAGAGTCGAACTGGAATTTTCAAAGAAACTTTTTAAACCCACATTGAAAAGCAAACAAACCATTTTTGAAAACACAAATGAGCAAGTATCTAAGAGCCCATGGATAACCATGGATAGAAAGGGTGCTAACACCTTCCCTTTCTATAACCTACCTCCCGAACCGAGAGCAATCTCTTTAAAGGAATTTTGCTATGCTTTTGTCCTTTCCATTTGGAGAAAATAAAAGATGGTGGCGACTCTTGCTTCCGCGACATTTTGCGAACCAGCGTTAAACAGTCAGTTCCAGATCCACCGATCACAGAACTGGCGACTCTGTTGGGGAGAATTTTAAAAGTGAGGTGTACCTTAGGGTTAGTTCATAACCGTGTTTTCAATTGTATTGACTTGTCTGTTTTAAATTTGTGGGTTGCATGGGAGTTACGTAGATCCTAACCCGGATCTGGGGATACCCTGTTTAGGTAGCATAAGCTGTGAGGGACATGTCCGGCGTAGACCGACACAGGTGAGACAGTGGCTACGTTGGTGTGGCACCTTGGTCTGTACCGATATCCCTTGTGTTGCAACGAGGAGAATATGGGTCTTCTGAGGAGTCATTAAGCACCAACAACCTTAGAACCTTAAATGACACAACTTGGCCAATAGAACAGTAGCAGTATGCTACGCCCATTGAGGCTAAACTCTCGTGATGGTTCTGGCTGCAAGAAAAGATTGCGAAGCTGGAGTTATGACCGATTGAGGGTAGCCAATGATATTGGGATCCTCTAAGAACCCGGTTACTTTGATAGGACAGGTATGAACCAACAAACTGAAAGAGGGTAGTACCTAGACTCCATGCTGGCCTAAACTCTAAGGGCTATGGTGTGACTTGTGTGCCTTCATACTTGCCTATTTGCATGCTTGTTATCTGACACATAAGCTACTTGCAGGTTTTGTTTATAGTCCTTAATTGGGACTCATAACAGGGTGTACTATCTTGCAGGTTTTGTTTATAGTCCTTAATTGGGACTCATAACAGGGTGTACTATCTTGCAGGTTTTGTTTATAGTCTTTAATTGGGCTCATAACAGGTTTTATTTGAGTTCCTTGCAGGTTTTGGTTTGCAGTCCCTAATTGGGACTCATAACAGGGTTACTTACATTACCCCATGCATAACATAACATCATACCATTGCATACATCCTAATCCATTTCAAGGATCTCAAGGGCATGTGATGCAGGTCATGGTAAACCAAACGTCTAGCAAGGGGCAAAGAGGATTTATTTTCCTCTAGCCAAGATTGTCAGGGGCTATGACCCACTTGATATGGTGAGCTTTGACTCTGGAAGAAGGTTCCCCTAACCAAGGTTGTTTGGAAATCAAAATCAGACATGATGACTTAAGTCAGGGGCTATGACCCACTGGATATGGTGAGCCTTTGACCCTTTGAAGAAGGACTCTCAATAATAGACAGCTCCCTCAATCAAGCTACTGGACCCAAATTCTAACAAACTTTCTTGTCTATCCCGCGAGGTCCTTGAAGACATTACATGCATGTCATACTCATCATCGCATAACAGGTATCCTTGTTGCGGGTCACTTACCTTTCTCGCTGTTTATTTCAGCAATGGCTTCACAACAAGATAACCAGGACCTTCACACTCAAGAGACTCAGTTCAGGGAAATCTTCCTAAGCCTATCCAAGGGGCAGGAAGATTTAAGGACACTCCTCATGGGGAATCTGATCAGAAAGAGTCCTGAAGATGACAAGGACGAACAGTTGAAACGTCTACAAGCTGAGGTAGACACATTGAAAACCCAGATGCTGGGGCAAAGGGCCTTCATTCAAGGTTTAGCTCAAGAGCAAGGAGAGCTGAGAGCCATGATCAGCCAGCTTCCTCAAGGCATGAAGCAACCAGCCCAAATCAGGGACCAGGTCATGGAACAACTTCCAAGAGGGCAAAGGTCGGGTCCAATGAATAGACCTCTCCGAGTTGCTACTACTTCTCAGGTCCAACAACGACCTCGCCAAGAACAGCGGGTTGATCAGAACAGGTCGGACGAGCCTAAGAGATAATTCACCTACATCAACATGTCATGGTCTCGAGCTTTACAGCACATGTTAAGGATGAACCTGATTGCGGTGATCAACCCTCCTGCAAATCCAAAGACTTCCTCTCCAAATTACAACCCAGAAGCAAGGCGCGCTTACCATTCTGGTAGCCCAGGGCACGATACTGAGGATTGTTGGGCACTGAAGTACAAGATTCAGAGCATGATCGATGCTAAAGAGATCGAGTTCGAGCCCGCCGAGACTCCCAACGTGATCACTGCTCCCTTGCAAAAACACGGCTAGGATTGAGAAATTTTTGTTCATTCGAATGTTCAAGTTGCAATTTTCTTTTGTTCAAACATTTACTCATGTTAAACATTGTTATTTCATTAATGCATCGCATATGTCTGTTCTGAAACAATATATTCGTATTCACTAAATGCAAATTATTTTCATATTTTTTCTGATGATCAACTCTTAATTAATAATTCTAAGCCTCTTGAGGGAGGATGACGAAAACGATACCACATCTTTACAGTATGCTTTTGAACGAACCCCGCTGATGAGGTACAGGCATTGTTTCAATCCCTAAACACTGGAGTTATAAGGATGATAATCCCTCATCAACCCCTCTGAGCCAAAGAAGTAGGAGTTTTTCTTTTCGAAATTTAAAACCCTTAATCATAACCTGGGGCAGGGTAGTCTCTCAGTTGATCCAAGTGCATAACGAATGGCACCAAAAAGTTCCTTACAAAACGAAAGACGATGATGGTTCTGAATAATCAATAAAGAAAGGCAGTCATTATCTTTCAAAATAAAAACCCATTAAGTCAAAACCTATGAAGGAGACTTACAAAACTGGGGCATCCTGCTGACTGTAATTCCAAAAAAGGAAACAGTTCAGGCAAAAAAGGAAGGGATAACAAAAATCAAAAAGAAAGAGGTCTTGCAAATCCTCAGCAAAAAAGGAAATGACTGCCTATTCAAAATAAACTATCAACATCCGAATCATCACTGGTATATCAAAGCAAAAGCTCAAAATAAGGTCTAACGTATGATCAACTGAGCTTAGGTTTGGAGAACATCACGAAGAACGGGTGGGTACAAATAATTTGAGCCTTTATCCTTTGTTTCTTAAACCGTGAACCAGGCCACGTTATAACCCTTAAAAGTCCTAGATGAAGCATGGGTTAGTTCGAAAGCATACTGTTACGAAAGGTATCCTGACTCCTGAAGGCTCGCTGTAAAATCTTGAGTTGACATCACATCATTTTACGACAAAATGCATTTTTAAAATCTTCAAGACAGACATGAGCTTTGCATTTTTAACATAACTTTGTTTGCATATGACTTTTTGTTTGAACAGCTGGGAAATTCGCACGAGGAATACCTAGTGACAAAAGCACTTCCAATCAAGGGGCACGGCATGATCATGGTCCATCATCTGGGGCAACCCAATCAAGATTCGGAGAATCTCTTAAAGGCCAAATAGCCTGGGGCAAGTCTCCGCCTGAGTCACTTAGGGCACTCCAACAACGAATCTTGCCTGATCAAACACCTTCTGGTGGCGTGGCAAAATATTTCCAACAGGGGCAACTCCCCACATTCTAAGAGAATGGACATAGTCAAAAAAATACTACGCGTAATCAAAGACCCGCTAGGTTGTCATACCTAGGCAAAAATAAGGGCTTCCCGACGAACCAAAAGGGTTCGGGAAAAATGAAGGGATGAAATGAAAAAAATCTGTACACCCGGCAAGTCGAAAACCTAAAAAGGCGGCTTGGGAAAAAATGGGTATCCCGGTGGACCGAAAACCCGAAAGGGCGGTCCAGGCAAAAGTTAGGGATCAAAGCGTACGACTATGTCCCGGCATCTCGCCACTTGCCTACCAGAAGATTTGTCAGTTACCCCCACAGGTATCCTCTCCCACATCAGAAACAGGGGCAATAAAAAGTTGTCTAAGCAATCTGATTGTTCGGTCCTCCAAGGTATCAAGGTAGGTTCCGTTGGAGTCACCTCCCCGGTACAGTTCAATACTTCCCCAGGAGAGTCTAATCTAGTTCCCCAGGAAAGTTGGAATCCATCTCCCCAAGCAGTAAGCTTATCCCCAGTAGATTCTGGAAGCTTATCCTCGCAGAGCACGAACGCGTCCCCCGGCTTTATTTAAAGAGTTATTTCCTTACCAGGATATAACTGGGTTATCCTCAGCCAAAAGCCACGGAAACAGCGTTCTCGACGAAGTCGTATTATCCCCAGTGAAGTCTATCAACACTTCCAACACAACCAGGGTATCCCCAACAAGTTATTATCAACAGCTCAACAAAGTACCTCTCTCCACAGAGTATTGCTCCCCAACAAGATCATTAGAGTACTTTTCCTGCCGCAGAGTAATCCATTCGCCAAGTCTATTCCCCAACGGAGTCATCTTCTCCTATCGGTTTATTCTTACAAAGCGAAGAATTCTCTCTTCAACACCAGTCCAGGAGTTAACTGCCTGGCACCCGTCAAGGATTTATTTTCTTAGACAAAAATACATTCATGAACATTACATCTTCATACATTATAGCATGCATATGCATCATACTACACGAATCTCATCAATTTTGAGGACATCCTGAAATCATGCAGTTCATGCATCATGATCTTGCATGCAACTGATGCTTTACCTTTTCAGGAAAGGCCAATACAAAAATGATTACTATCAACTATCGCAACTCTTTCTAGATATAGTTCAGATGTGAACCAGATATGGCGACGTTCTGATACTGCTTCCAGACTTCCTTCTAGATATAGTTCAGATGTGAACCAGATATGGCGACGTTCTGATACTGCTTCCAGATTCCCTTCTAGATATAGTTCAGATGTGAACCAGATATGGCGACATTCTGATACTGCTTCCAGATTTCCTTCTAGATATAGTTCAGATGTGAACCAGATATGGCGACGTTCTGATACTTCTTCCAGATTTTTTTCTAGATATAGTTCAGATGTGAACCAGATATGGCAACGTTCTGATACTTCTTCCATATTTCCTTCTAGATATAGTTCAGATGTGACCCAGATATGGCGACGTTCTGATACTTCTTCCAGATTTTCTTCTAGATATAGTTCAGATGTGAACCAGATATGGCAACGTTCTGATACTTCTTCCAGATTTCCTTCTAGATATAGTTCAGATGTGACCCAGATATGGCGATGTTCTGATACTTCTTCCAGATTTCCTTCTAGATATAGTTCAGATGTGAATCAGATATGGCGACGTTCTGATACTTCTTCCAGATTTCCTTCCAGATATGGTTCGGATGTGACCTAGGCATGGCGACGTTCTGAAACTTATTCCAGACCCCCTCAGATAACTTAGGGATGCTCCGGACACGGAAGCTGTTCTATTGTTTATTCAGAGATCACCTTTCTAGAGATGGTTCAGATGTGACCCGGATATGGCTACCTTCTGATACTCATCCCCAGATTCTCTCAATGATTGCTGTTGAGGTTGAAGTCGCCCAAGATTCTCTCAATGATTACTGCGGAGGTAGTAATCATCCCCAAATTCGCTCAGCGTTACTGTTGAAGTCAAAGTCGTCCAAGATTCTCTCAAGGATTGCTGTTGAGGTTGTAGTCGCCTATGGTTCTCTCCCCGATACTGCGGAGGTAGTAATCATCCCCAGATTCGCTCAGCGTTACTGTTGAAGTCGAAGTTGTCCAAGATTCTCTCAATGATTGCTGTTGAGGTTGTAGTCGCCTATGGTTCTCTCCCTGATACTGCGGAGGTAGTAATCATCCCCAGATTCGCTCAGCGTTACTGTTGAAGTTGAAGTCGTCCAAGGTTCTCTCATCGTTCCTGTTGAGGTAGTAACCATCCCTGGTTCATTCATCACCTTTTGAAGCTCCAGATCCAGCTCCTGTAACTCGTCAGGACACATCTACGCAAAGAATTTGAAGACCAGCTCCTGTAACAGGCCAGGTAATCATTTTTTCTTTTGCAGGTATGCAAGTTCTCGCTAAGGAATCTCTTAAGCGATTGACATCCAAATGGCATCTATAAGCCCATCCACCTATCCATCACCTCTTAGCATGGCATCTATAAGCCCATCATCCTATTAATCAATCTCCAAATGGAATCTATAAGCCCATTCCCCACATCACACTACTATGTGAGCGCAAATTTCTGGGCACTCTAGTGTTCAATCATCTTCCACCTTTGGATTACGAAAGGCACGTCAGCCAATCTGCATCCTCAGGTCTAAGAAGATTGAACAGGGGCAACTGTTGTACCCCAAAATTTGCCCTCCCATATTCTTCAAGAATGGCAAAGAGCATGCTTCAAAATCTCCCCAAGGGTTGCACGGTTCAAGGGCCTTCTAACAGTCAAAAATTAGGGTTTTGGTTCTGACGAAGAAAATGAAGTTTCCAAGGGTCCAATCAAGTCCCACATGCCTATAAACATGGTCAAGCATCCTCATGTCAAGTTTCAAGACTTACAGCACAAAATTGCACAATCAAAAACCCTAATTGCACTACAGTCAACTGTAGGGGCAAAATGGTCATTTGACAGTCAAAAGTCCAAATTTTTGGTCAACATCTCATTTTGAAGCCATAAACATCATTTGATCAATGCTTGATCATGATTCTCAAAGTTTGGCTCAAAAAGTCTCAAGATGCAAAAGTTTCCATATTTGGACAGTTGAAAAAGTCAACTGTAACTTGACCAAGGCATAACTTCCACATGGATTATCAGAAAAATCCCATCCAAAGCTCATTCTGAAGAGAAAGACATTTCCTACAACTCCTCTTCATACTTCAAGTCCAATAAATGCTCTCACAAAAATTTATCAATTTCAACATTATAGGTCATTTTCAAAAGTCAACAAAAAGGGACTTTAAGTCAAAGGCCATAACTTGATATTGGTAAATCAAAATGACATGGGACTAAAGGCATTGGTTAGAGGACTCAAAGACCTTTCCAAAATGTCCAAGAACATGAGCAAAGCTTAAAAATTGAGCAAGTTAGGCCTTGTGGAAGTTGGGAAATTTTTGGATATTTTGAAAAGTCAATATTGCTTCAAATGACCTAAAAATGCTAATGGGCCACATTTTCTTCCAAGAATCATCACCCAAAGCATGTGCACGACCATTTTGCCCAAAGGGAAGTTTTTCATCATTTTTATTTATTTATTTGGATTTTTAATGGCTAATAATTCATTTAATTAATTAAAATATGGAAAAAATACCAAGGCAAACTTTTTAAATCTTTTTGTGCATAAAATATCACCAAGATTTCGTGCAAATCAGATAAGGAAAGAATCAATGGTAATTGGACATGATTGGTATCAAATTAGCATGAAAAAGATTGAAAAATTATGGCATGAAAATCAAATATCTCTTCATCAATGCAAAGGTTTTTTTTATCCAATTTCCAACCCTAATCATTCCAGTACTTATACTAATACAAACCCTTATTCACTGATACACACACTTTCATCTTTCACAAAATTAGACTAACCCTTTATCAATTACACACATTGTATATATTTTTTCTAAAAAATAATTGTATATATTTCACTTAGCTTTCAACTCATTCACGTAGAAAATTTCACAATGTACATATTCTCTCAGTCACTTATTCAATTCGTGACTAACCCCTATTTTCATAAAAGCCAAAAAAATTGAATAGTATTTTTCTAACTATTCTTCTGTGTGTTTTTGTTTTCGTTACAGTAAAGTCATTCTTCATATATTTTATAAATCTTGTGTTTTTTGTTTACCACTTCTCTTTGAGTGTAAAGTTTCAAAAACAATTCACCATAACCTCTCCAATTGACATCACCTTTGGCCATAGACAAATCGTAAAAATTCAAAAGAACGCAAAACTAAAAAATAATTTTCAACATAAACTGCACAATAAATGAGGAACAAGTGAAAGTGGTATGCAGATTCAGTGCAATCCTTCTCTTGCATTGTTTTGGCTTTTATTGCAGGTTGTTGGTGAAGAATCAAAGGAGATTTTGAATCCTTTCCGATCTGCTTCCAGTCAAACAGCTTACGGACTCATCACATGTCCCGCGAACACCGCTCTACCGTCAAACACCTTCGATTTATCTGAGCCTCGACAACCACCGACGCTCCATTCCCGGCCACCACACGCGAGAATCGATTGGCCACACGAAATCCACCGCCTCCAGCCTCCTCGCGTTCCGATTGCCGCTCCAACCACGCTCATCCCATCGAAGCTTTGACGTTAACAATCACCCATCCTTGCTTCCGATCGCTCAACACTGACTACCACTACTCAGATCCAGGACGATAACACCGCGGGAAGCGGTTTCCGCCGCCGACTTCTCTCTGCGACTCCCTCGACCGCATACTGTCGACCGTCTCTGCCGTGCAACCAACGCCACGGAACACTGTGAGAACCATCACGCGGAAAACGCAGGATGTGCTGTATTTATTCTCTTCTCCCATTGGCTTTCAAATTTATGTGTTTCTTTTGATTTCTTTTGAGATTTTATACATTGATTTTGTTAATGAGATGAGGTTGGTTTGTCTGATGTTTAGTTGCCAGGAGTTTGGGTTTCTTATCCTTAAGAAAAGAAGAATAGAGTTAATGTGAGAGAAAGTTTCCTCCTGATGTGTTTTGTATAAGTTACATATATTATATTTTGTTGTGATTATATTAACAAATAGAAACAGTAGTGTAGTTGGCAAGGGGTTGTGTTGGTAAGCGAGAGGACCTGGGTTCGAACCCCAGGTCCCCCTTTCTATTCCATATTATTTTGCTAATAACGCTTCTGTGCAGTTTCAATATAAGGGTTCACCATACTCTCCACATCCATGCTTGCCACGCGTGTAATGAGATCAATCAAAGGGTCCAGACTGGGAGAACACTCTAAGCGTTAGTCAATGAAGTCACAGGCATCCTGAAAAAGTCAAAAGGCCTTGCAAAGATGGGCCTAAAATGCTAAGAATACACCTCCAAATTTGGGGACAGAACCCCCCTAGGTTTTACAATTCTTTTCTTTCTTATTTTCATCTATTTCAATTAGTTCTTTTTTATATATTCCTTAAATTTAATATTTTCATGAAAAACATAAAGACAATATAAAATCAGAAAAGAGACAAAAAATAAATATTTTTATTTAATGTTTTTTTTTTTGTAAATAAACATCATTAATTGATTTTAGTTTTAATTTAGGTTTAAATCTTAATATTTTTCTAATAAACTTAAAATTGGTAGAATTAGGGTTTTAATTAATTTTTATCCTTTTTCTTTTCTTTTCATTAATAATTAATTATTTATTTTCATAAAATCAAATTGTCATTAATTAATTAATTTAATTTTAGGTTTAAATTTTAATAGGTTTTTCTTAATAAATAAAAGTTGTAGAATTAGGGTTAATTAGTTAATTTCATTCAATTCCCCTTAAAAAAAACCATAAATACGAAAACCTCAAAAATAATTTCTCTTTTTATTTTAATTGAATTAATTTGTCAATAATAATCTAATTTCATTTAAGGGTCCAACGCCCTCGCTTCTAATTTTAATTTAATTCGCGCGTTTTATTTTGTTTCTTTTAATTATTTATGTAATTCTCCCAAAGCCGTGTAAATACTTATCTTTTGCACTTTTACTCTAGTTCTTTATTTTTTCTGTCAAATCGGGTCCTGGAAATTTTGGCGATGTGGACCCGCGCCTTTGTAATAGTTTAGAATTTTACCTTTCCGCACTTTCTTAACTGTTAAATAAATGCATGAAAGAATGAATGACAAAAATAAAAACAAACGCATAGATCACTTCGACATGACAAGACAAAGAAACGAAGCTGACACACAAAATCACACACCACCCCTAGGATACGCCTCACTGTTGCCTTGCTTCGAAAGGTGATCGTCGAGTAGAGGATGTCTTAGTAAGTCCTCATGATCCGGGAACCTGGCATGAGGGTAGCTTCTAAGGTGTCTTCCCATTGCTCTGGTGATCACCATGTCTCGAACCTCGAATTGACCCGAACACCTCCAACGGTGGTGCTACCTACCTCTCAATGGCGGGATGGCACTACTTTAAAGGACATTTACACAGACGAATTCCTTAGGGTAGGTAGACGACTCTAGATACTTGCTCTAAATTTCAAAACAAATCAAAAATACTTTTCACACCGACACCTTTTCAAAAAGCTTCCGAAAGCAATTTTTCAAACACTCTTGAGGACCGATACAAGAGTCGAACTGGAATTTTCAAAGAAACTTTTTAAACCCACATTGAAAAGAAAACAAACCATTTTTGAAAACACAAATGAGCAAGTATCTAAGAGCCCATGGATAACCATGGATAGAAAGGGTGCTAACACCTTCCCTTTCTATAACCTACCTCCCGAACCGAGAGCAATCTCTTTAAAGGAATTTTTCTGTGCTTTTGTCCTTTCCATTTGGAGAAAATAAAAGGCGGTGGCGACTCTTGCTTCCGCGACATTTCGCGAACCAGCGTTAAACAGTCAGTTCCAGATCCACCGATCACAGTCTTGTTCCTTGGTTTCCCCAAGGTGGGGGAGTTCCCAAGGGCATTCTGGGACCTGTAAATGGAGGTAATGCCCCCGTTTGTGTAATCGTTACTGCTGGCGTCGAACCAGCGGTTACCACTTCACTTACGGTTGGGATAACCGTTGCTCCCACGTTTGTTTGTGGGATTTCTCCATTGTTTGGAGGATTCACCATTTCACTAACTCTTCTCCTAGTGTTGGTTTCGTTGGTGTATATTCTACCACTTCTCAATAACATGCAATACTCTTGAAAAAGAAGGATATTTTATATAAGACGATTAAACGTGAAAGAATCAACACAATGTCCCACCGGGTGTGCCAATTTGTTTACCGTGAAAAATGGTAAACAACCGCTGATCTTCCAAAAGGTTACTTATTTGGTGACTCGCAGGATCGATCAGATTGATCCTAAGACATGGTTGATCTTTGGAGTTTAAATGCTTTGAAGTAAAGAGTTTCGACTAATCCTAATGGTGATTAATGCAAGTAAAGTAGAGTCACTTTAAATAAATTGCATGGAGAAAAGCTTGATAAAGTAAATAAAAGCATTAAAGGTTTGCTAAATAAATGCCTTCAACTGAAGTAAATGAGTGAAAGTGATAAATTGCTTGAATATAAAAGACTTTGATTAAGGTAAATGGTGTTTCACACATACATTCTCAATGATTCTTTCTCTCGCGTTGGGTACTTGAATCTAAATGAGTGACTTGTATGCAATGATGAACACCCCTAATAACTTCGTGAACACTTAGTATTTATACTAAAAAACCTAAGTAACTGCTGGGCAGTCACGCCGCTTCATGATGACACCACATGGCATGCTACCAACCTTCGACGCCTACGTGCACGACACGTTGCGCTTGGTAACTGCTGGGAACCGTTTTCCCTCCAACAATTCAGAATTTAAATCGTTCGATCTTGGGTATCAGGGACCTTGGTCGAGAGGTCGCTCCTTCGACGTCGAAGACAACAAGATTCCAACTTAAAGGAATTTCTCTAAGTATCTTGTCATTCTTTGATGAGCCTTCGACGTGATCAGCTGGTCGAAGCCTTCTGGTGTAGGAAACTCTTCTGACTCATAATTAATGATCTCTATGATGAACAAACGTGGGTGTCGAATTCAGGAGCCAACAGTGCTACAGTGCACAACTTCTATTATTCCATTCTGAACTTGATTCCTCAGAAAATGATACTTGGTCTCAATATGCTTGCTTCTTCCATGCAACACTGGATTCTTGGCAAGATTGATTGCAGACTTGTTATCAATCATCAGTTTCATAGGTTTATTCACCTCAATCTTCAGATCTTTCAGCAAGTTCAGAATCCACACAGCTTGACATGCAGTCAGAGCACCTGCAATATATTCAGCTTCACAGGTTGACAGAGCAACGACAAGTTGCTTCTTGGAACACCAAGAAATATGACCTCCCAGAAATTTGAATAAGTACCCATAAGTACTTCTTCTGTCAACTCTATCTCCGCACCAATCAGAATCAGAATAGCTCAGAAGTTCTTATTATATCTTTCTTCCAGACGAAAATAACACTCCATATTTTTAAAGTTCCCTTCACATACCTCAGAATCCTGACTGCAGCTTGGTAATGGGACCACTTTGGTTTGCTCATAAATCTGCTAACCATTCCAACTGCATAGCAAATATCAGGTATGGTATTACACAAATATCTTAGAGAACCAACCATCTGTTTGAAGGTTGTAGCATCCACATCCTCTCCATCAGAATCAGAATCCAACTTCTTATTCGTATCAGCAAGTGTGATAGCAACCTTGCAATTTTATAGCTCAAATATCTTCAGAAGCTCTAGTTTATACTTCATCTGACGTAAAATGATTCCTTTCTCAGAGTATATAAATTTCATCCCTAGAAAGAAACTCATTTTTCCAAGATCTGTCATCTCAAACGCATTCATCAAAACTTTCTTGAACTCAAATATCTCTTATTTAGAACTTCCTATGAGTAATATGTCATCAACATACAAACATACTAGAATTTTATTACCTTATGAAGTGTGCTGAACATAAACACCATACTCCATCTCACACTTCTGAAACCCTTGTTCCTTGAAAAACAAATCAATTTTCAAGTTCCAAGCTTTGGGCGCTTGCTTCAATCCATACAATGCTTTGTGTAATTTTAACACCATCCCTTCCTGATTCTCTTTCTAAAATCATGGAGGTTGTGAAACGTACACCTCTTCTTGTAATGAACCATTCAGAAATGCAGATTTTACATCTAAATGCATCGGAGGCCAATTCCTGTTAGCAGCTATTGCAATCACTAGTCTGATTGTTTCATGTCTCGCTACAGGTTCAAACACTTCAAAGTAATCCAGTCCAGGATTCTGTAGGAAGCCTCTTGCTACTAATCTTGCTTTGTGTTTTCCAATTGATCCATCTGGCTTTAGCTTCTGCTTGAAAACCCATCTGACGTTGATGGCTTTCTTGCCTTTTGGAAGTTCTGTCAGCTTCCAAGTCTTGTTTCTCTCTATAGCATCAAGTTATTCTTTCATGGCCTGTAACCAAACTTGGTGCTTAAGAGCCTCTTTCGTACTCACGGGTTCAGAGTCTACTAACATTGCACACTGAATAACTTCTCCTTCAGAGTTTACTTCAGTGTCTAGCAACATATCAAACTCTGCAAATCTTCTTGGGATGCTTCTGACTCTTTGTTGCCTCTGAACTGGACCTTCAGAAATTTGGACACCAGAACTTTCCCCTTCAGAATCACTTGCTTCAGCAATTGGACTTTCTCCAGAACTTTCCCTTTCAGAAGCACTTGCTTCAGAAATTGGACTTTCTCCAGAACCTTGACTGTCTTCAGAGTCTGGATCACCATCAGAGTCAGAGCCACTACCTTCAGAAATACCATCTTCAAAAGTTGGATCACCTCTGCCTTCAGAAGTTCCACTTTCAGAATCATGATCATCGCCAAAGGATGAATTTCCTTCAGAAGCTCCTCCTTCAGAAGTTCCACTTTCAGAATCATGATTTCTACTAGAAACATGATCATCTTTAGAAGCTTGTCCTCCAGAACCTACGTCTTTAGAGTTTTCCCTTCTAGAAGCATGATCACCACCAAATTTTGGATCATCATCAAAATCTGGATCAGAATCAGATTCACCATCTGACTCACCTTCAGAGTTTCCAGAGTCATCATCTTCTGACTCTTCTTCAGAAGCAGAATCTCCTTCAGAATCACCTTCGGAATCTAACTTGTCTTCAGCTTCAGAGTCATATTCTGACTCTAACTCGTCTTCAGAAACCTCAGATTCTGACTCATCTTCAAAATCTTCAGCGCCATCTTCTGATTCTGACTCAGAGTCATATTCTGATTCTGACTCATACAAAACCACTCCTTCAGAATCAAAATATTTATAGTCATATTCTTCTTCCCTTTCAAAATCAGAAAATGACAATTTCACTGGTTCCTCATCAGATTCATAAGCCATAAATAGCACAGTGTTGTACCCCAAAATTTTCCCTCCCATATTCATCAAGAAATTGCCAAGTCATGCTTCAAAGTTCCCCAAGGGTTGCACAGTGCAAGGGCCTCCTAAACAGTCAAAATTAGGGTTTTTATTCTGATCAAGAAAATGAAGCTTCCAAAGGTCCAATCAAGTCTCGCATTCCTACAAATATGGTCAAGCATCCTCATACAAAGTTTCAAGACTTTCAGCACAAAATTGCACAGTCAAAAACCCTAATTGCACTACAGTCAACTGTAGGGGCAAAATGGTCATTTGACAGTCAAAAGTTCAAATTTTTGATCAACATATCATTTTGAAGCCACAAACATCATTTGATCAATTCTTGATCATGATTCTCAAAGCTTGGCTCAAAAATCATCAAAATGCAAAAGTTTCCTTATTTGGACAGTTGAAAAAGTCAACTGTAAATTGACCAGGGCATAACTTTCACATGGATTAACAGAAAAATTCCATCCAAAGCTCATTTTGAAGAGAAAGACATTTCCTACAACTCATCTTCATACTTCAAGTCCAAGAAATGCTCTCACAAAAAGTTATCAATTTCAACATTATAGGTCATTTTCAAAAGTCAACAAAAAGTGACTTTAAGTCAAAGGCCATAACTTGAGATTGGTAAATCAAAATGACATGGGACCAAATACATTGGTTAGAGGACTCAAAGAACTTTCCAAAATGTCCAAGAACATGAGAAAAGCTTAAAAATTGAGCAAGTTATGCCTTGTGGAAGTTGGGAAATTTTTGGATATTTTGAAAAGTCAACATTGGTTCAAATGACCTAAAATTGCTAATGGGCCCATTTTTCTTCCATAATTCATCATCCATGGCATGTGCACGACCACTTGGCCCAAAGGGAAGTATTTCTTCATTTTTTATTTATTTGTTTGAATTTTTATTTATAATAATTCATTTAAATCAAATTAAATACATGGAAAATATTTAACCTAAGTTTTACAATCCTTTTTTGCATGAAATCCACTCAATAACTCGTGCATGATACAATATGGAAAGATTTGGAGAGAATTGATATGATTGAGAGCAAAAACACATGGAAAAAGATTGAAAAAGATCTTTGAAAATCAAATTTCAAAAACCATGAATGAAAGAGATTTTGATCAGAATTGTTGACCTAATTGGTTGATTACATAAGCCTGAATACAAACCTAATCAAAAGGAGGACGCAGCTTCTCAGAAACCTGGAAAACAAAACTTGAATTTTTGTTAAAAAAACTCAAAACTGAAAATCAGGTTTTAGGTTGATTCAAGGCACAAGACCAATTGCAAAAGCATCCTCGTGTCCCCCTGAAGCTAATTGGATCACTCTCCAACCTTCATACGCCCAGAATTGGTACCATAGATTCAAATTGTTTCAAAAAAAATGCATAATCGTGTTTCATATTTAAAGCATTTTCATTGCGTTTTTTTGATGCATTCACACTAATTGACTTGTTCTAATGCTAACCATGTAACTTAATTGTGTTTTTGAGCTGTGTACGCGATTATGCCATTATCGTTTTCTAGGGTTTACAGGACCTTGGATTAGGGTTTTTCAAATAAGGAAAATTTGGCCTTTCAGACTTGGACCATTGAATCCAGCATGCTCAGACGACCACAGGGCTACCCTCGCGCCTAATTTATGAAGCCCCTAGGGCTAGTCGCTATTTTCTGATATGTTGCCTAAGGGAACGGTGTAAAAACCGTTGCCTATGTTTTATTATGTTTTCAGGAAAAACAAACAACGAGGAAGATGATTAGGTGGAGGGCGCTGATTGGAAGGTTCAAATGTTTCGCGCGTTTCCAAGCCATTGGCAATTTTTATTTTATAATGTTTGTTAGGTATTCTATATTAAACGCGTTTGAAGTGGCTCAGTGGCACACGTGTTGGTTGGTAATGTTAATGACCTGGGTTCGAGCCCCAGGTCTTCACCCTCTTCATATTATTTTGTATTTAGTGATTCCATGCAGGTTCAACATCAAAGCACATCATGCGCCCTCAAAATCAAACCATTCACAAAGCCAGGGAGATCAAATCAAAGGCTCAGATCTAAGGAATAGGATGAACCCTGGTCAACGCTTCTACACATGTCCAGCAAAAGTCCAAACAGGCCAAGGTTATTGGGCCAGATTTCTCAAGATTCACCTCCATGTTGGGGACTACAACCCCCCTTGGTTTGCAAATTCTTTTAACTTTCTTTATTTTTTTATTTTTTAAATTGCTTGTTTAATTAATTTAATATTTTCATAAAATCACAAAATACCATAAAAATCAGAAAAGACCAAAAATTAAATATATTTAATTAGTTAATATTTTGTAAATAAATTCCTAAATTAGTTAGTTTTAAATTAGGGTTTAATTTAATATTTTCATAATAAAATCTAAAAAACATAGAATTAGGTTTAATAAATTTTCATCCTTTTATTTTTCTTTCATGGTAATCAAATATTTAATATTATTTATTTTATTTATTTTTATAATTAAATTTGTATATAAAAATTAGGGTTAATTTAGGTTAAAATTCAATGTTTTCTTAATAAATTAAAAGCCACTAGAATTAGGGTTAGTATTTATTTTAATTCATTCTTTTTCATTAAAATCCTAAAAAATCATAAAATACCAAAAAACATCTCCTTTTCTTTTTAATTAATTAATTCCATATAATTTTAATTTTGCAAAAAAAGGGTCCAACGCCCTCGTTTCGATTTAATTCTTATTCGCATATTTATTTTATTTCGTTTAAATATTTATGTATCTCTCCCAAGGCCATGTAACCCTTTTAATTTCTCGCACTTTTAATTCCTTATTTTCTTTTACTTTATTTATTTATTGTTCTGTCAAATCGAGTCCTGGTTTAATTTTGGCGATGTGGACCCGCGCCATTTGTAATAGCTTAGAATTTATTTTTCTCGCAACTTTTTAACTGTTAATCAAAGGCATGAAAGAATGTATGGACAAAAATAAAAACAAGCGTAGAACACCAATAACATGACAAGATAAATGCAAATTAAAACGACACACAAATCGCACACACCACCCCTAGGGTACGCCTCACTGTTGCCTTGCCTCGAAAGGTGATCGTCGAGTAGAGGATGTCTTAGTAAGTCCTCATGATCCGGGAACCTGGCATGAGGGTAGCTTCTAAGGTGTCTTCCCATTGCTCTGGTGATCACCATGTCCCGAACCTCGAATTGACCCGAACACCTCCAACGGTGGTGCTACCTACCTCTCAATGGTGGGATGGCACTACTTTAAAGGACATTTACACAGACGAATTCCTTAGGGTAGGTAGGTTCTCGTAGATACTTGCTCTAATCTCAAAACAAATTCAAAAAGACTTTTCACACTGACACCTTTTCAAAAAGCTTTCGAAAGCAATTTTTCAAACACTCTTGAGGACCGATACAAGAGTCGAACTGAAATTTTCAAAGAGACTTTTTAAAACCCACAGTTGAAGAGCAAACAAACCAATTTTGAAAACACAAATGAGCAAGTATCTAAGAGCCCATGGATAACCATGGATAGAAAGGGTGCTAACACCTTCCCTTTCTATAATCTACCTCCCGAACCGAGAGCAATCTCTTTAAGGAATTTTTCTGTGCTTTTGTCCTTTCCATTTGGAGAAAATAAAAGACGGTGGCGACTCTTGCTTCCGCGACATTTTGCGAACCAGCGTTAAACAGTCAGTTCCAGATCCACCGATCACAGAACTGGCGACTCTGCTGGGGATCAAACTTAAAGTGAGGTGTACCTTAGGGCTAGTTCATAATTGTGTTTTCAATTGTATTGATTTGCTTGCTTTACTATTGTGGGTTGCATCGGAGTTACATAGATCCTAACCCGGATCTGGGGATACCCTGTTTAGGTAGCATAAGCTGTGAGGGACCTGTCCGGCGTATACCGACATGGGTGAAGCAGTGGCTACGTTGGTGTGGCGCCTTGGTCTGTACCGATATCCCTTGTGTTGCAACGAGGAGAATATGGGTCTTCTGAGGAGTCATTAAGCACCAACAACCTTAGAACCTTAAATGACACAACTTGGCCATTAGAACAGTAGCAGTATGCTACGCCCATTGAGGCTAAACTCTCGTGATGGTTCTGGCCGCAAGAAAAGATTGCGATGCTGGAGTTATGACCGATTGAGGGTAGTAAATGATATTGGGATCCTCTAAGAACCCGATTACTTTGATAGGACATGTATAAACCAACAAACCGAAAGAGGGTAATACCTAGGCCTCATGCTGGCCTAAACTCTAAGGGCTTCTCTTGTGTGACTTGTGTGCCTTCGTACTTGACTACTTGCATGATTGCTACCTGACACATGAACTACTTGCAGGTTTTGTTTATAGTCCTTAATTGGGACTCATAACATGGTTCACTAGGTTCCTTGCAGGTTTTGGTTTGCAGTCCTTAATTGGGACTCATAACATGGTTCACTAGGTTCCTTGCGGGTTTTGGGTTGCAGTCCTTAATTAGGACTCATAACAGAGTTTACCAAATTTCTTGCAGGTTTTGGTTTGCAGTCCTTAACTAGGACTCATAACAGAGTTTACCAAATTTCTTGCAGGTTTTGGTTTGCAGTCCTTAACTAGGACTCATAACAGAGTTTACCAAATTTCTTGCAGGTTTTGGTTTGCAGTCCTTAACTAGGACTCATAACAGGGTTTACTAAGTTTGTTTGCAGGCTTTGTTTATAGTCCTTAATAGGGACTTATAACAAGGGTTACCCATATTACCCCATGCATCATGACATCATGCCATTGCATACATCCTGCATAAAAAACTAATCCATTTCAAGGATCTCAAGGGCTTGTGATGCAGGTCATGGTGAATCAACTATCCCAGCAAGGGGGCAAAGAGGATTTATTTTCCTCTAGACAAAGTTGTCAGGGGCTATGACCCACTTGATATGGTGAGCTCTAACTCTTGAAGAAGGTTCCCCTAACCAAGGTTGTTTGGAAATCAAAACCAGACATGATGACTAAAGTCAGGGGCTATGACCCACTTGATATGGTGAGCCTTTGACCCTTGAAAAAGGACTCTCAACAAATATGAAGTTCCTTCAATCAAGCTACCCGATCCAGATGCTAACCAATTTTCTTGTTTACCCCGCGAGGTCCTTGAAAACATTGCATGCATGTCATACACATCATTACATAACAGGTATCTTTGTTGCAGGTCACTTACCTTTCTCGCTGTTTATTTCAGCAATGGCCTTCCAACCAGATAACCAGGACCTTCTCGCTCAAGAGACTCAGTTCAGGGAAATCCTCCTGAATCTATCCAAGGGGCAGGAGGAGCTAAGGACACTTCTCATGGAGACTTTTGTCAGGAACAGTGCTGAGGATGCAAGGCTGAAACACCTACAAGCTGAGGTGGATGCATTGAAAGCCCAGATGCTGGGGCAGGTGACTGCTATTCAAGGGTTAGCTCAAAGACAAGACGAGCTCTGGTTTCTCGTCAACCAACTGCTTCAGGGTAACCAGCTGGGGCAAAAGACTAAAGGTAAAAAGCCAGTCATCGTTCGACCACCTTTGAGACAAAGAGGCAAGGAGAGAGCTCCCCAAACGGCTCCAGTGTCACAAATTCAACATCACAACCAACAAAATGGCGAGAGAAGGCAGTTCACTCGGCTCAGCATGACCTTATCCCAGATATTACCACAGTTGCTGGAGGCCAAGCTGGTAACTCTAAAAGAGGCTCCGAAGTTTCAAAATACAACGTCACCAAAGTATAACCCCAACGCTCGCTGCGCTTATCATTCTGATAGCCTGGGGCATGCTACAGAGGATTGTTGGGCTTTGAAGAATAAGATTCAGGACCTGATTGATGAAGGGGCATTAGAGTTCACACAAGATGGTCAGGCAGAATTTTTCTACCATCCCTCCAAGGCTCACCATTTGAAGTGACAAGCCCTGAGATGAAAAGACTTTTGTTCATTCGAATGTTCAAGTTGTGTTGTTCTTTTATTGTTTAGACATTTATTCATGTTAAACATTGTTATTTCATTAATGCATCGCATATGTCTGTTCTAAAACAATATATTCGTATTCACTAAATGCAAATTATTTTCATATTTTTTCTGATGTCAACTCTCAATTAATAATTCTAAGCCTCTTGAGGGAGGATGACGAAAACGATACCGCAATCTTGACAGTATGCTTTTGAACAAACCCCGCTGATGAGGTACAGGCATTGTTTCAATCCCTAAACACTGGAGTTATAAGGATGATAATCCCTCGTCAACCCCTCTGAGCCAAAGAAGTAGGAGTTTTTCTTTTCGAAAATTAAAACCCTTAATCATAACCTGGGGCAGGGTAGTTCTCTCAGTTGATCCCAGTGCATAACGAATGGCACCAAAGAGGTCCTTAACTAAAACGAAGAAAGACAGTGATGGTTCCGAATAATCAATAAAGAAAGGCAGTCATTATCTCAAAAAATAAAAATAAAAACCATTAAGTCAAAACCTATGAAGGAGACTTACAAAACTGGGGCATCCCGCTGACTGTAATTCCAAAAAAGGAAACAGTTCAGGCAAAAAAAGAAAGGGATAACAAAAAATCAGAAAAGAAAGAGGTCTTACAAACCCTCAACAAAAAGGAATGACTGCCTATTCAAAATAAGTTATCAACATCTGAATCATCACCGGAAAATCAGAGCAAAAACTCAAACAAGGTCTAACGTATGATCAACTGAGTTTAGGTTTGGAGAACATCACGAAGAGCGGGTGGGTACAAATAATTTGAGCCTTTATCCTTTGTTTCTTAAACCGTGAACCAAGCCACGTTATAACCCTTAAAAGTCCTAGCTGAAGCATGGGTTAGTTCGAAAGCATACTGTTACGAAAGGTATCCTGACTCCTTAAGGCTTACGGTAAATACGGAGTTGACATCACGTTTTACAAACATTCACTTGTTTTATGAAAAAGAATGCATTTTTAAAATCTTCAAGACAGACATGAGCTTTGCATTTTTAACATAACTTTGTTTGCATATGACTTTTTGTTTGAACAACATAGAAATTCGCACGATGAATACCTAGTGAACAAAAGTACTTCCAATCAAGGGGCCTGACATGATCATGGTCCATCATCTGGGGCAATCCAATCAAGATTCGGAGAATCTCTCAAAGGCCAAATAACCTGGGGCAAATCTCCGCCTGAGTCACTTGGGGCACCCCAGCAACGAATCTTGCCTGATCAAACACCTTCTGGTGGCATGGCAAAACACTTCTAACAGGGGCAACCCCCTACATTCCCTGAACGTGGACATAGTCGAAAAAATACTACGCATAATCAAAGACCCGCTAGGTTAACATACCTAGGCAAAAATAAGGGCTTCCCGACGAACCAAAAGGGTTCGGGCAAAATGAAGGGATGAAATGAAAAAAAATCTGTACACCCGGCAAGTCGAAAACCTGAAAAGGCGGCTTGGGCAAAAAGGGGTATCCCGGTGGACTGAAAACCCGAAAGGGCGGTCCAGGCAAAAGTTAGGGATCAAAAGCGTACGACTATGTCCCGACATCTTGTCACTGGCCTACCAAAAGAAGGTTTGTCCATCAACAACTATCAGCACCTTACAAGTCTTCCTCTCCCACCTCGGAAACAGGGGAAATAATGAGTGGTCTAAGCGATCTAATTGTTCCGTCCACCAAGGTATCAAGGGATGTTCAGCTGAAGAACATAACCAGTACATCCCAATGCCCCAGAGAGTGAGCCAGCAAGTCAGTACACTCTCTCCAAGCTATACTATCAAATCTTAAGGAAGTTGAGTATCCTCCAGTAGATCTCAACATTCCCCAGCAGCATATGTATTCATAACAAGCATCCCCGGCAGTCTTGGTCTAAAGATTGTTCCCCGGCGGCATATCAACATTCAAAGGAATCACTTCCCCCCGCAGTTCAAAACTTCCCCAGGAGAGTCCAATCCAGTTCCCCCAGGAAAGTTGGAATTCATCTCCCCAAGCAGTGAGCTTATCCCCAGTAGATTCTGGAAGCTTATCCCTCGCAGAGCACGAACGCGTCGCCCGTCTTTATTTAAAGAGTTATTTCCTTAACAGGATATAACTGGGTTATCCTCAGCCAAAAGCCACGGAAAGATCGTCCTCGACGAAGTCTTGTTATCCCCAACGAAGTCTATTAGCACTTCCACCACAACAATGGTATCCCCAGCAAGTTATTATCAACAACTCGGCAAAGTATCTCTCTCCCCCACAGAGTATTGCTCCCCAGCAAGATCGTCAGAGTACTTTCCTCCCCGCAGAGTTATTCCACTCGCCAAGTTTATTCCCCAACGGAGTCATCTTCTCCTACCGGTATTCTTGCAATTATCATCCCTAGCGGAAGCAAAATCTATTCTCCAAACATCAGCCCAGGATATGACTTCCCGGCACCCGTCAAAGATCTACTTTCCTAGACAAAAACACATTCATAAAACATCACATACATCATTATAGCATGCATAGACGCATCATGTCATACAAATCTCATTTATGTTGAGAATATCATTGCTTGATCCATATCATGCATTGCATATGACTGACCTCTACCTTTCAGGAAAGATTCAGTTAAATTCTCAATCATATTTCAAGACCTAGACCGGTTCAGTTAATCGACTCCAAAGATTTCTTATCCAGTCCAAGACCTTCTCTAGTCCAGCTAAATCGACTCCCAACAGATTTTTCTGATGAAGACTCAGTAGAAGTTATCAGGTTTTTCTTTGAGGTTATAATTTCCTATGGTTCTCTCCCCGATGGTGCGTGAGATGTAATTCCCTTTCAGGTTATAATTTCCTATGGTTCTCTCCCCGACGGTGCGTGAGATGTAATTCCCTTTCAGGTTATAATTTCCTATGGCTCTCTCCCCGACGGTGCGTGAGATGTAATTCCCTTTCAGATTATAATTTCCTATGGTTCTCTCCCCGACGGTGCGTGAGATGTAATTCCCTTTCAGGTTATAATTTCCTATGGTTCTCTCCCCGACGGTGCGTGAGATGTAATTCCCTTTCAGATTATAATTTCCTATGGTTCTCTCCCCGACGGTGCGTGAGATGTAATTCCCTTTCAGGTTATAATTTCCTATGGTTCTCTCCCCGACGGTGCGTGAGATGTAATTCCCTTTCAGGTTATAATTTCCTATGGTTCTCTCCCCGATGGTGCATGAGATGTAATTCCCTTTCAGGTTATAATTTCCTATGGTTCTCTCCCCGACGGTGCGTGAGATGTAATTCCCTTTCAGATTATAATTTCCTATGGTTCTCTCCCCGACGGTGCGTGAGATGTAATTCCCTTTCAGGTTATAATTTCCTATGGTTCTCTCCCCGACGGTGCGTGAGATGTAATTCCCTTTCAGGTTATAATTTCCTATGGTTCTCTCCCCGACGGTGCGTGAGATGTAATTCCCTTTCAGATTATAATTTCCTATGGTTCTCTCCCCGACGGTGCGTGAGATGTAATTCCCTTTCAGGTTATAATTTCCTATGGTTCTCTCCCCGACGGTGCGTGAGATGTAATTCCCTTTCAGGTTATAGTTTCCTATGGTTCTCTCCCCGACGGTGCGTGAGATGTAATTCCCTTTCAGGTTATAATTTTCTATGGTTCCCTCCCCGACAGTGCGTGAGGTTATAATTTCCTTTGGTTCTCTCCCCGACGGTGCGTGAGATGATAATTCCATTCCATGTTTTTCTCAAACGTCCGCTTTTGAGATTATAATTGCCTTTGGTTCTCTTCCCGATACTACGAAGATGGTAATTCCCACCAAGATTTTCTCAACGAGCATTGTTGAGGTAAAAGTCACCCAAGGTTCTCTTACTGTTCATACTGAGGTGGTAACCACCCATGGTTCATTCATCATCTTGTGAAGCTCCAGATCCAGCTCCTGTAGCTAGTCAGGACATATCTATATCAAGCATCTGAAAATCAGCTCCTGCAACATGTCAGGTACTCATTTTTTTCTTTTGCAGGTATGCAGGTTCTCGCTAAGGAATCTCTTATACGATCAACATCCAGATGGCATCTATAAGCCCATCATACTATTCATCAATCTCTAAATGTCATCTATAAGCCCATTCCCCCACCATCACACTGCTACTATGTGAGCGCAAATTTCTGGGCACTCTAGTGTTCAATCATCTTCCACCCTCGGATTACGAAAGGCACGTCAGCCAATCTGCATCCTCAGGTCTAAGAAGATTGAACAGGGGCAACTGTTGTACCCCAAAATTTGCCCTCCCATATTCTTCAAGAAATTGCCAAGTCATGCTTCAAAGTTCCCCAAGGGTTGCACAGTGCAAGGGCCTCCTAAACAGTCAAAATTAGGGTTTTTATTCTGATCAAGAAAATGAAGCTTCCAAAGGTCCAATCAAGTCTCACATGCCTACAAATATGGTCAAGCATCCTCATACAAAGTTTCAAGACTTTCAGCACAAAATTGCACAGTCAAAAACCCTAATTGCACTACAGTCAACTGTAGGGGCAAAATGGTCATTTGACAGTCAAAAGTTCAAATTTTTTATCAACATATCATTTTGAAGCCACAAACATCATTTGATCAATGCTTGATCATGATTCTCAAAGCTTGGCTCAAAAATCATCAAAATGCAAAAGTTTCCTTATTTGGACAGCTGAAAAAGTCAACTGTAAATTGACCAGGGCATAACTTTCACATGGATTATCAGAAAAATTTCATCCAAAGCTCATTTTGAAGAGAAAGACATTTCCTACAACTCATCTTCATACTTCAAGTCCAATAAATGCTCTCACAAAAAGTTATCAATTTCAACATTATAGGTCATTTTCAAAAGTCAACAAAAAGGGACTTTAAGTCAAAGGCCATAACTTGAGATTGGTAAATCAAAATGACATGGGACCAAATACATTGGTTAGAGGACTCAAAGACCTTTCCAAAATGTCCAAGAACATGAGAAAATCCTAAAAATTGAGCAAGTTATGCCTTGTGGAAGTTGGGAAATTTTTGGATATTTTGAAAAGTCAACATTGGTTCAAATGACCTAAAATTGCTAATGGGCCCATTTTTCTTCCATAATTCATCATCCATGGCATGTGCACGACCACTTGGCCCAAAGGGAAGTATTTCTTCATTTTTTATTTATTTATTTGAATTTTTATTTATAATAATTCATTTAAATCAAATTAAATACATGGAAAATATTTAACCTAAGTTTTACAATCCTTTTTTGCATGAAATCCACTCAATAACTCGTGCATGATCCAATATGGAAATATTTGGAGATAATTGATATGATTGAGAGCAAAAACACATGGAAAAAGATTGAAAAAGATCTTTGAAAATCAAATTTCAAAAACCATGAATGAAAGAGATTTTGATCAGAATTGTTGACCTAATTGGTTCATTACATAAGCCTGAATACAAACCTAATCAAAAGGAGGACGCAGCTGCTCAGAAACCTGGAAAACAAAACTTGAATTTTTGTTAAAAAAACTCAAAACTGAAAATCAGGTTTTAGGTTGATTCAAGGCACAAGACCAATTGCAAAAGCTTCCTCGTGTCCCCCTGAAGCTAATTGGATCACTCTCCAACCTTCATACGCCCAGAATTGGTACCATAGATTCAAACTGTTTCAAAAAAAACGCATAATCGTGTTTCATATTTAAAGCATTTTCATTGCGTTTTTTTGATGCATTCACACTAATTGACTTGTTCTAATGCTAACCATGTAACTTAATTGTGTTTTTGAGCTGTGTACGCGATTATGCCATTATCGTTTTCTAGGGTTTACAGGACCTTGGATTAGGGTTTTCAAATAAGGAAAAATTGGCCTTTCAGACTTGGACCATTGAATCCAGCATGCTCAGACGACCACAGGGCTACCCTCGCGCCTAATTTATGAAGCCCCTAGGGCTAGTCGCTATTTTCTGATATGTTGCCTAAGGGAACGGTGTAAAAACCGTTGCCTATGTTTTATTATGTTTTCAGGAAAAACAAACAACGAGGAAGATGATTAGGTGGAGGCCGCTGATTGGAAGGTTCAAATGTTTCGCGCGTTTCCAAGCCATTGATAATTTTTATTTTATAATGTTTGTTAGGTATTCTATATTAAACGCGTTTGAAGTGGCTCAGTGGCACACGTGTTGGCTGGTAATGTTAATGACCTGGGTTCGAGCCCCAGGTCTTCACCCTCTTCATATTATTTTGTATTTAGTGATTCCATGCAGGTTCAACATCAAAGCACATCATGCGCCCTCAAAATCAAACCATTCACAAAGCCAGGGAGATCAAATCAAAGGCTCAGATCTAAGGAATAGGATGAACCCTGGTCAACGCTTCTACACATGTCCAGCAAAAGTCCAAACAGGCCAAGGTTATTGGGCCAGATTTCTCAAGATTCACCTCCATGTTGGGGACTACAACCCCCCTTGGTTTGCAAATTCTTTTAACTTTCTTTATTTTTTTATTTTTTAAATTGCTTGTTTAATTAATTTAATATTTTCATAAAATCACAAAATACCATAAAAATCAGAAAAGACCAAAAATTAAATATATTTAATTAGTTAATATTTTGTAAATAAATTCCTAAATTAGTTAGTTTTAAATTAGGGTTTAATTTAATATTTTCATAATAAAATCTAAAAAACATAGAATTAGGTTTAATAAATTTTCATCCTTTTATTTTTCTTTCATGGTAATCATATATTTAATATTATTTATTTTATTTATTTTTATAATTAAATTTGTATATAAAAATTAGGGTTAATTTAGGTTAAAATTCAATGTTTTCTTAATAAATTAAAAGCCACTAGAATTAGGGTTAGTATTTATTTTAATTCATTCTTTTTCATTAAAATCCTAAAAAATCATAAAATACCAAAAAACATCTCCTTTTCTTTTTAATTAATTAATTCCATATAATTTTAATTTTGCAAAAAAAGGGTCCAACGCCCTCGTTTCGATTTAATTCTTATTCGCATATTTATTTTATTTCGTTTAAATATTTATGTATCTCTCCCAAGGCCATGTAACCCTTTTAATTTCTCGCACTTTTAATTCCTTATTTTCTTTTACTTTATTTATTTATTGTTCTGTCAAATCGAGTCCTGGTTTAATTTTGGCGATGTGGACCCGCGCCATTTGTAATAGCTTAGAATTTATTTTTCTCGCAACTTTTTAACTGTTAATCAAAGGCATGAAAGAATGTATGGACAAAAATAAAAACAAGCGTAGAACACCAATAACATGACAAGATAAATGCAAATGAAAACGACACACAAATCGCACACACCACCCCTAGGGTACGCCTCACTGTTGCCTTGCCTCGAAAGGTGATCGTCGAGTAGAGGATGTCTTAGTAAGTCCTCATGATCCAGGAACCTGGCATGAGGGTAGCTTCTAAGGTGTCTTCCCATTGCTCTGGTGATCACCATGTCCCGAACCTCGAATTGACCCGAACACCTCCAACGGTGGTGCTACCTACCTCTCAATGGTGGGATGGCACTACTTTAAAGGACATTTACACAGACGAATTCCTTAGGGTAGGTAGGTTCTCGTAGATACTTGCTCTAATCTCAAAACAAATTCAAAAAGACTTTTCACACTGACACCTTTTCAAAAAGCTTTCGAAAGCAATTTTTCAAACACTCTTGAGGACCGATACAAGAGTCGAACTGAAATTTTCAAAGAGACTTTTTAAAACCCACAGTTGAAGAGCAAACAAACCAATTTTGAAAACACAAATGAGCAAGTATCTAAGAGCCCATGGATAACCATGGATAGAAAGGGTGCTAACACCTTCCCTTTCTATAATCTACCTCCCGAACCGAGAGCAATCTCTTTAAGGAATTTTTCTGTGCTTTTGTCCTTTCCATTTGGAGAAAATAAAAGACGGTGGCGACTCTTGCTTCCGCGACATTTCGCGAACCAGCGTTAAACAGTCAGTTCCAGATCCACCGATCACACACAGGTTCATCATCTGGATCTCCTCTAGCTACATTTGCTTCTTCTGACTTCCTTTCTTTGTTTGACCACCAATCTTTGGCATAATAACCAAAGTTCCTGCAACAGTAACACTGAACATTCTTCTTTCCAGACTTCTCCTTTCCCTTCTGGATATTCTTCTGCCTATCATAGTTTGAAGCTTATGACTTTTGACCACCATTAGTTCTCTTCCTAGCTTCTGACCAAGTCTGCTTCTAATGCTTCTTACCAGAAGTTACTTTCAGAGCCTGCTGCTCTACTTCCCTCTCAAAAGTTCTTGCAGTCATACACAACTCATGCGCCTCTAGACTACTTTGCAGCTCTTCAACTCTCATGGTGCTCAGATATTTGGAATATTCAATTGCTACCATAATGTAATCAAACTGAGAAGTTAAAGATCTCAAAATATTCTCAATAATTACTTGTTCAGACAAAGTTTCTCCACAAGCTTTCATCTCATTAGTAATCAGAATCACTCTAAAGATGTATTCAGAAACCTTCTCATTGTCCTTCATGTTGAGATTCTCATATTTCTTTCTGAGGGACTGAAGCTTCACCTTCTTCCCTGATGCGTCACCATCGTAACATCTGACCAGTGTGTCCCACGCAACCTTTGATGTTTCAGAATCAGCAATCTTCTCAAACAAATTCACATTCACACATTGATGGATGTAGAACAACGCTTTCTGATCTTTCTTCCTCAGCACCTTCTGTGCTATCTTTTGGTCCTCTGTTGCATCTGCTTCTAACAGATTATAGCCATCAGTAACAAGATCTAACACATCTTGAGAACCAAATAACATGCGCATGTGGATCTTCCAACGATTCAAGTTTTTTCCATCAAATACTGGAAGCTTGGAATAAATATCATTGTTTCCGTTCATCTTCTACCTTGTTCAATTTACGTAGATACTCAATGAAAAAATCAATGTTTCCCAAATTCCAGAGTTTCTAACCAGGAGCTCTAGATACCAATTGTTGGAGCACAAGGAAGATAAAAGGCAAAAGGAATATTTAGTGATAGCTTCAAAAATAAGGATTTACAATGAATTACAATAACCTACTCCACTAGGCTATTTATACACACAAATTAAATCTAAAATATATCTTCTACAAAGATATAAGAAGATCTAAGATTTATATCTTCTAACAAAGATATAAACAATCTAAAAGATATTCCTAAATATAAACTAATATCTAATTAAATCTAAATTAATTCTAACATCATCCCTTAATTTATATTTACCCAAAACTGACAACACCAATTCCATCTCTTAAACCAAAAAATTGATCAGTTTTGATAGCCTTTGTCAGAACATCTGTCAGCTGCTTCTGAGTGCTACAGTGCACAACTTCTATTATTCCATTCTGAACTTGATTCCTCAAAAAATGATACTTGGTCTCAATATGCTTGCTTCTTCCATGCAACACTGGATTCTTGGCAAGATT
Organism: Vicia faba; assembly: GCA_948472305.1. Lineage (NCBI taxonomy): Eukaryota > Viridiplantae > Streptophyta > Magnoliopsida > Fabales > Fabaceae > Vicia > Vicia faba. The sequence goes on along the minus strand of OX451736.1, from coordinate 580,538,319 downwards.
GATTGTAGACTTGTTATCAATCATCAATTTCAGAGGTTTATTCACCTCAATCTTCAGATCTTTCAGCAAGTTCAGAATCCACACAACTTGACATGCAGTCAGAGCACCTGCAATATATTCAGCTTCACAGGTTGACAGAGCAACGACAAGTTGCTTCTTAGAACACCAAGAAATAGGACCTCCCATAAATTTGAATAAGTACCTAGAAGTACTTCTTCTGTCAACTCTATCTCTGCACCAATCAGAATCAGAATAGCTCAGAAGTTCTTATTATATCTTTCTTCCAGACGGAAATAACACTCCATATTTTTAAAGTTCCCTTCACATACCTCAGAATCCTGACTGCAGCTTGGTAATGGGACCACTTTGGTTTGCTCATAAATCTGCTAACCATTCCAACTGCATAGCAAATATCAGGTCTGGTATTACACAAATATCTTAGAGAACCAACCATCTGTTTGAAGGTTGTAGCATCCACATCCTCTCCATCAGAATCCAACTTCTGATTCGTATCAGCAAGTGTGATAGCAACCTTGTAATTTTATAGCTCAAATATCTTCAGAAGCTCTAGTTTATATTTCATCTGATGTAAAATGATTCCTTTCTCAGAGTATATAAATTTCATCCCTAAAAAGAAACTCATTTTTCCAAGATCTGTCATCTCAAACGCATTCATCAGAACTTTCTTGAACTCAAATATCTCTTATTTAGAACTTCCTGTGAGTAATATGTCATCAACATACAAACATACCAGAATCATATTACCTTCTGAAGTGTGCTGAACATAAACACCATACTCCATCTCATACTTCTGAAACCCTTGTTCCTTGAAAAACAAATCAATTTTCAAGTTCCAAGCTCTGGGCGCTTGCTTCAATCCATACAATGCTTTGTGTAATTTGAACGCCATCCCTTCCTGATTCTCTTTCTCAAATCCAGGAGGTTGTGAAACGTACACCTCTTCTTGTAATGGACCATTCAGAAATGCAGATTTTACATCTAAATGCATCAGAGGCCAATTCTTGTTAGCAGTTATTGCAATCACTAGTCTGATTGTTTCATGTCTCGCTACAGGTTCAAACACTTCAAAGTAATCCAGCCCAAGATTCTGTAGGAAGCCTCTTGCTACTAATCTTACTTTGTGTTTGCCAATTGATCCATCTGGCTTTAGCTTCTGCTTGAAAACCCATCTGATGCTGATGGCTTTCTTGCCTTTTGGAAGTTCTGTCAGCTTCCAAGTCTCGTTTCTCTCTATAGCATCAAGTTCTTCTTTCATGGCCTGTAACCAAACTTGGTGCTTAAGAGTCTCTTTCGTACTCACGGGTTCAGAGTCTACTAACATTGCATGCTGAATAACTTCTCCTTCAGAGTTTACTTCAGTGTCTAGCAACATATCAAACTCTGCAAATATTCTTGGGATGCTTCTGACTCTTTGTTGCCTCTGAACTGGACCTTCAGAAATTTGGACACCCGAACTTTCCCCTTCAGAATCACTTGCTTCAGCAATTGGACTTTCTCCAGAACTTTCCCCTTCAGAAGCACTTGCTTCAGAAATTGGACTTTGTCCAGAACCTTGACTGTCTTCAGAGTCTGGATCACCAACAGAGTCAAAGCCACTACCTTCAGAAATACCATCTTCAAAAGTTGGATCACCTCTGCCTTCAGAAATTCCACTTTCAGAATCATGATCATCGCCAAAGGCTGAATTTCCTTCAGAAGCTCCTCCTTCAGAAGTTCCACTTTCAGAATCATGATTTCTATTAGAAACGTGATCATCTTTAGAAGCTTGTCCTCCAGAACCTACGTCTTTAGAGTTTTCCCTTCTAAAAGCATGATCATCACCAAATTTTGGATCATCATCAAAATCTGGATCAGAATCAGATTCACCATCTGACTCACCTTCAGAGTTTCCAGAGTCATCATCTTCTGACTCTTCTTCAGAAGCAGAATCTCCTTCAGAATCACCTCCGGATTCTGACTTGTCTTCAGATTCAGAGTCATCTTCTGACTCTAACTCGTCTTCAGAAACCTCATATTCGGACTCATCTTCAAAATCTTCAGCGCCATCTTCTGATTCTGACTCATACAAAACCACTCCTTCAGAATCAGAATATTTAGAGTCATATTCTTTTTCCTTTTCAAAATCAGAAAATGACAATTTCACTGGTTCCTCATCAGATTCATAAGCCATAAATAGCACATGTTCATCATCTGAATCTCCTCTAGCTACATTTGCTTCTTCTGACTTCCTTTCTTTGTTTGACCAGCAATCTTTGGCATAATAACCAAAGTTCCTGCAACAGTAACATTGAACATTCTTCTTGCCATACTTCTCCTTTCCCTTCTGGATATTCTTCTGCCTATCAGAGTTTGAAGCTTCTGACTTTTGAACACCATTAGTTCTCTTCCTGGCTTCTGACCAGGTCTGCTTCTGATGCTTCTTACCAGGAGTTACTTTTAGAGCCTGCTGCTCTACTTCCCTATCAAAAGTTCTTGCAGTCATACGCAACTCATGCACCTCTAGACTACTTTGCAGCTCTTCAACTCTCATGGTGCTCAGATCTTTGGAATATTCAATTGATACCATAATATAATCAAACTGAGAAGTTAAAGATCTCAAGATCTTCTCAATAATTACTTGTTCAGACAGAGTTTCTCCACAAGCTTTCATCTCATTAGTAATCAGAATCACTCTAAAGATGTATTCAGAAACCTTCTCGTTGTCCTTCTTGTTGAGATTCTCATATTGCTTTCTGAGGGACTGAAGCTTCACCTTCTTCACTGATGCGTCACCACAGTAACATTTGACCAGTGTGTCCCACGCAGCCTTTGTTGTTTCAGAATCAGCAATCTTCTCAAACACATTCACATTCACACATTGATGGATGTAGAACAACGCTTTCTGATCTTTCTTCCTCAACACCTTTTGTGCTATCTTTTGGTCCTCTGTTGCATCTGCTTCTAACAGATTATAGCCATCAGTAACGAGATCTAACACATCTTGAAAACCAAATAACACGCATCTGGATCTTCCAACGATTCCAGTTTTTGCTATCAAATACTGGAAGCTTGGAATGAATATAGTCGTTTCCGTTCATCTTCTACCTTGTGCAATTTATGCAGAAACTCAATGAAAAAATCAATGTTTCCCAAATTCCAGAGTTTCTAACCAGGAGCTCTAGATACCAATTGTTGGAGCACAAGGAAGATAAAAGGGAAAATGAATATTTAGTGATAGCTTCAAAAATAAGGATTTACAATGAATTACAATGACCTACTCCACTAGGCTATTTATACACATAAATTAAATCTAAAATATATCTTCTACAAAGATATAAGAAGATCTAAGATTTATATCTTCTAACAAAGATATAAACAATCTAAAAGATATTTCTAAATATAAACTAATATCTAATTAAATCTAAATTAATTCTAACACCTAAATCACTAGATAAATAGTTAGATAATGTTAAGACTTCACAAAAAAACACTCATGAAATATATTTATTAAATACAGTTTTTTTTTTACAAAATTTATTAGTATATTTCGTTATTCAAAAGTTAAAATTATTTATTAATATTGTTTTTTTAAATGCTCTATTTTAAAGATATAAATCACTTTAAAATATGGGATAGAAATAAACTCGATCGAGTTAGACTTTTCAAAAATCTAATTGATTTATTAATTTATGTAAAAGTCTATTTTATTAAAATATATGTAAATAAGAAATATAACTAATGTTTAAAGTATTATAAATTTTGTAAAACTATTTATTTAGAAAAACTTATGATATTTTTGTAAAGTTTTTATATATTTATTTTTATATTTTTAAGAAAAATAATTAAGATTTATTTTCATATTTTAATTTAAAATATAAAAATATAATTAATAATTATAAATTTATTCATATTTATTTAAATAAACCGATTTGATAAATTAAAAAAGAAAATTTATGGCATATCTTCTAACCTTTGTGGGGTTAACCCCTATTTTAATCCATGATAAATTCTCAAATATCACAATTATTTTAACATATTTATATGTAATATCTTTCACCACAACTTTTTTTGTTAGATTACAATCCTCCAATATCTTGAGCGACGTCACAATCAATAAAGATTTAAATGACGGTTAAAATACATACGTTATTGTTGTGAATTTTAGTGTGAATTACGACAAAATTCAATAATCAATTTGTGAGGTAAAGAATAGTAGTGTCATATCCCGAATTTGCTCCATTCAATTTCAATGATCATATTATTACTATGTTGCTAATTTATAAATCATATTGTGAAAGTTTGCTTGTTTTTAGGTCTTGTTTTAATTGGAGGTTTAAATATTAATAAGAGGGGTATATGGCCTTAATGTACCATTAAAATCTGATGACGCATTACATTTTTTTTTCATTTATAAATAAGGGGGTTTTAAACCATTAAAAAATTGTGGACTTTATAAATCAGACTGGCCCATTAAAATATTCCAGGCTCGCTTAAAATAAACAAAAGGGGTGTGAATAAGAAATTGATGGCCCATTATGTTTTTTTGTTGGGTCTTGCAAAGGGTGTGTTTCTGTTGAAGTTTATCTGGCCCGTTATAGTTTTTGGAAGGCTGGCTAAAATGATAAAAGAGCGGGTGCGTTTGGGAATTGGGAGCCCAATAACTGAAACATGGATTGGCCCATTTCAATTTCTGCCACCAGAATCTATTTTCATTTTTACTTATTACAATTATTATTATTTTTATAATTATTATCAATTACTAATATCTATTATAATAATAATTATTATTATAATTATTATTTTATAATTATATTTTTCTGAAATGTTTATTAAATTCAACAAAAGGTTTTTGAAACTCTAATCTACAATGCATCGTCTGTGGCTGTCCAAGAACAGATACTGTGCAAATCAAATAAAAATCTTCTAATTACTAACAGAATCAAAGCACAAGCAATTTATTCATAATTTATACAAACAAAAATCTTCTTAAAATACAACAGAATCAACTCGATCACCTAATTTACAATCGAATCTGATAAAATCCCTAATTGATTCAATCAAGCTCTAATTCCAATTCGTAACAACAATTAACCTAAAATTTCCTAATCTGACTCTAATCTAACCTATAAATAAGAACCCTAATTCTAATCAAAGGGGGACCAGAAAATTGGCGAGACCGAGAAATTAAAAGGAGAAAAGAGTTGGAAAAGAAGAATTTGAAAAGAGTCGGAACTCATACAAATGGACATGACGTGGCTAGAAAGATCTTATGCGCAGGTTATTATTGGTTGACAATGGAAGTTGATTGCTACCATTATACAAAGACTTGTCACAAATGACAAATCTACGTCGACAAAATGCATGTGCCACCGAATCCTTTGAATGACCTAAGTTCTCCTTGGCCATTTTCAATGTGGGGAATTGATATGATATGGGTGATCGAACCGAAAGCCTCTAACGGACACCGGTTCATACTAGTTACCATCTATTAATTTCTCAAGTGGGTGGAAGTTGCGTCCTACGCAAATGTGATAAGACAAGTGGTTACTCGGTTCATCAAGCAAAATCTTATATGCAAATATGGGGTTCCTAGCAGGATCATTACAGACAACAGGTCCAATTTGAACAATAAAATGATGAAGGAGTTATGTGATGACTTCAAAATTGAGCACCATAATTCCTCACTGTATCAACCCAAGATGAAGGGAGCCGTTGAAGCTGTCAATAAGAACATCAAGAAAATCATTCATAAAATGGTAAAGACATACAAACATTGTCATGAAATACTTCCCTTTGCTCTACATGGATATCGTACTTTCGTACGTGCATCAACAAGAGCAACTCCCTTCTCTCTAGTATATGGAATGGAGGAAATACTCCCTGTTGAAGTAGAGATTCCATCACTATGAGTTCTAACAGGAAAAAAACTTGAAGAAGCATAATGGGTTCAGACACGACTTGATCAACTTAATCTCATTGAAGAGAAACGCTTGACAGCTTTGTACCACTATCAATTGTACCAAAGGCGGATGAAGAAGGCATTTGATAAAAAGGTTCATCCTAGAGTATATAAAGAAGGACACTTGGTGCTCAAGAATATTCTACTACCTCGCCTTGACTCACGTGGTAAATGGACGCCCAACTACGAAGGTATGTATGTGGTAAAAACATCATTCTCGAGTGGTGGTCTTATCCTCACAATAATGGATGGGGAGGAACTGCCACATCCGACAAACTCTGGCGCAGTCAAAAAATACCATGTATAAAAATGTCGCTAAGTTCTAACCCTAAACACGCGACTTAGGTAAAAAGGAGTGTCCTGGTGGATTGAAAACCCTAAAGGGCTATCCAGGAAAAAATTAGGGACATACATAAAAAAATATTATCCCGGTGGATTGAAAACCTTAAAGGGAGGTCCAGGAAAAAGTTAGGGATCTTATTCAAAATAAAGAACAAAAAGACTGCAATCTAAGAACCACAACTATGAATACAAAGGAGATGGATTGATCCAAATCATTTTACTCAGAAGCGAAAGAGATTGGAGCTATCAAAAGAACATTGGAGAAACTACAATAGCAATCATCATTTTCATTGCCATTTTCAGTTTTTATCAAAACTTTCTTTGATTATCTCTTTCTAGAAATTGCAACTTGTACTCTCGCCTATGCAAAGACATGTTTATTAGTACAACATTTACTTTTTTTTTAATCTTTCAATTGTGTCTTTTCAATTTTTTGACTTGTTTGCAAAGTGATATGATTATTTCTTGTGAATGCTTCGTTGAAATTACTTTGGGGTTTGACGAACAAATAAAAGCATTCGATAAAACATAAAAGAGGATTTTTGTTAGAAAAACATCAAAATAAAATCTACGATTACATCCACGCCTACGATCATAGCCATATCCACGCTTATGTCCACGACTACGTCCATGCCTACGCCTGCGATACAAATATCAAAATCTTGATGACACTTATCCATCTTATTCAAATCAACTTAAAAATACCACGACAATGCAACATACAACATTGGAGAGTCAGTGACACAAAACCAATGGTTTAAAAGGAGATAATATTAAAAAAATTTACAACAAGCATTTGGGGCATATACAGACACTTGGTGCATATACATTTGGGGCATATACAAACACTTGGTGCATAAACATTTGGTGCATATACAAACATTTAGGGCATATGTGTGGTACATATACAGACATTTGGGGCATATACATTCAATACATATACATTTAGGTTCCATATCAATCCAAGGCATTATGCATATACATCATACATGGCATTTTTTAAAATCAATTTTGGTTAAACTACAAACTTTCTTGGGGCTCATCATTAGATTATCTGGTCCAAAAAATAAACGAATACCTTGGTTGAGAAAAGACACAACTGGTAAACTCTGATCTTATATTTGATGTAGTTATCCAAGATTCGATTATCAAAACACTCTTCAATTATCTATCCTTTAGGTTGTGATAGGTGTGAAAATTTCTAGGATTACATTATTTATCCTCTAGGTCGTGATAAATACGTAAGACTACCTTTGTGCTATTTATCCTCTAGGTCGTGATAAACGCACAAAATTTTCAATCATCTATACTCTAGGTTGTGGTAAATGTGCAAATTATCAGGTTTAGGTTATTCATTCTCTAGGTCGTAATGAATACATAAGTCTATCTTCGTGTCGTTTATCCTCTAGGTCGTGATAAACACATAAAATTTTCAATTATCTATTGTCTAGATTGTGATAGGTATGCAAATTTTCAGGGTTATACTATTCATCCTCTAGGTCGTGATGAATACCCAAGCCTATCCTCGTGTCATTTATCCTCTAGGTCGTGATAAATGCACAAGTTCATCCTTGTATTGTTTACTCTCTAGGTTATAGTAAACATAACGAAGTTTGTGATATAATTCATTATGTTAGTCTCCATGCGACAATGTATTATCAAGATCTATTTTATTCATCCCCTAGGCCGTGATGAATAGACAAAATCTACGTCATAAGCTTACTATGTTAGTCTTGAAGCATTAGTAAGTCAATTTTCAAACCGGTGTTATTTACCTCCTAGGTTATGGTAAATACGCAAAATAAATCTACAATCTCTTTTAGGTACTGACGAGATATCCGCGTCATCGTATCTAAGTCGAATCAAAACATTATGTTCAAATTCTGGTAAGATGATACATCATCATTTGTGCCTATTTTCTCAGTACTTGGGAAACGATGGATAGTGTATCCTTATAAATTCTTGGTCAAATTTTGGGGTCTTCCATTATTTAATAAACCTCTTATTCGAATGTGTGAGACCTGTGTATTCTCGCACTCCTCAATCGAAGGATAATTAAATAGGGGCAGTTGTCATACCCCGAATTTTCCCCATTTAATTTCAATGATCATATTATTACTATGTTGTTAACTTATAAATCATATTGTGAAAGTTTGCTTGTTATTAGGTCTTGTTCTAATTGGGGGTTTAGATATTAATAAGAGAGGTGTATGGCCTTAATGTACCATCAACATCTGATGGCCCATTAAACTTTTTTTGTTTCATTTATAAATAAGGGGGTTTAAACCATTAAAAGATTATGGGCTTTATAAATCAGGCCGACCCATTAAAATATTTCAGGCCCGTATAAAATGAACAAAAAGAGTATGAATAAGAAATTGATGGTCCATTATTTTTTTTTGTTGGGTCTTGCAAAGGGTGCGTTTCTGTTGAAGTTTATCTAGCTCGTTAGAGTTTTTGAAAGCCTGACTAAAATGATAAAAGAGGGGATGCATTTGGGAATTAGGAGCCCAATAACTGAAACAGGGATTGGCCCATTTCAATTTCTTCCACCATAATCTATTTTCATTTTTACTTATTACAATTATTATTATTTTCATAATTATCATCAATTACTACTATATATTATAATTATTATTATTATTATAATTATTATTTTATAATTATATTTTTCTGAAATGTTTACTAAAGTCAACAAAAGGTTTTTGAAACTCTAATCTACAATGCATTGTCTACGGCTGCCCAAGAACAGATACTGTGCAAATCAAACAAAAATCTTCTAATTACTAACAAAATCAAATCACAAGCATTTTATTCATAATTTATACAAACAAAAATCTTCTTAAAATACAACAGAATCAACTCAATCACCTAATTTACAATGGAATCTGATAAAATCCATAATTGATTCAATCAAGCTTCGTGACAATAATTAACCCAAAACTTCCTAATTCGACTCTAATCTAACCTATAAAATAAGAACCCTAATTCTAATCGAAGGGGGACCATAAAATCGGCGAGACCGAGAAATTAAAAGGATAAAATAGTCAGAGAAGAAGAACTTGAAGCGATGAGCCTTCAAAGCATTCAGATCTTGCCGCAATTCCACAACCTACATCAATGTTTGAGATATGGGTTTCAGAACTGAAACCCTAGATCTACCAGACCCTTGTTGCGGCTATCATCTCCAAGCTCTGGCGAGCCTCTGCCTTCGTACCTGAAACAAAGCAAATGATAGGGATTAAAGACCAGAATTAAAGAAGATTACGAAGGAGATCACTGCAAGTGAAGTAAATCGAGCCCTTAGCTTTCATTGAGTATCGTTAATTTTGTTGATTTTGTTTGATTTCTGAGAAGTATTGGGGGTTATGGTTTGATATTGTTGGTGTTGTTTTTACGTTAGAGATAGAAGAAAGGCGAAAGAGAGAAGAAAGAACAACGGAGAAGAGAGAGAGAGAGAGAGAGAGAGAGAGAGAGAGAGAGAGAGAGAGAGAGAGAGAGAGAGAGAGAGAGAGAGAGAGAGAGAGAGAGAGAGAGAGAGAGATGAAATGAATGATAATGTAAAGGAAAACAAAAAAGTATAACTCCCTCATGATATCGTGTTTATGCCCCCATGACTTTACCATATACCCTCACTTCACGTCCCTCTAATCTTGATGAAACGTTCCAAAGACCGTGTACCCATGATAACCCATGCACTCGCTCACACACTATCCAATTGGGCTCCATAATTTGTTTTGGGCTAAGCCCAATTTCTAATCGCATCCCAGTTCTCTCCCTTTACTACTTGTAAACTTCAATTTACCCCCCCCCCCCCCCCCCCCAGCACAATGAGGTAAGTCCAACATCTGAAATTGGACCCTTAGATCCTGCACCCTCCAATTTTGCTACGTAGATCAAATGTTTACCCCCTGCAATTTGGGCCTAAATCCAATATCTGGATTTAGGGCTCTGCCATTCACACCCTAAAAAATTACTAGGCTCAAATAAAATGCATCCCCTGCGTTTTGTTAAAATTGATTTTATTTTTTATATTTCATATTCCATTTACTTATTTTATTTTATATTATAATTAATATTTTTAATATTTAATATATATTTATTTTAATAAATTCTAAAATTGTTTTTTTTAATTCAAATTCTCTTTTTTAAATACTAACTCATTTGTTTAATACTTTAATTGCATTAAATTCTTTTTTCTCATGCATTAAAAATATTTTTTCTCATATTACATAATATATTTGAAAACATCTAACCAATCAAATACTAACTTTTTTTACTAACTTAATAAACTCAATATATTATTTTCAAAAAGGATTATAGAAGTATTTTCTATTATTTTTATGCGTCTACAAATTACGCAATTTACAAATCCAGACTTGGTTCAAGGAGAATTCAAGATGTTTCCATAGTTCATAAAAAAACTAACCAAACAACTACGAACTACGAATTGAGACTCTGATTCCTCATAAGAGGATACATAGGCACACGACTTAAAAATCATGGTGAGTTCTCCTAATTAAAATTAAAACCCTATTCATAAACCATAAACCTAAGCCCTAGTATCATTGTGAACAAGGTAGATGAGGGGTGTCTAACACCTTCATTCGTCTAAAACGAGTTAACAACTTAGAATCTCTGATCAAATTAGGGTTATCCATTATATTCCCTTACCCAGGATAAAAATTAATGGTGGCGACTCTATAATTTTAAGCCGGTTATAACAAGTAGCAACCAAAATAAATGGTCTACATCAATAATAATTCGTACACAGATAATATAATAGAATAAGGCGAGAAAAAAATGAAGGTTTGTTTACCTAGTTCGACCAAATGATCTACTCTGAAGGAGAGAGCAGCTCTTCAGTTCACTATACTCAAAAAGTTGTTACAAGAGATTACATATGAGTTACAAGAAAATAGATTTTACCTTAAGGTTCCCAAGAACAACCCTGAAGGCGTCCAAAAATTAACTTATTTTCCCAACCTATTCAACCTTTAATATATGAATAAATCAAACCCAATGTGTAAACAAGTGTTTCTCAATTCCCAGTAACCTTAGATAACTCCCAAGGTTTCCAAAACCCTTGCCTTTCCTAAGGTTTCTCTTGAGAATAGCCAAAACCTTATGATATGCCTTTAAATCCTTGCTCTCTCTTGTTAATGTAAACTTTAAGATTGTTACACTTTAAACACAACAAAGAGATACATATTTATAATAACAAAAACTCAAGCCCAAAAAACACAACCCATTAATTATTAGAATAAAATGTTATAACTATCTTATAGTATATTTTATATTAAGTTAGACTATATATATATCAATCAAACCGGTCAAACCCGAAATTTGTGAACCGTCCAATCCGGACATTCATGTTGTTTTTCGGATTCTTGATTTTTTTGGTAATCTCGAATTTTTTTCTTCTTTCTCTTCATCAACAAAGGTTTTTAAGGCATATTCCTATAATATCCACCTTGACTTTAAACTGTATTGATACCAATTTAACAATCAACAACATTGTTGCTCTCTACCAGTGTTGAAACTCTAATCATTAACCTTTATCAAATTCAAGCCACCCTTGAATCTTGTTCTCGTCACTTGCATCCACTTGTTTTCAATTACCCTTTTCTTCTTAGGTAATTTAACAAGCCTACAAGTATGATTTTTCAACCACCATTGACTCCACATATTTTCAAATCCCTCCCTGAAGGGTTTCCTTCTTTTATTTTGCAGTTCTTCAGCCACAATAAAAACATAATATTCAAGGCTAGCCTAACCTTCCCTTTGAGATGCTACAATAATTCTCCTTATCTTATCATGAGTCAAATGATAATCAAAGATATTTGTAGCCGTTCCCTCACTACTACTAGTATCAATAGTAGGAAACTCCACCTCAAACTGAGTTTTCTCTGTTATAGTTTCTCCCAGGTTTCTCCCTTGGTTTTCACTATTCTCCCTCTAAAGAAATTCTCTACCAACCAAATAAGTTGTTTTAACCTTAGTTCTTCCCTAAAAACTCAATAACAATTCAGCAGTAACATGCATTTTTATCCCTTAACTTCTGTAAAATTCATTATACTCCTCTGAAACTTTCTCAAGGCATTCATAACGCCTTAAAAATCAAATCCCATAGTTTTTCTTGTCATGAAAACCTCCACTAGTTAACTGTGAATGAACAACATTTGAACCTTCTAAAATATATAGACCATATATTTTAGACTCTTTTGCAATAATCAATTTATCACATGAAATATTCAACGCTCCATGTTTAACTCTAAGTACAATAGCCTAGATCATCAAACATACTTATAGATAACAAATTTCGCTTCAGTTCTAGAACATACCTCACATTATAAATAAGAAGTTCACAATCATAAAACATTTTAAGTCTGGCCGTACCAATACCATGAACCTTGCAAGCCTTATTATCACCAAGGCGAACAACTCCACCTTGAACCATCTTCAAAGTTTCAAAGTATTCTATTCTTGGATACATGTGATAAGAGCAACCTAAGTCAATGGCTCAACTATCTTCAATTTCCAAACTCGACACTACTAGTACATCGGCACGACATCCTCATAACTTTCCTCACCCAAGGCAACTGCAGCTTGAACAAAATCTTCATTGACCTTTCTCTCAGGATAATCCATTTTAAAATGACCCATTTTCTAACAATTAAAACATTTTACCTTTGACTTGTCAGACATATTTGATTTTGATATCCCTTTATGCTCACCTCCTCCTCTTGACACATTTAAGCCTTCACCACTATCTTCAATCTTCAAATCTTTCGACTTTGAAAATTCTTCGGATTTCACTGCCGCCTGGACTTCATCCAAAGTAATAGTACCTTCATTACCATAAATAAGGGCATCCTTAAAGTGTTCAAAGGATTTGGGTAATGAACTTAATAGTAGTAAATCCTTGTCCTCATCATCAATCTTCACTTCAATATTCTCAAGATCATCAATAATCTTGTGAAATTCTGTAAGTTGCTCAACTATGGATTTATGCTCCACCATTCGAAATGAATAAAGTTGTTGTTTTAGGCACAACTATGAGCCAAAGACTTAATCATATACAACAATTCAAGTTTTACCCACATAGCAACCGTAGTTTTCTCCCTGGAGACCTCTATTAGAACTTTATCCCCGAGGCACAAGATAATGGCACTTCTGGCCTTATCTACCATCCCGGTCTTCTATACCTGTGTAAGAATTGCAGGCATGAATGTTTCACTCTTTAAAGCATAGATACAATTCTCTTGAATTAAAATTGCTTACATCCTTATTTTCCATAACTCGAAGTCGTTGTTACCAGAAAATTTCTCGATGTTCCATCTAACCATGGTGCTCAATACATCTTTGCTTCATGTTCACCACATTACATTTTGTGAATCTTGTTGTGAATTACGATAAAATTCAATATTAATTTGTGAGGAAAATAATAGTAGCAACTAAAATAAAAGATCTACAACAATAATAATTCGTACACAAATAATATAACATAATAAGACGAGAAAAAGATGAAGGTTTGTTTACCCAGTTCGATTAAACGATCTACTCTGAGGGAGAGAGCAGCTCTCCAGTTCATTATACTTAGAAAGTTTTTACAAGAGATTACATATGAGTTACAAGAAAATAGCCTTTGCCTTCAGGTTCCCAAGAACAACCCTAAAGGCGCCCAAAAATTAACCCTATTTCCCAACCTCTTCAACCTTCAATGTATGAATAACTCAAACCCAATGTGTAAACAAGTGTTTCCCAATTCCCAATAACCTTAGATAAATCTAAAGGTTTCTAAAACCCTTGCCTTTATGCTATACCTTTAAACCATTGCTCTCTCTTGTTACTGTAAACTCTAAGATTGTCACACTCTAAACACAACAAAGAGATACATATTTATAATAGCAAAAACCCAAGCCCAATAACACAACCCGTTAATTACTAGAATAAAATATTATAAATATATTATAATATATATCCAATATTCTAACATTAAATAACATATCCTCAAACCGAACCGGTCAAACATGAAATTCGTGAATCGCCCATTTCAGATATTCTTGTTGTTTTTCGATTTCTTGATTTTTTAGCAATCTCAAAAAATGTTTTCTTTCTCTTTATCAACAAAAAATTTTAAGGCATATTCCAACAGTCATAAATAAGTATACTTTATGTCTAGTAATATAAATAGTCTCTAAATAAGATTAGGCCCAATCACATTATCTATGATTAGTTCTTATATACATGATGTATATTGATTCACTCAAATTCATTGTTGATCAAAAAGAATTAAACATAAATAATTGCTGAAAAAAGGTTTATCATTACAATAAACAAATCTAAGTAGGTCACGTGATTAAAAAAAGTTGTGGAAAATTCATCTTAAGGGGTTTAATCTAAAGAAACTAGTCACTCATCCTAAGGGATCCATAACAAAATATAAGAAAAGTAAGCTAAATAATATTACGATTGAAAATGAATGAATCCCTTGATGGTTTCTATTAGGATGTTAATTTGGAATCCTAACAAAACTTAGGAAGTTAAGGATTAAGAAGATAAATAAAATTAAACTAATAAAATAAAAAGCTTTTTCATTCATTTTATAATATTTCAACTAGTGAGAAATCTGTGCTATTGCACGGGTCCCGAATGGATTTCATATCACATGATCTGATATTGATTGACAAAGTTCTATCTTGTGTCAAAATTAAACTAATAAAAAACAATAAAAATGCAATCAATTTTGAACAAAATAGTATATTAAACAACAAAATTTACATGAATTGCACTAATAATACATAAATTTTTCAGCATTATAAGTCCAAATGTAAACTTCTCATTATTATATACTCAATAGTTGAACTTGTCAATGAATGAACCAACCAACAACAACGACTCACATCACACATCTGCATGGGAAAATATATCAAATTAGATATTAAATATTATGCGTTTTTTTAAAAATAATGTAAATATGTGGTATTCAAACACATAAATTAAATATTGGGATTTAATTTGTATCACAAAGAAATAGGTGAAAAGGATTATTAACTAACAAAGTACTTGGAATATTTTTTTGTATACAACATTCGTAGTGGTCGAACACGGTGGATTCTGCTTGTCATGATATAAATTTATTGTTGGAAGTTGTGTGCATATATATATATATATATATATATATATATATATATATATATATATATATATATATATATATATATATATATATTAAAGAATTTAAAATTATATTACCTGGTATCATGTCCGGTACATAGTGGTTGATTTTGTCCACAACTTCAATGGTTGATGCAAGAATAACTTTTCCTTATAAGTATCCAACATCCTGAAATTTGTCATGCAAATTGGGATATGTGCTATCAACAATAGATTTTATAGGATCATCAAAATTGGATATCAATAATTCTCTATGAATCGCTATCTCAACCAATCCATCATTTGGTTCAAATATCTTACCATCCCCAATATTGAAGATCCATTTTGAAAACTCAGCTAGTTCATTCGAACTTGTATTACCTCTTCCCTACTGCAGCCTCATTTTTTTGTTAGTGTTAGAACTTGAAAGTATTTCCATACATATGTTGATCATATTAATGCATGAACAATTTCAGAACGCCCCACTCTTAGAACAACTGGAAGTATCTGCCTGAAATCTCCTCCAAAAACAACAACTTTCCCATCAAAGATTGTATTCGCAAGACCGTGTTTGCTCGTGACATCTTTGAGTGTCTTATCCAACGCCTCAAAATAATTATTATGGGACATAGGTGCTTCGTCCCATATTATAACATCGGTTGCTTCAAATAACTGGGAATGTTTGCCGTTTTTATCAACATTGCAAGTAGAGTTGTCAAGTGTTGGCATTGGTATTTTGAACTTTGAGTGAGAAATTCTTCCACCTGACAATAATAACGAAGCTATGCCACTTGAAGCAACGGTAAGAATAATTTTTTTCTGTGAACGAAGTGCACTTGATAATATTTTCCACATGAAAGTTTTATCGGTCCCTCCATAACCATGTAGAAGAAACAACCCTCCTTTTTGCTTGTCTATAACTTCCATAATTGTATCAAATATTGAATATTGTTCATCTGTGAATTAAAATGTAAATGTTACTTTGTGTATAACTAAAAAACCGATTTTAATATCACATGTTGTGAATACAAATTAAAAGAATAACCTATAAGTGCGCGGTAGAGAGTTTGGAAATTTTGTCGTTTAGTTTGGGAATTGTAATTACGTTCGCCCCAAATCAGTCTATTTTCCACGAGTCGTGTGACATATGAATCTGGATAAGGTATATCTTTAAATTTATTCAAACTTCTTAGATTTGATTGCAACATATTCTCAATCTCAATGAGTGTCAAATTCTTCAACTCTGTTATTGACAACTGCATATCTATAAAAAATATATAAACAACACTCCACATACAAATTTATGACAATAATCACATAAATGTTCAAATTATAGAAATTAACGGCAAAGTAAAATTTACGACACCATTGAGTATATCTTTGACAATGTTGCATTACAATGAAATTACAACACCAGCATAAAATACAAAATGACAGTAACAAATTAACTGTATCAATAGCAGCAACATGTACATCAATATGAATGTTTACACAGCTGCATTAAGATATACATCACTATCAGTCATATGCAGATTTTTTGTAGCAGCATTGTTCAATTAGATGGGAAGTTTATTACAACAAAAAATCGTGTGCATCATTTTTAAATAATACCTATTATAATGTTTATAAATAATTTGTATCCAATATCTTGCTGATATATAAATATAACAGTAACACCGATCGGTCATCTATTAAAATATATATTAATGTACTATAAATAATTAAAAAACTGGAATGTACCTCTTATATTTGTTGCTTGTATTTGTTGATAAAGAACACCATTAGATAACGTCCTCCAAGTTTTTTCCCAAACATGTCGTGGTCTATTAATTGTTCCGGACAATAGCATAGTAACAAATAACTTTCTCATAAAATGTACAGAACCCCAGTCCTTCGCCTCATTTATGGCTGCAACATACTCCTTCTCATCATTAAGAAATCCTATTTTGAAGCATGCGTCCTGAAAACTATCCCAAATTATTCACCCACTTTTTTAATATCATCATAACATGTTGGCCCCTTGACAACTGTAAGAATCATTCTTAGGTAATACAGCTCACCGGTACTTGGAGGAACCCGAATTAGTCTTCAAATTGTATGACCTCTCTTACGTGGTCTCCATCATCGATATCTTTTATCATAAACAAACTTGGTCAGAAAATTAGAGTATGTCAATTTTTTTGCCTCTATATGTCTTGTTTTCTTCCATCCAAGTGGTAAACATTGATTCTTTCACACTCCATTTGTCAAGGACTTCATCTATCAATTCATAATCAGTATAGTAAACAGGATTGTCGCCCCCAAGATGAAAATACAACCTTTCAACTGCAGGAGATCTCCCATGAATAGGAAATGAAAAGATCCTCCAACATGCTTCACTTGGTGAGACATATCTACAATCAAGATATTGGTTGATTTCATCGAAATTTCTAATAAGAGAACTCCCATCTGTCTCATTATCGACAATAAATATGGTAATTCTGTCACACCCCTTGTTAATATACTTGAATAAGTACTTAACTTAACTGAAGTACCCTGGTTACACCACTACATATTGACGTGTCCCTGAAATTTCTTCAACAAAAATGGGTTATAAGGAATAATGTATCTGTTATCGAGAACTACATTCTTCTTCATCATTGTAATTCCAGTTTCCCTTCTTTTGTACATAGGATATCCATCGTGATCAACAACAGTTTTAGGCTGATATTGTTTGGGAAATAATTTAGAGCACTTCCCGTTTTTCATGCAATGTGAAGACCGATTTGCTAATCTACATGGCCTATGAATCATATGTGTCTTGACCAAATGATACAATTGTCTATCATTGTTTTCAGATGGTATCTCTGCTAAAATGATATTGTTTATGTCATCTGGAGTGAGACACTTGCTTGAGGGATGCATGAATAGCAGAATATGTGCATATGGTAGTCTCCACTTTTGAAACTCAATTATACACACACACACACACACACACACACACACACACACACACACACACACACACACACACACACACACACACACACACACACACACACACACACACACACACACACACACACACACACACACATATATATATATATATATATATATATATATATATATATATATATATATAATACTCAATTATACACACACACACACACATATATATATATATATATATATATATATATATATATATATATATATATATATATATATATATATATATATATATATATATATATATATATATATATATATATATGAAAATATTGATATTAGTAACAAAACATGTATATACAAGATATTCCTTTTAAATAGAGAAAGTCACATAATGAGAACTTCACAATTATTTAGTAAATACAACTTACATGCAACCACTCTTCCTAAGACATGCTTCTTTGTTAGATCATACAACAACTCATCTAACTTAATTTTAAACACTCTTGATATTATATCTAGACGATCATGAGATTGCAAATTAATTTTGTTAAGCAACCTTTGAACTTCTGGCCAATTTGGGTTGCAAGTAAAAGTGATAAAAAGGTTTGGAAAACCAATATGGCTGCATATTACCAACCGATCAAAATACAGTTGTTCCATGTATCTTCGGCTTCTAACATAGGTTGACGATAAAATGACTATTTTACCTTTGTTTGCCTCTTGAGTATTTTCCCTTTGTTTGGGACTAGTCAGATTGGAGTACTTAGACACTCTAAGTTTTTTCTTATGCTTGTGGATATAATTCAATCTTTGAGACTCCATCATAGTAAATCCATCAACCAAAAATTGCTGAAACAATCACCTTGAACTCAAAAGAGTATGGGCTTTATGTTGACGACTTTGAATCCTAAAAGAAAGCCATTCTCTAATGGTAAGCTTATTTTACTTACCTTTTTTTCTTGCATTTGTTTCTCCGTGTAGTGTTAGTTCAAGGTGATGAAATTGAGGAAAAAGAGAAAAAAGGAATAAATGCTAAAAGCTGCCACAAATGATTGAAGAAAATTGATTATATTAAATGTAAACCTAGTACACCTATTTATACACAAAAGTAGTAATGATAAGAATTCCACATAGGGCCTAAAGAGAATATCCTACAAATGACAAATACTAAATTACCCTCTAATACCATCCCGTAATTTAGTAACTATCAAAAGTTAACAACACCAATTTCATCTCTCAAGCAAAGAAATTGGTCTGTTTTTATTGCCTTTGTCAGAACATATGCCAGCTGCTTATGAGTGCTACAGTGCAGAACTTCTAACACTCATTTCTGCACTTGACTTCTGAGAAAGTGATACTTCGTCTTAATGTGCTTGCTTCTTCCATGTAGCACTGGATTCTTGGCAAGATTAATTGTAGACTTATTATCAATCATCAGCTTCAGGGGTTCCTCGACTTCAACCTTCAGATCATGCAGGAGACTCAGAAGCCAAATTGCTTGACAAGCAGCTACAACACATGCAATATATTCAGCTTCACATGTTGACAAAGCCACAACAGGCTGTTTCTTGGAACTCTAAGAAATTGGACCTCCCAGAAACTTGAACAGGTACCCAGAAGTACTTCTTCTGTTAACTTTATCTCCACACCAATCAGAATTAGAATAACTCAGAAGTTCTGATTTGATCTTTCCTCCAGAAGGAAATAACACTCCATATTTCAAAGTTCCTTTTACATACCTCAGAATCCTGACAACAGCTTGGTAATGAGACCACTTTGGTTTGCTCATGTATCTTCTAACCATTCCAACTGCATAGCAAATATCAGGTCTGGTATTACACAAATACCTCAAAGAACCAACCATCTGTTTGAAGGTTGTAGCATCCACATCCTCTCCATCAGAATTAGAGTCCAACTTCTGATTCATATCAGCAGGTGTGATAGCAACCTTGCAATTTGCTAGCTCAAATCTCTTCAGAAGCTCTAGTTCATACTTCCTCTGATGTAGAATGATTCCTTTCTCAGAGTATATAAATTCCATCCCTAGAAAGAAACTCATTTTTCCAAGATCTGTCATCTCAAACGCATTCATCATAACTTTCTTGAACTCGGTTGTTTCTTGTTCAGAACTTCCTGTGAGTAATATGTCATCAACATACAAACAGACTAGAATCATATTACCTTCTGAAGTGTGCTGAACGTAAACACCATACTCCATCTCACACTTTTAAAACCCTTGTTCCTTGAAAAACGAATCAATCTTCAAATTCCAAGCTCTGGGCGCTTGCTTCAGTCCATACAGAGCTTTATTTAACCTGTATACCATACCTTTATGATTCTTTTTCACAAATCCAGGAGGTTATTACACATAAACTTCTTCATGTAATGGACCGTTCAGAAATGCAGACTTCACATCCAGATGTATCAAAGGCCAATTTCTGTTTGCAACTAAAGCAATCACCAGTCTAATTGTTTCGTGTCTAGCTACAGGCGCAAACACCTCAAAGTAATCTAGTCCATGTTTCTGAAGAAAACCTCTGGCCACTAGTCTCGCTTTGTGTTTGCCAATTGATCCATCTGGCTTTAGCTTCTGCTTGAAAACCCATCTGACGATGATGGCTTTCTTGCCTTTTGGAAGCTCTGTCAGCTTCCAAGTCTTGTTTCTTTCTGTTGTACCCCAAAATTTTCCCTCCCATTTCTCATTGATTTCTCACCACAAAGCCATTGAAGCTCAAGATCCGGTTAGGGTTTCATCTGCTCAAGACCTCTCCTTGCACTGTTGACTCAAATTAGGGTTTGTGTTTGCACAAAGATGTTTTGACTTAAAATGCCCAAGATGACTTTCATGCTTCATGTTGAACTCCCAAGTTTATCCATACCAAGTTTCAAGTCTTGATTCCAAGTTTTGCCCAGTCAATTGGACAGTTGACCTAGAAATCAATTGTATTGGGGAAAAAGTCAACTGTGGCCAATTGACAGTCAAACCTCATGAAATTTGATCCACATCAACATTATAAACTCATATGAACCATTTTATCAAGTTTGGATCACAATTCCCCAAGAAATTTGATCAGATCACCAAAAGGGCAAAATGGTCATTTTTAGGGTTTTGACTGCACAAAGGCAATTTTTGACTGTTTGACCTAGCCAATGGCAAACCAAACTCACACATGGACTCAAGGACCCCATGGAATTATCTTGACATGTTTAACAAGCTCAAAAGATCCCAAGTACACAAGGTTGACAGTTGAATTTCCCAGTCAACTGATCAATTTTGACTGTATATTGAAAAGTCAAACTTTGACTTTTTGGTCAAAATCAAGAGTCAAGATTCATTTTTCATCAAAACATGCCAAATCATGAAACTTGTTCACCAAGAAACCAAGAAATGCAAATTAGGGTTTAAAATGGAATTTTTCATAACTTAGAATTTTTCTAAGTTATGAAAAACCCTAATTTTTTCCCAACTTTGCCCCACTTTTTCACCATGATTCATTTGGATTCAAGCAAAAGTCAAAACATGAAAGTTGTAGCTTGTTGCATAATCTACAACTTTGATTCACAAAGTTTTCTCATTTGAAGCTTGCATCTCAAGTTACAAATTTTTGAATAAGGGCACTAAACCATTCTTAACTTAGTGAAATTTTAACCTATTTTGACAAGGTTTTCTACCTAACTTCAGGGCCATTTTCCATACACTTCCACTTGGAATTTGAAATTTCATTTCAAAGATGGATTGTAGTACACCTTCCAAGCTTTCCAAAATGTCCAAGAACTTCTCAAACAACCTCATGGTTAGGGAGAATCGAATTTCACAATATAGCAAAAACTCACTTTGTTCATGACCAAGTTACATGTTCATAACCTTGCAATTTGAACTCAGCATGCTTTAGATTAGATTACAGGTCCTTAAACCAAGTTACACTCATAAATTTAATGCATATTCTTTGTGCCAAGGTCAAGTTCTTTGAGTTCAAGCATTGTCTAGAGGATTAATCCCAATTTGGAAAAAGTAAACTATCCATTTTTGCAAAAGTTCACTTTATGTCCAATTGGTAAATCAAGCAAGTACAAACCAAATCTCTTTGGCACAAGATTATGAACAAATTACTCTGATCAAGAGAAGCTTTGCAGCAGGATTAGAGGTCCCCTACTGACCTAAAACACCAACTTGCATTTTGTTGCTTAAAGGTTAAGAAACATGGCATAACTGGAACCAACTTCCATCTCAGCTTACATACACAAGAACAAAGTTATCAAACACATTACACATATCATAACCAAGCTTTTGCACGAGCCATTTACCTCAAAAACATCACCAAACCAAAAAACACCATCAAACTGCAAAAACAGAGTTGCCTCTGCAGTTTGAGTGCCAACTTCTATTTCTCCCAAGCATTCTTGCCAAAACCAGTTCACATACCTTCCATACCACCTATGCAAGCTAACCAAAAGCTAAAGCACGACCTGTAATCACTCTAACCACTTTCACCATTTTCACATTTCTGACTTGCAGGTGAAGTTCTCTAGCTTGATTCAGAAGCTTTCAAGACAAAGTAAACATTGGAATAACATCCCTGGACCTCAAGGAAGCTTCTCCAATCATCACCTTGCACTGAAAGTTCCTACATCTCCAGATAGAAGTTCAACTGAATAGGTAAATTTTTGAATTCGTATCTCTCTTATTAGGCATCATTAGCTTTAAGTTTGTGAAGAAACAAGGTTCTACTCATGCCACTGAACATGTACATGTTCTTACTTTTCATTTCTTTTGCTTGAGTTGTGAGAATTTGGAGTTTGAAAATGGCAGAAAAACTAGGTTAGGATTTGGGGGAAGAGAAATTCTCCCTCATCTTAGAGAGTTAGATCAAGTTATGCATATGGTTAGAATCGTGGTTTCATGCTTAACATTTTTTGTGTTGGAAGTTTGTTCAAAAAATCAAAGAATCAGGACATTCAAATGGAGCTCTTGGCGCGTGTTTTCTGAACATTTTTGTTCAAAGGTTGAAGAAAGGTGATTTTGGGCTGGGCTTGCTTCTGAGTTACTTTTCACACCACCCTTTTTGGTTTTGCACCCCTGAGCCCATTTGCTTCATTTTTAATATTTTGACTTTTTGCCTTTTTGTGATTGGTTCCTTTATTTTTTCTCAGCATATTAAAAACATAAAAATATTTTTCCCATCATTTTTTGAATTTATTGCATATTTATTTGATTATTTCTTTAGTTTGTACATAAATAAATAAATATATATATATATACTTTTTTGTTTAAAATATTAAGATAATACAAATATACTTTTTATACACTTTTATTTTATTTTTACTCCCTGAAAATATTTTATAGAAAAATACTTTTTTTATTTAAATACTAAATATTATTAATTAATATATATAATGCATATTTTATAAATAATATAAATAAATAAGTATATTAATATACTTAGGATAAAAATACCAAAAAATGTACATATTTTATTTTTTTTAATATTTAAATACTAAAAAATGCCTTTTTACAAATATACCATATTTTATTTTATTTTTGTATATAAATAATAAGTATTATATGAATTAATTGATTAAATACTCCTTTGATTCAAAAAATTAGGGTTTTGCCCTAAAATTCAAAAATACTCCAAAATAATATCTTTTCTATTTTCTTTTTTTTATTTCACATAAATAATACTTTTTTTCATACATATAAAAATTCCTTTTGCATACTTGCATATTTGTTTTATTTACCATTTAAATTATACATTTTATTTATCTTGTAAATATTCATTCAAAATTGATGTAATAGTTTTAGAGTTAATTTCTTGTCAAAATATCTCCCCATTTGAACATTGTACCCCCCTCCCTATATTATTGTGATGTAATAGCGTAGGAATTTAAATTTCGCACTTTATCGCTTTCTAAACATACTATGCTAGAATTAGGGTTTTGTATGCGAATAAAAATGAACAAAATAGTTGGACCTAATACAAGATAAATGAGCATGAAAAAATGGACAACACATTTCACACTTGCACCCCTAGGGTGTTCCACTTTGTTGCCTTCAAATAATTGGGCCATATTGTATGTTGAATTTCTTTGGGTAAAAACAAACAATCAAATGATCATAGTCCCACAAGATGTTGCTTAAATAAAATGATCAAGTCCTTTTTAAAGAAAATTGCCCAAAGACATTTAACACTATTGCAATTATGGTCTAAACGATGACCCGCGCCTGTCCCTTTAATCTCCTAAAACAAGATTGTCCACCAAATGCAATGGTGGAACAAAATTGTCAAAGGGTTTAAAACATAACAAAAATCTTTGAGAAAACTTTAGAGTAGATGAAATCTTAAGTACTTGTCAACTTTTCAAGAAAACACTTGCCTATTTCCAAAACCCACTTCACAAACACTTTCAAAAATCAACTTTCAAAAACCTTGAAACATCTTTTCAAAAGACAAAACACCTTTTGTAAAACATTCGAGTAAAGAATTGTTACAAGGGTAGCCTATACAAGGCATCTTTTCAAAACATTTTCAAAACCACACACCAAGCACCATTTCAAACAATTGAAAACCAAGGAAAGTTGATCTAAGCAAGTACCTAAGAGCCCATGGATAACCATGGATAGAAGGGGTGCTAATACCTTCCCCTTCTATAATCTACTCCCCGAACCCAAGAAAAATCTCAAAGGTTTTTGCTGTGCTTTTTAAACCTTTCCTTAGGATAAAATAAAAAGTCGGTGGCGACTCTTGCTCAACCGAAACATTTGCGAAAACAAACGCAAAACCCTAGTCAGTTCTCCCACCGTATCACAGAACTGGCGACTCTGCTGGGGATAATTTTTAAAGTGGAGTAACCTTAGGGCTTAGATCACCCTCTTGCATGACTAATTGTTTGATTTGCTTGCTTTATACTTTGGCTCTATTGTTTGGGTTTACAATCCTCCACCCGGATTTTGGGAAACATTCATAGATAGCAATATGTTGTGGAAACTGTGCGGGGTATACCGATACGGTCTAAGCAATAGCTATATTAGTGCGACATATTTGTGAGTACTGGTAACCCTTGAGTTCAATCAAGGAGAGTACGGGGCCGCTGAGTGATGTCACTAAGCACTAATGACCTAGAACCTTACTTTACCATCTTGGCCTTTTATTAGGGGTAGTGAGATGACCGGCTTTGGTGCAGTCCGAAGTTGGTAGATACTCGATACTACACTCATTGAGGGTTGTTTTCTTGGAATATTTTGGTCGCTAGTTAAGTGGCTAAACCAAAATAATGAACATTGAAAATAATCCAATGATATTGAGCTCCTTAGAACCCGGTTACTACTTATAGGACAGGTTTTTTAAGCCAACTACACTCAAGAGGGTACTTACCTATGAAACCCCATGCAAGCCTGAAATTAGGGTTTGGTGTGATTTGATTGTACATATGTTTTGTGCATACATCATAAACATCATAAAACATCATATGCATTCACTAACCATTTCAAGGGTTTTGGATCTTCATCTTTGTTCTTGTTTTGTAGGTCATGGAAATTCCTCGCAGAAATACCATTCAAGTCAACCTTGAGAGAATCTCCCCTCAACTCAAGGAGATCACCTCAAGAATTCCGGAAAATTCATCCTTCAGTGAAAGACATGGTAGACTGCTCAGCCTAGTCAACACCAACATTGAAGAAGACATGATGAAAGTGCTATTCCAGTTCTTTGACCCTCTTCACCACTGCTTCACTTTCCCTGATTATCAGTTGGTACCCACTTTGGAGGAGTTTTCTCAACTCCTAAGAATCCCTATCCTTAATCAACTACCCTTCAACGGTACGGAAAAGGAACCAAAGCCGGAAGATGTTGCTCGAGCATTACATCTACAACCATCCGACATCAAGGGGCATTGGGAAACCAGAAGCAGCGTCAAAGGATTCTTAGCAAAATTCTTGTTTGAGAAGGCACAAGAATGTTGGAACTCATTGGACCTACGAGCCTTTGAAGAGATTGTGGCACTCCTTATCTACGGGTTGGTCTTGTTCCCAAATCCTGACCAATTGATAGATGTCAACGCCGTCAAAATCTTCTTGTCCAGAAATCCAATACCAACATTGCTTGGGGACATCCTTCACTCATTTTACACACGAACAATGAGAAAGAGGGGTGTTCTCATGTGCTGTACCCCTATCCTCGCAAGGTGGTTTATTTCGCACCTTCCACAATCCGTCTTGAAGAATGACCAAGGTACAAGGTGGTCCCAACGATTGATGACTCTTACTCATTCTGATGTGCATTGGTGTTCTCGGTCCAGAGAAAATGTCATCATCGTCGATCGTTGCGGAGAATTTCCTAATGTTCCTTTACTTGGAATTAGGGGAGGTATCACCTACAACCCTTGCCTAGCTTTGAGGAAATTTGGATATGCACGGAGGGATGGCCCTCATGATATGTTGATTCCTAGCCTGGTTTTTGACTTCGACAGCGATGCGCAAGGACTTCGCCAAAGATTCATCAGAGCTTGGGGAAAACTCAACAAGGTTGATAGCAAGACTCTGGGACACAAGAACTCCATCCCTCTTGAGCCCTATCTCAAGTGGGTACGAGCCCGAGCCCAAAGTCTAATGATGCCTTATCCTCATGTTCTCCCTATGATTAAAGAGCCCGTCAATGAAGGAGAGGTTCCCTACACCATCCTACATCCAGACATGCCTACATCGTGGGAGGAAATGCAGAAAAGTTGGATTCAACTCAAGGAGGAACGGAACACTTTTGAAGCTAGCTACTACGCCAGTGAAAAGAAGGTTCTAGAGCTTACCCGCCGACTCCACGAGCAAGAGGCCCTCAACACCTACATCGCACCAAAAAGGATGCGCAATGTCTTTCTTCCTTGAGAAGTTTACTCTGTAACATTTGGCCCATGGGGAATTTATGTACTAACAAATTTCTTCTTATTAATATGACGTGCGTTCTTCTTTGTCTGAAACAATTTTGAATGTCCTAAATCCTTGAATGCATTGCATACATCAGCATACCATTCATCATGTGCATAAGCAGGTCTCACTCCAAGTTTCCTTATCTGTCTGCTGTTTATTTCAGTAGGATGGATCTCGAGCAAACAGTCAAAGACCTACAAGCCCAGAATGCACAGTTCCAGCAACTCTTGATGACTTTGGTCAAAAGTCAGGAGGATATCAAGACTCATTTGGAGAATAAGGACCCAGTGAAGAAGAAAAAGAGGGTCGGAGTGGCTACTTTAGGGAGAAGATTTGACAGAGAAGCTCGGAGAGTGCTTGAATTTCCTCCTACTTCTGATGAAGGAACTAGTAAAAGAGATCGAGTTGCGGTGCCTTCCGAGTCTGATGCGGAAGAGGAAGAAGTTGAAGAGGATGAAGATTATTCTGACCAGCAATACCCTCCAGCTGATGATAAGTACAAGGGTTTAGAAGACAGATTGGCTGCCATGGAATTGCAAAGGGTACCGGGTTTGGATTTTGAAGACATGGGTTTGGTTGCCGGAATTGTGATTCCCCCAAAATTCAAAGTGCCAGTGTTTGTGAGGTATGATGGGCTGTCTTGTCCCAAAATGCATCTCAGGTCCTACGTGAGAAAAATTCAACCCTATACGGCAGATAAAAATCTCTGGATTCATTTCTTTCAAGACAGCCTATCGGGAGCTCAGTTGGAGTGGTTTTATCAGCTAGAAGGAACCAGTGTCAGAAATTGGGAAGATTTGGCCACCGCTTTCTATAAACAATACCAGTATAATTCTGATCTTGCTCCTACTCGTACCCAACTTCAGGGTATGTCACTAGGAACAAGTGAGGGATTCAAAGAATATGCACAAAAATGGAGGGATTTGGCTGGCAGGGTGCAGCCACCTTTAACTGATCGTGAGCTCGTTGATATGTTTCTTGGAACCCTATCTGGGCCATTTTTCAATCATCTAATTGGTAACTCTTCCGCAGGGTTTACCGATTTGATCTTAACCGGCGAAAGAATAGAAGCTGGCATCAAGTCAGGAAAGATTCAGAAGGGTGTTGCTGCAAGTGTTGAGAAGAAGCCTTTTAAGAAGGAGATCGCTATGGTATATTCTCAGAGAAGAGCAGGGAAGATGGAGCGTCGGCCAACTGTGGGGGCCGTAATGATTCAAAACACTCCAAGCGAGCAGCCTCGCTATAACCAGTCCAGACCAAATCAACAACGGGTGGAAAGGCCACAACGGCAGTTCACCCGTATTAATATGACTCCAGCACAAGTGCTTCCCCATCTATTGAAGTTGAATCTTGCCACCATCAAGGAGGCGCCAAAGAATGTGAATACGTCCTCCCCGCATTATCATGCCAATGCTAAATGCGCCTACCATTCAGACAGTGTTGGACACGACACCAATGATTGTTGGGCACTCAAGCATAAAATCCAAGACCTGATAGAGGCTAAGGAGGTAGAGTTTGACGCTCCAGAGAAGCCTAATGTGATATCTGCACCTATGCCGAAGCACGGCCGAAATGTCAATGCCATTGAAGAGGATTTGTATGTCGCTGACGTCAGTGATCTGACTACTCCACTGCTAACCATTAAGTTGAATTTGTTAAGGGCCGGGATCTTCCCGGGATGTAAAGAGGACTGCTACTGTTGCCACTCTCTGCCATTTGATTGTCCGCTATTAAAGAAAGGCATCCAAGGCCTTATGGATAACCGACAAATTTTGTTCGAAAAAGTTTCTGCTGTTCCAGTTCATGTTGAAAATGTCTCAATCATAACCATTCACGCCAATCTTTCCAAGGCCGTCAAAAGGCCAGTTAAGATTACACCAGCTGCAAAATCTGTTCCTTTAAAGATAACAATGCCAGGGCCTGTTCCCTATGTTTCTGAGAAGTCGATACCTTGGAACTATGGTGGTGATATCTACTACCATGGTATCAAGCAAATCGAAGTAATTAAAGAAAGTTCGGATGACGAAGGAGCCAGCATTAGTAACATTGCGGGCACCAGCAAAATCACCAGGAGCGGGAGAATATTTTCTCCAGAGATTGCCCCTCCAAGAGCAGTCTTTGGACCCTCATCAGCTAAAGAAGTCATCCCTACACCAATAAAGCTCTCTGCTGGAACTTCTTTGATTGAAGAAGTTGTTGTTCCTAGTGCTGTCTCTCCTACCATTGCTGATAAAGGAAAGGGAATACAAGATGAGCCCGTCAGGACGAGGGCTCAACCCTTGGTGATCCCGGAAGCCTCCAAGAAAGAAATGGACGAGATTTTGAGGATAATCAAGAGAAGTGACTACGACGTGGTGGAACAATTGGGGCTAACCCCCTCCAAGATCTCCATGCTGGCACTATTACTTTGCTCGGAAGCGCACGCTCAAGCTTTGATTAAGTTTCTGAAGGCAGCTCATGTGCCCCAGGAAACCTCTGCGGATCAATTTCAACATTGCGTGGCTAGCCTGACTGCGGACAATGGATTAGTTTTTTCTGATGCCGACCTAACCCCTAAAGGCCAAAACCACAATGATGCGTTGCATATTTCAATCGAGTGTCGCGGAACCACCCTTGCACATGTTTTGGTTGATACCGGTTCATCGCTGAATGTTTTGCCTAAAAAGGCCTTGGACCGGCTAGATTGCGAAGGGTTGGAATTGAAGCCGAGTGATATTGTCGTCAGAGCTTTCGATGGGTCGAAGAGAATGGTCCATGGAGAGGTGGAAATTCCCATCAAGATAGGTACTGAGGTGTTTAAATCCACTTTCTATGTAATGGACATCCGTCCATCATACTCCTGCCTGCTGGGTAGACCTTGGATACACCATGCTGGGGCAGTCACCTCCTCCTTGCATCAGATGCTGAAATATCCTGTCAAGGGAAAGATCATCACTGTCCACGGAGAAGAAGAGTACATGATTAGCCACTTAAATTCTTTCCGGTATGTGGAGGTTGAAGGAGAGTCCGTTGAGACACCGTTTCAACATTTCGAAGAAGTTCTTCCTGAAATAGCAATAGCAAAGTTGGCAGCTGAGACACCGAGACAGATGGCCAGGATGGCATCTCTGGAGGATGCAAGGGCCGCAATTAAAGAAGGGAAGAATTCAGCATGGGGGCAGCTACCCTGACTTTCCGCATAAGACTGACAAGTTTGGATTAGGGTTCACAGCCGCTGGTCAGAAAGCTATGCGTCAGTCAAAGATTGAAAGAGCGCCAGTCAAAATTTCTCCTTACCGAATCAACGCCCTGGAAGATGAAGACAAGGAAAGCAACATTGAAGAGTGGATTTATCCAACTGTCCGAGGAGGATTGAGCAATTGGGAGGCTAAAGACTTTGTCCCCATCACTTTTATTCATCAGTAATTTATCTGTTAAACATTTCTTATTTGGTCTGTAATATTTTACTTTCAAACAATCCGTACACTATCCTTTCACCTCCTGCCTTGCCCGGGGCATGTAGGTCCACTTGTAAGGGTTTTGACTATTTTTCATATTCATATGCCATGTTTAATGATTCATTGGACGTTTTTCATTTGATAAACTGCTTATGTTCATTTTCTTTCCTTTTGCATTTTTTGTTTAAGGATGGATATCCCTTACACACACCCACACTCACCAATGCAGGTACCCATCCACTCCAGATTCCATGGGTGACTATTCTGCTGTATCTCTCAATAACTCTGAAGATCTGGTCAATCTAGCCGAGTATGAAGATGACGAAGGTGGTGAAGTACCCGGGGAACTAGCCAGACTTCTGTAACAAGAGAAAAGGGCCATCTTACCGCATGAAGAGCCATTGGAAACTGTTAATTTGGGAACCGAGGAGGATCGGAAGGAGGTGCAAGTGGGTGCCAACCTGGAACCAAAAGTCAAGGAACGCCTGATACAGTTGTTGAATGAGTATGTTGAAATCTTCGCTTGGTCCTATGAAGACATGCCGGGTCTAGACACAGACATCGTGGTTCACCGTCTCCCCACAAGAGAAGACTGTCCACCAATCAAGCAAAAAGTTCGTCGAATGAGGCCTGACATGTCCGAAAAGATCAAAGCAGAAGTAATGAAGCAATTCGATGCTGGTTTCCTGGCTGTTACGTCCTATCCTCAATGGGTCGCTAACATCGTACCGGTACCGAAGAAAGATGGCAAAGTCAGAATGTGTGTGGACTACCGGGATTTGAATAGGGCCAGCCCTAAAGATGATTTCCCGCTACCTCATATTGACATCTTGATCGACAATACAACTCAGTATAAGGTGTTTTCCTTCATGGACGGATTCTCGGGCTACAATCAAATCAAAATGGCTCCCGAGGATATGGAGAAAACAACTTTTGTCACGCAATGGGGCACCTTTTATTACAAAGTGATGCCGTTCGGGCTGAAGAACGCAGGGGCAACTTATCAACGCGCCATGGTAGCTTTATTTCATGACATGATACATCATGAGATTGAAGTCTACGTAGAAGATATGATAGCTCGGTCATAAACGGAGGAAGAGCACCTTGAGCATTTGGAGAAGCTGTTTGCCAGGTTAAAAGAATACAAGCTCAGGTTGAATCCAAGTAAATGCACTTTTGGAGTTAGGTCTGGTAAACTCCTGGGATTCATTGTAAGCAACAAAGGCATTGAAGTCGATCCGGCAAAAGTAAAAGCAATACAAGAGATGCCTGCTCCCCGTACTGAAAAGGAGGTTAGAGGATTCTTGGGGCGCATAAACTATATTTCCAGATTCATCTCACATCTGACTTCTACCTGTGAGCCAATTTTCAAACTCTTAAAAAAGGATCAGGTAGTTGAATGGAACGACGATTGTCAAGCTGCTTTTGATAGAATCAAGGAGTATTTGCTAGAACCTCCTATTCTGATGCCACCCGTCGAAGGAAGACCATTGATCATGTACTTAACCGTCTTGGATAACTCAATGGGGTGTGTTTTGGGCCAGCATGACGAGTCTGGTCGAAAAGAGCATGCTATTTATTACCTTAGTAAAAAGTTTACCGACTGTGAGACTCGCTACTCACTGCTCGAGAAAACTTGTTGCGCTTTGGTATGGGCTGCTCGCCGACTAAGACAGTATATGCTGACTCATACTACCTTGTTGATATCCAAAATGGACCCTATCAAGTATATCTTCGAGAAGCCCGCTTTATCTGGAAGGATAGCTAGATGGCAAATGATCTTAACTGAGTATGACATCCAGTACACCACCCAAAAAGCTATAAAAGGGAGTGTACTAGCTGACCACCTGGCTCATCAGGCTATCGAAGACTATCAACCCATGAGATTTGACTTCCCAGGCGAGGACATTATGAATTTGGACAACGTTGAAAGTGACGGACCGTATGACGGACCCGAAAAGGGATCCCGATGGACCCTGTACTTTGATGGTGCTTCAAACGCACTAGGAAACGGTATTGGCGCAGTACTCATTTCTCCGGAAGGTTGTCACACGCCTTTCACGGCCCGACTTTGCTTCAGCTGCACAAACAACATGGCTGAGTATGAAGCTTGCATCTTTGGTCTCGAGGCTGCTATAGACTTGGGGATCAAATCTTTGATCGTATTTGGGGACTCGGCTTTGGTCATCAGCCAAATCAAAGGAGACTGGGATACCAAGCATCCTAATCTTATCCCATACAAAGAACATGTCCTGACATTGTTGCCTCATTTCGAGCAAATTACCTTCGAGCATTTCCCGCGAGAAGAGAATCAGCTAGCCGATGCTCTAGCCACAATGTCCTCCATGTTTAAACTCAACTGGGATAACGAGGCTCCCCAAATCACCATCAAGCGAATGGATGAACCGGCACATTGCCACGAGGTTAATACCGAAGAAGTAGTGGAACAACCTTGGTTCCATGAAATCAAAAGGTATCTCGAGACCCGAGATTATCCTGAAGGAGCTTCCGTAAATGACAAGAAGTTCTTAAGGAAATTCGCTGCTAAGTTCTTCCTGAGCAACGGCATCCTTTACAAACGAAGCCATGATTGTGTATTACTCCGATGTGTGGATAAAGCTGAAGCGGAGTTGATCATGACTGATGTACACAGCGGCACATTTGGCACTCACTTGAGCGGGCATACAATGGCTAAGAAGATCCTAAGGGCAGGCTATTATTGGTCTACCATGGAGGCTGACTGCCATCAACATTCCCGTACTTGTCACAAGTGTCAAGTCTATGCCGACAAAGTTAATATTCCTCCGGTTCCCCTTAACGTCCTGACTGCTCCGTGGCCCTTTGCAATGTGGGGCATTGATATGATCGGAGAGATCAAGCCCACGGCTTCCAACGGACATCGCTTCATCCTGGTTGCCATTGACTACTTCACTAAATGGGTCGAAGCAGCTTCCTTCGCCTCTGTCACCAAAAATGTGGTTGCCCGCTTTATCAAGCAAAATCTCATATGTCGGTATGGTGTTCCAGACAGGATCATCACGGACAACGGTACAAATCTAAATAACACAATGATCACTGCATTATGCGAACAGTTCAAGATTTATCATCACAATTCATCTCCCTATCGGCCGAAGATGAACGGTGCTGTTGAAGCTGCGAACAAAAACATTAAGAAGATCATTCAGAAAATGACAGTCACTTACAAAGACTGGCATGAGATGTTACCGTTTGCTCTGCATGGATACCGTACGACGACACGTACTTCAACTGGGGCAACCCCATTTTCTTTGGTTTATGGCATGGAAGCTGTTTTGCCTATGGAAGTCCAGATCCCCTCTCTGAGGATTATGAAGGATGCAGGTTTGAATGAAGATGATTGGATACAGACCCGACTTGATCAACTCAATCTGATCGACGAGAAGCGACTTGCTGCTATATGCCATGGTCAGACGTATCAAAAACGGATGATCAAGGCCTTCAATAAGAAAGTCAGACGTCAAGTGTATCAAGTCGGAGATCTTGTAATCAAGCGGATTATCTTTCCGCAAAGTGATCCCAGGGGCAAATGGACTCCTACATATGAAGGACCATTTGTGATCAAGAGCATATTTTCTGGTGGGGCAATGATTCTGACCACCATGGACGGCGACGATTTGCCGCACCCTGCGAACGCAGACATAGTCAAAAGATACTACGTATAAAATAACCCGACAAGTCGAAAACCCGAAAGGGCGGCTTGGGCAAAAATGGGCATCCCGGTGAACCGAAAACCCGAAAGGGCAGTTCAGGCAAAAATTAGGGATAAAAACGAAAAAATTTGTACACCCGGCAAGTCGAAAACCCGAAAGGGCGACTTGGGCAAAAAGGGGTTTCCCGGTGGATCGAAAACCCGAAAGGGCGATTCAGGCAAAAGTTAGGGAATTAAAGCGTATGACTATGTCTCGTCGGATCACTTCAAAGACAATCTCTTCATCAACCAGTTCCAGGCTTCTGATCAATCCAGTCATCGTCAAACGAAGCATTGAACGGGCAGATATTCAGAGTTGTGAAAGCTATAGCGGAACGGAATCCCATGGAATTATTTCACATAGCCATCCTTTATTTTGTATAAAATCTTTCAATATTTACGACAAAGTCCTCTTACTAGGATGATTGTCTCCTTTGTACAAATATACTCAAAGAAAATCAATACAAATACTCTTCCCAAAATTTGTGCCATTTCCCTTTTCTTTTTCTCTTACACTGTTTGTTTTATTTTGAGAAACGTCCAATGTTTTGTTAAATAGGCATATGCATTTGAAACATAATCACTTCCTAAATGAACCTAAGAAAGAGGATTACTGATAGGATGAAGGTACAGGTGGATATCTTGACACCCTTTCGAAGGAAACCCGCCAAGAGATTTGGAATCCACATCCCTAGCAAACCCTGAGGCTTATCTCCAGCAGACTCTCGAAGCTTATCCCCAGTAAGATTCTGGAAGGTATTTCCTCAAAGAGCACGAACGTCTCTCCCGAGTTTTATTCAAAGTTATTCCTCACAAAGGCTTATAACTGGGTTATCCTCAGCTAACAACCACAGAAGATCGTACTCGCCAAAATTCTTCCTATCCCCAGCGGAGTTCGTCAAGAGTCTCCCAGCACAACTTATCAGTATAATCCCCAGAGGAGTTTATCTTTGTTATCACCAGCCAGAGAGTCCTCCAGAGCTCAAATTCCCTCAGAGTGCAAATTTTCAATATCCCCAGCAGAGCCAGACTGATGAGCCTTCTCCCCACAGAGTTTTAGGAAGAGAAATCTTGAGTTCCCCAGTGAGATCGCCAGAGTTACTTCCCATCAAGCTGAAGATTCTCAGTCTTACCTCCCCAGCATGAGTATACTAGATTGATACTCCCCAGTAGAGGTCATCAGGAATCCTCTTCCCCCAACAACAGCCAAGGATTTATTTTCCCCGGCAGCAGTCAAGATGCTTGTATCTTCAGCCACTTCGGATTCATTTATCCTCAGCAAGATAGCTCATCAGCTTACGTGCGCATTCATCACATTCATGTCATAAACATTAATGTCACGTATATTGCATCATGCATCATAACATTGCATACCACTAACTCTTTACCTTTTCAGGAAAGATCAGTCAACAAACTAAAATTATTCAACTTCAAGATTTCTGAAAACAGTTCACGGGTTCTCCAAGTAAACGGATGTTAACCTGTCACTTGTTCAGGTTCTTCTTCAAGACTTCTGAAAACAGCTTATGGATTCTTCCCAACAACGGATGTTAATCTATCAACTTGTTCAGATGCAACTTTCTGAAGATAGTTTACGGACGCTTCCCAACAACGGATGCTGCTCTATTGCTTATTCAACTTCAAGATTTCTGAAAACAGTTCACGGGTTCTCCAAGTAAACGGATGTTAACCTGTCACTTGTTCAGGTTCTTCTTCAAGACTTCTGAAAACAGCTTATGGATTCTTCCCAACAACGGATGTTAATCTATCAACTTGTTCAGATGCAACTTTCTGAAGACAGTTTACGGACGCTTCCCAACAACGGATGCTGCTCTATTGCTTATTCAACTTCAAGATTTCTGAAGCCAGTTCGCGGGTTCTCCAAGTAAACGGATGTTAACCTATCGCTTGTTCAGTTTCTTCTCCAAACCACTGAAAACAGTTTACAGATTCCTCCCAACAATGGATGTCAATCTATTGCTTGTTCAGACTCCCAGTTCAGAAATGGTCCAAAGCTTGGACGCTTTCCTGATATTCCCTTCCAGATGGCATCTCTAAGCCCATCCCCGACAAGATTTCTGTCACTCTCCCAGATGGCATCGTTAAGCCCATCCCCAGATGGCATCGTTAAGCCCATCTCCAAATGGCATCTCTAAGCCCATTCCCGCATCCATTGCTTGGACGAGTGCAAATTTCCGGGCACTCTAGTGTCCAATCTCCTTTTACCCTCGAGTCACGAAAGGCAAACTTGCCAATCTAACTCTTCGGATTCAAGAAGATTGAACAGGGGCAACTGTTGTACCCCAAAATTTGCCCTCCCATTTCTCATTTATTTCTCACCACAAAGCCATTGAAGCTCAAGATCCAGTTAGGGTTTCATCTGCTCAAGACCTCTCCTTGCACTGTTGACTCAAATTAGGGTTTGTGTTTGCACAAAGATGTTTTGACTTAAAATGCCCAAGATGACTTTCATGCTTCATGTTGAACTCCCAAGTTTATCCATACCAAGTTTCAAGTCTTGATTCCAAGTTTTGCCCAGTCAATTGGACAGTTGACCTAGAAATCAACTGTATTGGGGAAAAAGTCAACTGTGGCCAATTGACAGTCAAACCTCATGAAATTTGATCCACATCAACATTATGAACTCATATGAACCATTTTATCAAGTTTGGATCACAATTCCCCAAGAAATTTGATCAGATCACCAAAAGGGCAAAATGGTCATTTTTAGGGTTTTGACTGCACAAAGGCAATTTTTGACTGTTTGACCTAGCCAATGGCAAACCAAACTCACACATGGACTCAAGGACCCCATGGAATTACCTTGACATGTTTAACAAGCTCAAAAGATCCCAAGTACACAAGGTTGACAGTTGAATTTCCCAGTCAACTGATCAATTTTGACTGTATATTGAAAAGTCAAACTTTGACTTTTTGGTCAAAATCAAGAGTCAAGATTCATTTTTCATCAAAACATGCCAAATCATGAAACTTGTTCACCAAGAAACCAAGAAATGCAAATTAGGGTTTAAAATGGAATTTTTCATAACTTAGAATTTTTCTAAGTTATGGAAAACCCTAATTTTTTCCCAACTTTGCCCCCCTTTTTCACCATGATTCATTTGGATTCAAGCAAAAGTCAAAACATGAAAGTTGTAGCTTGTTGCATAATCTACAACTTTGATTCACAAAGTTTTCTCATTTGAAGCTTGCATCTCAAGTTACAAATTTTTGAATAAGGGCACTAAACCATTCTTAACTTAGTGAAATTTTAACCTATTTTGACAAGGTTTTCTACCTAACTTCAGGGCCATTTTCCATACACTTCCACTTGGAATTTCAAATTTCATTTCAAAGATGGATTATAGTACACCTTCCAAGCTTTCCAAAATGTCCAAGAACTTCTCAAACAACCTCATGGTTAGGGAGAATCGAATTTCACAATATAGCAAAAACTCACTTTGTTCATGACCAAGTTACATGTTCATAACCTTGCAATTTGAACTCAGCATGCTTTAGATTAGATTACAAGTCCTTAAACCAAGTTACACTCATAAATTTAATGCATATTCTTTGTGCCAAGGTCAAGTTCTTTGAGTTCAAGCATTGTCTAGAGGATTAATCCCAATTTGGAAAAAGTAAACTATCCATTTTTGCAAAAGTTCACTTTATGTCCAATTGGTAAATCAAGCAAGTACAAACCAAATCTCTTTGGCACAAGATTATGAAAAAATTACTCTGATCAAGAGAAGCTTTGCAGCAGGATTAGAGGTCCCCTACTGACCTAAAACACCAACTTGCATTTTGTTGCTTAAAGGTTAAGAAACATGGCATAACTGGAACCAACTTCCATCTCAGCTTACATACACAAGAACAAAGTTATCAAACACATTACACATATCATAACCAAGCTTTTGCACGAGCCATTTACCTCAAAAACATCACCAAACCAAAAAACACCATCAAACTGCAAAAACAGAGTTGCCTCTGCAGTTTGAGTGCCAACTTCTATTTCTCCCAAGCATTCTTGCCAAAACCAGTTCACATACCTTCCATACCACCTATGCAAGCTAACCAAAAGCTAAAGCATGACCTGTAATCACTCTAACCACTTTCACCATTTTCACATTTCTGACTTGCAGGTGAAGTTCTCTAGCTTGATTCAGAAGCTTTCAAGACAAAGTAAACATTGGAATAGCATCCCTGGACCTCAAGGAAGCTTCTCCAATCATCACCTTGCACTGAAAGTTCCTACATCTCCAGATAGAAGTTCAACTGAATAGGTAAATTTTTGAATTCGTATCTCTCTTATTAGGCATCATTAGCTTTAAGTTTGTGAAGAAACAAGGTTCTACTCATGCCACTGAACATGTACATGTTTTTACTTTTCATTTCTTTTGCTTGAGTTGTGAGAATTTGGAGTTTGAAAATGGCAGAAAAACTAGGTTAGGATTTGGGGGAAGAGAAATTCTCCCTCATCTTAGAGAGTTAGATCAAGTTATGCATATGGTTAGAATCGTGGTTTCATGCTTAACATTTTTTGTGTTGGAAGTTTGTTCAAAAAATCAAAGAATCAGGACATTCAAATGGAGCTCTTGGCGCGTGTTTTCTGAACATTTTTGTTCAAAGGTTGAAGAAAGGTGATTTTGGGCTGGGCTTGCTTCTGAGTTACTTTTCACACCACCCTTTTTGGTTTTGCACCCCTGAGCCCATTTGCTTCATTTTTAATATTTTGACTTTTTGCCTTTTTGTGATTGGTTCCTTTATTTTTTCTCAGCATATTAAAAACATAAAAATATTTTTCCCATCATTTTTTGAATTTATTGCATATTTATTTGATTATTTCTTTTGTTTGTACATAAATAAATATATATATATATATATATATATATATATATATATATATATATATATATATATATATATATATATATATATATATACTTTTTTGTTTAAAATATTAAGATAATACAAATATACTTTTTATACACTTTTATTTTATTTTTACTCCCTGAAAATATTTTATAGAAAAATACTTTTTTTTATTTAAATACTAAATATTATTAATTAATATATATATAATGCATATTTTATAAATAATATAAATAAATAAGTATATTAATATACTTAGGATAAAAATACCAAAAAATGTACATATTTTATTTTTTTTAATATTTAAATACTAAAAAAATGCCTTTTTACAAATATACCATATTTTATTTTATTTTTGTATATAAATAATAAGTATTATATGAATTAATTGATTAAATACTCCTTTGATTCAAAAAATTAGGGTTTTGCCCTAAAATTCAAAAATACTCCAAAATAATATCTTTTTTATTTTCTTTTTTTTATTTCACATAAATAATACTTTTTTTCATACATATAAAAATTTCTTTTGCATACTTGCATATTTGTTTTATTTACCATTTAAATTATACATTTTATTTATCTTGTAAATATTCATTCAAAATTGATGTAATAGTTTTAGAGTTAATTTCTTGTCAAAATATCTCCCCATTTGAACATTGTACCCCCCTCCCTATATTATTGTGATGTAATAGCGTAGGAATTTAAATTTCGCACTTTATCGCTTTCTAAACATACTATGCTAGAATTAGGGTTTTGTATGCGAATAAAAATGAACAAAATAGTTGGACCTAATACAAGATAAATGAGCATGAAAAAATGGACAACACATTTCACACTTGCACCCCTAGGGTGTTCCACTTTGTTGCCTTCAAATAATTGGGCCATATTGTATGTTGAATTTCTTTGGGTAAAAACAAACAATCAAATGATCATAGTCCCACAAGATGTTGCTTAAATAAAATGATCAAGTCCTTTTTAAAGAAAATTGCCCAAAGACATTTAACACTATTGCAATTATGGTCTAAACGATGACCCGCGCCTGTCCCTTTAATCTCCTAAAACAAGATTGTCCACCAAATGCAATGGTGGAACAAAATTGTCAAAGGGTTTAAAACATAACAAAAATCTTTGAGAAAACTTTAGAGTAGATGAAATCTTAAGTACTTGTCAACTTTCCAAGAAAACACTTGCCTATTTCCAAAACCCACTTCACAAACACTTTCAAAAATCAACTTTCAAAAACCTTGAAACATCTTTTCAAAAGACAAAACACCTTTTGTAAAACATTCGAGTAAAGAATTGTTACAAGGGTAGCCTATACAAGGCATCTTTTCAAAACATTTTCAAAACCACACACCAAGCACCATTTCAAACAATTGAAAACCAAGGCAAGTTGATCTAAGCAAGTACCTAAGAGCTCATGGATAACCATGGATAGAAGGGGTGCTAATACCTTCCCCTTCTATAATCTACTCCCCGAACCCAAGAAAAATCTCAAAGGTTTTTGCTGTGCTTTTTAAACCTTTCCTTAGGATAAAATAAAAAGTCGGTGGCGACTCTTGCTCAACCGAAACATTTGCGAAAACAAATGCAAAACCCTAGTCAGTTCTCCCACCGTATCACACTTTCAATAGCCTCAAGTTCTTCTTTCATGGCATTCAACCATACTTTCTTCTTGAGAGCTTCTTCAATACCCACTGGTTCAGAATCTACTAGCATGACACACTGAATGATTTCTCCTTCAGAATCTACTTCAGTATCATGCAATATGCTAAAATCTGCAAACCTACTTGGTATTCGTCTGATTCTCTGTGGCCTCTGATCTTGTTCTGAAGCTTCTCCAGAACTCGGAATAATGCTAGCTTCTGGACTTTGTCCAGAATTATTTCCTTCAAAATTACCACCTTCAGAGTTACTTCTGGAAACTTGTTCTCCAGACCCCATGTCTTCAGAGTTTTCCCTTCCAGAAGTATAATCACCACCAGATTCTGGATCATCATCAGAATCTGGATCAGAATCAGATCCACTATCAGAATCTCCCTGAGATTCTGACTCATCTTCAGAGTCTTCATCTTCTGACTCTGACTCGTCTTCAGAACTTTCTGAAGAATCTTCAGAAACTAACCCTGGTGTTGGCGCTACACTAGAATCTGATTGAAGCTTGTTCCAATCCCATGTTTCTGACTCTTTCACAATGATGTCTCTGCTGATTTAAACTTTGTTGGTTTCTGGACAATAAAGCTTATAGGCACCTGTACTGTGGTACCCCACCAGTAACATTGTTTTGCTTCTATCATCCAGTTTTCATCTTCTAGCCTCTGGAACGTGTTTGTAGCATACAGAACCAAACACCTTCAGATGGCTAACACTTTGCTTGTCTCCAGTCCATTTTTCTAAAGGAACAATTTCCTTCAGCTTCTTTGTTGGACACCTATTCAGAACATATGCTGATGTGGCAACAACTTCTCCCCATAACATGTGAGGTAACTTCTTCTCTTTCAGCATACTTCTGGTCATATCAAGCAAAGTTATGTTTCTTCTTTCAGCAAGACTGTTGTGCTGAGGAGTGTATGGAGAAGTAACCTCATGTTCTATTCCATTATCCTTAAAGAACTTCTGGAACTCTGTAGAGTTATACTCACCTCCACCATCTGTTCTCATAATCTTCAGCTTCTGACCACTCTGCTTCTCAGCCTTCACCTTGAACTTGTGGAACTCAGTAAACACTTCATGCTTGAACTTGATGAGTGTTACCCATGCCATTATTGTGAACTCATTCATAAAAGACACAAAATATTTGTTTCCTCCAAGTGAAGGTACTGGAAATGGTCCACACACATCAGAATGTACTACTCCCAGAGCATGCTTCGCTCTGGGGGCTACTTCTAATG
Source organism: Vicia faba (assembly GCA_948472305.1). Taxonomy (NCBI): domain Eukaryota; kingdom Viridiplantae; phylum Streptophyta; class Magnoliopsida; order Fabales; family Fabaceae; genus Vicia; species Vicia faba. The sequence continues at coordinate 580,496,081 of OX451736.1, read as the reverse complement.
CAAATGGAAATCTGGGTTGCTTGCCTTTCATGCATATCTCACATGACTTCTGAGGCTTCACAATCTTCGAAATGTCATGTACGAGCTTCTTAGAACTTAGATTCCCTAAGCTTTTATAATTCAAGTGCCCCAACCTCTTGTGCCACATCTTACTGTCAGCTTCAGCGCCTTCTGCACTAAGACACTCCACTTAAGAAGTTTCTACATTCACCTTGAATGTTCTGTTGCTTCCCTGCTCAGACTTCATAATCAACTTCTGATTAGAATCATACAACGTCAAGAGGTTGTCCTTCATAACCACTGAAAAACCTTTCTCAATAAGCTGACCCACACTCATCAGATCGCTTTTAATTCCAAGAACATACCAAACATCTTTGATCAGATTTTTTTTCCATTCTTCACTCTGACTCTGACATTTCCCATACCTTTTGCATTAAGGTACTTATCATCAACACATCTGATCTTTGTTCTCCTTCTGGAGTCAAAGTCTATCAGCCATTGTTTGTTCCTAGTTAAATGGTTTGAACAGCCAATGTCAATATACCACCAATCTTCTGAACAGTTTCCATCAGAATCAAAAGCCATCAGTAGCACAGGTTCATCATCATAATCTCCTCTAGCTATATTTGCTTCTTCTAATATCCTTCCTCTGTTTCTACAATTTCTGGCAAAATGGCCAAACTGTTTACAACAGTAACATTGAACCTTCTTCTTGTCATACCTTTCCTTTCCCTTCTAATATTTCTTTTCATCAGAAGTTGAGGTTTCTGACTTCTGGAATTTATCACCACTTCTATTCTGCTTCTGGTCCTTCTTGATAAAAGAAGCTTTCAGAGCTTTCTCCACTTCCCTCTCAGAAGTTCTTTCAGTCATACGCAACTCTTGCGCTTCTAGACTGCTTTGCAACTCTTCTATTCTCATTGTTTCCAAATTTTTAGAATGTTCAATAGAAACAACAATGTAATCAAACTGAGAAGTAAGTGACCTCAGAATCTTTTCTATGATTACTTGTTCAGAAAGTGTTTCTCCACAAGCTTTCATCTCATTAGTAATTAGAATCATTCTGGAGATGTACTCAGAAACTTTCTCACTGTTCTTCATGCTGAGATTTTCATATTGCTTTCGAAGGGACTGAAGCTTTACCTTTTTTACTGACACGTCACCACCATAACATCTAGCCAATATATCCCATGACCCTTTCGATGTCGTCGAACCAACAATCTTCTCAAACACATTTTCATCCACACACTGATGGATAAAGAACAGAGCTTTCTGATCCCTCTTCCTCGTAGCTCTTTCTTCTGATTTTTGTTCTTCAGTAGCATCTACTGCAACTGGAACATAACCTTCAGAAACAAGGTCCAGAACATCCTGAGCACCAAACATCACACGCATTTGTATCTTCCATCTGTTTCAGTTTTTGCCATCAAAATCTGGAAGTTTAATGTTCAAACTACTGCCTCCATTCATCTTAAACCTTGCACAAAAACTCAGATCTTAGATTCTCACTCAGTGTTTCCCAAACCCACAGAATCAGTGTGATTCTGTTTCAGATTTTTGTTCAAGATTCAAAAATCAAACACACAACTCACTATCACTCGTGTTTCCTAGAATTTCAGAACAAACCAAGAGCTCTAGATACCAATTTGTTAGTGCAAGGTGATGAAATTGAGGAAGAAGAGAAAAAGGGAATAAATGCTAAAAGCTGCCACAAATGATTGAAGAGAATTGATTATATTAAATGTAAACCTAGTACACCTATTTATACACAAAATTAGTAATGATAAGAATGACACATAGGGCCTAAAGAGAATATCCTACAAATGACAAATACTAAATTACCCTCTAATATGTAGAACACCAAGTCTAATCACATCTTCCCCATATGGAAACAAAAGCGGATATTGTAACACAAGATAACTTGGATGAAACTCACTTATTCTTTTCAGCTTTCCGCTCTGTTTTTCAATAATGATACCCCTTTTAGAACCTGTATCAACATCACCAACAATAAGTGCAACTACCTCAAACAATCGGTTGGTTGTAGGTTCTTCCATCCTTTGATCTATCAGCTATTAACTTCAGCTTTAGATTAGGCACGTGAGTATCCTTTAATTTATCTACATCCATTCTAAATGATTTAGCATATGTGTTGAACTCCTCCAGCATAGCTTTCAATTTATTGACACTTCCTGTAACAATATTAGGATTGTTACTGCAAAATAGAAATAATAGTTAGCATGCATAAAAAAAGAAATAAAAAAATTAATGTCATCATGCTCGGTAAGAACATAAGCAATACCATATTCCTTCAATTCTATGTTGAATCTCATTGTCGGTATCGTAAATATAAAGTTGTACAAACTTCGGTGATTGTCCAAGCAAAGGTATCACGCTCCCAATTCTATGGCAACACTGTCCATGTATTCTTATGTTAGCTGGTCCTCACCCATTTTGGAATCTATTGTCAAACTTCATTCCAGGAGAAGTAAAGGCAAACATAATGGTGTATAATCTGCAATGTTGCTGGTAATTTCGACAGTCTACATCATTGTTATCAAACAAGATGTTTTAGTAACGGTGGTGGTGTTTTTAAAAGTGGTAACATAAATTACCCATTTACACAACATAATTGGAACTTGGGAACTTCACTATGTTTTCGTTTGTCTGTCTTTTATTGATACCACATAAGTGCTCCATAATGGGTGCATTCAATTGCAGGATCACCAATGTCTGAATAACCTAAATAAATCAAAGATAACGGAACATAGCATGTAAATAAACATGAAGTTTAAGTATCTTAAATTGGTGTTTTTTAAATTTAAGCATCGTTTAACAAATAATAAAAATTAATATATTGACACGTACCAGAATTGGGACAATTAACTGGTGTAGAAATTTTGTCATAGTATTGATCGTCATCTGAACATGAAGATGTGTCATCCTCAGCCCTTTTATTCATGAATTCGCATGAACTATCGCTAAAATATTCTTCTATTGAACATTCTTCATCAGACACATCACTTTCAATGTTAGCATTTGTAGTAGAAATGTTAGTATTTATAGTAGATGGTAAATGATTTATGGATGAAGAGGCAAGTCCATGATCAATGTATTGAAAATATTGGTAGCAAGCGACTGAATGACACCAACATTTTTTAGATGAATATATGTATCCACTTGTTTGTGCATGTATATTATTGTACCTTTGATTAGACGATGAGGAGGTTATACCACTTGGAGTCGTTTCTGAATTTAAAGTGAGTGGAGAATAGTTCAACGCATCACCATCATTATTGTTGACAATATTGTCGTCATGTATACTTGACACATTAGCCTTCTGTCTAATAATTATCTTCCTTCTCTGCCTTGCATACACAAATGAATGTTGCGGGGATAAATGATCAAAAGTAATGGTTGATTTGGAGCTGCATAATGTAGATGTTGGTGTCTTAAGATTACATATTGATGAAGAGGCAGAATATTGATTCTCCAAACCAAAATGCTTAAGGAGATTGGACGACCTAGCATGAGTCACACCCACGTTCAATCTAATGTGCATTTGACATAACAGTTCCAATTGGATTTGCATTGCAATTCTGCTTCCTCGCATTCAAATTTGAAGAACTAATATTGGATAGAGGTGTTCTGAAAGGATTTTTGGCAGGACTACTGATGTTAATAAAAGATAAGTTGCAGTTCATATTGTTTTCATCAACTCTATTCCTTTTAGATCTTCTATCTTTGATAATTTTCTTCCTTTTGCGTCTTGCCAAGGCTGCTAATTTTTTCCTGTCGAGAATATGTGAATCCATAATAGTTGAAGAACACAGACTAACCACAAATTTAGCATCTAAAATTAGGCAATGAAACACTCATTCACGAATACAGTTTGCAAGCTCATTTTGTCTACTTAGTTTTGACTGATATGAACAAAAATGAACCAATATGTTTGTTATTGGTTCTATGTATATGTAAAAACTTCTCTCTCATGATGTTAATTAATAAATTATTTTTTCTCTATATATTAATGATAGTATTGGAAAAAAATTAGCACAGATTTGTAAAATGTAAGGTCGTTTACATACAAATAAAGTTAAACATTTTCATATGTTGCATGTTGGAAACTGAACATAATTTAATATTCAATGAGTTAAGAATTAAATACATGTATCTGATACATATTGAGATACTACCATCATCATTATAAATATGGCAGGCTTAAATATATTAGTTATGCTTTGTTTCCATCGTTATAATAGATTCTAAACTTTATTAGTTTAAGAAAACGAAAAAAGCTGGAGCTAATAGTAGTTACCAAAGTGTAATAATGCATATGTTGGAAACTTACATGAAAAGGGAATATTGTTGCAGTAAAAAATAATGTTTGTGGGTTGCAATGCATGACACGTTATACCAAGAACTATAATAAGGATGGTCCAAAGATTTTCTGCATTAGTAGGTACTGTGACATCAAATCAAAGAAAGACCTTTAACCATTCTTAGAAGTAACATATGCATGTCTTTTTTTCTTCTATATATAGGATAACTTGTGTATGATATGCTTTCGTTGTATCGGATTCATTCACTTGTAGTTGAAAAAATCTATCTCCATATCATCAGGTTATCTAAGAGAAACGTGAGAATATCTTCTCCAAACTTGAGCGGGTAAGTCTCAATTTCTGATCTTACAAACCACTTTTCCTGATTTTTTTAATATGGTTGCATGCAATCATTTGAAGTAGTATTATAGTCATTCATGAACTGTTATTATTGGACAGATTTGTGCCACTAAACACCTCTCAACTTTATGATATGCTATCCAATATTAAGGAAGAGCCAGCGACTGTATTATCTGAGAATGCTCCTACTGATGTGTTGTTTCCATAAATCAATACTGCAAGGAACGAAGTAAAAAAGGAGAGCGTCGTCGGAGAACCTTCAAATCCGAATGGAAGTGGTGGAGAGTTGAAGGAAGATATGACTTGGTTAAAAGAGATAAGCAAATATGAAAAGAATGGAAATCAAGCTTTTGTAATTAATATCATTAACTATATGAATCAATCTATTACATTTTGTAGTATTTAAATTTTTCTTACTGACTGTATGTGTTCTGACATGTAGCATTTTCCGGCTAACGTGATAGAAAATTGCCTCCATCCCGATATTAGATCATGCCTTGTTAGGGATTTCCACACCGATGAGTATCACTCATGCAAGATAATAAAATCTAACAGGAAATATGTGGAAATGTACTTGGGAAAAAGGTGGTATTCGTATGCTAAGGGGAAAAAACTGAAGGTGGGAGATACGCTTGCATGCACTTACAATTCAGATAAGAAAATCCTGTTTGTGAGATTGTACTGAAAATGTGAAATTCAGATAAAAGACTGAAGTGGATATTATGTTTGTTTGGGCTGCAAAAAATCAGGAATTTAGTACCAAGTTGGAAACAATGTGTTCTATGTTTAGTTCTGGGAATGATATCATGTTTATGTTTAGCTTTGTTATATGTTTTGTTCAGAATTTGCTATTAGGCATGCACCATTTATGTAATGTGTTTCTTTAATTTGTTGTTAGCCTCTTAATGGTTTAGTCTACTCAGTATAATAGTGTATCACTGTTGTTGCAAACTGTATTTCACCAGTTTGGTGTTCTTTTAGTTAATAGTATAATAGTGTATGTTTCCAACAATTTCTTGCTTCTGATAGTTTTTTCATCTGCTTAACATAAACCATGCATTACATCTAACTAAATAACAATTACATTAATTGAATAGTGTGGAAGTTATGATAACATGTTATATTTTGAGGCTAATGATTGTATGTACATGATTCTTCATTGAATTGCATGAAGTCAAATGACTATTCATTTTGAAGGTTATTGTATGGATCCTAATATATGAAGAGAATACTGATACCATATAGAGAAAACATAGATGAAATTGAGAATTATTTAAGAAGTTTAAGTAATATACAAACAAATTATTTTTTGACACCATTGAAAACATAATATAAACAATGAATTCACATCTATATTTAAGTTGATGAAACAATATCAGTTATGGAGTATATTAAAAACAGGATTTGCATTGGTTTGGGATGCATACTACTAAAATGATGTGAGAGTAATAGACAAAGATATACTTTGTGTACAACACGGTAAAACATTCAAAACAATTAACCATAATAGAAGATGGTGTTCGACAATCCTCAAACATTATTAAAGAGATGAAACTGATTTTTTTTAAAACATATCCAAAGTATTCAAAGCAATAAACTACAAACATTCAGATTGGTTTCTTCAAAACTAACAATAACTTAACATAAGATAAATGTGAATGTAACTATTTCTCCTTCTTGATATCCTTAATTAACTTGGTTGAAGAAAGTTGGACACTCTCAATATCTTCCACGGTATTAGGTAAAGTCCTTTTTGATGGAGTCACACTTGAATTTCTAACAATAGGGTCATAATCGGCAGAAGCAGATAAAGGTTCCCGTTGGCAATATGGATACAATATATCAATATTAGACAATGTATGGAGATTTGTGTTTTATATAGAGTGTCCAGGTTTGAATTAATAACTTACAATAAAGGATATTTATTCATATTGGGACGAAGGCTTCGTTGGTAGAAGCTTTGAAGTAGGTTGCCAAGACAAAATAATATCATTCCAATTAATTTAAGAGTGTGCAGCCATGATATTTTTGTGTTTACACTGAGATTACCTCTTCTGAGATGAAACTCCCTCTAACTCTTTTATGGAAATCTTCATCAATTTTGTAACTAACGACAGAAAGTCGGCCTTTGTTAGGCTGAAAAACAACCCTAATAGTCAATTCCTGCTTTAGGATTGTATCAAGTGCATAAGAGAATTCAAGCGAATCATCTTCGCCAGCCTACATAAACTCAATGAACTGTATTACACAATTTTAAAAAAAGAATCAAACTTAATAAGGTGGCATTATATACCTCTATCAATTCATTTTTCATTTGAAGAGCAGACATCTCAATCAACTTGACGCAGTCTCCGTCCCAAAAAATGAATATGGCCTTGTATTTACCGTCAACAGCCAAAACTTTGAGTTTATATTTATAAGAAAATCAAAAACCATGAATGTAATGTCAGGAAAAATTGAAAACCATGAATCCTAAACAGCGATACACACAATATCTTGGTACATGCTCTGGACTAATGTGTTTGGAATAACATACCAACTTTTCATCCTATAATGACACATTTTTTGTGCAATCAACACATCCATCATAATACCAGTCTGACTGTCCAACCTCAAATTTATCCAAAGTCGCAACAGTAACACATGTAGTCTCCTGATAAAATGATGAAAGTTATAGTTAGTTTGATATGTTTCTTAATCATATTGTGATTATACAATGAAACATGTCTTACATGTTACAGAGTTGTTATTTCAGCAAGACTAAAAATTTCTGCATTCCACACAAACTTATCAAACTCGGAATAATATGAGTTTTATGTTGTGTCCACTTGAAGACTTGATGAAGATAATAATGACAATTCAGACTTTAGACTGCATGAAATATAAAACAAATTTTCATAATCAGTTTGACACATAATGCATTAACAAAACCATATGCTATAACACGATAATTTAAATGAGTTCACCAAACACCTGTCTCTGAGTTTTCTAACTTCATCAATGGTAACATCATTAATCAGCAACTTTGTGTCGTTCCAAGCGTTGGAGATGTTCAAAGGAAACCCTCATGTAAGTTTCATTGATTCTTTAGAACCTATTGCTGTAAAGAACATAAGGGTAATATTTGGTGTTACATAATTTTGGATTCACATTTAATCAAAAAATTTCAAAGTGTCAAACCTTGAGCCTCCTTAATCCTGACATTAATCAGCAGAACAACTATATTACCATCTTCCTTATGACTTGTATAATAATCATGAAATTATATGACAAGTTGACCCAAAGAGTACATTGTACTTCAGATCTTCTATTTTGTAAAACATATTAACATTATTAATATGATGATGTTAGTTTAATTAATGCAATAATATGATATAAAAAAGGATGTGAAGCATACCTATTATCAGTAATTGAAAATACAACTTTGCTCTTGTTATTATCAATATTGATTTAGATTTGAGAAATCTCGATCACTCCTCCAAGAATATCTAAAATAATTCATGTGTTATGTACTATATAGACTTATAGACGTTTAAACACATAAATTTTATTAATTGAACTAAAATTCATTAATAAAATACCAACCAAAATATTAGACTGAAATTTTCCTTCAACAATGACATCCAAATGAAGAATGTTCAGGTAATTCATAGGAATATCAGGGAGTTCTGCCTTCTTAACCGAAGCTGGCCCACAGAACACCAATTTGAAACTATGAGTAGTGGACTTAAAAGAGAAATTATTGTTTGACACTTTGAGATTCTGCATTATGTATGAACATCCAACGGTGAAATGTTCCTTGAATTTCGAAACCAAGAAGGGTGGCATAATGACTTGAATCATATATCGCTACAATAAACGAACATACAAAGTTAGTATTACAGACATCAACATTACAAATACAAACTAAGAACATAAACACTGTCAAAATACCTTAGAACCAACCAAAATCATCCCAATGTGTTCCTTTTTTCGAAACACTCGTCATAGTCCACAGATATTTGCACCTAACAGCGATCTTCTATAAATCCTTTGACTCATTGATATCCTTTACTGCTTCAATTGGGCGAGTCATTGATGATGATATATCCTATAACAATAACATGAAAAAAATTAGAATAAGGAATTGCTGAAACAACTGCATTTACCTCAAAAAAGTATGAAAACATTTGCTATGATCAGATTAACAAAACTGTAACAACTGAAAAACATTAAAATCAAATTTCACAATTGAAGCATATAAATATTCTTCACTCAGGATCTGAAATATTCAACATCATATGAAGGAATTTAACCTAATCAGTTTAACAAAACAATATTCATGAAATTGGAGTTGAAACCGATAAGATTCAAAACACAAGCAGAAACATCGAATCGACAAATTTCATGGATTAGTGTTGACTACCTGAGTATTCCGAACACTTGAAGATTGGAGAAAGGATGGATTGGAGTTTGAAGAGATACATGAGCGAATATTTATGGTTGAGTAGTGAGGTACCGAAAGTTGAAAAAGTGTGTTTCTCCATTGTTGGAAGTTTTGGTGTTGATGGCTACTAATCAATATACTTGCATTGGAATTGCAGGTGCTCTTTAGTTAATAAACACTCCAACCGGTTAGTAATGTGGCCTACTCGTTTGCAAAAGAAAACCTAATTAGGTACATAATATAAATTAATAAGCACTCCAATCGGTACATAATGTAATTAGGTTTTATTTTTATAAAAATTAATTATAAATTATCCACAAAAAAATATGAGTGTGTCAAATCAGCAGTATTTAATACCAAAACAATATAAAGAGTTTAGTAGTGAAAAAGACAAATTTACTCTTATATTTAGTGAAATTAAAATTTTTAATCAAAAGGTTAGTAGTGTCATTACTAGATACTTTGAAGTTTATATATTTATATTAGATATTAAATGACTCGAGGGACTACATAAATAGTACTCCTAATGGATAATCAAATAAAGCCTAAACTTATAAAAGTCCAATTCAACCACCTTTAAAGATTCTAAGAACATTTTAAAATTATTACAAAACAACATTTAATATAAAATACTAAATAAACTATATTAACTCTCTATCATTGTTATCGGGTTCACTTGAACCTTGTCCTCAAGGTTCGAAAATTACTCTTGGATTCCATTGTTTAAACCGAGAGAAGTTAATAATTACCACCTGAGGAACCAAAAACATTGTTTGCCAAGGATGCATGTCCCTGCTGTTTCTAGATGTTGAGGTTGAATTCTTCATAAGTTTCAATTCAGAGGAGATGAAAATTGCAAATGAAACATTTAGAAAAATCTATTGCAAAATGCTGAGCTGTGCCTTTATCACCATCTCTTGATTTAACATAACCGCATAATGCTGACATCAATGTATCTGCCGCTTCAATTATTTCAATGCTTATAACACTTTGGACATCCAAACCATGTAGCTTATAAAATCCAAAATAAGCAGGTGGACAATCTCTTACTAATCCAACACCCCACATAATCAACTCGATCTGTTTTTTATATATTCTATTAACTTCCTAACCCGCTGGAAACTTTCCCTAATCCCTCTGATTTGAATCAACAATCATGATCCTCTGCACCGGCGGAGGAGACACATCAAGCCTCAAAGCCAAATGTGGTGGCAACATATTCGTCCTCTTCCCAAGCACCTGTGCACGCCCGTATGTATGTGCTAGTCCAACTGGAAGAGCAGTAATCCTACAAAGCTCCTCTTTTTGCTTAAGAATCTTATTCTGCATTGTCTTTGTTGTAATAGTATGAAGGGTATTGAGCCAGGAAGTACACTCACGGTTCATATTATCATCATTAGTGCAGAAAGTTCTATCCTTATTGAGGTGTAACAGCCCAAGCAATGCAAGAACATTCAAGAAAATTACATTAATTGGCTTTCCAGAATCCTTCTCCCAAGTCATACATGCCTCCACATCCTCTTTATTTTCATGAGCAACACAAACAAGAGCTCCTCTCTCACTGATGGTTGGATCATATAGTATGTGAGTCCCTCCTTGGCTTTTATCGCCAACAGTTGCGAAGATCCGCTTCAGTTTAGGATGCCAAGAACACTGAACAACACTAGGGGATATGCCAACTTTTGAAACAAGTTCAAGATTTACTCTATCAAAGAAGCATAACAAACCTCCTGTTGAGCTATCCCTTTTTGAAGATGTTCCAGTAAAAAATAGTTGCTCATCAGGACTGAAACCAACATTTGTTTGTCCATAGTGATTTGGCAGTTCTTTAAATACCTTCAATGTTTCTTTTGTTTTGCGCAGATCCCAAACCTTCAATGAATCATCAAAGTTCCTTGACAATAAGATTCTCACATCAGTAGAAAATTTCAGACTAGTAATATCATCCTCGTGATATTTTTCAACATGTATATCCAGCCTACTCCCCCATCCAGGTTTAATACTCCAAATCTGTATAGAACCATCACCTATACCACCACATTGTTGCTTCAATTTTGTCAAAATACTCCTCTCATGGTCATCATTGGCTCTCTATACAAAAGAAGCCTTCGAGCAAGCTTTTTCCTATAAAATTCGGAAAACAAATCTTTATCACTAATATAGACAAGTAGCTTGACAACCTTACCGAACCTGGTCAAGTTGGAAACGGAGTTCCGAACAGCTTCAGTGTTCGGACCGATTTCGTCGAAAATCTTCTGTTGCATAGCTGGCGGAAGAGTAGAATACGACGCCACCGCTTTCACAGAGCCAACCGGATCCCCCATATTTGCAACTTCTTTTGATATTTTACGGCAAGCGTCTTCTATTTCTTCCTCTCCGGTAAAAAAAACAAGTATGTTTCCAGCAGGTTCACACATGTGAATCTGCACCACTGTCCTAATAGCAGCCTCCAAGTAATCTCTCTATGGTTCTTGAGTATAGAAAATTTCAACGGGATGCAGCCTCCAACTATGTTCTATTGATGATATGAAAGTGTATGATATAAATATCTGACGGAAGGATTGAACGTTCAAGAATGAAAACACCAATATTAAATTAATAAAATAAAATAAAAATTCATTTATTTTATAATCTTTTAATGTCTTTAGAGATTATATATAAAGACTAAATTTATAAAAACAACCTTTAAAAATCCTAAGAACATTCTAGATTTATTACATATAAAATATTATCGATTTCTTCTATTCTCCGCACTTCGAATTCTCAAAATATAAGTGATGAAATTTAAAATTCTTGCAACTGGACATGTTTTCCCTTTTACATAAAATATTTTGATATCACAAAAATGTGTTACCTTGTCCTATGTCTGCGCCTTGTTTTTTTAATTATGCTGACACGACTATGTCTAACAATAAAACGTGATTTGTTGCCTTGCCTTACGCAACATGTGTTTTCCTAGGAAGCTACTTGTAATTTTTACTTCATGGAATTTGTCAGTTTTACTCATTTTTATTATTTCTTTTCAATTATTGTGTCTAAATTTTCTCTATTCTTCATCATCATAACTCTTATAATAAAAACACGATAACAAATCTAGATCAAATAATTTGAGATTACACATGGTTTAAACATCCATCATTATACAAACCACAGATTATAAGTGAAAATAATGAAAATGAACGTTTTTTACATGTATTTTTTTTAATGAGACCACCTACCCCTAGCAATTTATGGCTTTCATGATTTTTTAATTTTTCCTATATGTATTTTTTTCTATATTTTTTTATCAAAGTTAAATTTATTTGGTGCTGACTAGTGATGTTTAGAGGTGGACTTAGGAGAGATATTAATAATCTTGATATTGTTGGATGTTTCTCTAATTGTTATATTTTGTTTTATATTGCCATGGATATAATTGTCATGATTAGCTAGTTTAAAAATCTATTTAGTTTAAGTTCATTAAGCTAATTAGTTGACAAGCCAGTTGGTTAGTCATTGGTTAGTTAGCTTTTAATAATAAATTTTTACGCCATTTTAATTTTGAACGGTTTTAGTATAAATTTCAGTTTTCCTTCATTTTGTAACTCAAGTTTAAATAATGGAGTTTATATTTCTCTCTCTTTCGTTTATTCAATCTTTTTCTTTGTTCGTTTAATGCTGAAAATAGCATCACCATTAGATCAAACCTCATGGTATTTTGTTCATCCTAACGATGGTCCCGATTTTGTATTTGTTTATTCAAAGTTCATTGGTTTGAACTATCATTCTTGGGATTGGATCCATGAAGAGAGTTCTTCGAGGTAAATTGAAGCTTGAACTCATTGATGGAAGTCTTCCTGTTCTGGTTGATTTATTTTATCCATCTTTTTGTGCTTGGAATTGATGTGATATGTTGGATTATGAATTCAGTTTCTGACAAGGTGGAACAATGTTGTTGATGTATGGAACAATCTCAAAGAACGATTCTCACAAGGTGATCTCATTCACATCTTTGAACTACAACAAGAAATCTACAATCTCAAATAAGATACTAAACTGGTAATTTAAATTTTTTTCTGAGTTAAAGATTCTTTGGGATGAGTTAGATCTATCCATGACTTTACCTATGTATACTTGCTGAATTAAGTGTTATTGTGAAGTTATATGTAGTGTTAGATCTAATCATCTATTGATGCATATCATTAGATTTTTGACTGGATTAAATGATTAATTTCTTGTGGTTAAGTATCAGATTTTGTTAATGGATCATCTGCCTTCACTTAACAAAATTTTCTCCATGGTCATTCAACATGAAAGGTAAAATCAATTGCAACTTCTTGGTGATGATTCTCAAACTTTAATTAATGTTGTTGATTCTAAATATTTTGGTTCCAAGTTTAATTCAACCAAATATGGTGCTCATGTGTGCACATTTTATTGTAAGACTAATCACATTGTGGATAACTTCTTCAAGAAGTATGGAGTTCCACCTCATATGCAAAAATAATTTCCAACTTTAGCACATAATGGTCAATATTTAGTTTTTAAGCATTCTGGTACATTTGTTCTCCTGGTTTTATTGTGTCAATTGTATTATTTATTCCTGAATTCTCTTTAAGACTTTTATCTATTTCAAAATTGTGTGAATTTTCAAATTGTAATGTTAATTTTATGGTTCAAAATGTTTCATTAAGGACAAAGCATCACTGCAAATGGCTAGTCCTGCTGAAAGGAGAGATGGATTGTGTGATGCGGTGGGAGAACTGACTTGAGGTTTTGCGTTTGTGTTTGCAAATGTTGCAGTTAGCAAGAGTCGCCACCGACTTTTCTTTTATCCAAAAGGAAAGGTAAAAAAGCACAGGAAAGACCTTTGAGATTGTTTTTAGGTTCGGGGGTAGATTATAAAAAGGGAAGGTGCTAGCACCCTTTTCATCCATGGTTTTCCATGGGCTCTTAGTTACTTGTTTAGATCACTTGCTTTGCTTTTGAATTTGTTTAAAATGGTGCTTTGTGTGGTTTTGAAAATATTTTGAAAATAGGCCACTCATTTAGACAATCTTTGTAATGATTCTCGTTCGTAAGAATGTATACAAAGATGTTTGTCTTTTGAAAATGTTTCAATGTTTTGTAAAATGTTTTGAAATGTGTATGTGTTTGTTTTTGAAAATAGCAAGGATTGTTTTGAGATGATCAAGTAACTAGAAGCTATCTACCTACTCAAATGTCTTTCCTATGTATTTTTATTCCTTTGACATTGTTGATTTACCATTGATTTGGTAAACAACCCTATCTTTGGATGTTAACGGGACGGGCGTGGGTCATCGTATGACCATGATAGCAATGTTGGTAAGTATCTTAGCAAGTTTTAGGGACCAAGATCATTTTATTTTAGGCAACCTTTTGATAGCGTCATCGAGAGACTATGATCTTTATTTGTTTTGTTTTGCCAAGATACTTCGCGTGCATACCATGGCCATTTTTATTTAGGCAACCAAGTGGAAATACCTTAAGGGTGTTTGTGTGCAAGTGTGTTTTATTACATGCATTTTTATCTTGAATTAGGATTTTCTATTTCATTGATTTTATCTTGCCATACATATCCTAATTGCTAGCATTTACATTTGAAAGCAATAAAAATGCGGAAATGTAAAATCCTACGCTATTACAATATTTAGGGGGTGGGGGATATACATTTATAAATGGGGAATCCAGCGAGAAAAATAAAGAAAAATAACAAGGGGAAGAAAAAGAGAAAGAGAGAGAGGGCTAGCGCGCTGCTGAGAGGAAGTCAGAAGTTCTGACCCAGGCCTGCTGTAGGATATCAATCTGTTAGTGAAAATGTATGAGTCAGAACTTCTGACTCTGATGCGCTGCAAAACAGAAACCTGTTAGTGGGGAGGTCAGAAGTTCTGACTCCCATGCGCTGCAAAACAAAAAATTATTAGTGGGAAAGTCAGAAGTTCTGACCCTGCTGGGAACACAAAAATTTCAGAAGTTCTGATATCATTGATAACAAAACAGGTCTCGGAAGTGCTAGCGTCAAAGTCAGAACTTGGTTTCCTGTTGTGCTAGTCAGAACATCTGCAATTTGATTATTTCTCCCCAAAATAGAAAACATGCCTAAGGAACTTTTAGCAGGTATCATGGCGCCTCAGAAGTAAAGGGAAACAGAAACAAAAAATCAGAGGCAAGTATGCCTTTGCTAATTCTGACTCTGAGTTTCAGTTTCTTCAAGACAGTCCTGAGCTTATTCGTTCTCCACTTAAGCATGCAGAGGCGTAGAAATCTCAGAGCGTA
This sequence comes from Vicia faba, assembly GCA_948472305.1. Classification (NCBI taxonomy): domain Eukaryota; kingdom Viridiplantae; phylum Streptophyta; class Magnoliopsida; order Fabales; family Fabaceae; genus Vicia; species Vicia faba. The sequence goes on along the minus strand of OX451736.1, from coordinate 580,480,697 downwards.
AACAACATCAGAAGCATGATATTTACATTGTGTTTATTGAGCATGCAAATCTGATGATGCTTAGCAACATGGTGAGAGTCAGCAGGTGCTTACCTTGTTGTTAGAAGAAAATCTGTGAATTGGAGCTAGTCTTAACTCTGATGGTGTTCTGGACAGGTTCTTTTTTGAATGGGTGGATGGAAAGTATGTATATATATATATATATATATATATATATATATATATATATATATATATATATATATATATATATATATATATATATATATATATATATATATAAATGAAGTTTGGAAGCAGGAGGTTCAAAGTTATGGAACACTAGGAATTTTGGAAGAGTTTCACAATGTTTTCTTGCTAGAATTTTATGTTCCTCTTCTAGCAATTTTTCTAGGTTTTTTTGGATCGGGCTTTTTCAGTGGACAATGGTGCTCTATTTATAGGCAAGGCTTTATGAATTTTTTTAAACGTTTGAGTGGCGCCAATACCATGCAATAGGTGCTGACTTGCTCTTGAAGGAAGTTCATGAAAATTTGTGATGATGGACAACTTTTCAGCCTAGGCTGGAACAATAAGCGAGGATTAAGGAAAAGTGACACCCATAGGAGAAAAGTGGCACATAGATCCATGCCTAAGCCTGCACGAGGGTGTTACTATACCACACGTGGAGAGACCCCTTGGATGAATGCTCAAAAGTGGTTGTGAGCATTAATGAGCATTAAATGGTGATGAGATTTGTTAAAATCAGAAATCTTGTAATAGGAGATTTTACATCATTACCTAAAACCTGAGCCAGTAGTTCTGCTTTACCAAAAAACAACGCAAACCAAACTCTGACTTTGGCCTCCTGTTGCCTCAGCAAATTCTGAGGGTTTTCTAGACTTTTCAGCATGTTCTTTTGATCTGCCTCTGAAAACTCTGGACTTAGAGATTCTGCTTCAGTGTTACAACCAATCTGCTGATCCCATTACCTTCTGATCCCAGTATGTTCTTAAGGAGTTTCAGGCTTTGTTGCCTTCTTTGCATTTCTCTAGCAAACGCTGACTGAACTTGCGTAACTGCTGAAAGAGCCATATTCTATTTGAAGATTACGTGCTGAACCACGTTTACAACCTCTAACTGAGTTGGTGTAGCTGCCGAAGAGCCACCTTCTGACTGAATGTTATGTGTTGAGCCAAGTTTGCAACTTCTGACCGTTTCTGCCCGGAGGTTGGTTTAGAAGTTCTGAAGTGTCATTTTTCTTAAACACTTTTAGAAAAATTCTAAGTATTTAGATTTTAACTTTTTCAAGGTAAAAAATTTGAATTTTGAGCTTGCAAATGACCACTTTGCTCTTGTAAATGGTTTACTTGGAAAGGAATGATAATTCAGGGCTTGGATTGACTTAAGAGAAATTCTGAGAATCTAGAATGATTTCCTGAAGAACGAGAGGGCAAATTTTGGGGTACAACAGCTGCCCCTGTTCAATCTTCTTGAACCTAAAGAGTTAGATTGGCGAGCTTTGCCATTCGTGACTCGAAGGTAAAAGATGATTGGACACTAGAGTGCCCATAAATTTGCACTCAATAAAGTGTAATTGAGGGAATGTGCTTAAAGATGCCATTTGGAGAGGTGATAGAATCTTGTTGGAGATGAGCTTGTAGATGCCATCCAAGAATGTTTGCTGAATTGTGAGTTGTATGTCAGGAGAATAAGTATCAGAATGGTGTCCGTGTTTGGAACGTAGCTGAGCTGTATCTGGAGACTTAAAATCTGAATAAGGGCCAGAATGGCGTCCATGTCTGGAGCGTATCTGAACTTGAAATCTGAATGAGTATCAGGATGACATTCGTATCTAGAGCGTATCTGAACTTGAAATCTAAATGAGTATCGGGATGGCATCCGTATCTGGAGCGTATCTGAATTGTATCAAAAGGAATCTTGAATAAGTATCAGAATATCATCCGTATCTGGTGCGTATCTGAACTATCTCTAGAAGGAAATCTGGAATAAGTATCAGAATGTCATCCGTATCTGGTGCGTATCTGAACTATCTCTAGAAGGAAATCTGGAATAAGTATCAGAATGTCATCCGTATCTGGTGCGTATCTGAACTATCTCTAGAAGGAAATCTGGAATAAGTATCAGAATGTCATCTGTATCTGGTGCGTATCTGAACTATCTATAGAAGGAAGTCTGGAATAAGTATCAGAATGTCATTCGTATCTGGTGTGTATATGAACTATCTCTAGAAGGAAATCTGGAATAAGTATCATAATGTCATCCGTATCTGGTGTGTATCTGAACTATCTCTAGAAGGAAATCTGGAATAAGTATCAGAATGTAATCCATATCTGGTGCATATCTGAACTATCTCTAGAAGGAAATCTGGAATAAGTATCAGAATGTCATTCGTATCTGGTGCGTATCTGAACTATCTCTAGAAGGAAATCTGGAATAAATATCAGAATGTCATTTGTATCTGGTGCGTATCTAAACTGTATCTAGAATTTTTGAACATTGTTATTAGTAGCTATTAATCTTATCCTGAAAAGGGTAAAATGTTAGCTGAAACACAAAGTTATGTTGCATGAAATGTACGATGCAACAAATGTGCCTTATCAATGTTTATGATTTATGGATGTAATGTATGCGCATGTAAGCTGATGTGCTGTATTGCTGAGGAAAACAAATCCTTGACTACTGTCGGGGAAAATAAATCCTTGACTGCTGAGGATAAGAAATCCTTGGCGACTGCACTGGGGACATATGGATTCTTCATGTCTTGAAGTTGGAGTATTGACAAAAATTTCGTTGTGAAGAGTAATGCCATGTACCGCTTGAGAAATATGCTTGGAGAATCCAGAGAACTTTGATGACTTATGCTGGGAATTAAGAATGAGAATCTTCATTCTGTTGGGGAACAATGAAAACTCTGTGGGGAAAAGCTCATTCCTGTTTGGAAAAAGTTCAGGATTTTGGGTCGTCTGTCACTCTACTGGGGAGTTTATCCTAGGTTGGGGAGAAACAAAAGTTAACTGTTATCTGGTTGCTTTTCAGACTTCAAGACAACTTGCTGGGGAATTTGGAGAAACTGGATGGTTTCCACTGGGGATTAATGACGGGAGTCTTTTGTTCTGTCAGGGAATAACAAAAACTCTGTGAGTAGTCTGCAGGGGATTGTAGAGTAGTCTGCAGGGAAAGAGGAGTTGTAGTCCTTTGATTTGTAGTAGTCAGAGAGACAAAACTCAAGTTGGGGAGAGGTTTTCAAAGGTTAAACTCTTGCTGGGAAATCATCATATGAGAAGGACTTTGGAGAGATTTTTCATTGCCCCTAGTAGCGAGTGTTTGCGGCTTTGCCAGGAAATGTTTAACTATACATAACACTTCGCTGAGATTGGCGCTTAATATCCCAAGTAATGGAGATGGAGACCTGCCCCTGATTACTCTTCAATTCTTGAGAGATTTCTTAGAATCTTGACTGGACTGTCCCAGGTGTGCTAGAAAATGACATGTCTTGTCCCTCTGTTGATAGGAGGAGTGTCATCCTTCTTGAATTGATTTTGTTCACTGAGAGAGTTTCGTTCATTGGACATTCATTGTGTGAATTTCTCCGCTGTCAAACAAATAGCCATATGCAAACAATGATATTCAAGTAATGCAAAGTTTAATGCTTGTCTTGAAGTTTTGAAAAATGTGTTTTTTAGCAAGTAAAGAAGTTTTGTACGAAAAAAAAAATTCAACTCGGGATTTTGAGTAAAGCCCTACAGGAGTCAGGATACCTTTTATAACAGTATGCTTTCGAACTAACCCATGCTTTAATTAGGACTTTTGAAGGGTTCTAACGTGGCTTGGTTCACGGTTTAAGAAACAAAGGATAAAGGCTCAAAGTGTATTTGTACTCACCCGCTCTTCGCGATGTTCTTCAATCCTAAGCTCAAGTTAATTGTACGTTTGAACTCCAATTTAGTCTGGAATGACGTTTTAGTGATGGCTCAGACAAGTCAAATTTGTCGGAAGGCAGTCATTAGGGAGAAATCAAAATATACAATCATGGGATCTAAACTATACCATACCGCATCATTAGGCAACCCGCTATAGTGTTAGAATACCCTCCTTACCTTAGATTGCCGATTCAAAATCTCTACGGTGAAATCCCTTGCTCTAGCTTCCCAATGCTCTTCCTCTTCTCCTCTCTTCCGCTTTTCCTCTCGTTTTCTACGATTGATCAGAATAACCAAAACATCTTCTCTCTTTTAGATCCCTAATATAGATATCCCCATCATACCCTTCTTCTTATTACTAAATTAATCTAATTATTTAATTATTAATATTATAATTACTATTTATCTCATATAATAGCAATAGTAAATATAATAATAATAATAATAATAATAATAATAATAATAATAATAATAATAATAATAATAATAACAATGATACTAATATTCTCCATTCACCCCATGTCTCTACACTTTTAGGCACACACCCCTACATCTTAACTTCTACAGTTCTCACTACTTCTAATCTTCCAATAATCCCATCAAAACACATCTTAAAATTCATCAACACATGTAAACACATCATATCACCTAATTATTTTAAATAAAACAATTCTAATTAAATCGGGGTGTTACAACTCTCCCCGACTTAAAATATTTTCGTCCTCGAAAATCTATTTGATACTAAAAACTCTGGATACGACTATCACGTCCTTCCTTCCAACTCCCACATCATATTTTGCATCATTTCAAGTATTACTAACCAACATCTCACCTAGTCAACCACCATAATCCTACAAAATTTCTTGCTATTGGGTTATGAACGCACCGGTTCGTCTCACTCCTCGTCCCGTCATCATAGGATACAAAATCTATCACTTCATTACACGACAATAATGTCGTAAACACATAAACTTAATCATAATCTTGACAACAGTGACACACACACACACACACACACCAGTACTAAAATGCTACGTCTCACCAATCGAACACGCAGTTTAACATATTCTATTGACATGTCACCAACATGAAAAACATACAAACCTTCCACCTATCACTTCCATTATAGAATATTTGCAGGTTTGCATCATTCCTTCAGGCATCTAATGTTTGACCCTTGACTCCTAATAAGTCATACACACATAAGGAAGTGTGCCACGTTCACGCTTCCTCTACACCACTCTGATCATTTACCTCAAAGTCACTATCCTCATTTTGATTCCCGTCAACCATCATACCTACAAGTTACACATCTATCTTCAGACTCTTTTTAGCATCCACCAGAAAATCAATGTTCACTTTTGACATCCTCAACCTTCCACTCTGTAACGTTAGCTCGCATACCAACTCAAGTCTCTGAACTGCTTAATAAATTCCAACTTTTTCATAGCCACTTTCCATTAGGTTCATGCAAATTGGAAAATGATTATCCTCTTGATAGGACGTCAATCACTTTACTCACTATCAAGCTAGCAAGACAAGTCTATCCCATCCAATACAACCCCTTCTACTATAAACAAGAGAGTAAGGGTGATCAGTTCCTCAATTTATCAATAGGTAGCCGACAACCATAATGGTGGCATAAATCATCGTTACCGAACTACAATAACATCCCTTACCTTATACTCAAATTTATCTAAGCATAAGGTTCAACCATCTCTCTAAGGCTTACAAATGTTTTATTAATTTCCTTCATTTCAACCTCGTCAATGATACATAAACGCCTAAAATCCATTTCATAGTCTCCTCAGCACGTACGCAGCGTAACACAGTTCTTAAGTATATTCTAATACAAGAAAAAACTACTACACCAAGTATAATCCAAGTAGTTTTTCTCCAAATGAAGTCTTCATCCAAGTAAATGAATTTAACAACATCAATAAATCCTTAGTCCTTCCTTAAAATCTCACAACCTCGAGGATCCATATGTTTTTCACATTTGAATCTCATTCCAACTGCGATCTCAATGACACCATCCCCACATCCCGGATGGTGATAGAAACTCCTAAATCCTCTTTAACACATGTTAATACTTTGACATCATAAACAATATTCCAATTCCTCTTGAACTTATCTTTCCTCTAGCATTACTTCTCTTCTCCTCAAAAAATATCGTCATTCTAATCATCCTTAATCGACACCAGTTACATCTCTATGCACTTATCTAATACACCCACATCCTTACAAATGACAAACATCTCATTCCCTTAGCTCATTCACTAACAACAAATATCACTTGACCTCGTCTCAAGCAAACTGCGATAATAACCAGTTAATCTTGAAAAGATTCTAGTCTTCGTAACCAATTTCAGAGCCTCTCAATATAGACCTCTATTTACTTTAGATAGGTTCCACAGATATCTTCATTCGAAATAGCATGTTCAATAAAGTTCACCTCTTCAAATTATGATCTACATCTCAACATCCTATAATACATTTTCTTCCCTTCCGACACCGTAATTCGAATAACGACATTCAACGTTTCATTTTTCTGACATCATACTAAATCAAAATGCCCTTAATAACCACCACAACAGACTGATCCAATTATTCGAAATAACTTCACTGAGTTTTAAAAGTTGTACTCTAACTATCCTCACACTCACCCGAATTTAAAAGTAACTCAATCTCAATTCAAGTATACCGAAGACATATTTGCCTACCATTTAATCCATGAAATCGTCAATCATTTAAAGTGGATGTGTAACCTCAACCACTACTTAAATCAGTTATCGGTAATCCACATACAATTTCTTACTACTTTCATTCCTCCACCTTAATAACACTGGAGCTCCTGAAGTGATATACTTGGTCTCACAAATTCCTTTCAACAAGCCTTCTAATCATCTCTTCAACTCTGCTAATTCAGACGCTGACATCCCGTAGGGTACCATAGAAATAATTTTGATATGGAAGACAAGATCAAAAGTAAAACTCCACCTTCCATTCCATATCACCACGTGAAAAATAAATCACTTCTAGTTGTTGTAACCATTTTTAAAACAAATTTCATCACGTTAGCTTTTTAGCGCTTCAAATGGAACTCAAATTGGACGTCCAGAACTCAAGTTATGAATTTTTCAAAGAATTACAAAATATTGTCAACTCAGTGGTAACGGGTTACCCAAATAGCGGTAACCAGTTACACCCCTCAAAACAGCCAAAAAAGCTAATTTTTTGAGTGGTAACTAGTTACTTAATCCCAGTAACCAGTTACCACTGAACCAGAGTAAAAAAATCAGATTTTTATGTTACGAAAACCACTTGTTTTGTACTCAAACATCCCTAACCTCCACATATATCATCCTTCATGGTCCAAATTATAATTCTTATCTACACACATCATCGTCAACGTTCTAAATCACAAGGTAAACACATTAAAGCATGCAATTACTCAATTATATCGTATCAATACCAACACTGACACATCAAATACAACTCAACAATTCCAACGTCGACACCAACACCCAATCATACCAAAACATCAGTATTCCAACTCTTTTCACAATACTACTAATTTCTTTGGGTTCTGATTCTGTTTCGCGATTCACAAATACCCAACAACATTAACGACATTCAACAACCACTTACATTATTCCAACAACAAAATTCTCCGCAATTCATTACTCCAACATTACTCCGAACAATGACAACACACATAATGGTACTCAACACTAACAACTTCACGATCAACATGCAATGTCAAAAATATTGTAACCATCTGAGCTCCACCTTCTAAGAGTTATCCTACTTGCTTAGCTAATTCCTTAGGGGATCATCAAGAAATTACACACCTATTATATATCTCTAGTTGTCATATTGCTCTATATTCTCTAAGAAGCAACCTTCGATAATTCTCTGTTTCCCTCAGAGACGCCTCTACTTGACCAACAAACAAGAACCTTGAATCTGTATAACCTCCAGGCATGAGAATCTCCATCGACTCGCCAAAATACCTCTTAATCACTTGTTTGAATTCCAGATAGTTCACCCCAAGGCTAATATAAGTCAATCCAACATCTCTTTCTAACAACAAGTTGCAATTGCCCCCGGAAAGACATCAGAACTCACCCACAATTGGAATATCATTAGCCATAACATTGCCTTTCACTTCTAGAGACGCGAATAACACGAGTACCTGATTATTCCCTCTCAATGATCCTTCGACTGATCACTAGGCACAATTCTCGAATTCATACTCCCTTCGAAATCAGAAAACAACTCAATAGCACTAACTTCTGCACCCATGCGATTCACGATACACTAAACCAACTATTCAGACCTGAACCATCTCAGAGAAGCACAAACTTCTCCCCCATTTATTTCAATCCCACTCTTGCAAACAAGTGATTAGAAAAACAAGAAAGCACCGACAATGTTTCACACACATGTCGTATACTAAGGAACAACACATCGACAATATTCAACTGTTGTACTACAGACTCAAAAAATTGGCCAGACGGACCGACCTGCTCTGATACCAATTGTAACACCTCATTTCCTCGTCAGTAATTTTAATAAAAAATCAGAGTAAATTAATTTCTAAAATAAACATCAACAAATAGGATGTCACATCATCATACATGCTCAATAAGCCGGATACATAACACAAAATTATAAACTTCAAAGTTTTAACTTCATTGCATTTATTCACAATGGAAAACATCAATAGATAATTATTCTCAACCCTCAACATGAGTTGTATTTTTCATCATCCAAAAATCAACATAATCATAGGGTAAATTCAAAATAATAGAGTTACACAAAGTTTACTTCCAACATTATAAGACAAACGCAAAACCCCCAAGTATTACGTATCAGAGCAGACACCGACTCAATCTATGCAACTAAAGTGACTCTTCAGCTAACCTCAACCTCGAGCTACTTCAGATCATCTTCATGTTACCCACATAGAGGTAACATTCAAACAGAAAGGGTGAGATATCAAAACAATATAAGAGGGATTATAACAATAAGTAGATAGCAATTTAAGTACACATAATTACACTTTTTTACCTCAATCTTTTACTTCGCTCATCATACTACGAGGTACATCATTATTTAATCAAGTACACAATCAACACATAACATCCATCATAATATAATACATTATTTCATCAATATTCACCCATCAAATTATCAATCACAATGTGATGCAAAATGACTGACACTAACTCAATGCATATGGTACCAACAGGGTAAAGTCCTCATCATAATAATGCCAACTTAGAGCAGCAACATCATAACGCCAATACATGCCATCGCTCGCCAATACAGGCCATCACTTCATGAATGCATGCGACACTGACATGCAATAACTTAATTTCACATTGATTATTCTTACCTATCAACTCCACGCCAATATAGGCCATCACCATCATCATCATCATTATCAAGAATATCATGTCACACAATCAAAACATTCATGCAACATCACCGTACTCAATCACAATACCAATCTCATCGTCATATTCACAATTTCACATTACATCAAAATACCAGAATAATACAAGAATCTAGAAAATCATCTCACACTGTTTTTAAATTATTTTTATTAGATAGAAAATATTTTTAACTTCCTGTAGATTCGAACGGCGCGTCAAACCCGGATCAAAAAATATATTTTTAATATATCAAAAAGAGTCATCGAGAATCATGTATTAATGCCATCTAGACTTATCTTTATGAAATGATAATAAACAATTCAATTTTTCTATATTTTAAATATGATTATATTTTTTTTATGTTTATTCAAAAAAAATGAAAAAATAATTAAAATTTATATAATTTTTAAGATTGACTTTCTCATCATATCTATACAATGCACAAGTATTATCTCTAGTGAAACATTTTTTTTGGACTAATAATAGCTTAAAAATAAAAGTATAATTTTTTATGAAATAAAATATTTTGAATCTAAAGAAAAAATTGAAGTATAATATTTTGAGTCAAAAGAAAATTGAAAAAGTACTTTGAGTCAAAAAAGAAATTGAAGTAAAGTATTTATTTGACCAATTTGAAATAAAACTAATTTATTAGTACTTGTGATTTTATAAATTAGAAATATTGAATATATTTTATGAAATACTAGAGTATTTTTGTCAAAAATTTCTAGATTATTTTAAATACTTACTATTCCGGTCTTTAATATAATCAAAAAATAAAGTTTTAAAAAATTGATGTATATTGCCTAATTTTTGAATTAAATTAGTCTTTTTTTAAAATAAATTACTATTTATATTTAACACTGGAATGAGTATTGTTAAAAGCTTAAACATGTCATCAATAAGACCTCACAAAAAATTTACAAAGAATTTTATGAAATTAAACATGTCATCAATAAGACCTCACATAAAATTTACAAAGAATTTTATGAAATTAAACACACCATCAATAAAACCTCACACAAAATTATTATTTATAGAATTTAATTTCTTTACATGTTGGATATAAAATTATTATTTAGTGAAATTACTTTTATAAAATATTTATAGAGATATTTTATGAACTAATATATTAAAGTGACACTACGATCTAAACTTATTGAATGTATGATTAGTTTTAAAATAATAATAATAATAATAAATATATATTTGGTGTTTTAAAATTTTTTTATAGCAAAAATATTTTAAATAAAATTTATACGAATAAGTTATATAATGAGAATCATTTAAAAAAGACAAAAATATATATTTGTCATTTTTTTTAAAAGATAATTTTAAATTAATTTTAAATTTAATTTTTTTAAAATATAAATCAATGAGATAATGGTAATAATGAATGATTTAAATTTAATTCTATCATTACCTGCTTTCATACATTTTTACTAATAATTTTCAATTTATATTTGAATCATAACTATTATATTTTATTTATTCTGTGAATAATTATTTAAGTGTTCATAAATTACTAGATAAATAGTTAGATGATGGGAAGACTTCAAAAAAAATATTTATTAAATATAGTTTTCTTAATAAAATTCATTAGCATATTTCATAATTCGAAAGGAAAAACTATTTAATAATATTATATTTATTTAAAATGCTCAATTCTAAAGATATAAATTATTTTAAATTATATATTTATTAAATATGAGACAAAAATAAGTTGAGTTGTGTTAGACTTTTTCAATGTCTGGTTGGATTGTTAGTGAACTTAAAGTTTATTTTATTTAAATATTTTTAAATAAACAGTTCAATTAATATTTAAATAGATTAAAATTTAAAGACTAATAAAATTAAATGTTTATTTTCATTAATTTCTGTGAACTTATTTAATAAGTTTTATGAGACTATTTATGAAGTTATTCATAAATTTTTTTAATTCATTTTCATAATTTTTTAAAGGTGACTAAGATTTATTTTGGTATTTTATTTAAAATACAAAAATACATATAATAATAAATTTATTAATATTTATTAAATAAATTATTTTGATAACTTTTATAAATTTTTTTATAACATGCGGTCTAACCTTTTTAATTAATAGATTGGCAAAAATATCTAAGTCTTTTTATGTAAATTTTTTTAACAAGAAATATTTAAGTTAATGAAAATTAAAATTATTCTTTTAATTTATAAAAAATAATTTAAATAACTCCTACAATAATTCGGTTGTATTAAATTAATCATTTTTATAAAAAAAAAATCTAAATTTTCAAAATCAAATCAATTTTCTATACTATAATTTTAGATAGGAAAAGACAAGTATACTCAAATCATTTAAGTGTAATTCATATTATTTTTAAATGAAAATATAATAAGTATATTTAAATATAATTTAATTAGTAAAAATTAAAAAAAAAATTATATGTGTAAAAAAAGTTATATATTTATTATATTTTTATTAAAAAAATAGTAAAAATCACATCTAAAATATTTTATTTACATTTTTTTGGATAAACTCATAATTTTTAAATATTAAACACAACCATTTTCATTATTTTTTCAGTCAAACATTGACTATAGCATAGATTAAGGAATAGTTGAAAACAATAAAACTCCTATTCATTTTAAATAAAAAATAAAAAAAGTTTTAATCCTAAAAAATAAAAATAAAATTACATTTTATATTTTAAAATATAAGAAAATAATTATAAAAAATGACCAAAAAACAGTATAAAAGCACATAGTGTGCATCACATCATCACAACACAATACACATAAAATATCATAGCATATTCTACGTGTCTGTTTAGAGAGAGAGAGAGAGTGGACTTTTATTCTTTTGTTTTGGTCAAATAATAAAACACTTTCACTCTTTGTTATTGCTTCCATCCAAACATAACAAAAACTCATCAACATAATAAAACACCTTTCACTTCACTTCTCTTTCTTTTGTTAGCTCAATTATCGTTCCTCTTCAGTTTCATCTTCAATTTCTTCATGGTAATGCTCTTTCTCTTTATGAACTATTCTATTTCTGTCTGTTTTTTTTAGTATTATTTTGTTCTTATTATGGTAAAATTGATCTTGTCTTTTTGGAAATTGTGGTATTATCATTTGCTGGTTTTGATTTCCAGTTTCTGATATGCAGCAAATTCTGAATTTTTATTACAGTTTGATATCTAACTATTCAAACCCCTTCTTTTGGCATACATGATAATTCACAAGTGAAACCCTAATTTAGTTTTTTAATTTCTTGTGATTATGTAATTTGGTAGCTTGCTCGATTTAGTCGGTCGAATTTGTGAAATATTCTTTATGTAACTAGGTAGCTCGCCCGATTTTGTCCATCAAATTTCCAAAATGCTCTATGTAATAAGGTAGCTTGCCCGATTTTGACCGTCAATTTCGCAAAATACCTTTTGTGTAACAAAGGATCTCGCTCGATTTTGTCCGTCAAATTTGTGAAATACTCTGTATGTAACAAGGTTGCTCGATCAATTTTGTCAGTCAAATTTGTGAAATACTCTTGATGTAACTAGGTCGCTCGATCGATCTAGTTCGTCAAATTTGTGAGATACTCTTTATGTAACAAGGTTGCTCGATCGATCTTGTCCGTCTGCGAAATACTCTTGATGTAGGTCACTCGATCGATCTAGTCTGTCAAATTTGTGAAATACTCTTTATGTAACAAGGTCGCTCAATCGATCCTGTCCGTCAAATTTGCGAAATATTCTTCATGTATCTAGGTCGCTCGATCGATATAGTCCGTTAAATTTGTGAAATACGCTGTATGTAACAAGGTTGCTCGATCGATTTTGTCAGTCAAATTTGTGAAATACTCTTGATGTAACTAGATCGCTAGATCGATCTAGTTCGTCAAATTTGTGAAATACTCTTTATGTAACAAGGTCGCTCGATCGATCTTATCCGTCAAATATGAGAAATACTCTTGATGTAACAAGGTCGCTCGCTCGATCTAGTCCGACAAATTTGTAAAATACTCTTTATGTAACATGGTAGCTCGCTCGATTTTGTCCGTCAAATTTGCAAAATACTCTTTATGTAACAAGTAGCTCACTCGATTTTGTTCGTCAAATTTGCAAAACACTATTTTTGTGACATGGTTGCTCTTCCAAATACTCTTTATGTAACAAGGTATGCTCGATTTTGTCCGTCAAATTTGCAAAATACTCGATAAGTAACAAAATATAAGTAAAAAATTACATGTATCTAGTTAATATTACAACCAGATGGATGCATGTACTTTTTTGGTCAAAAATATCAATCAATAGTCATTTCTTTTTTGTATATTTGCGGGATCAAATTGACCGATCTTTTCATTTTTGTGCCGATACCATGTCGTGAGTTCGATTCCTGTGTTCTCCCTATTTCAAGGGTTTAATGTTTATCTACTTGCAAAAATGGTAATTCACTTAATAAAAGATTCAGTACTTCCAAAATGTTATGTTTCTATAACTTAATTATTTTCTTCCTTTAAAAGCTCTAGTCCACTCTCAGTAAGCACTTATGGAAAAAAAAAAAAAGATTATTAAAAGAATTTTTTAAACAGTTAAAATTAGTTTTTGTATTTTTTTTTCCTTTCAGAAACCCTCTCATTTATCTTTTCATTAACATCTATGAACTTATAAGAACTTTTTAAATGTTGTCAGGTTTGTTCAAGTTCAAGTTCGTCTTTTCTATAAGATATCTGTTAACATGGTTTCTTCGCAAGGAAATGCTGATCAAAATGGTTCGTCTGATAAAGAACAGCAGCAAGTGAGCCCTCAGACGGAGGTTGCACTGTCACAAGGGGTTGACGATGTAGCTAACAATGAATCATCGGATTCCGATGTCAATGCCATGCCGAATGAATTGCCTCCATCGCCGGACGCTTCACCGCTCGAGACACATTCCCAGAGCCCCGGTACACCTTCTAATGGATTGCCTCTGTCGCAATCTACTCAGCGCACTTCCGCTATAATACGCGAAAAGGTGACATCAGATGGCTTTAACTGGCGAAAGTATGGCCAGAAGAGCCTCAAGGCAGAAGGATTTAGAAGATGCTATTACAAATGTTCGCATTCAAACTGCATGGCGAAAAAGAAATTTGTGATGTCACCCGAAGGAAACTTCGAAAATTACACTTACGCCGGTCAGCATAATCATCCTAAACCTCAATTGAACACCGTACCATCGGTTGAACGTGTTCTTCCCGTTGTTGAACAAGGACCGCAACAATCCTCTTTGGCTGACATGGAAGGTCAAGGTAAGAAGTAAACTCCGTTAGCATTTTAGTTTTCGTCGTCACATGAAAAAGTTCTTAATATATTTTTACTGTATCACACACGCAGACAAGTCATCGGTTGAGTATGAACCTACGCCTCAACAGATCAGTCCTTTACATTGCTGCCCACCTTCAAATGCTTCTGAAACTCATGACTCAAAGCGACTGTATGTTATCCGACTGTTTTCTAGAATTGTTGGAACTGATATATCTATATGCGATATCTAACCTTCAATTTACCGTTGCATTGACATCTAACAGGAAGAAAGACGATAACAACACTCATACCGTTGGAGTTGACGTGTCAACTGGTGAATCTCGCTTGGTTGTTCAAACTCCAAGTGCATCCGGTATCGTAGAAGATGGGTATCGCTGGCGCAAATACGGGCAAAAAAACGTTAAAGGGAATGAAAATCCAAGGTACCTGGTAGCTTTTGCTCTTGAATTGGTTCATAAACACACGGATTCGTGAATGGTTTAATCTAATTGATTGCATTTTCGCTCAAATCTTCTAGAAACTATTATCGATGCACGTCTCCTGGATGCCATGTCAAAAAGCATGTTGAAAAATCCCCTGAGAATCCAATAAATATCGTAACTACCTATGAGGGAGAACATGATCACGAACCCCCTACTGCAAGACGCGTGCATTCCTTGTAATACAAGTTCCGTGCACATCAAGTGAACATGATACTGTTAAGGTTTCTGGTGATGATACTCCTAGTACTACAAGTGAACTCAATAAGGTTCCTGAAGATATAAATAGTTGGAATTGACATAGGTTATATATATTCCTATTCTAACCTTCTATTTACGCTTTTTCTAGCTCATCTTTATTTGTCTGGCCCGATTGATTGCATATTCAAATCACAGTGATTTATTACATTGAATGTACATTTTGGTACATATCTATGTAAAATTCCAATATATTGTGATTCGTCTCGAATTCATGTTTTGAGCATGGTGATGCTTTAAGTTGTCTTTCTTACTTTGATTGAGTTTAAAAAATGTTATGCGGAGTTTCTGGGTCGGGTTTATGTCCCTAAATTGTTGTTCTTTTCTAGGTCGGGTTAATGTCCCTTAGGATATTTGTGCTTTTTTAGGTCAAAGTTTAAGTCTTTTAGGTCTTTTGTTCTTCAATAAGTCGGGCTTATGTTTTTCCCGAAATCGGGTTTATGTTTTCCCAAATTATTGTTCTTTTCTAGGTTAGAATTATGTCTCCTTGTTATTTGTTCTGTTTAAGGTTAAGTTTATGTCCCTCAGGTTATTTGTTTTTCTTTTTCGGGTCTTCTGGGTCAGGTTTATGTCCCCCCAGATTATTTGTTCTTTTATCATTTTCATTAATAAATTTTTGACTTTGCTTCAAATGATCGTTAGGTCTCTTCGTATCGAAGTTGAGATCATCTGACAAGATGCCTTAACATGTCTATTTTGCTTTAAATTTTTTTTGAGCATTAGTTATGTCGTCAAGATTTAATTAAATCTAGATCTTACCAATATGCAATTTGACTTTTCCTTACGAATCTGAATGGTATAAAGAATTGTGTATTGTAGCAAGATTGTTTCTTATTCGTTTCTACTAAGTTTGTGTGATTGGGCCGATTCTGGCCAAGATCAATTGCTTTTTGGTCATCTCCATCATAAATCGAAAATATACGAATAAGAAATAAAGAAGGGAGATAACAAGATGCAGAGTCACAACAATTATAATTGACGGTGATGACAACACAATTTTGATGACAACACAATTTTTGAAATGATAACGATGAAGTTTTAGATTTAAGATTTAGTGAATAGACATTCTAGAGAGGTGATGATGAAGTTTTAGATTTAAGATTTGAGCAAATATTCTAGAGAGATCATAGAGGTGATAATGACGCCATGTCTTTTGAAATGATAAAGATGAAATTTTATATTTAAGATTTAGTGAATAGACATTCTAGAGAGATCATAGAGGTGATAATGACACCATGTCTTTTAAAATGATAAAGATGAAATTTTAAGATTTAGTGAATAGACATTCTAGAGAGATCATAGAGGTGATAATGACGCCATGTCTTTTAAAATGATAAAGATGAAATTTTATATTTAAGATTTAGTGAATAGACATTCTAGAGAGATCATAGAGGTGGTAATGTTAATGTCGTCACGTCTTTTGAAATGATGATGATAGAGTCTCAGATTAAGAATTAGAGAATAGACATTCTAGATAAATTAGAGAATAGACATTCTAGATAAATAAGAGAGGTGTAATAATTATGTTTTGATGATGATAACCACACACCTTTTGAAATGATAATAATAGACTTTTAGATTTAGGATTTTGGACTTAGAAAAATCAGAATGATGAAACTTTAGGGCCATGGTTCAATTGATTCAATCATAGTTAAATTGATGACTAATAAATAAATATTTTTTAAAAGAAATGAAAAAGAAGAAGAGAAGAAATCTAGTTTTAATCTAGTTTTAATTAGTCTGGTCAACCGATTAAGTTGGTTGATCCAATTTTGAAGATACCAAATATACATTTTTTCGCTATTTGTTTTGTTTCATGTCAAGTTTTGTTTGCATGTGTTTAATTCAACTATATCTATAATTAGATTTAATAAAATTGATTTTAATTAAAAGTAAATTTAATATAAATTAATCTAAGTTTGAATTATTCTATTTAATTAGTTCATACCAATTTCTATCGTTCGAATTTTATAAATGGATTTTATGTTTATTGAAAATTACATTTTATAATTACTTTTTTTTCAATAATAATGTATTTATTTTATTTCTTTTTGTTAAACTATTTTGACTTTGTAATTTTAAATTTTAAGAATATTTTATTAAAACAAAAATAAATATTTTAAAAATAAAAAATAAAAAATAAAATAAAGACAATTAGATTCACTGATCATGTAGCTAGTCGCACAATACTAATATAAAAAATAAAAATAGAGAGCAACTTAAATGGAAAGGGGGAAAAATTAATAGAATTCAATTGTACACATTCAAAATAAAATCAATTATGGGTGTTCAAAACGTAAAATCAAACATACATTACAACTTTCTTTTGTGGTATTCATCGATGCCATGAAACATATGTCTAGTCCATTCGATGAATATCAAGATTTATCAATTTATCAATTTATCAATTTTACATATTACATGAATTCTATAAATTATCATATATATATATATATATATATCTTACACGTCAATTAGTAGTCACAAGGGACATCTTGCGAATACTGATATGTTTCCTTGCCTCAATCGTTCGAAATTTTAACTCCTAAATCCTCAGAATATTTGAAAAATACTTATTCAGAAAGATAACTTGAAAGTGTTTTCAATCCTTTGGAATATTCCTCTCCGTCATAAAGGCTTCAACACCATCCCACCATCTTTTCAACGACTCCCCATAGCATGTGAGTAGCAAAAACAACGGTCTCTTTGATAGTGTACAACATCTCTATGAAAATTCTTTCTATTTCTTTCAGCCACCCTTAAACGATAAGTGGGTTGTGACTTCCTGTAAATGCTGGTAGATTCATCTTGTAATATTTTTGAAAGGTCCAGTTCCCCATATCTTGTGGAGTGAGGTGAGGTGGTTGTTGGACTCTTTGTATTTGTTGTCTCATTTACATCATTAAGTCATATTGTTGTATCTGCATATGATGTTGTTGTTGTATTATCATCTGAATTTAAATTAAAGAAAAAATTATGGTCACTAGACTAGAAAAAAACTATCATACATAAATTATTTTACAATTAATAAGATTTAATTTAAATATATTTATCATACTTTAAGAATGTTAATTGCATCATTTCTTTGTTGTTATAAATGCCAATAGTAATGTAACCTCTTCAAATAAATTCATTCAATCTCCTAGAGTATCATATATTTTAGGACATTACTTTATTCACTCCATGGGGTGAGGGTGAACACATTGAAAACCCGATCTTGCCATTTCCATATTTCAAAGATGTATCTTTGGACTCACTCAATACACACAAAAAAGGTGTTGCAGGTGAGCTACGCCATGTTTATGCCAAAAACTACTTCAGAGATGCGTCTTCGGAATCACCATTGTATGTTAATAATGGTGTTTTAAGTTGACTGAGCTAGTTTAATCAAATCAATAAAATTTTTGGAGATGCATACCATTGTATGTTATTGATGGTGTTTTAAGTTGATTCAACTAGTTTAATTAAATCAGTGAAAATTTCGATGATGCATCTCAAGAAATGTTAAGTGGGAAATTTAATAAAATATCACCCTTACATTTTCTTATTCTTCTCCATGATCAAACACCACTATTCTATCTGAACCTTAAAAAAACTTCTTCCATTCTCAATCAATTTTTACACTTTAAAATACCATTTTTGTGTTTCATCACATCAAAAGGAGCCAAAAAAGTTGCAATTTAAGACAAATGACATATATTTCCTTCCATATTGCTTGCGTTGATTGATTTTTATAATGTAATAATGAACGTTGAGTCTGGAAATGCATCTCTGGATTAGATTCCATGTGTCCCAGATACGCACATTCAGATTGCTCTAAAGTTAAATTTGAATATTAAATTTGTTTTTCTTTTATGCTTGGCTATAGATGATATGGTGCAACTTGATACTTTTCCTAAAGCTACTATGTATATGGATGTTAAACCGAATGAAGTGGAGGATGATGTTAAACCATGTAATGTTGAAGATGATTTTACATCAGTTGATGTCGGGATGGATGTTAAATCGATCGCCGATGTAAATGTTCAAAATAATTTACAACTAAGAAAGAGTTTGTTGAGTGTGAACATATGCTTCAATGGATCCGTACAAGGGCCTCCTAACTTGAGTTCAATGTTGTAATTAGGAGGTATGATAATAGTTCTAATAGAAGACAAATATTTTTAACAATGAGATGTAAGAGAAGTGGCACATACCAACAACTTATTCAGTAGTTCAAATGGAATGACACTAGAATGAAAAAGTGTGATTGTCCTTTTAAGGTTCGTGGATACCGTAAGGCCAATAGTATATGGAAATTTAATGTGGTCTTCAATATATATAATAATTACTTGTTTCACAAGTTAGCTGGTCATGCCATTGTATGTTGCTTTAATCCTGAGGAGAAGGAACTTGTTTTTGACATGACATTGAATATGGTACCTCCCAAAAACATACTTGAAACATTGAAATAGAAAATAAATAAAAATGTATGAAATATCAAGAAAATATACAATGTCTGTGCTATAAAAAACAAGGTGATAAGAGGACAAAGAAATAAAATGCAACAGTTGTTGAAGTTTCTGGGTGATGATCATTATGTTTCTAGGAACAAAGAGTCCGAGGATGGAGTCAATGTTCAAGATATATTTTGGACTCATCCCGATTCTATCAAATTGTTCAACATATTTTCTGTTGTGCTTAAAATTGATTCAACATACAAAACAAATAAGTATATGCTTCCACTTTTAAAAATTGTTGGTGTTACTTCGACGAAGATGACTTTTTCAGTGGTTTTTTTAAAGCGAAAAATAGGACAACATTACATGGGTTTTAGAAGTGTGCATGACTATGTTGAAGAACCAAAAAAATATGCCAAAGGTATTTATAAATGATCGGGATACACACTGATGAATTAGGTTGCAAAGCTGTTTTTTATATCCTATGCAATAGTTTGTATATATCACATAACAAAAAATGTGAGAAACAAACTTAAACTTGGAGTATGGACCAAAAAAATCAAGGGTTAAGATGGAAAAAATGGCCAAATCTAGTGTGATAGTGGAAATAATAGTCGATACCTAGAATGGTGTTATAAATTCTTCCATGAAAGAGTTATATGTAGAATATGTCATTCAGTTTAGGTGGGTGTGTGCGAGATATCCATATTTCTTAAAATATGTTGAGAGTACAATTCTAGATCAGGTGAAGGAGAAGATTATATGTGCTTGGAGTGATGAAGTTAGACACTTTGGCAATACAACTAACAAAGTTGAATATGCATATTCTACACAGAAGAATTGGTTAGAAAATAATAAAGGTGATTTTTATAGAGGTTGAGACCCCGTGGACCAAATGATCCGAAATAAACATAATGAGATACTAACATATTTTGGTCGTAGCATTACGATATTAGAACATTGTTCAAAGATAACATCCTTTATTCATAGTTGGTGGCAACACCTCTTGGACATTATTGGATTTTATTTATCACGAAGATAATCAAGCAGAGAAAACAGGACCAAATGGTTCAAAGTGTGATTGTATACTTAGGAAGACGTACAATCTTTCATGTGCTTGTTTAATTGAAAAGAAAATGAAGGTTGTTACACTGATACATATTGATGAGAATTGCACTCACTGGAAGAGGCTCTGTTTTGATGATGATAGTGTGATGAAGGATGATAAATCAATTAAATCTACCATAATTGAACGGAAAGTGATCCACGAGAGATTTATGAAAGATGGTGACAACATAAAATTACATATCAAAGAGCAGTTGGGGAAGATTGCCTATCCGGAAACCACGAATTTGAAACCACCCTCAGAACTGGTTAAAACGAAGGGTGTTCCTAAAAAGGTTAAACTGACCAAAAGTGACAATTCTACAAAGTAGTCTCCTTTATATATTGAACATGTTGACTTACATTTTTTGGATTCTCCAACTCCTAAGTCTAAAAAAAATTAAAATTTCAAAGGTACTCGCATTAGAAAACTACCTCCCTCACTAGTGTGACCAAAAATCATCCATATTGAAAAGATAGTGCTTTTTATACAAAAATACTTTAAGTGAATTGTAGATGTAAAGGTGACGGTAACTACAATTTTTTAGCTATTTCAGGTTCGCTCGGTAAAATAGAGGAGAACCACACATATGTCCGCCAATAACTTTTCCAAGATTTGAAGGCGCATAGAGAATCATACACATTGCTATACGGGAAAAAATAAAATCCCAATGCAATTCATGATGCTCTTGCTCCTGTTGTTTGCGGTCATACACTAATGAAAAAATGGATGTGTTTCCCTTAAATGAATCATCTTATAGAGAATTCTTATAATATGGTGTATATTTATATGATAAGATATGGTTTCTCAAAAATATTTTTTCACTTTGGAGTAGGTCATCTCAATGTACATTCAGACGCATCATGTGTATTGGGTGGCTTTTAAAATCATAGCATTTTGATCAAGTTTCTTTGAAACCGAGGTGTCCTATACCAAAGACATTACTATAATGGACGATACATTCCACAAAAGAGGATGGAACTTGGCCGGATGACTTTCTGGAAAGGATGAAAGAGTTTTCCAAATTGAACGAGATTGAAAGAGAATCAAATATAAAGAGTCAAAGGCAACACCACCCATATAAATAGATCTAGGCGACGACACATGTTTTGATGCATTTTAGTTTTTATCTAATTATGTTTTTAGATGGTGGCTCATTTTTTACATATAATGTTGACACCATTTGATACATGTGTAAGGAATATTCAACATTAATTATATAACAAGTGGGGCCAACTTTGAGAAAATTTTCCGTTTCAACCTACTAACAAGTCTGTCCATGCATAAAACAGGCTTTGTATGAACAATGGATCAGTGGGGCAAGTCTTGAGATGCACTTCTAATTAGTCCCATTTTAACTACAAAAACTACCAAACATGGGTATTTAGGAAATGCATTTCAGTAGAAACCATTATTTTGAAAAAAGGAAAAAAGGTGAGTTCGAAAATGCATATGCAAAATATCCTTTAACACAAGATAGGACTTCTAAGGTCCATAATGATAAAAAACTTGTATAAATATGAGGTCTCTCACTCATGTTGCTTACAAAAACACATCACACAAGAATAAACATATATTGACATGTTGCATTTCTCTACTTCAACAACGTGAAGCCATCACTTAAATTTAAGGTCACAGAGTACAACTCTTTTATAGATCTGAAATCCATACTATAGAATCTCCTACAATACTCAAATAATCGAAGAGTTGTGAAGCTCGAGTATCATTCATCCTAGATTGACAACGAAGGGAAGATTCAACTCAACTAATTTGAGCTGAAAACGAATGAAGATTTAAGGGTTATGTGAAGTATATTTCACCGTTACGAAATAAATGGTCTGATTGAAGTCGGTGCGATAATTTCAAGATCAACCGACAATATTGTAATGATGTTGAAATATCCTGATTAAATGTAATATTAAATTTATGTTAACGATTATCTATATTTATGTTTTTCTTCAACTTTCTGCATTTGTTACTAGTTTGTGGTTTAAACTAATAGAGTATATTTTGGAGATGCATCTATATAAAACTCATTGAATTTGAAATAAGGGTTATTAAGAAGATGTGTTAGGGGGGGGGGGAGCATTGATACAAAGTTGATGATTATACATCTTGTGAGAGACACACCACTTATCTACCTAAAACTTTAAGGTGATAGGTGAATGGGTTCTTCCACCTCCACATTTCTATCCAATGTGAGACTATTTCCTCACTTATTCACACTTGCATTAATATTCTAGCACTTTCCCTCAAGTGTGAGTTCATAATGCTCCCTCACTTGTACCACCATTGACACCTTGCAATAGAACACCTCTTCTTGGGCATTTCGATACTAAGTCGGTCTCTTTCTCGAATCAAAGACTCATGATACCATTTGTTAGGGGGAGTTTACTAGAGAACATTGATACAAAGTTGAGGATTATGTGATAGGTAAGTGGATTCTACTACTTATATATATATATATATATATATTATTAAGTAGCACTTGCTATATTATTCCAACACTCCCCCTCAAGTGTGAGTCCACAATGCTCCCCCACTTGTACCTCCATTGACATCTTGCAACAGAGACCACTTCTTGGGCGCATTTTGATACAAGTCCCTTCCGGTTACTTCCTCGAACCGGGCTCTGATACCACTGTTGGGTCATCATGAGGGGAAATCATTCACATTGGTCCAAACGCTCAGCTAAAGATCAAACACTCACTCAAACAAAATGAAAGAGACACCACCAAAATCTTAAGGTGATAGGTGAGTGGGTTCTACTACACTTGCATTATTATTCTAACAAGATGCACCATAATATGGGTACGAATATGTATTCCAGACATTTTTAGGACAACATTAGGTGAGAAAAGCATTGAGAATGTTTAATATAAGTACGTTCAGAAATACATCTTCAAAATCTAGAAATACTTGTGACTTTTTATGTATTTAAAATCTAGAAATATTTGTGACTTTTTATCGTGGTGAACTAGAGATAAAGAAAGTTATACCCATATTTTATGCCTCTAAAATATCATATTTTATACACATTAGTATTACACTCTTCTCGGTCATTATAATAAACAAAAAATTAATTTTATATTGATTAACATAGTTAGTTAATTTTTTTAATCATATAGAACAATATAAGATAAATTTATTGAAAATATTCTTAGTGATATTTAATAAATAAATTCTCCAGATTAAATTTTTTAAATAAATAAATATATATTAAAAATATTAGCAATAGTAACGAAAAAAATTTAAAAACTATTTACTTTTACTTATAATACTCACTAAAATTTAAAGTCATTTTTTGTATAATATACATAGTAAAGAGTAACTCTTACTCTTATAAATTTGAAAGGTCATCTTTGACAGCATATAAGGCGGACTATTCTAATGTCTAATATTTATCAAAATTAAATCACACTTAAATAAAATTTTATAAAATATTTACACGTTTAACATGTGCTTAAATATAGTCTTTATTTGTTTTGCATGATTAAATTGCGGCTAAATTATTCAAGTTTCCAATAACTTGAAAGAACTCAAAAAACTTGTATGTATGAAAATTGATGGGATGTAAGATATATTAGGGTTGAGAGAGAGAGAGAGAGAGAGCTGGTGAGTGCTTTGCAAAAACAATTATGCAGATACTTTTCTCAGACTCTAATCAAATTGTACCCTATTTAAATCCAAATTGTATGCATGTAAAATAACTTCAATACAATGTACACCTATTGTGTACTAATAACCACACAAGTGTTTGATGACAGTCCAATATAGAACAATTGCAAAATAAAACTCTATTATTCTGAGAAAAGATCATGATATAAGAGATTAATACTACTGATAAAGAAAAAAACTAGCTACATTTTCCATAAACACTTTTAAAATACAGACAATTATATTGGATTAAATGTGGTATTAACTCATACATAGTAAAGGAATAGAATAAGAACAAGAGCAGGTTCTGCTTCATTCTCCCTCTGAAACTTGGATTTTGAGTTGCTGCATTTAGCAACCTACACAGTCGGCATGTAAGTGGAATTGGTGCTTTTAACGCGCTTGGTAATGGAATTGGTGTTGTGATTGTCTCTTCCAGGGGATTTCCATACGCCATTCACCGCCATATTATGTTTTGACTGTACCAATAATATAACCGAGTACAAAGCATGCATCATGGGTATAAAAGTTGCCATCAATATGAGAGTTAAATTCTTGAATGAATATGGGGACTCAGCCCTAGTGATCAGTCAGATTAAGAGAGAATGAGATACGAAGCATCCAAATCTCATTCCTTATCAAGAGCGTGTGTTGACATTAATTATGTACTTTGAAGAAATAACTTTTGAACACATTCCACAAGAAGAGAATCAGTCGGTGTAACACCCCAATTTTTAGAAGTTATTTATTTAATGAATTATTAGGAGTATTTATGAATAATTGATGTTTTATATGATTATATGTGTGATGTGCTGGTATGAGGTTGTGCATGATGTGAATTATGATGATTAGAAGTATTAGAATGGTTAAATAATTATTTAGTAATTATTTGGATTATTATTGAGAATATAATAATAGGAATAATCATTTAAATGGTTATTTTAATTAGAGTGATGTGTTGGTAATTAGTAGGAAGAGTGAGGACATGATGGTAAATAGAGGTTAACTAAGCGAGGGAAATTGAGGAAGATATTAGGGGTCCTTTATGATAACAGAGAAGAGATAGTTGTTATTCTCACAATCAATCGTGAAAGTTTAAGAACAAAGGCTACAACACGAAGGCTTTGGAGAGAATCATCGTAAGAAGCACAAAAAACATAATCAATCACTCGAAATAATAAGGTAAGGGGTGTTTATCTGATTGTTATATTTGATTTAAGTGGTAGATGGAGGTAGGGTTTGCCTTAGGTTTCATAGATGGTGATTCGATGTTGTTTGATGGAGAATTGATAGATTAGAGATGAATAATGATGCCCAAATGATATATAATTGATGTAGAAATATAGGATGATAATATATGATGATTACCTATGATTAGATGATGTTTTAGAACCTAAAGGTAGTGAAATCGCAGAAAATTTCAGCATAAAACAGCATGCATCGACTTAAAGAGGTCATGCATCGACTCATGCGGGTTTAAGACTCAGTATGTATCGACTCATTGGGTCGACCTGAGCACACTTGGGGCAGACAGAATACCTATGTGTCGACTCAAAGGGGGCATGCATTGACTCAAGCAATCCAATTTTTGACAGATTTTTCTAAAGGTCGTAACTTGAGTTTCCGGACTCCGTTTGAGGTGTCATTTGAAGCATTAGATAGCTAACGCGATGAACTATATTTATAAGGAGTAAAATGAAGAATAATAAGGATAATTATAGTACCCGAGTTAGGATAGAATTAGTTCCCCGTGTTGAATCGCTATGATGTTTTGTGGTAATGAAGTATGATAATGATATGACGATCTTATGATAATGCTTTGTTAATAATGATGATATGTTATTAATATGATGATTCTATTTTATATGATGATATGCTGATGATGCCCTGCTTATATGAGTATATATGATGAGGTTTATGTGTTGATGTTGGTGAATACATGAATGATAATGCGTATGACTAGTTATGGTCGTTTATATTGTTGTTGGGCATCATACATTCATTGGACAACTTTGGCATGTTTTGATGATTTAGGACGTTGGTCCAGTGATTTGGTCTCAATACCATTGTGTAGATTTGGGATGTCTATAATTTTCTCCAGTTCCAAGTGGGAATCAATCCTATTATTGGGGTCATTGGATGGTGATGGCCCAATGTCCATCAAATGAATTGGCACCATATGCATGAGTCTATGTCCTTACACTACATCTTATGTGGCATTGCATGGTTCTTAAATTAATGATGTTGTATTGTGTTGTTGAATTTGTATGATTTTTGAGGTACTTGGAATATAATACCGAGTTCATATTGTGATACTTTTAGTTTATTCTGCTATGTCTATTACTTATATCTTATATAATGATTGTGATAAACTCACCCTTTTTGCTTGAATGTTGCCTCTACGTGGGTAACATGCAGGTAATCAAGAGTAGTCCCTAAAGGCTTAGAAGAATAGCTAGGAGCGTGTGTTTTATTTTCGTTGAGTCTAGAAGGTTTTGCTCTGATATGTAACATTGGGGACGGGAATGCTTTGTTTTGAAAACTATTTTGTTCTTATTTTGTTATGACATTTAAATTGTTTCTATGAAGTTTAAATTATGTTGAATTGTGAACCATGAATCATAGGGCACTATGAATTGTTTTAATGAACTTGTTTGAACTATGATTCCGCTGCAAGTATGTGAAATCTTGATAATGGATATGTACATGAATAATTTTGAAAACCCGTGTTACAGAGTAAGACTAGCATGTATGATTATTTCACAAAAAAAAATGTGACGCCCTTTTGTTGTATTACTATGATATTATTTTAAATAATTATGAATATTCTGTGGGGTTTAGAAGGGTATTACATTAGTGGTATCAGAGCAGGTCGGTCCGTTCGGCCAGGTTGTCTAATGTTGTTTGTTCCTTAGTATATCACATGTGTGTGAACCACTGTCGGTACTTGCTTGTTTTTCTAATTGTTTGTCTGCAGGGCTTAGTTTGAAACAAGTGTGGGAGAAGCTTTTACTTCTCTGAGATGTTTCGGGTGTGTGAGTTAGTTCAATATACTGTTGAATTGCAAGAGTGTAAGTGTTACTGGAGCTATGTTGTTTCTCAAAACTGAAGAGAGTACTTGATTTGTGATTTCTCTCTGCCGGTAAAGTTGGGATTATCTTTGAGGGAGAACGATCAGGTATTGTTGATGTCTGCTTCTCGAATAATAGAAAGCAATGTGACGGCTAGTGATATACCAGTGTTGTGTGATTCCTGAAGTTTTTCCTAAAGATATTTGCGACTTGCCTCCAGAGCGTGGATCTGAGTTTGGTGACAATAAAGAACTAATGTTTTTATCTGCTAAGCTAGTAGGATAACCCGTAGGATATGAGGCTTAGAGGTCTGCATGTTTGTGACAACAATTGAATAAGGTCATGTGTGGATTACCAAAAATTGAGTAAGGTAATGGGTGAGATTAATTATCCACTTCAAGGGATTGACGATTTGATGGACCAACTGTTAGGCGAGTATGTCTATAATATAATTGAATTGAGAAGGGTTACCTTCAGATTCAAATGAAGGGTGAGGATAGTTAGAGGACAAATTTTAGAACTTGTGTAGGCATTACGAATATTTTGATTAGTTTGTTGCGGTGTTTGTTGAGGACATTATGAGTTAATATAAGTCAAAATAAGGGAATGTCGAATGTTGTGAATTACAATGTTGAAAGGGAAGAAACTTTATGCTAAGTTGTCAAGGTGCAGATCATGGTATAAGGAGGAGAATTTTATTGAGCATGTTATTTCGAATGATGGTATATATGGATCCATCCAAAGCATGTATGGTTCTACATTGAGAGACTCCAAAGTCGGTTACAGAGACTAGAAGCTTCTTAGGCTTAACTAGTTATTGTCGCAACTTGTTTATGACGAGGTCAAGTATGATATGTTGTAAATGAATGAATTGAAGGAATGAGATCTTTGGTATTAGGGAGTGTTATTTTCCCTCTCATTTTTACCCAACACATGTCAATTGGGGTCCCCAAGTTGCTCAAGGAAGTTCAAGAGTTGACTAGACAAACTCTCTCCTAAGGCAGTATACCTCAAAATTAGGGTTTCTATTTTCATCAAGATGGGTGAGCCACAAAAGCCCCAAATTCTTTCCAAGTTCCTAATATTCCCCCAAGATCATCCATGTCAAGTTTCATGCCTTGCACAAAAAGTTTGCCCAGTCAACTGCTCAGATGCTTAACAATCGACTGTATTTGGTCAAAAGTCAACTGTGGCCCACATACAGTCAAACCTCAATATTTTTGGTCAACATAACCATTTTGAAGTTTTATCCATCATTTTATCAAGGGTTGATCATGATTCTTCAAGGAATGCTCCAAATTCATCAAAACCCAAAAGTTGCTAAATTAGGGTTTTGCAGGAAAAGCCAACCCAACTTTGACCAAGCATAACTCCTTCATACTTTATCATAAATTTTCCATTCAAAGCTCATTTTGAAGAGGATACAATTTCCTACAACTCATCTTCATCTCACAAGTTCAAAATATGCACTCATAAAAAGATATGAATTTTGACATTATAGGTCCTTTTGAAAAGTCAACAAAAACACCTTTTGGGTCAAAGCTTCATACATGAACATGGAAGAATAAATTGAGATGAAAACAAAAGGGTTGCTTAGGGGACATCCTAATATTTCTAAAAAGTCCAAGAACATCTCCCTAGGGTCAAAATTGAGAGAGTTGTGCATTGTCAAAGTTGGCAATTTTTGGAAAATTGTCAAAAGTCAACATTGATCAAATTTGCATTTTTTCTAAAGGGGACCATGTTTTCTTGCTTGAGACATGTTTCTAATAGGACCCACGACCCCTGAGATTTTCCACCTATTATTTTATTACTTTTATCATTTATTTTGATTTTTTATTCATTTAAGTCAAAATAAATCAAATTAAATGGTAAAATAATGAAAATAAATCAAATCTTGAGATTTTGTGCACATTTTGAGTCCATGTACAGCTAGCATGCCAGCCAATTCGTGCAAGGTTCATTAGGGTTGAAAAAGATTGGATTGAAGCAAGTTTTGGAAAGAAATCATACATGAAGCAAATCAAATCAAATCTCCATTATTTCTCAAGATCCATGCCGATTTTGTTGACCTAATTCAGTCTACTATAAGGGCATAAGAGTTCCAGATCAAAAAGACAAGGATTGGAGGCGTGAAACAGCAAGAGAGAAATCAAAATTTTGCAAGAAAAGTGTGAGACCTATCTTTGTCTACAGGCCAGTTCAAACCATTCCAAGGCTTCTAATCCATCCCTAGACATCTTAGGAAGCTAACAACATCGTTTGCTAGCCTCAAAGCATCCAGAAATCACCCCTAGAAATATCACGGTTTGCATTTTTTTAAAGTTTGAATCCATTGATTTATGCATCATAAATCTATTTTAATCATATATCCGTGTTTATTGTCATGCTTGCAACGTTTTTGAATGCTTTGATTTGAGTTTCTGCACAGGAATCACGTAATGCCATTTCTAGGGTTTACGAGTTTGTTTTAGGGGTTTTTAATGCAGGAACAATTGGATCTCATATTGGGTACCATGATGATCAGGGCTTCAAGCCCAGTTGATTCATGGTCACCGATTTCATTTATCTTGCTTGTATGCAATTTTTGAGATAAACAGGGTTATAGCTACGAACAAACGTCTGTAGGTAAAAGTGTTTTACCTAAAGTAATGATCCAAGGAAGAAGATGATGCGTGGCAGCCCATGAATGGCTGATTTGAATTTTGTGCGCATTTTCTGAATCCATTGTTTGTTTTGCTTATTATGCTTTGTTTCTATTATATGAACAAAATAACATGGTAGCGCAGCTAGCAATGCATCACTAGAGGCGAGTATAAGGACCTGGGTTCGATCCGAGGTCCCAACAATTGTTTTCTATTATTTTTTCTCATGTGATCAGGTGTACCACACTCCCAACCATCTACCATGCAACTCAAGATCTGACCATCAGATTCATCTCCAGCCAAGCTCCAACGATGGTGCTACCTATTCCTTAATAATGGGATAGCACTGTCTAAAAGGAAAACGAATAGACTTTTTCGAGTAGGTAGAAAACTTTTAAGTACTTGCTCAAACAAATAAATCTTTTTCACACAAACACTTTTCAAACAAAGTTTTCAAAAACAACTTTGTAACACTCTTGAGGACAGAAACAAGAGTTAAAGCGAAGTAAAACAAAAAATTTCAAAACAAAGCACACACAAGCAATTTCAAAATGAGCAAGTACCTAAGAGCCCATGGAAAACCATGGATGGAAATAGTGCTAACACCTTCCCTTTCTATAATCTACCCCCCGTACTCAGAATATCTCGAAAAAAGGTTTTTTCTGTTCTTTTTTCCTTTTCCATGATTGGATGAAATAAAAGTTGGTGGCGACTCTTGCTTACCGCGACATTTTGCAAACACAAAATGCAAAATGCAAACTAGTATTAACAACCGGTTCTGCCATCGTATCACAGAATTGGCGACTCTGTTGGGGAATAATATAAAGTGAGGGTAAACCTTAGGATCTAGGTCATATTTAATTACTTTCTCTTGATTGTCTTGCTTGCTTTATATTTATGGGAACTGTTTGGGTTATTTGAACCTATACCCGAATCTGGGGAACACCTTTTAGGTAAGTAGCAATAAACTGTGAGGGAACTATGCTGGGGTATACCGGCACAGTTGAAGCAGTCACTACGTTGATGTGGCACTTTGGTTGGTACCGGTAACCCTTGAGTCAATCGGGGAGAGTGCGGGGCCGCCGGGTGGTGTCATGAAGCATCAACTGATCTTAGAACCTTTAATTGCCCAACTTGGCCATTAGAAAGTAGTGAGATAGCTGGCCTCGGTGTAGAGCTAAGAACTGGTTGATACTCGATGCTACACTCATTGAGATCAAACTTTCGGGATATTTCGGCCGCAAGAAAAGATTGCGTGAGCTGAGACAATGCCAATAAAGGATGGTCAGTGATATTGAGATCCTCTAGAACCCGATTACTATTTCTAAGACAGGTTTGAAACCAACTAACTTCAACAGGGTACTACCTTTGACCTCATGCAAGCCTTAAACCTAAGGACTTTGTGTGATTTAACTGTACTTGCTATACCTGTGTTTGCTATACCTATGTTTTATCATGACATCATGCATCATAACATAGCATCCATTCTTATTGCGCTAACCATTTCAAGGACCAAGGGAATTTATCTTTGCCCTGTTTTGTAGATCATGGCTTCTGTACGTAGAAACACTATCCGAATCAGCTTTGTGAAGATACCTTCCCAACTCAAAGAGCTAGTATCAAGGGTTTCTGAAACTTATGCGTTCACCAAGAGAAATGGTCGACTTCTTGACTTGGTTACTTCAAACTTTGATGAAAAGATGATGAGTGTGCTTTTTCAGTTCTTTCATCCCAAGCACCACTGCTTCACCTTTCCAGACTATCAATTGGTACCTACCTTGGAAGAATTCTCTCAGCTGTTGGATATACCCATTCTTGAGCAGTTACCCTTCACAGGTTTAGAAGAAGCTCCTAAGCCAGAAGTCATTGCCTCAGCTTTGCACCTGAAACGGGCTGACATGGTATCCAATTGGGAAACAATAAGCGGAGTCAAGGGTTTTCTAGCTAAGTTTCTGATAAACAAAGCTCAGCTGTTTTGGGATGATGCGGATTTTCAGGCTTTCTAGGAGGTCTTGGCTCTTCTAATCTATGGGTTAGTCCTATTCCCTAATCCGGGCTCATTCGTAGATGTGAATGCTATCAAGATCTTTCTCTCTCGCAACCCGGTGCCTACTTTGCTCGGAGATATTTTGCACGCTCTCCATACTCGTACCATGAAGAGAAGAGGGATTCTTATGTGTTGTATGCTGTTGTTGTCAAGGTGGTTTGTTTCTCACCTCCCTAAGTCCATACTGAAGAATGAAGAAGGTTTGGGTTGGTCGCAAAGGATAATGTCGCTCGCTCATACGAATATTCTCTGGTGCTCTCGAGCTATGGAAAATACTACTATTTATGATCGCTGCGGAGAGTACCCTAATGTCCCTTACTTGGAATCAGAGGGGGTATAACCTACAACCCTTGTTTAGCCCTGCGACAATTTGGTTATGCTCGAAGGGATGGTCCCCATGAGTTACTCATCAAGGGTATTGTATTCAACTATGAGGATGATGTCAAGGAGTATCGCCGAAGATTCATACGAGCCTAGGGCATGGTAAACAGATCTGGCGCCAAGGCTTTGGGACCAAAGACTTCCATTCCTATGGAACCTTACCTATAATGGATACGAGCTCGTGCCCAACAGCTTATGATGCCCTATGTGGCTGTTTTGCCAGTGATTGTGGAGGCCACTACGAAGGAGGGTATTCCTTACACAGTTCTCTATCCTTATATGCCCACTGATCTTGGAGAATCATAGAGGTCTTGGATTCAGTTGATGGAGGAGCGGGATACTTACAAGGATCAGTTTCATGCTCAGAAGAGGAAGGTTTTAGAGCTCACAAAGTAGTTGCATGAAGAAAGAGGACTTGATGACTATCCCGACACAAAGAGGAAGCATCCATAGGAATTTTAATGTCTTTTATAGTTTCAAATTTATTTTTTAAATTGTAACGCCTAAAAGGCATTTGAACTTCAAATTCGGCTAATAAAGTTTTTGTTTATTGTGGTTTGCAAATTTAAATTTCTCGAAGTCTTTGAAATCATTGCATTCGCATCCCATCCATAGCACATCATTACAGGTACCATTACAGGTTTCTCATCTTCTTCGCTGTTTATCACGCAGAAATGTCTTCTGAACAAAGCATCAAGGATCTTCAGGAACATAACGCCAAATTCCAACAAATGTTCATCAGTCTGGAAAAAGGGCGGGAGGATCTGAAAGCCCTCATTCTGAAAGAGAAGAAGAAGAAGAAGGTTATCGGTATTCTGAATATGGGCAGAAGGTTTGGAGAGTGGTTGAAGCGACAAACTGATATGACCTCTTCATCCAAAGAAGGGGAGAACCAAGAAGGAGAGAAGGATCCTAGTCCTGCAGTCTCTGACAATGATACTGATTATAACGATGAGCAATATCCTCCTACTGAGGATAGATAGAAACAGTTGGAAGATCGTCTGAGTGCCATGGAAGTTCAGAGGATACGTGGATTGGATTTCGAAGAATTGGGTTTGGTGTCGGGAGTGGTCATCCCGCAGAAGTTCAAGGCTCCAGTTTTTGCCAAGTATGATGGGGGTGTCCTGCCTAAAACTACATCTCCGTTCTTATGTCAGGAAGATCCAACCCCACACAGCTGATAGAAATCTGTGGGTTCACTTCTTTCAAGATAGTCTGTCAGGGACTCAACTTGAATGGTTCTACCAGCTAGAGGGAGCAAATATCCGAAACTAGGAAGATCTGGCTGTTTCTTTCTACAAGCAGTATCAGTACAATGCCGACATTGTTCTCACTCGTACTCAACTCCAGAGTATGTCCATGGGTGCAGGTGAAGGCTTTAAAGATTACACACAAAAATGGAGAGACTTGGCCGAGAGAGTTCAACCCCCGTTGTCTGATAGGGAATTGGTTGACATGTTTCTGGGGACGCTATCCGGTCCATTTTTCAATCATTTGATCGACAACTCATCAGCTGGTTTCACTGAGCTGATCCTAACTGGGGAAAGAGTAGAAGCCGGAATTCGAAGCGGCAAAATACAGAAGGATGCCTCTCCAAGTTCATTAAAGAAGCCTTTTGCTGGTAAGAAGGAAGCCAGTGCCATCTACAGCCCGAGGGGTCAGAACAGGGCTGAACAATGACAAACAGTAAGTGTTGTGATGATACCTAGACCTGCAGTTGCTCCACAATGCAACAATCAACAAAGGGCGGAAATATCACAACGACAGTTACCCGCATCAACATGACATTGACTGAAGTTCTACCTCATCTGCTGAGATCTAACTTGGCAACCTTGAGAGAGGCTCCCAAGAATCCAAATACTACATCTCCCCGATATAATCCGAATGCCCGGTGTGCCTATCATTTTGAGAGTCCTGGCTACGATACAAATGACTGCTGGGCTCTGAGAAACAAAATATAAGACTTGATTGAAGCTAAGGAGATAGATTTTGATGCTCCGGAGAAGCCGAATGTCATAACTGCTCCCATGCCTAAGCACGGCCGTGGAGTTAATTCTATTGATATTGATTTGTTTGTTACCTCTGTCGATGAAGTTTCTACTCCTCTCATGACTGTCAAGAAGAACTTGTTGTTGGCCGATTTATTTTTGGGTTGTGGTGAAGGTTGCCACATGTGTTCGTTTCTACCTTCTGGTTTCCGTTTGCTGAAGTTAGGTGTTTAACGCCTGATAGATAGAAAAGAGATTATGTTTGAGAAAACTATGATTCCTGTTGTTCCAAATGAAGACGTTGCCATTATAACCATTTCCTCCAATACTTCCAAGGTTTCCTCGAGAAGACCTGTTAGGATTACATCTGCTCTAAGAATTTCTCCATTGATAATTAATGTTCCTGGTCCTGTCCCGTATGTCTCAGATAAAGTTGTCCCGTGGCATTATGGTGCCGATGTGTACTACCATGGCATCAAACAAGACTTGAAAGAAGAAGAGGTTGATCCTGATATTGGTAACATTTTCGGAACCAGCAAAGTTACCCAAAGTGCAAGGGTTTTCTCTCTCGAGAATTCCCCTAAGACTGTCAACAAGCCTATTATTATCACATATGCTGTTCCTACTAGTACATCTGCTACTGTTCCTGTTCTTACTCCGGTTGTTACCCCTGTCGGTGAATCGTCTGATACCCGCGACAAAGAAGTTATAGGTGAGCCTTCCCGGACGGAGGCACCTAGAAAAATTGTCGTGGAAGCCTCTAAGCAAGAAATGGAGGAGATACCGAAAATCATTAAGAAGAGAGACTATAACATGGTCGAGCAGCTGGGGCAAACCCCATCGAAGATATCCATGTTGTCTCTGATATTGTGTTCTGAAGCCCATGAAAAGGCTTTGATTGCATTTCTCAAAACTGCGCATGTGCCACAGGAAACTTCAGCTGATCAGTTCAAAGATTGTGTGGCCAGCCTGACTGCTGATAATGGGCTGGGTTTTTCAGATGCGGATTTGACACCAAAGGGAAGAAAGCATAATGATGCTCTGCATGTCTCGATTGAATGCATGGGCACTACTATGGCTCATGTGCTGGTAGATACTGGGTCTTCACTGAATGTTCTGCCGAAGAAGGCGTTGGACCGGTTAGATTACGAGGGTTTAACTCTAAAGCCTAGTAACATTGTGGTAAGGGATTTTGACGGATTGAAGAGAATGGTGCACGGGGAAGTGGACATCCCTATCAAAGTAGGTTCTTAGACTTTTGGGTCCACTTTTTATGTGACGGATATTAAGCCATCATATTCTTGCTTGCTGGGTCGTCCCTGGATCCATGAGGCTGGGGCAATCACTTCTACGCTCCACCAAATGCTGAAGTATCCGGTGAAAGGAAAGATTGTCACGGTGCAGGGTGAAGAAGAATATATGGTGAGTCACCTCAACTCCTTCCGCTACGTAGAGATGGACGGGGAATTCATAGAAACTCCTTGTCATAATTTTGAAGAGGTCCCTCAGATCTTGGCATCGACTGAAACAACTAGCAACAAACCTCCTTTGAAGATGGCTTCTCTCAAGGACGCTAGGGTTGTGGTTGAAGAAGGTGGGTGTGCCAATTGGGGTCAGCTCCCTGATTTCACCCATAAAATTGACAAATCTGGTTTGGGCTTTACTACAGGGGCTCAAAGGGCTGTTTGACGCGCTCGGGTTAGAGGACCTCCCCTACGCATCAACAATCATGGGATTAACGCCATTGAAGATAGTGAATAGGAATTAGACATTGACAGTTGGATCTACCCGACTACCAACGGTGGACCGAGTAACTGGACGACTAGGGACTTCATACTTGTTTCTTTTATTCCGCAGTAATTGACTTATTTGTTTTAAGATTTGTAATAAACAATGTGAAACTTTACGGCCTCGTGCCTTGCCCGAGGCACCTTGGCTTTGCTTGTGAGGGCTACTATTTGTCATTTCATAATCATTAATAAAGCATTGGACGTTTCTGGCATACAAATTTTGCGCTCTCTGTTTTTCTTTTTTGTTTTTCATTTATCAAAACAACTATTCTCTTACACACACTCACGTATCACAATGCAGATCCATATCCACTATGGATCCCATTGATAACAGCTCTGCTATTGCCAGTTATGACTTCAAAAATCTGATCAACCAAGCCAAGGACGAAGGTGATGATGATTGTGAAGTTCCTGGATAACTTGCTAGACTACTACAGCAGGAAGAAAAGGCCATACAGCCTCATGAAGAGCTGGTTGAGACAATGAACTTGGGTACTGAGGAAGACAGAAAAGAGGTTAAAATAGGTGTAAATCTGGAGCTTGGCGTCAAACAGAGGTTGATACAGATGTTGCACGATTATGTTGAGATCTTTGCCTGGTCCTATGAAGACGTGCCTGGTTTGGACACTGATATTGTGGTACACCGCCTACCGACTAAAGAAAATTGTCCTTCGGTTAAGTAGAAGGTCCGCCGTATGTGTCCTGAAATGTCAGAGAATATCAAGGCAGAGGTCATGAAACAGTTCGATGCAGGATTCTTAGTTGTCACTTCCTATCCGCAGTGGGTTGCCAATGTTATCCCGAGACCTAAGAAGGACGGTAAGGTACGGATGTGCATAGATTACAGAGATCTGAACAGGGAAAGCCCCAAGGATGACTTCCCACTTCCTCACATTGATGTTCTGGTCGACAACACCATGCAGCACAAGATCTTCTCCTTCATGGATGGTTTTTCTGGCTACAACCAGATCAAGATGGCTCCTAAAGACATGGAGAAGACAACCTTCGTCACACAGTGGGGCACTTTTTGCTACAAAGTGATGCCTTTTGGGTTGAAGAATGCTGGGGCAACCTATCAGCACGCCATGGTCGCTTTGTTTCATGATATGATTCACCATGAGATCGAAGTGTATGTTGATGACATGATAGCCAGGTCTTAGACTGAGGAAGAGCACCTTGGTCATCTCCAAAAGTTGTTCGACATATTAAAGACATACAAGCTGAGGTTGAATCCAAACAAGTGTACCTTCGGGGTAAGATCTGGTAAGCTTTTGGGTTTTATCGTCAGTGATAAGGGTATTCAGGTAGACCCTACAAAGATAAAAGACATACAAGAGATGCCGGTTCCCCGCACAGAGAAAGAGGTTAGAGGTTTCCTGGGACGTCTGAATTACATCGCCAGGTTCATTTCACATCTGACCGCTACTTGTGAGCCAATCTTCAAGCTTCTGAAGAAAGATTAAGTGGTAAAGTGGAATGATGAATGCGAGACCGCTTTCAAAAGAATCAAGGAACACCTTCAAGAACCACCAATTCTGATGCATCCAGTTGAAGGAATACCTTTGATATTATACTTGACAGTGCTAGACAATTCAATGGGGTGTGTGCTGGGGCAGCATGACGAGTCTGGTTGAAAAGAGCATGCAATTTATTACCTTATCAAAATGTTTACCGACTGTGAGACACGACACTCATTGCTCGAGAAAACTTGCTGCGCTTTGGCATGGGCTGCTCGCCGACTGAGACAATATATGCTGACTTATACTACCCTATTGATATCAAAGATGGATCCGATCAAGTATATTTTCGAGAAGCCCGCTCTCTCCGGAAGAATAGCAAGGTGGAAAATGATCTTAACCGAATACGACATACAATATACAACCCAAAAAGCAATAAAGGGGAGTGTATTGGATGATCATTTGGCTCATCAAGCCGTGGATGACTACCAATCCATGAACTTTGAGTTCCCAGATGAGAATATCATGATAATAACCGACTGCGAAGAACCTGGACCGGATGAAGGACCCGAGGAGGGATCCTGATGGTCTATGTATTTTGATGGAGCCTCAAACGCACTGGGTAACAACATTGGCGCTGTAATTATATCTCCTGAGGGCTGTCATACTCCGTTCACCGCCTGATTATGTTTCAACTTCACCAAAAACATGGCAGAGTATGAAGCATGTATTATGGGTCTTCGAGCTGCTATTGACCTGAGGATTAAGTTCTTAAGTGTATTCGGGGATTCCGCTCTGGTGATAAGTCAGATCAAAGGCGAGTGGGATATGAAGCACCCGAATCTCATTCCTTACAAAGAGTATGTACTGACATTGCTCCCACACTTTGAGGAGGTAACCTTTGAACATTTCCCACGAGAAGAGAACAATTTGGCAGACGTGCT
Organism: Vicia faba; assembly: GCA_948472305.1. Taxonomy (NCBI): domain Eukaryota; kingdom Viridiplantae; phylum Streptophyta; class Magnoliopsida; order Fabales; family Fabaceae; genus Vicia; species Vicia faba. Next base: position 580,441,784 of record OX451736.1, on the reverse strand, counting down.
AGCTACCATGTCTTCTATGTTCAAAGTTAGGTGGGACAATGAAGCCCCCCAAATTACCATTGAGAGGTTGGATGAACCCGCACACTGCTGTGAGATCGACACCGAAGAAGTGGCAGACAAACCCTGGTTTCACAAGGTCAAAAGGTATGTCGAGGTTCAGGAGTATCCCGAAGGGGCATCTGTCAATGATAAGAAGTTTCTGAGAAGGTTCGTTGCAAAGTTCTTCTTCAGTAACGGGATTCTCTATAAACGTAACCATGACTCCACACTACTACGGTGTGTAGACAAGAGCGAGGCAGAGAGGATCATGACAGATCTCCATGAAGGCACTTTCGGAACCCATTCAAGTGGATATACCATGGCTAAGAAGATCCTACAGGCAGGATATTACTGGTCTACCATGGAAGCCGATTGTTATCAGCACTCTCGAACTTGTTATAAATGCCAAATTTATGCTGACAAGGTGCATGTACCTCCAGTTCCTCTTAACGTCCTGATAGCTCCTTGGCCCTTTGCGATGTGGGGCATCGACATGATCAGAGAGATCAGACCTACTGCGTCTAATGGGCATCGTTTCATCTTAGTAGCCATCGATTACTTCATGAAGTAGGTTGAGGTAGCTTCCTTCGCTACAGTAACCAAGAATGTCATGGCGCGGTTTATCCGACACAATTTGATCTATCGATATGGTGTACCAGAGAGGATTATTACTGACAATGGTACGAATCTCAACAATACAATGATCACCGAGCTCTATAAACAGTTTAAGATACAACATCATAACTCTTCTCCCTACCGGTCGAATATGAATGGGGCTGTTGAAGCTGCTAAGAAGAACATTAAGAAGATTGTACACAAAATGACGGTGACATACAAAGATTAGCATGAGATGTTACCATTCGCTCTTCATGGGTACTGTACCTCATCATGGACGTCGACATGGGAAACACCTTACTCTCTGATATATGGCATGGAGGAAGTCCTACCCATAGAAGTTCAAATACCTTCTCTCAGAATTATGAAGGATATGGGTTTGAACAAAGACGACTGGATCCAAACCCGACTTGATCAGTTAAATCTAATCGATGAAAAGAGACTTACTGCTATCTGCCATGGTCAGACATATCAAAAGCGAATGATCAAGGCTTTTAATAAGAAAGTCAGGCGTCAAGAATATCAAGTCAGGGATCTGGTGATCAAATGCATCATACTGCCACAAGGTGATCCCAGGGGCAAATGAACTCCCACGTAGGAAGGGCCATTTGTGGTTAAGAACATTTTCTCAGAAGGAGCTATGATTCTAACCACCATGGACGGTGATGACCTTCCTCACCCCGTCAATGTAGACATAGTGAAAAGATACTACGCATAATCAAAGACCCTCTAGGTCGACTGGCCTAGGAAAAAATAAGGGTTTCCCGGCGAACCAAAAGGGTTCGAACAAAAGTAAGGGATGAAAATGAAAAAAAATTTGTACACCCGGCAAGTCGAAAACCCGAAAGGGCGACTTGGGCAAAAAAGGGTATCCCGGTGGACTGAAAACTCAAAAGGGCGGTCCAGGAAAAAGTTAGGGATTGAAGCGTAACACTATGCCTCATTGGATCATCTTGCAACAAGACTTCGGTATCGACTATCAAGCTCAGACGGCGCCAATCAATTTGATCCACCTTCGACCAAGAAGCAAAGTGATGAGACGCTTGAGGATATAAAGGCAATAGCAGAGTTGAAACCCAATGGGGTCGTTTCACATGGTTATCTTTCTTTCTTTTACATAAATTGTAACTTCTATCTTTCGGCGGCGTTCTCTGACTAGGACGTCGGCCTCTTTGTACAAAAACGCCTATTACAGGACAACTTCAAAAATCAATACAAGTCATTTTCACAAGAAACTTCAATCTGTTTTTCTTTTTCTGTTTTGTTTTGCAAGAACGTCCAATGATTTATTTTTTATATATGCATTTGAAAATGATTGCTACTCATAAAGATTTACATAAGAAACAAAATACAATTACTCATAATTCCAGAAATAGGGAAAAAACAAGAAGTACCAAACCCGACGGTTCCTCTTCCCAGCAGGTATCAGGGATAAAGTCATCTTTGGAACATGATTATTGGTACATACACTCCCCACAGAGTAAAAGTACCCAAAGGCATTGATGTCAGTTTCCTCGAAACAGGACGTAACTATCCCCGACCGAGGTTCATAATCATAGGCGAGTCAATAAATCTAATCACTGAAGCGAAGTTTATTTCCACAGGTACAGAAACTCCATCTCCAACAGAGCTCATCACCTCCAGCAACTTAATTTCATCCCCAGCTAAGTTTGTTCCTCCAGATCGGCAGGTCTACCAACAGAGTATCTCTTCCCCCAAAGTTTGGTCCCCGCAGAGTTTATTCTCAAGCATCTTCTTCCCGACAGAATATTTATAACTCTCCAGCAATAATCATGGATTTATTTTCCCAGACGTGAGCATACCCCGACAACATTTCATGAACATACATCATGACATACGCATACATATCATATACAACATAATCTCATTTATTTTGAGAACATCATCTCACCCTGCATTTCATGCATTGCATACAACTAACCTTGATATCATTTGCAGGAAAAGACGATTAGCTTCAACGAATCCAACAATTATATAGATCACATCTCCAGACAACTAATGGAAACTCAGTTCCCGAAATCAAACAGGTCAGCTAATCTACATTATCATATCGAAGTAACCTTACCCCCAGTTCCTCCTGAAGTCTTACATAAGCTTATAACCTTACCCCGGTTCATTCTGAAGTTTTACACGAACTTATCCTTCTCATAGCCCTACTATCCGGGCTTTCATATAGAAGTAACCCTACTATTCAGGTTCCTTCTCACAGCCCTACTATCCAGGCTTTCATATCGAAGTAACCCTACTATCCAGGTTCCTTCTCACAACCCTACTATCCAGGCTTTCATATCGAAGTAACCCTACTATCCAGGTTCCTTCTCACAACCCTACTATCCAGGCTTTCATATCGAAGTAACCCTACTATCTAGGATCCTTCTCACAACCCTACTATCCAGGCTTTCATATCGAAGTAACCCTAATATCCAGGTTCCTTCTCACAGCCCTACTATCCATGCTTTCATATCGAAGTAACCCTACTATCCAGGTTCCTTTTCACATCCCTACTATCCATGCTTTCATATCAAAGTAACCCTACTATCCAGGTTCCTTCTCACAGCCCTACTATCCAGGCTTTCATATCGAAGTAACCCTACTATCCAGGTTCCTTCTCACAGCCCTACTATCCAGGCTTTCATATCGAAGTAACCCTACTATCCAGGTTCCTTCTTACAACCCTACTATCCAGGCTTTCATATTGAAGTAACTCTACTATCCAGGTTCCTTCTCATAACCCTACTATCCAGGCTTTCATATCGAAGTAACCCTACTATCCAGGTTCCTTCTCACAGCCCTACTATCCAGGCTTTCATATCGAAGTAACCCTACTATCCAGGCTTTCATATCGAAGTAACCCTACTATCCAGGCTTTCATATCGAAGTAACCCTACTATCCAGGTTCCTTCTCATAGCCCTACTATCCAGGCTTTCATATCGAAGTAACCCTACTATCCAGGTTCCTTTTCATAGCCCTACTATCTAGGCTTTCATATCGAAGTAACCCTACTATCCAGGTTCCTTCTCACAGCCCTACTATCCAGGCTTTCATATCGAAGTAACTCTACTATCCAGGTTCCTTCTCACAACCCTACTATCCAAGTTTTCATATCGAAGTAACCTTACTATCCAGGTTCCTTCTCACAGCCCTACTATCCAGGCTTTCATATCGAAGTAACCCTACTATCCAATTTCCTTCTCACAACCCTACTATCCAGGCTTTCATATCGAAGTAACCCTACTATCCAGGTTCCTTCTCATAGCCCTACTATCCAGGATTTCATATCGAAGTAACCCTACTATCCAGGTTCCTTCTCATAGACCTACTATCCAGGCTTTCATATCGGAGTAACCCTACTATCCAGGTTCCTTCTCATAACCTTACTGTCCAGGTTCCTCTTCTCTTATCCTCAAACAGTGGTCCACAACACTGTAAGACCGGGACCCAATCAAACATGATTGGTTTCGCATTTCCCCAGTAAATCGTGGTGCAGCATATACCCCGACCAAATACGAAGTACACTTCCGCTTCCTCAAGCCAAAGTTATTCCCCAGTAGAGTAACGAACAACTGAAGCTCATAAAACTCTATTTCTCCCAAGACAGGAAATCAACATCCTCTAGATGGCATCTTTAAGCCCATCCCCTGCAATTCTCCGTCGCATCCAGGATGGTATCTTTAAGCCTATCTCTGACAATCTTCAATCCTCAACCTCCAAATGGAATCTGCAAGCCCATTCCCGATATCACAAATCAAGTGCCACTTCATGCGAGTGCAAATTTCTGGGCACTCTAGTGTTCAATCATCTTCCACCTTCAGATCACGAAAGGCAGAGCAGCCAATCTACATCCTCAGGTTTATGAAGATTGAACAGGGGCAGCTGTTATACCCCAAAATTTTCCCTCTTAGTTTTACCCAACACATGTCAATTGGGGTCCCCAAGTTGCTCAAGGAAGTTCAAGAGTTGACTAGATAAACTCTCTCCTAAGGCAGTATACCTCAAAATTAGGGTTTCTATTTTCATCAAGATGGGTGAGCCACAAAAGCCCAAAATGATTTCCAAGGTCCTAATATTCCACCAAGATCATCCATGTCAAGTTTCATGCCTTGCACAAAAATTTTGCCCAGTCAACTACTTAGATGCTTGAGAATCGACTATATTAGGTCAAAAGTCAATTGTGGCCCACATACAGTCAAACCTAATATTTTTTGTCAACGTCATAATTTTGAAGTTTTATCCATCATTTGATCAAGGGTTGATCATGATTCTTCAAGGAATGCTCCAAATTCATCAAAACCCAAAAGTTGCTAAATTAGGGTTTTGTAGGAAAAGTCAACCCAACTTTGACCAAGCATAACTCCTTCATAATTTATCATAAATTTTCCAATCAAAGCTAATTTTGAAGAGGATACAATTTCCTACAACCCATATTCATCTCACAAGTTCAAAATATGTACTCATAAAAAGATATGAATTTTGACATTATAGGTCCTTTTGAAAAGTCAACAAAAACACCTTTTGGGTCAAAGCTTCATACATGAACATGGAAGACTCAATTGAGATGAAACCAAAAGGGTTTCTTAGGGGACATCCTAAGATTTCTAAAAAGTCCAAGAACATCTCCCTAGGGTCAAAATTGAGAGAGTTGTGCATGGTCAAAGTTGGTAATTTTTGGAAAATCGTCAAAAGTCAACATTGATCAAATTTGCATTTTTTCCAAAGGGGCCCATGTTTTCTTGCTTGAAACATGTTTCTAATAGGACCCACGACCCCTGAGATTTTCCACCTATTATTTTATTACTTTTATCATTTATTTTGATTTTTTATTCATTTAAATCAAAATAAATCAAATTAAATGGTAAAATAATGAAAATAAATCAAATCTTGAGATTTTTATGCACATTTTGAGTCCATGTACAGCTAGCATGCCAGCCAATTCGTGCAAGGTTCATTAGGGTTGAAAAAGATTGGATTGAAGCAAGTTTTGGAAAGAAATCATACATGAAGCAAATCAAATCAAATCTCCATTATTTCTCAAGATCCATGCCAATTTTGTTGACCTAATTCAGTCTACTATAAGGGCATAAGATGTTGGTGTAAGCCCTAGAGGCCAATACTTTTGGTACTTGTATCGAATTATTTATTAATAATAAAAGCCATTTCTTTATTATGTTTGCTTTCCAAAATAATAAAGTCCCTAGAATGGTTTATTTGTTTAATGAAATGTTAAGTGTGACTTAATCATGAGATCCCATTAAACATAAGACACTATTCTTAAAGTATCCGTAGTCAAGCTTTAATGTGAAGTGGGATAACATTAAAGCATTAAGATTATTATGAAGATAGATTGATGATCACATCTTATGGATCATAGATAAGGAGTTATCAAGTCTTGACATAGGTATGAATATTAGGAGTAATATTTATACTGGATTGACCCGCTATGAGAATACTACATAGATTGTTATGCAAAGTGTCATAAGTTATTCTCATGATGATAATAGTGTATACCACCCTTCGACCTGAAACCACTATGGACCCTAGATGTAGAATCAAGTACTTTATTGCTGATCAAACGTCATCCGTAACTGGATGACTATAAAGACGGTTAATGGGTACTTCACAAAGCATGCTAAGGGACATGAGTGACCTAGACGGAATTTGCTCATCCTGCATAACAGGATAAATGTCTAAGGGCCCAATATTGAACTGGACAAGGGTGACACAGTGTATGCCTTGTGTTCAATATAGACATGAGGGCAAAAGGGTAATTGTACAACACAAATATTATCACAGAAAAGGTTTGGTCAGATCACATGACATTTTCGTGACTTGGGTAACAGTGATGTGTTGCTAGATACCGCTCACTGTTTATTATATTAAATGTGTGATTTAATATAATTGCCAACGTCGCGAAAACCTACAGGGTCACACACATAAGGACAAGTTGATGAGAGATAAAATAAATAAGGAACACCGTAAGATACGGTGCACTTAAGTGTAATACGGAAAGTGGTAAGGTACCACGTGGATAAGTGATATATGGTACATCATAAGGTATGATGTCCATAAGCTTAATTGGGCTTTTAGCTTATAGCCTTAATTGGGCTTTTAGCTTGTAGCCCACACGAGTGATTCTATAAATAGATCCCTTGTGATGAAGCAATTTCACTTGATGCAATTTCGTTTTTGATTCTCTCTCTCACTCAAGGTTTCCGTTCGTGATCAGCTAGCACTGTGACCGGAAGCGATCTGTTCGTGTGGACTGAGTAGAGGCGTTGTTCTTCATCAACGCTCGTGATCACAACATCAAAGGTCTGAATCGCCACAAGAGGTAAATATTTCTATCACTGACCATGTTCATTCGTAAGGATCGATAAAGGAAAATTTTAAATTCCGCTGTGCTTTTGATCGCAATTTTCCTTCATAAGAGTTCCAGATCAAAAAGACAAGGATTGGAGGCGTGAAACAGCAAGAGAGAAATCAAAATTTTGCAAGAAAAGTGTGAGACATATCTTTGTCTAAAGGCCAGTTCAAACCATTCCAAGGCTTCTAATCCATCCATGGACATCTCAGGAAGCTAACAACATTGTTTGCTAGCCTAAAAGTATCCATAAATCGTCCCTAGAGATATCAAGGTTTGCATTTTTTTAAAGTTTGAATCCATTGATTTACGCATCATAAATCTATTTTAATCACATATCCATGTTTATTGTCATGCTTGCAATGTTTTTGAATGCTTTGATTTAAGTTTCTGCACAGGAATCGCGTAATGCCATTGCTAGGGTTTACGAGTTTGTTTTAGGGGTTTTCAATGCAGGAATAATTGGCTCTCATATTGGGTACCATGATGATCAAAGCTTAAAGCCCAGTTGATTCATGGTCACCACTTTCATTTATCTTGCTTGTATGCAATTTTTGAGATGAATAGGGTTATAGTTACGAACAAACGTCCGTAGGTAAAAGTGTTTTACCTAAAGCAATGGTCCAAGGAAGAAGATGATGCGTGGCAGCCCATGAATGGCTGATTTGAATTTTACGCGCATTTTCTGAATCCATTGTTTGTTTTGCTTATTATGCTTTATTTCTATTATATGAACAAAATTACATGGTAGCACAGCTAGCAATGCATCACTGGAGGCGAGTATAAGGACCTGGGTTCGATCCCAGGTCCCAACAATTGCTTTCTATTATTTTTTCTCATGTGATCAGGTGTACCACACTCCCAACCATCTACCATGTAACTCAAGATCTGACCATCAGATTCATCTCTAGCCAAGCTCCAACGACGGTGCTACCTATTCTTTAATAATGGGATAGCATTGTCTAAAAGAAAAACGAACAGACTTTTTTCGAGTAGGTAGAAAACTCTTAATTACTTGCTCAAACAAACAAATCTTTTTCACACAAACACTTTTCAAACAATGTTTTCAAAAACAACTTTGTAACACTCTTGAGGACAAAAACAAGGGTTAAAATGAAGTAAAATAAAACTTTTCAAAACAAAGCACACACAAGAAATTTCAAAATGAGCAAGTACCTAAGAGCCCATGGAAAACCATGGATGGAAAGGGTGCTAACACCTTCCCTTTCTATAATCTATCCCCGTACTCAGAATATCTTGAAAAAAGGTTTTTTCTGTTCTTTTTTCCTTTTCCATGATTGGATGAAATAAAAGTCGGCGGTGACTCTTGTTTACCGTGACATTTTGCGAACACAAAATGCAAAATGCAAACCAGTATTAACAGTCGGTTCTACCACCGTATCACAAGGAGAATATGGAGATATTAGATGAGCGCATGGAGATACAACTTATGCTGAGTAAGAATGATTAGAATGACGAAGATTAATTGGAACATGGTGCTTTAGGTAACTTTGAGTATAAGTTTTAAAGAAACACTATTATAGTTTATTAATGATGGTTTATGTGCTATCATGGTTGTCAGATACATATTGACAAATTGAGGAACTGATCACCCTTAATCTCTTGTTGATAGTAGACGGGATCGTGTTGGATGTGATAGACTTGTCTTATCAGCTTAATGGTGTGTTAACTGTTTAGCGTTCCATCAAGGGAATATTCGTTCATCATTTTGGGTGAACCTAATGGATAAATGACTGTGAAAGAGTTGAGACTTATTGAACAGTTTGGAGACTTGAGGTTGTATGCAAAACTGTCTAAGTGTGAATTTTTGTTGAAGGAAGTGAGTTCTCTTGGCCATGTGATTTCTAGTGGTGGGATTGCGGTAGATACTTCTAAGGTTGATGCATTGTTGCAATGGGAGACACCGAAATCTACAATTGAGATTCAGAGATTTCTTGGGTTAGCAGGTTACTGCCTAAGATTCATTGAGGGATTTTCTAAGTTGGCGTTACTAATGACCCATATGACTCGAAAGGGCCATGTTTACGTGTGGGGTGTTGCATACGAAGAAAGTTTTGCAGGACAAAAAAAGAGATTGATGACTGCTTCAGTGCTGATTTTACCAAATCCAAATGAGTCCTTTGTAGTTTATTGTGATGCTTCTAAGATGGGTCTTGGTGGTGTGTTAATGCAAAATGGATAAGTTGTTGCTTATGCTTCTAGACAGTTAAAAGTTCATGATAGGTACTATCCTATGCATGACTTAGAATTGGTAGCTGTTGTAACACCCCAATTCTATCCGACAATTATAAATGTAAATCAGAGTTATAAAATTCATGCAACTGAATCAGGATGCCACAAATCCCGCTTTAAAAACACATTGCTTTCAACATGGATACATAACACTTTAAACTTCGGATGAACCAACAACAAAATAATTTAATCTCTTCATTCAACAACTTGAACAACTACACAGTGGAATCATAATAACATCTTTGTCCAACAATTACAACAACTTCAAAATAATGCATACTTAGAAACAAACAAATTAAAGTTCAACAACTTAAATAATAAATAACTAAAATCAACAAGCATTCACCCCCCCGAGTGTTACGTATCAGAGCAATGACACCGACTCGAACTACTGAAGGTAAACCACCTTCACTCTGGATTACTTGTACGTTACCAACATAAGGGTAACATTCAAACATAAGGGGTGAGATATCCGACGATATAATAAAATGTATGATAAATAATATATTAATTAGATCATATAACATCACCACTTATCATTGTATAAACGACAATAATCGCAACAAAATACCAACAATATACACATCTACCGCATCAATACGCAACTTCTTTATGCAATCATATCATGCGACTCAATACTATGCAAATGCATGTGGTACCATTGAAGCAGAACTCCCATCTCAAATAATTTCCAATAGATAGAGGCATCAACAAGGCATAATCCTTCATCTTAATATTCTCCAATACATACCATCTTAACGAGCATCAACTCCATCTTGAAATGCAATGTATGCGACACAATCATGAAAATAGCAACAACCATAATTAGTAACATCTCAACACAACATCATCGTTGGCCAGAAGCCTACTGTTGTACCCCAAAATTTTCCCTCCCATATTTCTCAACACATGGCAAGTGAGGTCCCCAAATTGCTCAAGGAAGTTCAAGAATTGACCAGGCAAACTCTCTCCTAAGGCAATATACCTCAAATTAGGGTTTCCATCTTCATCAAGATTTGTGAACCACAAAGGAATCAAATGCTCATCATTGTCCTAATATGTTCTCAAGATCATCCATGTCAAGTTTCAAGTCTTGCAGAAGAAGTTTGCTCAGCCAATTGCTCAAATGCCTGAAAATCAACTGTACTAGGTCAAAAGTCAACTGTGGCCCACATACAGTCAAACTTCAAGATTTTTGGTCAACATCATCATTTTGAAGTATTATACATCATTTGATCAAGGGTTGATCATGATTCCTCAAGGATTGCTCACAATTCATCAAAACCCAAAAGTTGCTAAATTAGGGTTTTACAAGAAAAGTCAACTCAACTTTGACCAAGCATAACTTTCTCATACTTTATCAGAAGTGACCCATCCAAAGATCATTTTGAATATTATGCAATTAGCTACAATTAATATTCATATCCCAAGTCCAGAATATGAACTTACAAAAAGATATGAATTTTGACATTATAGGTCCTTTTGAAAAGTCAACAAAAACACCTTTTGGGTCAAAGCTTCATACATGAACATGGAAGACTCAATTGAGATGAGACAAAAAGGGTTGTTTAGAGGACATCCTAATATTTCTAAAAAGTCCAAGAACACCTCTCTAGGGTCAAAATTGAGAGAGTTATGCATTGGCCAAGTTGACCATTTTTGTAAATTTGCCAAAAGTTAAATGTGCTCAAATTTGCATTTTTTGCTAAATGGGCCCAACTTTTTATGCTTTCACCTTAATTATAATGTGGTCCATGACTCAAATGTTCACTCACCCATTATGTGCTTCATTTTTCAATTTATTTTGATTTTTCATTAATTAAAAAGTGAATTAAATCAAATAAATGATGAAAATTAACAAAGATATGATTTGATTTGTTTTTTTGACAGATTGGCAATCAAGATATGCTGAGTTAAAAAGATCAAATAGAATTAAGGTCAATTGGTACAAGAAAGGCATGATTTGGCTCAAAATAGCAACATATCATATAGCTTGCAAATCAAATCAAATCTTGGATAAATGCAAAGATTTAGTCCAACTTTGTTAACCTAATTCACTCTAGGTTATATAGTGAACAATTCCAGATCAAAAAGACAAGGGTGGAGGCGTGCAAACTGCAAGAATAAACTTCAAAATTCCAAGAAAAAGTGGTGATTCAATTCCATTCTAGAGGCCAAGTCAAGCTATTCTAGCATTACCAAAAGACTCCTGGACCTTCCCAGAACCTATCCCAATCACTTGTAGGTGCTCAAACACCCAGAAATGCATGCAAGGACTCCCACGGTTTGCATCATTCTTTGAAAACAATTACACTAATTCCTGTATCATTATCATATTTAACTCATATATTTGTAATATTCATCATGATTGCAAGCTAACCATGTCATTTAATTGCGTTTTTGAAGCCTGTACACGATAGTGTCATTGCTAGGGTTTTTGTGTTATTTTTAGGGTCTTTTTGTACAGGAACAATTGGGCCTTGAATCAGGTACCATGATGCTCGTGAGGATGAGACGAGTTGATTGGTACCATTACCTTTCATTTATCTTGCGTGTACAACATTTTTGAAATATGAAGGGTTATACCTACAATGGATGTCTGTAGGTAAAAGTACCAGAGCCTAAAACGATGGATGAGGAAGAAGAATATAACGTGTCCCAGCATCATTGGACCATTTTAAAACTAGCGCATTTTTTTGTTTATTCAGTAATCCATTTATTTAATATATAATATGTTTTATTTTCCTTACACTAACAATAAAAGCGCGTAGCACAGCTGGAAATGGGGCATTGGTATTGATCATAAGGACCTGGGTTCGATCCCCAGGTCCCAATGCTTCCTTTATATTATTTTCATTCAATAGATCCAGCGCGTTACTCTTCCTGGTGACCACCATACTCCATCAACATCCATCCATTTGATCCAGCATGTCATCAGATCTAATGCTGCATCCATGAGGGACCATGGTACACGTTCAAGTCAACACTACACAGAATCAGGCAGGCTGACTGGGCTTGGAAATTCAGACAGTGCACCCCCAGATTTGCTAACAACACAGGCCCAATTCTCAACTTCTTTTTATTTTTATTTTATGTTTTAATTTGTTTAATTATTTTATTTTTAGAATCAGTTTTAATTAAATCATAAAAATAAAAAAAAAGTCAAAAAAATTAGATTTAGATGTTTTCTTTTTAAATTTAATTTTATTAATTAATTAGATTAATATTTAAATTAGGGTAACTTTAATTTTTTTTTTCACAATTAAAATTAAATTAGAAAATTAGGTTAACTCTTTATTTAATTTTTCTATTTTTTCTCAAATAAAACAAAAATACAAAAATAGGTTGTTTAGAATTAATTAATTTATTTTCAAAAATTAATATAAATTAGGACTGAGGATTTTCTTTTAATTCTCCATTATTTTCTCAAATAACAAAACATGACAAAAAAACATTATTTTCTTTAATCAATCACAAGTAGGATTAGTCGAAGGGTCAAAACCCTAATCGCCTCACATTTAACTTACCACGCGCATTTAATTCTTTTATTATTTTTATAACTGTTTTGAGGATGTAATAGTTTTAATTAGGGTTTTTAAATTTCCGCAACTTTATTTACTGTCAACGACAATTATGTAACTGTCAAAGCCATGTAATAAGCGTAGGTTATTTTTTCCACTTTTACTTTCTGCAAAACTCTTAACTGTTAGATGTATGTTTCGGATTGTATGGCAAGAATGCATGACAAAATTAAAATGGTTAGAAAACCCTAATGTGCAAAGATAATAAACTGAAAATAAATCACTTGCACATATTCACTCTTAGGGTATACTCTCACTTCGGTTGCCTTCAGTAAACGATCATTAAGCATAGGGTTTCTTAGTGGTTGCCCTCCCGTCTAAAGAGATCAAATTGTCCCGTTCAAAGGTTGCCTCGAAAATGTTGCCTCGAAAAGATCTTAAGACTCTAGGGTTACTACTAAGGTGTCCTAATATTGCTTTAGTGACCGTACGTCCCTTTCGAATTGACCCTTACAAATTCCAATAACGGTGCTACCTATTTCTCAATAGTAGGATAGCGCTGCCTAAAGGAAACAATAATAGAAACGATCTTTTTTCGAGTGGGTAGATGCTAGTAGGTACTTGCTCAAATTAAAACTTTTCACACTTACACTTTTCAAACAAATATTCAAAACAACTTCATCACACCCTTGAGGACTGATAAAAGGGTTATCACAAAGTAAAACATTTTTTCAAAAACAAGCACATAAACACAAGCAATTTAAAAATGAGCAAGTACCTAAGAGCCCATGGAAAACCATGGATAGAACGGGTGCTAACACCTTCCCTTTCTATAATCTACCCCCCGTACTCAAAATTTCGAAAAAGGATTTTTTCTGTACTTTTTTCCTTTCCGGTTGGATGAAATAAAAGTCGATGGCGACTCTTGCTTACCGCGACATTTTGCGAATAAAAAAACGCAAAACGCAAACCAGTAAAAACAGTCGGTTCTGCCACTGTATCACAGAACTGATGACTCTGCTGGGGAAATAAAGTGGGGTATACCTTAGGATCTAGGTCATTAAAATTGCTTCTCTTGATTGCTTTGTTTGCTTTATTTTCGAGGGTTTTGTTTGGGGTTACTATAGATCCTATACCCAGATCTGGGGGCACTCATTAGGTAAGTAGCAATAGACTGTGAGGGAACTGTACAACATATACCGATATGGTTGAAGCAGTAGCTACGTTGGTGTGGCACTTTGGTTGGTACCGGTATCCCTTGTGGTGAAACAAGGAGAATACGGGGCCGCTGTATGGTGTCGTGAAGCACTAACGAACCTTAGAACCCTAGTTGAACAACTTGGCCATTATAAAGTAGCGAGATAGCCGGCCTCGGTGTAGAGCTGAGGATTAGTTGATACTCGATGCTACACTCATTGAGATCATACTTTCGGAATATTTCGGTTGCAAGAAAAGATTGCGTGAGCTGAAACAATGACCGATAAAGGATGGTCAGTGATATTGAGATCCTCTAGAACCCGGTTACTTTTCCAGGACAGGTTTGAAACCAACTTAACTTCAAGAGGGTATTACCTTTGACCTCATGCAAGCCTTAAACCTAAGGGCTTCATGTGATTTGACTGTGTTTGCAATACCTGTGTTTTCTATACCTGTGGTTTATCATGACATCATGCATCATAACATGGAATTCATGCTTCATTATACTAACCATTTCAAAGACCAAGGGAATTTATCTTTATTCTGTTTTGAAGATCATGGCTTCCGTGCGTAGAAATACTATCTAAATCAGCTTTGTGAAGATACCTTCCCAACTCAAAGAGCTAGTATCAAGAGTTTCTGAAACTTCTACTTTCATTAAGAGACACAGTCAACTTCTCAGCCTGGTTACTTCAAACTTTGATGAACAGATGATGAGCGTACTTTTTCAGTTCTTCGATCCCAAGCATCACTGCTTCACCTTTCCAGATTATCAGTTGGTAGCCACCTTGGAAGAATTCTCTCAGCTATTGGGCATACCCATTCTTGAACAGGTACCCTTCACAGGTATAGAAGAAGTTCCTAAGCCAGAAGTCATTGCCTCATATTTGCATTTGAAACGGGCCGACATGGTATCCAATTGGGAAACTCGAAGCGGAGTCGAGGGTTTTCTAGCCAAATTTCTGATAGACAAGGCTCAGCTATTTTGGGATGATATGGATTTTCAAGATTTTGAGGAGGTCTTGGCTCTTCTTATCTATGGTTTAGTTCTCTTCCATAATCCGGACTCCTTTGTAGATGTGAATGCTATCAAGATTTTCCTTTCTTGCAACCCTGTGCCTACCTTGCTTGGAGATATTTTGGACACTCTTCATACTCGTACCATGAAGAGAAGAGGGACTCTTATGTGCTGCATGTCGTTGCTGTCGAGGTGGTTTATTTCTCACCTCCCTAAGTCTGTACCAAAGAACGAAGAAGGTTTGGGTTGGTCACAAAGGATAATGTCACTCGCTCATACGAATATTCTTTGGTGTTCCCGAGCTATGAAAGACATTGCTATTATTGACCGCTGTGGGGAGTATCCTAATGTCCCATTACTTGGTATCAGAGGGGGTATAACTTACAATCCTTGTCTAGCTTTGCGATAATTTGGTCATGCTCGAAGGGATGGTCCCCATGAGTTACTTATTGAAGGCATTGTATTCAACTATGAGGATGATGTTAATGAGTATCGCCGGAGGTTCATACGAGCTTAGGGCATGGTAAACAGACCTGACACCAAAGATTTGGGACCAAAGACTTCTATTCCGATGGAGCCTTACCTCCAATGGGTACGAGCTCGTTCCCAGAAGCTTATGATGCCTTATGTGGCCATATTACCAGTGATTGTGGAGCCCACTACTGAAGAAGGAATTCCTTACACGATTCTCTATCCTTACATGCCCACTGATCTTGGGGAGTTATAGAGGTCTTGGATTCAGATGAAGAATGAGAGGGATACTTACAGGGAACAGTTCCATGATCAAGAGAGGAAGGTTTTAAAGCTCACCAGGCAGCTCCAAGAAGAAAGAGTGCTCAATGATTATATCAACACAAAGAGAAAACGTCCATGGTACTTTTGATTTTTCTTTTCTAGTTTTAGATTTGTTTTATTTACTTATTTGTAATGCCTTAAAGGCATTTTGAACCTTCAAATTTAAGCTAATAAAGTTATTGTTTATTTTGGTTTGCAAATTTAAATTTCCCGAAGTCTTTGAAATCATTACATGCGCATCCCATTATCATACACATCATTACAGGTACCACTACAGGTTTCTCATCTTCTTCGCTGTTTATTTCAGCAGAAATGTCTTCCGATCAAGCTATCAAAGACCTTCAGGCACAAAATGCCCAGTTCCAACAAATGTTCATCAGTCTGGCAAAAGGGTAGGAGGATCTGAAAGCCCTCATTCTGAAAGAGAAGAAGAAGAAGAAGACTGTCGATATTATGAATATGGGCAGAATGTTTGGAGAGCGGTTGAAGCGACAAACTGATCTGACCTCTTCATCCAAGGAAGGGGAGAATCAGGAAGAAGAGAAGGACCCCCGTCATGCGGTTTTTGACAATGATACTGATTACATAGATGATCAATATCCTCCTACTGAGGATAGATACAAACAACTAGAAGACCGTCTGAGTGCCATGGAAGTTCAGAGGATACCTGGACTAGATTTTGAAGAATTGGTATTGGTGTCGGAAGTGGTCATCCCTCAGAAGTTCAAAGCTCCGGTTTTTGCCAAGTATGATGGAGTGTCCTACCCAAAGCTCCATCTCCGCTCTTATGTCAAAAAAATCCAACCCCACACCACTGATAGAAATTTGTGGGTGCAGTTCTTTCAAGATAGTCTGTCAGGGACTCAGCTTGAATGGTTCTACCAGTTGGAGGGAGCCAGTGTCCGAAACTGGGAAGATCTTGCTGCTGCTTTCTACAAGCAGTATCAGTACAATGTCGATCTTGCTCCTGCTCGTACTCAACTCCAGGGTATGTCCATGGGTGCAGGTGAAGGTTTTAAAGATTATGCTAAAAAATGGAGAGACTTGGCTGAGAGAGTTCAACCCCCATTGTCTGATAGGGAATTGGTTGATATGTTTCTAGGAACGCTATCAAGTCCATTTTTCAATCATTTAATCGACAACTCGTCATCTAGTTTCACCGAGCTGATTATAATTGGAGAAAGAGTAGAAGCTGGAATTCGGAGTGGTAAAATATAGAAGGATGCCTCCTCAAGTTCAACAAAGAAGCCTTTCACTGGTAAGAAGGAAGCCAGTGCGGTCTATAGCCCGAGGGGCCAAAGCAGATCTGAACACTGTCAAACGGTAAATGCTGTAGTGATACCAAGGCCCGCAGTTGCTCCACAGTGCAACAATCAACAAAGGGTGGAAAGACCACAACGACAATTTACCCGCATCAACATGACATTGACTGAAGTTCTGCCTCATCTACTGATATCTAACTTGGCAACCTTGAGAGAGGCTCCCAAGAATCCAAATACTACATCTCCCCGATATAATCCGAACGCCCGGTGTGCCTATCATTCTGAGAGTCCTGGACATGATACAAATGATTGTTGGGCTTTGAGAAACAAAGTACAAGACTTTATTGAAGCCAAGGAGATAGAGTTCGATGCTCCAAAAAAGCCGAATGTTATAACTGCCCCCATACCCAAACATGGTCGTGGATTTAATGTTGTTGACACTGATTTGTTTGTGACCTTTGTTGAAGAAATTTATACTCCTCTTATGACTGTTAAGAATAATTTGCTGTTGGCCAGTTTATTTCCGGGTTATGGTGAAGGTTGCCACATGTGTTTGATTTTACCTTCTGGTTGCCGTTTGTTGAAGTCAGGTGTTCAGCGCCTGATGGATAATAAAGAGATTTTGTTCGAGAACATTATGATCCCTGTTGTTCCCATTGAAGATGTCGCTATTATAACCATTTTTGCCAATCCTTCCAAGGTTTCCTCGAGAAGACCTGTTAGGATTACACTTGTTCAAAGAATTGCCCCGCTGATAATCACTGTTCCTGGTCCTATCCCGTAAACCTCAGACAAGGCTGTCCCATGGCATTATGGTGCTGATGTGTACTATCATGGCATTAAGCAAGATCTGAAGAATGAAGAAGATGATATTGATGTCAGTAATATTGTCGGGACTGGTAAGGTTACCCGAAGTGGAAGTGTTTTCTCTCTTGAGATTGCTCCGAAGATCATCAAGCCTACTATTATTCCAACTACTGCTCCAACCAGCACTCCTGACATTTCTCCTGTTCCTACTCTAATTATTACCCCTGCTGTTGAGCCATCTGGGACTCGGGGCAAGGAAATTATAGGTGAGCCTGCCCGGACGGAGGCATCTAAGAAAATCGTTGTGGAAGCCTCTAAACAAGAAATAGAGGAAATACTAAAATCATTAAGAAGAGTGACTAAAATGTGGTTGAGCAGCTGGGGCAGACCCCATCAAAGATATCCATGTTTTCTATGCTGTTGTGTTATGAAGCCCATGCGAAGGATTTGATTGCATTTCTCAATATTGCGCATGTGCCGTAGGAAACTTTAGCAGATCAGTTCAAAGATTGTATGGCCATCCTGACTGCTGACAATGGGATGGGTTTTTCAGATGCGGATCTGACACCGAAAGGCAGGAAGCATAATGATGCTCTGCATGTCTCGATTGAGTGTAGGGGCACCACTATGGCTCATGTGCTGGTAGATACCGGGTCTTCACTAAATGTTCTGCCGAAGAAAGCGTTGGACTGTTTGGATTGTGAGGGTTTGACTCTAAAGCCTAGTAACATCGTGGTAAGGGCTTTTGACGGATCAAAGAGAATGTTGCACAGGGAGGTGGACATCCCTGTCAAAGTGGGTTCTCAGACTTTTGGGTCCACCTTCAACGTAATGGATATCAGGCCATTGTATTCTTGCTTGCTGGGTCGTCCTTGGATCCATGAGGTTGGGGCAGTTACTTCCACACTCCATCAAATGCTGAAGTATTCGGTGAAGGGAAAGATTATCACAGTGCAAGGTGAAGAAGAATATATGGTGAGTCACCTCAATTCCTTCCGCTACGTAGAGATGGACGAGGAATTCATAGAAACTCCTTGTCAGAATTTCGAAGAGGTCCCTCAGACTTGGCATCAACTGAAGTTACTACCAACAAACCCCCGTTGAAGATGGCTTCTCTCAAGGACGCCAGGGCTGTGGTGGAAGAAGGTGGGTGTACCAATTGGGGTCAGCTCCCTGATTTCACTCACAAAACTGAAAAATTTGGTTTGGGCTTTACTACAGGGGCTCAAAGGGCTGTTAGGCGCGCTCGGGCTGGAAGACCTCCTCTACACATCAGCAATCAGGAAATTAATGCAATTGAAGACAATGAAGAGGATTCAGACATCGACAACTGGATCTACCCAACAACCAACGGTGGACCGAATAACTGGACGGCTAGGGACTTCATACCTGTTTCTTTTATTCCCCGGTAATTGGCTCATTTGTTTTAAGATTTGTAATAAACAATTTGAAACTTTACAGCCCGGTGCCTTGTCCGAGGCACCTTGGCTTTGCTTGTGAGGGCTATTATTTGTCATTTAATATATCATTAATAAAGCATTGGACGTTTATTGCATACAAATTTTGCGCTCCTTGTTTTTCTTTTCTGTATCTCACTTTATCAAAACAGCTATTCTCTTACACACACTCACGTATCATACTGCAGATCCATATCCACTCTGGATCCTATTGATAACAGCTCTGCTACTGCCAGTTATGACTTCAAAAATCCGATCAACCAAGCCGACGATGAAGGTGAGGATGATTGTGAGGTTCCTGGAGAACTTGCTAGACTATTACAACAGGAAGAAAGGGCCATACAGCCTCATGAAGAGCCAGTTGAGTCGGTTAATTTGGGTACAGAGGAAGACAGGAAAAAGGTTAAAATAGGTGTGAATCTGGAGCCTAGTGTCAAACAACGGTTAATATAGATGCTACACGACTATGTTGAGATCTTCGTCTGGTCCTATGAAGACATGCCTGGTTTGGACACTGATATTGTGGTACATCGCCTGCCGACTAAAGAAGACTACCCTCCGTTAAACTAGAAAGTCCGCCGTATGCGCCCTGAAATGTCAGAGAAAATCAAGGTAGAGGTCATGAAACAGTTCGACGCATGATTCTTAGCTCTCACTTCTTATCTGCAATGGGTTGCCAACGTCGTTCTGGTACCTAAGAAGGACGGTAAGGTACGAATGTGTGTGGACTACAGAGATCTGAACAGGGCAAGCCCTAAGGATGACTTCCCACTTCCTCACATTGATGTTCTAGTCGACAACACCGCATAACACAAGATCTTCTCCTTCATGGATGGTTTTTCTGGCTACAACCAGATCAAGATGGCTCCTGAGGACATGGAGAAGACAACCTTCACTACACAGTAGGGCACCTTCTGTTACAAGGTAATGCCTTTTGGGTTGAAGAATGTTGGGACAACTTATCAGCGCGCCATGGTCGCTTTGTTCCATGATATGATTCACCATGAGATCGAGGTTTATGTTGATGACATGATAGCCAGGTCCCAGACTGAGGAAGAGCGCCTTGATCATCTCCGAAACTGTTTGACAGGTTGAAGACGTACAAGCTGAGGTTGAATCCGAACAAGTGTACCTTCGGGGTAAGGTCTGGTAAGCTTCTGGGTTTTGTTGTCAGTGACAAAGGTATTCAGGTAGACCCTGCAAAGGTAAGAGCCATGCAAGAGATGTCGGCTCCCCGCACAGAAAAAAGAAGTTAGAGGTTTCTTGGGATGCCTGAATTACATCGCCAGGTTCATTTCACATCTGAATGCTACTTGTGAGCCAATCTTCAAGCTGCTGAAGAAAGATCAAGTGTTAAAATGGAATGATGAATGCCAGACTGCTTTTGAAAGAATCAAAGAATACCTTCAAGAACCACTAATTCTGATGCCTCCAGTTGAAGGAAGACCTTTGATATTATACATGACAGTGCTAGACAGTTCAATGGGGTGTGTGCTGGGGCAGCATGACGAGTATGGTAAAAAAAATCATGCAATTTACTACCTTAGCAAAAAGTTTACCGACTGTGAGACCCGATACTCATTGCTCGAGAAAACTTGTTGCGCTTTGGCGTGGGCTGCTCGCCGACTGAGACATTATATGCTGACTCACACTACCTTGTTGATATCAAAGATGGATCCGATCAAATATATTTTCGAAAAGCCCGCCTTATCCAGAAGAATAACAAGATGGCAGATGATCTTAACCGAGTACGACATCCAATACACAACCCTAAAAGCAATCAAGGGGAGTGTATTGGTGGATCATTTGGCACATCAGGCCGTGGATGACTACCAGTCCATGAATTTCGAGTTCCTGGATAAGAACATCATGTTGGTAACCAACTGCGAAGAACCTGGACCAGATGAAGGACCCGAGGAGGGATCCCGATGGTCTATGTATTTTGATGGAGCCTCAAATGCATTGGGTAATGGCATTGGTGTTGTAATTATATCTCCCGAGGGCTGTCATACTTCGTTCACCACCCGATTATGTTTTAGCTGCACCAATAATATGGCGGAGTATGAAGCGTGTATCATGGGTCTTCAAGCTGCTATTGACCTGAGGATTAAGTTCTTGAGTGTATTCGGAGATTCCGCTCTAGTAATAAGTCAGATAAAAGGCGATTGGGATATGAAGCACCCGAATCTTATTCCTTACAAAGAGTATGTACTGATAACGCTCCCACACTTTGAGGAGGTAACCTTTGAACATTTCCCAAGATAGGAGAATTAGTTAGTGGACGCGCTAGCTACTATGTCTTCTATGTTCAAAGTCAGGTGGGACAATGAAGCTCCCCGGATCACTATCGAGAGGTTGGACGAACCCGCACATTGATGTGACATTGAGACTGAAGAGGTAGCGGATAAACCCTGGTTTCACGAGGTAAAGAGGTATCTAGAAGCTCAAGAATACCCCGAGGGGGCATCTGTTAATAATAAGAAGTTTCTGAGAAGGTTCGCTACGAAGTTCTTCATCAGTAATGGAATCCTCTATAAGCGTAACCATGATTCAACCTTACTGCGGTTTGTAGACAAGAGCGAGGCAGAAAGGATCATGGCAGAGTTATATGAAGGTACCTTCGGAACTCATTCCAGTGGACATACCATGACGAGGAAAATCCTATGGGCAGGATATTACTGGTCCACTATGGAAGCCGATCGTTATCAGCACTCTCGAACTTGTCATAAGTGCCAAGTCTATGCTGATAAGGTGCATGTACCTATGGTTCCCCTAAATAATTTGATGACTCCCTGGACTTTTACGATGTGGGGTGTTGATATGATCGGTGAAATCAGACCTACCGCGTCTAACGGGCATCGCTTCATTCAGGTAGCCATTGATTACTTTATAAGTGAGTTGAGACAACTTCCTTTGCTACAACAACAAAGAACGTCATGGCGCGGTTCATCCGACACAATCTGATCTGTCGATATGGTGTCTCAAAGAGAATTATTACTGACAATGGTACAAATCTTAATAACACAATGATCACCGAGCTCTGCAAACAGTTCAAGATTCAGCATCATAACTCTTCTCCCTACCGGCCGAAGATGAATGGGGCTGTTGAAGCAGCTAACAAGAACATCAAAAAAATTATGCAGAAGATGACGGTGACATACAAAGACTGGCACGAGATGTTACCATTCGCTCTTCATGGGTACCGTACCTTAGCACGGACCTCGACAGGGGCAACACCCTACTCTTTGGTGTATGGCATGGAGGCAGTCCTACCCATCGAAGTCCAGATACCCTCTCTCAGGATTATGAAGGATGCGGGTTTGAACAAAGACGACTGGATCCAAACCAGACTTGATCAGCTGAACCTAATCGATGAAAAGAGACTTACTGCTATTTGTCATGGTCGGACATATCAAAAGCGAATGATCAAGGCTTTTAACAAGAAAGTCAGACGTCAAGAATATCAAGTCGGGGATTTAGTGATCAAACGTATCATACTACCGCAAGGTGATCCCAAGGCAAAATGGACCCCCACATACGAAGGGCCATTTGTGGTTAAGAACATTTTCTTGGGAGGAGCTATGATTCTAACCATCATGGATGGTGACGACCTTCCTCACCCTGTCAATGTAGACATAGTGAAAAGATACTACGCATAATCAAAGACCCGCTAGGTTGACTGGCCTAGGAAAAAATAAGGGCTTCCCGGCGAACCAAAAGGGTTCGGGCAAAAGTAAGGGATGAAAATGAAAAAACTATACACCCGACAAGTCGAAAACCTGAAAAGGCGACTTGGGCAAAAAAGGGTATCCCAGTGGACTGAAAACCCGAAAGGGCGGTCCAGGAAAAAAATTAGGGATTGAAGCGTAACACTATGTCTCATTGGATCATCTCGCAACCAGACTTCAGTATCAACTATCAAGCTCAGACAACGCCAATCAATCTGATCAACCTTCGACCAAGTAGCAAGGTGATGAGACGCTTGAAGATATAAAGGCAATAGTAGAGTTGGAACTCGATGGGATTGTTTCACATAACTGTTTTCTTTTCTTTTTTTATTTACAAATTGTAATTTCTTTCGGCAGCGTTCTCTTACTAGTACGCCAACCTCTTTGTACAAAAATGCCTATTACGCGGCAATTGCAAAAATCAATACAATTCATTTTCACAAGAAATTTCAATTTGTTTTTCTTTTTCTGTTTTGTTTTGCAAGAACGTCCAATGATTCATTTTTGATATATGCATTTGAAAATAATGGCTGCTCATAAATATTTACAAAAGAAACAAAAGAAGATTACTCGTAATGTCAAAAATAGGGAAAACAAGAAGTGCCCAAACCTTACAGTTACTCTGACCATCAGGTACCGGGATAGAGCCAGCTTGAGAACATGAGTAGTGGTACATACACTCCCCACCGAGTAAAAAGTATCCAAAGACAGTGATGTTAACTTTCCCGAACAGGACATAACTCTCCTCAGCTGAGGTTCACAATCGCGAGTGAGTCAGTAAATTTTTCCCCAAGCAGAGTTTATTTCTCTCACAAGCGGAAATTCAATCTCCAACATAATTCATTATCACCAGCAACGGAAATTCATCCCCAGCTGAGTTTATTTCTCCGAATCAGCAGATCTATCAACAGAGTATCTCCTCTCCAATAGAGTTATTCCCCGCAGAGTTATCCGCAGACAAGGTCTATTCCGGCAGAATATTCACCAGCCGAACAGATGTGAATCCCCAACTAGTCATCTTTGTTCACCATCCCCAACAGAAGTAGAGGAACTATGGTTTTTTACAGTAGTCAAGAATACCATTTCTCATACTCTCCAAACAGCAGTCAGGGATTTATTTTTCCGGACTCAGATTATTACGTCAGCATTTCATGTTCGTACATCATGACATGTGTATACATTACGTATAACATAATCTCAGTTATTTTGAGAACCTCATCACAATGCATCTCATGCATCACACATAACTAACCCTGTATTTATTTCAGGAAACACAATTATTATCAACAATTTCCAGTAGGTCCATGATCAACACTCGAAGCTAAACAAAGTAATCATCGGTGCGACAAATGCAACCTTACGCAGGTTCCTCATAAAAGTCCTACACAAACCTAGCATAACGCAAGCCCTACTATCCAGGCTTTCATCTCGAAGTAACCCTACTATCCAGGTTCCTTCTCAAGCCCTACTATCCAGGCTTTCATCTCGAAGTAACCCTACTATCCAGGTTCCTTCTCACAGCCTTACTATCCAGGCTTTTCATCTCAAGGTAACCCCACGACCCAGGTTCCTTCTCAAGCCCTACTATCCAGGCTTTCATGTCGAAGTAACCCTACTATCCAGGTTCCTTTTCAAGCCCTACTATCCAAGATTTCATCTCAAGGTAACCCTACTATCCAGGTTCCTTCTCACAACCCTACTATCCAGGCTTTCATGTCGAAGTAACCCTACTATCTAGGTTCCTTCTCAAGCCCTACTATCCAGGCTTTCATATCGAAGTAACCCTACTATCCAGGTTCCTTCTCACAACCCTACTATCCAGGCTTTCATGTCGAAGTAACCCTACTATCCAGATTCCTTCTCACAGCCCTACTATCCAAGATTTCATGTCGAAGTAACCCTGCTATCCAGGTTCCTTCTCACAGCCCTACTATCCAGGCTTTCATGTCGAAGTAACCCTACTTTCCAGGTTCCTTCTCACAACCCTACTATCCAGGATTTCATGTCGAAGTAACCCTATGATCTAGGTTCCTTCTCAGAACCCTACTATCCAGGCTTTCATGTCGAAGTAACCCTACTATCCAGGTTCCTTCTCACAGCCCTACTATCCAGGCTTTCATGTCAAAGTAACCCTACTATCCAGGTTCCTTCTCACAGCCCTACTATCCAGGCTTTCATCTCGAAGTAACCCTACTATCCAGGTTCCTTCTCAATCCCTACTATCCAGGCTTTCATCTCGAAGTAACCCTACTATCCAGGTTCTTTCTTATAACCTTACTATCCGGGTTCTTCCTCTCTTATCCCCAAACAACAGTCCACAACACTGTAAGACCGGGACCCAATCAAACACGATTGGTTTCACATCTCTCCAGTAAGTTGCGATGCAACATATACCCCGACCAGATACACAGTTCACTTACGCTTCCCCAAATCAGAGTTATTCCCCAGTAGAGTAACGGACAACTGAAGCTCCTAAAACTCTATTTCTCCCAAGACAGATACCGACATTCCTCAGCAGATTCCTCCTCAACGACAGGAGCAGGGACTCTCATCGAAGGAATGTCTCAGGAAATCAACATCCTCTAGATGGCATCTTTAAGCCCATCTCCAACGGTACTCCGTCACATCTTGGATGGCATATTTAAGCCCATCTTCGAAAATTCTCTAGCAACTTCCAAATGGAATCTATAAGCCCATTCCCGATATCACAAATCAAGTATCACTTCATCCGAGTGCAAATTTCTGGGCACTCTAGTGTTCAATCATCTTCCACCTTCAGATCACGAAAGGCAGACGAGCCAATCTACATCCTCAGGTTTAAGAAGACTGAACAGGGGAAGCTGTTGTACCCCAAAATTTTCCCTCTCATTTTACTCAAAAACATACTCATTGAAGTCCTCAACTTGCTCGAGGATGCCCAAGAGTTGACCAGACAAACTCTCTCTTAAGGCAATGTACCTCAAACTAGGGTTTCCATTTTTATCAAGATGTGTAAACTCCAAAGGACCCAAATGATTTCCATGGTCCCAATATGTTCTCAATATCATCCATGTCAAGTTTCATGCCTTGCACAAGAAGTTTTCTCAGTTAACTGCTCAGATGCCTAAAAATCAACTATACTTGGTTAAAAGTCAATTGTGGCCCACATACAGTCAAACTTCAAGATTTTTGGTCAACATCAACATTTTGAAGTGATATCCCTCATTTGATCAAGGGTTGATCATGATTCCTCAAGGAATGCCCCAAATTCATCAAAACCCAAAAGTTGCTAAATTAGGGTTTCATAGAAAAAGTCAACCAAACTTTGACCAAGCATAACTTCTTCATACTTTATCAGAAATTTTCCATCCAAGGCCCATTTTGAAGAGGATGCAATTCCTTATAAATCATCTTCATCCCACAAGTTCAAAATATGCACTCATCAAAAGATATGAATTTCTACATTATAGGTCCTTTTGAAAAGTCAACAAACACACCTTTTGTGTAAAAGCTTCTTACATGAACATGGAAGACCCAATTGAGATGAAACCAAAAGGGTTGTTTAGGGGACATCCTAAGCTTTCTAAAAAGTCCAAGAACACCTTCTTAGGGTCAAAATTGAAGGAGATATGTATTGTCAAAGTTGACCAATTTTTGGAAATATGCATGAAGTCAACATTGATAAAATTGCCTTCTTTTCTAAATGGGCCCATGTTTTATTGTTTGAAAATTGTTCCTAAGATGGTCCACGACCCTTGATCTTATCCACCTATTATTTTTATTATTTATTTTGATTTTTTATCCATTTAAATCAAAATAAATCAATTTAAATAGTAGAATAATCAAATAAAATCAAAGATTTGATTTTATGAGCATATTATGAGTCCATGAACAGCTAACAAATCAAAAAATTCGTGCAAGAGCCAATTGATTGGAAAAGATCTTAATTTGGTCTATTTAGGAAACAAATAATACAAGGCAAAGAATGAAATCAAATCTCCATAGTTTGCAAAGATATGATCAGTTTTTTCTGACCTAAATCATTCTATCATATATACATAACATCCCAAAAGCATAGAAAAGGGTTTGGGGTCGTGAAAACAAGGGAAGAAGTTGCAAATTTTGGAAGAAAAAGTGCATACCATATTCTCTTCCATAGGCCGTTTCAAGTAATTCCAAAGCCAACAATCTGTTCTTGGACGTGTTCTGAAGCTATTCCAATCATCCTCAAGGACAAAAACATCAAGAAACACGACTTACAAACCCACGGTTTGCACATACCATCTTGAACTTAATTTTACAATTTACGCATGATTAATCACTTTTAAGTATAGAATTGTGTTTGTATCATCATTTGGGATGTTTTGGTTTAATTAATTTTGCGTTTTGATGCGTATATTGATGATCACCATTGTTAGGGTTTGCTTTTCCGTTTTAGGGTTTCTCTATACAGGTTAAATTGGGCCAAGAAAAGAACACCATGATGCTCGTGAGATCAAAACGAATTGATCTATACAACTAGAATTAATTTATTATGCGTCTTGTGAATTTTTGAAACTTACAGGGTTATAGCTATGGAAACGACTGTAGGTAAAAGTGAGGCAAAAAACAACAGTTATGGGGAAGAAGACAATTAGGTGGCAGAATCCTATTGGGTGATTTGAATCACGCGCGTGTTTGGGAAAGACCACTTTATTTCCTTTATATTTTATTTATGTTATTATATATACAACTAACCATCCCAGCAAATTTTGTTTTCTTACTTTGTTTCTACAGATTCAATGCATCGTCATCCAAAACGCCTAGCATGCGCTACCACCATTTGGCCATTGGATGTATCAATAATTCAGATCCAACGCCTCAAACAATGAAGGACTATGTCACACTCTCAGGCTGACACAACACATGCCCATTCTTTTCTTTTCTATTTTAATTTTTCTTTTAATTGTTTTTCTAATTATTTTCTTTTTAAAAAATAACACAAAAATCATTACTTTTTTATTTAATCAAAAAAATCATAAAAACATCAAAAATCTTCTTCATAAAAAACATCAAAAATCTTTTTCATAAAAATATTCTGTTTCTTTAATTAATTAGTTTAATTAAATTAGGGAAATTAAATCTTATTTTTCATAATTAAAAAAATAATTAGAATTAGGGTTTAATTTTGTACATAACCTAATTTTTTCTCAAAAACTAACCTAAATCTTTTTTCAATTAGATTTTTTAGGTTTCCTAAATTATTCTCGCATTTAATTTGCCGCGCACATTTTTTAATTTCCTTTTATTATTATTGTAACTGTTTCGAGGTTGTAATAGTAATTAGAGTTTAAATTCCGCATTTTTATTTTCAGCCCAAAATGATTATGTATCTGCAAAAGCCTTGTAATAGCTAGGACTTTAAACTTTCTTGCTTTTAATTCTGCAAACTATAAACTGCTTAGATGTATGTTAATAGGATTGTATGGAAAGACAAACTGAAAATTAATACGGTAGAAAACCCTAAATGTGCAAAGATAAATTAACTGAAAGTTACACTCGCACATGCTCACTCCTAGGGTTTACCTCACTTGGTTGCCTCGGAAATAATGGTCGTGTCCCTCGAACGTAGGGATATCTTAGCAAAATACCCTCAATCTAAAATTCATCATAAAGATCATAGTCCCTTAATGTTCCTCGAGTTTCCTACGAGAAATGATCTTGTCCCTCGATGTTGCCTACGAATATATAATGACAGTCCCTTCGAACTACTAAGGTATCCTTACATGTTGCCTTCAATGACCATTTCGTCCCTTTCGATAGTCCCTCAAACTCCAATGACAGTGCTACCTATTCCTTAATAATGGGATAACAATGTCTAAAGAAAAACGAACAGTCTTTTTTGAGTAGGTAGATTAGTTCTTAAGTACTTGCTAAAAAAAAAAATCTTTTTCACACCAAACACTTTTCAAACAAAGTTTTCAAAAACAACTTCATAACACTCTTGAGGACAAAAACAAGGGTTAAAATGAAGTAAAACAAAACTTTTCAAAACAAACACGCACAAGCCATTTGAAAGAATGAACAAGTACCTAAGAGCCCATGGAAAACCATGGATAGAAAGGGTGCTAACACCTTCCCTTTCTATAATCTACCCCCCGTACTCAGAAACATCTCGAAAAAGGTTTTTTCTGTTCTTTTTCCTTTTCCATGATTGGATGAAATAAAAGTCGGTGGCGACTCTAGCTTACCGCGACATTTTGCAAACAAAAAATGCAAACCAGTAAAAAATAGTCGGTTCTGCCACCGTATCACAGAACTGGCGACTCTGCTGGGGAATACTAAATAAAGTGGGGTATACCTTGGGATCTAGGTCATTTCAAATTGCTTCCTTGTTTGTTTGCTTTATTCTTAAAGGCTTTTTGCTTGGGTTACTATAGATCCTACACCCGGATCTGGGGGGCACTTATTAGGTAAACAACAATAGATCGTGGAGACTGTATGGAGTAGACTGATATGATTAAAGCAATGGCTGTGTTGCTGTGGCACTTTGGCTGGTACCAGTATTCTTCATGGGGAAACGAGGAGATTACAGGGCCGCCGCGTGGTGTCGTGAAGCACTAATAGACCTTAGAACCTTAGTTGAACAAACTTGGCCATTAGAAAGTAGTGAGATAGACGGCCTCAGTGTAGAGCTGAGGATTGGTTGATACTCGATGCTACACTCATTGAGATCAGACTTTTGGGATATTTTGGCTGCAAGAAAAGATTGCTTGAGCTGAGACAATGCCCGATAAAGGATGGTCAGTGATATTGAGATCCCTTAGAACCCGACTACTATTTATAGGACAGGCTGAACCAATCCAACTTCAAGAGGGTACTACCTTAAACTCAGGCAAGCCTTAAATTTAAGAACTTGGTGTGATTTGTTTGTGCTTGTTATACCTGTGATTTCTCAACATAATCATGACATCATAATCATGGCATATCATACTAACCATTTCAAGGATCTCAAAGGTATGTGATGTAGGTCATGGTGAACCAGACGTCTAGCAAGGGGCAAGGGGATTTATTTTCCTCTATCCAATGTTATCAAAGGATCTTGAGTCAGGGGCTATGACCCACTCGATATGGTGAGGTTGACTCTTGAAGAAGGACTCTCAACGACACGAAGTTTCTTCAATCAAGCTGCAATCAAATTCTAACAGTTTCTTGTTTACCCCACGAGATCCTTGAAAACATTGCATGCATATCATACACATCATTACAAGTACCATTACAGGTTTCTCATCTTCTTCGCTGTTTATTTTAGTAGAAATGTCTTCCGAACAAAGCATCAAGTACCTTCAGGCACAAAACGCCCAGTTCCAGCAAATGTTCATAAATTTGGCAAAAGGGCAGGAGGATCTGAAAACCCTCATCCTGAAAGAGACAAAGAAAAAGAAGAAAGCTTCCGGTATTTTGAATATAGGCAGAAGGTTTAGAGGGCCGTTGAAGCGACAAGTCGACCTGACCTCTTCATCTAAGGAAGGGGAGAATCAAGAAGAAGAGACAGGGGAGAAAGATCCAAGTCCTGAAGTTTCTGACAATGATACCGACTACATTGATGATTAGTATCCTCCCATTGAGGATAGATACAAGCAGTTGGAAGATCGGTTGAATGCTATGGAGGTCTAGAGGATACCTGGGTTGGATTTCGAAGAATTGGGATTGTTGTCGGGAGTGGTCATCCCGCAGAAGTTCAAAGCTCCAATTTTCACAAAGTATGATGGGGTGTCCTGCCCAAAACTCCATATCCGTTCTTATGTCAGTAAGATTCAGCCTCACACCGCTGATAAGAACTTGCAGGTCCATTTCTTTCAGGACAGTTTGTCTGGGACTCAGCTTGAATGGTTCTATCAACTAGAGGGAACCAATGTCCGTAACTGGGAAGATCTGGCTGCTGCTTTTTACAAGCAGTATCAATATAACACTGACCTTGCCCCTACCCGTACTCAACTCCAGAGTATGTCCATGGGCGCAAGTGAAGGTTTCAAGGACTATGCGCAAAAATGGAGAGATCTGGCAGGGAGAGTCCAACCCCCTTTGTCTTATAGGGAGTTGGTGGATATGTTCCTTGGTACGTTGTCTGGTCCTTTCTTCAATCACTTGATTGGTAGCTCCTCAGCTGGTTTCAACGAGCTGATATTGACTGGAGAAAGAGTAGAAACTGGGATCCGGAGTTGTAAGATCCAGAAAAATACCTCTTCAAGTACAAAGAAGAAGTCATTTGGTGGCAAGAGGGAAGCCAATGCTGTGCTCGGCCAGAAGGGGTGTAGCAAGGCAGACTACCACCAATCTGTGAGGGCAATATTGATCTCTAATTCGGTACACACACAACAACCACAACAATGAAACAATCAGCCAAGGGTGGAAAGACCTCCAAGGCAGTTCACCCAAATCAACATGCCATTGTCACAAGCATTGCAACACATGTTGAAGATGAATTTGATTACGGTGATAAACCCTCATCCGAACCCTAAGACTTCTTCTCCTAACTACAACCTGGATGCAAGGTGTGCTTATCATTCTGGTAGCCAGGGGCACGATACTAACTATTGTTGGGCATTGAAATACAAGATTCATAATATGATTGACGCCAAGGAGATCGAATTCGACCCTCCTGAGACTCCCAACGTGATCGCTGCTCCCTTACCAAAACATGGCTAGGATTGAAAACATTTTTGTTCATTTGAATTCTGAAGTTATATTTTCTTTGCTTATTCGAACAATTATTGTCATGTCAAACTTTATTATTTCATTAATGCATTACACATGTTTTTCTTGAATTAATTTGTTTTCATTATGCTTAAACTGCTTTATACTTCCTTTTCGTGATATTCAACTCTCGACTAAAAACTCTAAGCCTTAGAGGGAGGATGACGAAAATGATACCACAATCTCTACAGTATGCTTTTGAACAAACCCTGCTAACGATGTACATGCATTTTTTTTCAAACCCCAAACAATGGAGTTATAATGAAGATAATCCCTAGTCAACACCTTTGAGCCAAAGAAGTAGGAGTTTTTCTTTCACACAAATTAAAACCCTTAATCACAACCTGGGGCAGGGTAGTTTTCTCAGTTAATCCAGGTGCACAATGAATGGCATCGAAGACGTCCTTCCAAAACAAAAGACGGTGATGGTTCCCTATAATCGCCAAGACAGACAGTCATTATCTCTCGAAACAAAAGCCCATTAAGTCAAAACCTATGAAGGAGACTTAAGAAAAAAACGGGGGCATCCCACTGACTGTAATCACAAAAAGAAACAGTTCAGGCAAAAGACATGGATAATAAAGTAAAAAAGAAAGAGGTCCCACAAACCCTCAACAAAAATGACTGCCTATTCAAAATAAACTGTCAGTATCCGAACCATCACTAGAATATCAGAGC
Organism: Vicia faba; assembly: GCA_948472305.1. Lineage (NCBI taxonomy): Eukaryota > Viridiplantae > Streptophyta > Magnoliopsida > Fabales > Fabaceae > Vicia > Vicia faba. The sequence continues at coordinate 580,409,319 of OX451736.1, read as the reverse complement.
AAAGACTCAAATGAGATCTAAATGCACAATTAACCGAGTATAGGATCGAAGAACATCACAAAGAACGGGTGGATACAAATAAATTTTGAGCCTTTATCCTTTGTTTCTTGATCCGTGAACCAGGCCACGTTATAACCCTTAAAAGTCCTAGCTGAAGCATGGGTTAGTTCGAAAGCATATTATTACAAAAGATATCCTGACTCCTATAAGGTTTGCTATAAATCCTGAGTTAACATCATACTTTTACAAAAAAAAAGCTTGTTTTACTAAAAAATGAATTTTCAAACTTCAAGACAGACATAAGCTTTGCATTCTTAAAATAATATTGTTTGCATATGACTATTTGTTCAACAGCAGAGAAATTTGCATAACGAATATCTAGTGAACAAAAACCTTCTCAATAAAAAGGACCACCTCAAGTGGAAAAACACTTCCAACCAAGGGGCACGGTATGATCATTGTCCATCATCTGGGGCAGTCAAGTCAAGATTCAAGGAATCTCTCAAAGATGCCAAATAGCCAGGGGCAGATCTCCATCAGAATCCCTTGGGGGCATTGGGCATGAATTCCAACAATGAATCCTGTACAATCAAACAAACATCTTCTGGTAGTGTGGCAACACGTACTACTATGGACAATGACAATTCTCCGTACCCGGTGAACGTGGATATAGTCGGAAAAATACTACGCATAATCAAAGACCCGCTAGGTTGACTGGCCTAGGAAAAAATAAGGGATTCCCGGCGAACCAAAAGGGTTCGGGCAAAAGTAAGGGATGAAAATGAAAAAACTTTACACCCGACAAGTCGAAAACCTAAAAAGGCAACTTGGGCAAAAAAGGGTATCCCGGTGGACTGAAAACCCGAAAGGGTGGTCCAGGAAAAAATTAGGGATCGAAGCATAACACTATGTCTCATTGGATCATCTCGCAACCAGACTTCGGTATCAACTATCAAGCTCGGACAACGCCAATCAATCTGATAAACCTTCGGCCAAGTAGCAAGGTGATGAGACGCTTGAAGATATAAAGGCAATAGCAGAGTTGGAACCCGATGGGATTGTTTCACATAACTGTTTTTTTTATTTTTTATTTACAAATTGTAATTTCTTTCGGCGGCGTTCTCTTACTAGGACGTCAGCCTCTTTGTACAAAAATGCCTATTACGGGCTAATTGCAAAAATTAATACAATTCATTTTCACAAGAAATTTCAACTTGTTTTTATTTTTCTGTTTTGTTTTGTAAGAACGTCCAATGATTCATTTTTGATATATGCATTTGAAAATAATGGCAGCTCATAAATATTTACACAAGAAATAAAAGAAGATTACTCGTAATGCCAAAAACAGGGAAAACAAGAAGTGCCCAAACCTTACAGTTACTCTTCCCATCAGGTACCGGGATAGAGCCAGCTTGAGAACATGAGTAGTGGTACATACACTCCCCACAGAGTAAAAAGTATCCAAAGACAGTGATGTTAACTTTCCCGAACATGACATAACTCTCCCCAACCGAGGTTCACAATAGCGAGTGAGTCAGTAAATTTTTCCCCAAGCAGAGTTTATTTCTCTCATAAGCGTAAATTTAATCTCCAACAAAATTCATTATCACCAGCAACGGAAATTCATCCCCAGCTGAGTTTATTTCTCTAAATCAGCAGATCTATCAACAGAGTATCTCCTATCCAACAGAGTTATTCCCCGCAGAGTTATCCTCAAACAGGGTCTCTTCTGGCAGAATATTCACTAGCCGAATGGATGTGAATCCCCAGCTAGTCATCTTTGTTCACCATCCCCAACAGAAATAGAGGAACTGTGGTTTTTTACAGCTGTAAAGAATACCATTTCTCATACTATCCAAACAGAAGTCAGGGATTTATTTTCCCGGACTCAGATTATTACGTCAACATTTCATGTTCATACATCATGACATGTGCATACATTATGTATAACATAATCTCAGTTATTTTGAGAACCTCATCACAATGCATCTCATGCATCGCACATAACTAACCCAGTATTTCTTTTAGGAAAGACAATTATTATCAACAATTTCCAGCAGGTCTATGATCAACACTCAAATCTAAACAGAGTAATCATCGATGCGACAAATGCAACCTTACGCAGGTTCCTCACAGAAGTCCTACACAAACCTAGCACAACGTAAGCCCTACTATCCAGGCTTTTCATCTCGAAGTAACCCTACGACCCAGGTTCCTTCCCAAGCCTTACTATCCAGGCTTTCATGTCGAAGTAACCCTACTATCCAAGTTCCTTCTCAAAGCCCTACTATCCAAGATTTCATCTCGAAGTAACCCTACGACCTAGGTTCCTTCCCAAGCCCTACTATCCAGGCTTTCATCTCGAAGTAACCCTACTATCCAGGTTCCTTCTCACAGCCTTAATATCCAGGCTTTTCATCTCAAGGTAACCCTACGACTCAGGTTCCTTCTCAAGCCCTACTATCCAGGCTTTCATGTCGAAGTAACCCTACGACCCAGGTTCCTTCCGAAGCCCTACTATCCAGGCTTTCATGTCGAAGTAACCCTACTATCCAGGTTCCTTCTCAAAGCCCTACTATCCAGGCTTTCATCTCGAAGTAACCCTACGACCCAAGTTCCTTCCCAAGCCCTACTATCCAGGCTTCCATCTCGAAGTAATCCTACTATCCAGGTTCCTTCTTCCAACCCTACTATCCAGGCTTTCATCTCGAAGTAACCCTACGACCCAGGTTCCTTCCCAAGCCCTACTATCCAGGCTTTCATGTTGAAGTAACCCTACTATCCAGGTTCCTTCTCAATGCCCTACTGTCCAGGCTTTCATCTCGAAGTAACCCTACGACCCAGGTTCCTTCCTAAGCCCTACTATCCAGGCTTCCATCTCGAAGTAATCCTACTATCCAAATTCCATCTCGCAGCCCTACTATCCAGGCTTTCATCTCGAAGTAACCCTACTATCCAGGTTCCTTCTTACAACCCTACTATCCAAGATTTCATCTTGAAGTAACCCTACTATCCAGGTTCTTTCTCAAGCCCTAATATCCATGATTTCATCTCGAAGTAACCCTACTATCCAGGTTACTTCTCATAACCTTACTATCTGGGTTCTTCCTCTCTTATCCCCAGACAGTAGTCCACAACACTATAAGACCCGGACCCGATCAAACACGATTGGTTTCGCATCTCTTCAGTAAGTTGCGGTGCAACATATACCCCGACCAGATACGCAGTTCACTTCCGCTTCCCCGAACCGGAGTTATTCCCTAGTAGAGTAACAAACAACTGAAGCTCCTAAAACTCTATTTCTCCCAAGACAGAGACCAGCATCCCCCAGTGAAGTCCTCCTCAACAACAGGTATACGGGTTCTCAAAAAGGAATCTCTTATGCGATCGAAACGTCTTCAGATGGCATCTTTAAGCCCATCCCCGACAATCTTCAATCCTCAACTTCCAAATGGCGTCTGTAAGCCCATTCCCGATAGCTCCCACCAGTACCACTTCATGCGAGTGCAAATTTCTGGGCACTCTAGTGTTCAATCATCTTCCACCTTCAGATCACGAAAGGTAGACGAGCCAATCTACATCTTCAGGTTTAAGAAGATTGAACAGGATCAGCTGTTGTACTTCAAAATTTGCCCTCCCATATTTCTCAACACATGGCAAGTGAGGTCCCCAAATTGCTCAAGGAAGTTCAAGAATTGACCAGGCAAACTCTCTCCTAAGGAAATATACCTCAAATTAGGGTTTCCATCTTCATCAAGATGTGTAAACCACAAAGGAATCAAATTCTCACCATTGTACTAATATGTTTTCAAGATCATCCATGTCAAGTTTCAAGTCTTGCAAAAGAAGTTTGCTCAGTCAATTGCTCAAATGCCTGAAAATAAACTATGTTAGGTCAAAAGTCAACTGTGGCCCACATACAGTCAAACTTCAAGATTTTTGGTCAACATCCTCATTTTGAAGTATTATCCATCATTTGATCAAGGGTTGATCATGATTCCTCAAGGATTGCTCACAATTCATCAAAACCCAAAAGTTGCTAAATTAGGGTTTTATTGGAAAAGTCAACTCAACTTTGACCAAGCATAACTTTCTCATACTTTATTAGAATTGACCCATATAAAGCTCATTTTGAAGAGGATGAAATTCCCTACAATTCATCTTCATCTCCCAAGTCCAGAATATGCACTAAAAAAAAGATATGAATTTTGACATTATAGGTCCTTTTGAAAAGTCAACAAAAACACCTTTTGGGTCAAAGCTTCATACATGAACATGGAAGACTCAATTGAGATGAGACCAAAAGGGTTGTTTAGAGTACATCCTAAGATTTCTAAAAAGTCCAAGAACACCTCTCAAGGGTCAAAATTGAGAGAGTTATGCATTGGCCAAGTTGACCATTTTTGCAAAATTGCCAAAAGTCAAATGTGCTCAAATTTGCATTTTTTTCTAAATGGGCCTAACTTTTTATGCTTGCATCTTAATTATAATGTGGTCCACGACTTAAATGTTCACTCACCCATTATGTGCTTCATTTTTCAATTTATTTTGATTTTCTTTAATTAAAAAGTGAATTAAATCAAATAAATGATGAAAATTAACAAAGATATGATTTGATTTGTTTTTTGACAGATTGGCAATCAAGATATGCTGAGTTAACAAGATCAAATCGAATTAAGGTCAATTGGTACAAGAAATGCATGATTTGGCTCAAAATACAAACATATCATATAGCTTGCAAATCAAATCAAATCTTGGATAAATGCAAAGATTTAGTCCAAGTTTGTTAACCTAATTCACTCTAGGTTATATAGTGAACAATTCCAGATCGAAAAGACAAGGGTGGAGGCGTGCAAACTGCAAGAAGAAACTTCAAAATTCAAAGAAAAAGTGATGATTCAATTCCATTCTAGAGGCCAAGTCAAGCTATTCTAGAATTACCAAATGACTCATGGACCTTCCCAGAACCTATCCCAATCAGTTGCAGGTGCTCAAACACCCAGAAATGCACACAAGGACTCCCACAGTTTGCATCATTCTTTGAAAACGATTACACTAATTCCTGCATCATTAGCATCTTTAACTCATATATTTGTAATATTCATCATGATTTCAAGCTAACCATGTCATTTAATTGCGTTTTTGAAGCCTGTACACGATGTTGCCATTGCTAGGATTTTTGTGTTATTTTTAGGGTCTTTTTGTACAGGAACAATTGGGCCTTGAATCAGGTACCATGATGCTCATGAGGATGAGACGAGTTGATTGGTACCATTACCTTTCATTTATCTTGAGTGTACAACATTTTTGAAATATGAAGGGTTATACCTACAGTGGATGTCTGTAGGTAAAATTACCAGAGCCTAAAACGACGGATGAGGAAGAAGAAGATAACGTGTCCCAACATCATTGAACCATTTGAAAACTGGCGCGTTTTTTGTTTATTCAGTAATCCAATTATTTATTATATAATATGTTTTATTTTCCTTACACTAATAATAAAAGCGCGTAACACAGCTGGCAATGGGGCATTGGTATTGATCATAAGGACCTGGGTTCGATCCCAAGGTCCCAGCGCTTCCTTTATATTATTTTCATTCAATAGATCCAACACGTTGCTCTTCCTAGTGACCACCATACTCCATCAACATCCATCCATTTGATCCAGCGTGTCATCAGATCTAATGCTCCATCCATGAGGGACCATGGTACACGTTCAAGTCAACACTACACAGAATCAGGCAGGCTGACTGGGCTTGAAGCATTATGGGCTTGGAAATTCAGACAGTGCACCCCCAGATTTGCTAACAACACATGCCCAATTCTCAACTTCTTTTTATTTTTATTTTATCTTTTAATTTGTTTAATTATTTTATTTTTAAAATCAGTTTTAATTAAATCATAAAAATAAAAAATAAAGTCAAAAAAATTAGATTTAGTTTTTTTCTTATTAAATTTAATTTTTTTAATTAATTAGATTAATATTTAAATTAGGGCAACTTTAATTTGTTTTTCACAATTAAAATTAAATTAGAAAATTAGGTTAACTCTTGATATAATTTTTATTTTTTCTAAAATAAAACAAAAATACAAAAATAGGTTGTTTAGAATTAATTAATTTATTTTCAAAAATTAATATAAATTTGGACTGAGGATTTTCTTTTAATTTAATTCTCCATTATTTTCTCAAATAACAAAACATGACAAAAATTTTTTTTTTTCTTTAATCAATCGCAAGTAGGATTAGTCAAAGGGTCAAAACCTTAATCGCCCCGCATTTAACTTACCGCGCGCATTTAATTCTTTTATTATTTTTGTAACTATTTTGAGGATGTAATAGTTTTAATTAGGGTTTTTAAATTTCCGCAACTTTATTTACTGTCAACGACAATTATGTAACTGTCAAAGCCATGTAATAAGCGTAGGTTATTTTTTTCCGCTTTTACTTTACGCAAAACTCTTAACTGTTAGATGTATGTTTAGGATTATATGGCAAGAATGCATGACAAAATTAAAATGGTTAGAAAACCCTAATGTGCAAAGATAATAAACTGAAAATAAATCACTCGCACATATTCACTCTTAGGGTATACTCTCACTTAGGTTGCCTTCGGTAAACGATCATTAAGCATAGTGTGTCTTAGTGGTTGCCCTCCCGTCTAAAGAGATCAAATTGTCCCGTTCAAAGGTTGCCTCGAAAATGTTGCCTCGAAAAGATCTTAAGACTCTAGGGTTACTACTAAGGTGTCCTAATATTGCTTTAGTGACCGTACGTCCCTTTCGAATTGACCCTTACAAATTCCAATGACGGTGCTACCTATTTCTCAATAGTAGGATAGCACTGTCTAAAGGAAACAAGAATAGAAACGATCTTTTTTTGAGTGGGTAGATGCTAGTAGGTACTTGCTCAAATCAAAACTTTTCACACTTACACTTTTCAAACAAATATTCAAAACAACTTCATCACACCCTTGAGGACTGATACAAGGGTTATCACGAAGTAAAACATTTTTTCAAAAATAAGCACACAAACACAAGCAATTTAAAAATGAGCAAGTACCTAAGAGCCCATGGAAAACCATAGATAGAAAGGGTGCTAACACCTTCCCTTTCTATAATCTACCCCCCGTACTCAAAATCTCGAAAAAGGATTTTTTTTCTGTACTTTTTTCCTTTCTGGTTGGATGAAATAAAAGTTGGTGGCGACTCTTGCTTACCGCGACATTTTACGAATAAAAAAACACAAAACACAAACCAGTAAAAACAGTCGGTTCTGCCACCGTATCGCACCTACATCTTAATACCTGCCAATTATTAGAGGCGTCTCAACCTTATTCGTCAACATAATCCATAAACATAATTTTACAACAACTCAATCATAATAATAATACAACGATAGATCGACAATCCCGCAACGTTGGCCATAGGCCTACAACATGATATTGCCTATAATTAATTATCTAAAGCTTACCTCTAGTTAAAAAACCTCTACATATTATTAATTCTGTAATGCTACATCATTATCATCATTAATTTTATTGTTATGAACCAAACAATAATCTATAATCGTCTTATCCTCATCATACTTCACAAAATCATCATAGCGATTAACGCGGGAAGCTAACTCTAGTCCTAAATTGGGTTACTAGGATTATTCTTCTTATCCTTTATTTTAATCCCTAAGAATGAATTTCATCATGTTAGCTATCCAACGCTTCGAACGGCACCTCAAATGGATTCTAGAAACTCAAGTTACAGCCTTCGAAAACAAATCTGCCAAAAAATCAGACTACATGAGTCGACGCATAACATTTTGAGTCGACGCATACTGGGATAAAATCCTGCATTTGTCAACGCGTTCTCCCTTTGTATCGACTAATACTGAGTCTGAAACACCACATGTATCGAGGCATGCTCCTTTGTATCGACTCATCCTGAGTCCAAAAACTTGCATGTATCGGTGCATGGCTTTTGAGGTCGACACATACTATTCTGTCATGAATATTTTCTATGATTTCACTGTGTTTTCACTATGATTTCCATGCCTTAGGCCCTAAAAACATCCTCTAATCAAAGGTAATCTTCAATTATAATAATCCTATGTTTCTACATCAATTATACAACATTAGGGCATCATTATTCATCTCCAAATCATTGGTCTTCATCATACAACAATATATACATTCAAAATCATGAACAAGACAACTTTTCACATCTAATCCCATATACTACTCATCATAAACCCTATTATAGAGTCAGAACCCCACCCTTACCTTGGATTGAAGGTTGCTCTATAACTTTTCCGGTTGAATTCCGTTCTGCCTCTTTTCCTTCTTTTCTGCAACTTTCACGTTCTCTTCCAACCCTTATTTCTTTCTCTTCTTACTGCTTCTTCTTTTTCCTTATTATTTCTAAAACTAATATAATAACCCTATAATTCTCATTATGCCTTAATTGGCTAAAAACTCCTACACCCCCCTTTCTACTACTTCTATTTCTTAAAATAAGCCCACATCAAATAATATTATTATTCTAATATTATTCCACAACTTAATAGAATAAATAAATCCAATAACAATAACACATCAACTATCATCATAACACAACTTCACAAATAATCCAAAGATAATTTAATTAAATAATTAATTAAATTACGAGCGTTACAACTCTCCCCCACTTAGAATATTTTCGTCCTCGAAAATTTACCTTAATTAAACAACTCAGGATAAGAGTCCCGCATCTTGCTCTCCAACTCAAGTCATGCTTTCTCTGGCAGCTCTCAGCCAAACCACTTTAACCAAGGCAATCTCTTTGCCCCTCAGAGTCTTTACTTCACGATCCACGATCCGTAAAGGCATCGTCTCCACCATAAGGTTATCCCGTACTTGCACATCATCCATATGAATCACATGAGATGGATCTGAAATATACTTCCGAAGTTGCGACACATGAAACACGTCATGAATATTCGAAAGATTAGGCGGTAAAGCCACTCTATAAGCAACATTCCCAACTCTCTCTGAAATCTGATATGGACCAGCAAAACGAGAAGTGAGCTTCTTAGACTTCAATGCTCGCCCAACACCAGTCACAGGTGTAACTCTCAAAAACACATGGTCACCCGCTTGAAATTCTAAGTCTTTCCTTCGCTTGTCATGATATCTCTTCTGTATACTTTGGGAAGCTTTCATCTTTTCTCGAATCAACTTCACCTACTCAGTAGTCTCACAAACAAGTTCAGGTCCAAGTACTACACTTTCACCAGATTCATGCAAACATAAAGGAGTTCTACATATTCGACCATACAATGCTTCAAAAGGTGCCATCCCAATACTAGAATGGTAACTGTTATTATAAGTGAACTCTATCAACGAAAGGTAAGTATCCCACGAACCTCCCTGCTCAAGAACACATGCCCTCAACAAATCTTCCAACGATTGGATAGTTCATTCAGTCTGACCATCTGTCTGAGGATGATACGCCGAACTCAACCTCAACTTATAACCCAAAGCTTCTTGCAAAATCTTCCAAAAATCAGAAGTAAATCTTGGATCTCTATCTGTGATATGGTGGCAAAACTGACTGTTTTTACTGGTTTTCATTTTGCATTTTTTGTTTGCAAAATGTGGCGGTAAGCAAGAGACGCCACCGACTTTTATTTCATCCAATCATGGAAAAGGAAAAAGAATATAAAATACCTTTTTTTGAGATATTCTGAGTACGGGGGGTAGATTATAGAAAGGGAAGGTGTTAGCACCCTTTCTATCCATTGTTTTCCATGGGCTCTTAGGTACTTGCTCATTTTGAAAATTGCTTGTGTGTGTTTGCTTTGAAAATGTTTTACTTCGTGATAACCCTTGTATCAGTCCTCAAGGGTGTGACGAAGTTGTTTTGAAAACTGTTTTGAAAGGTGTCTGTGTGAAAAGTTTTTATTGAGCAAGTACTTAAGATTCTACCTACTCGAAAAAAGGATTGATCGTTCTATTTCCTTTATACAACACTATCCCACTATTAAGGAGTAGGTAGCACCGTCGTTGGAGTTGTAAGGGACATTCGAAAGAGACAAGTATAATCACTAAAGCAATAGTTAGAAAACTTTAGTAGTAACCCTAGAGTCTTAAGATCTTTCTGAGGCAACCTCTCAGAGGCAATATTTCTGAGACAACATTCGAATGGGATAATTTAATCTCTTTAGACTGGAGGGCAACCATTAAAATCTCCTATGCTTAATGATTGTTTACCGAAGGCAACCGAAGTAAGGTAAACCCTAGGAGTGAACATGTGCGAGTGATTTGTTTCAGTTATTTTAATCTTTGCACATTAGGTGATTTACCGTTTTAATTTTTCCAGACATTCTTGCCATACAATCCTATTAGCCATGCATCTAAACAGTTAAAGATTGCGGGAATTAAAAGTGCGGAAATAAACCTAGCTATTACATGGCTTTGACAGTTACATAATTTTCTTGACGGGAAATAAAAGTGTGAAATTTAAAATCCTAATTAAAGCTATTACAACCTTGAAACAGTTACAAAATAATGGCAAAAACAAACGCGCGGCAAATTAAATGCGAGGACGATTGGAATAATTTAAAACCCTAATTTGAGAGAAAAAGTATTTTTGGATTTTATCTGAGAAAATATTTAATTGCAAATTAATTAAACCTAATTTCTAATTGTTTTTAAATTATGAAAGGAATTAAATTAATCTAATTTTCTAATTAACCTAATTAATTAAAGAAATAAATATTTACGAGAAAAATGATTTTTGATGTATTTTTTAAAGAAAATTAATTAAATTGTGCAAAATCTCAAACCCTAATTCTAATTGTTTTAAATTATGAAAGAAATTAAAGTTGCCCTAAATTAATTAAACTAATTAATTAAAAAAATATTTATTAAGAAAATAAATCTTTTTGTGATTTTTGATTGGTTAATTTAATAAAATAAATTTTTGTATTAATAAAAAAACAAAATAGTTAAAAAAAGAAATTAAAGAAAAATAGTAAAAATAACCAAGTGGGCCTGCTGTTAGCAATTCTGGGGGGGTGGGAATCTGAATTTCCCAGCCCATTAAGCTTCCAAGCCCAGTCAACCTTTGGATCTGGTGTAGCATTGACTTGCATGTGTACCATGGGCCTTCCAGGGAGAAACGTTAGATCTGGCTAGCTAGACATCTAGTGGATGGACGTTGATGGTACATGTAGGCGTGTGAGGGAGCATTGCATTGGATTGGCCTGAAATTATTAGGAAAATAACAAAATGCACTCGCCTGGGATTGAACCCAGGACGTGTGCATCAAAGGCATGCCTCCCAACCATCTGCGCTGGAATTATTAGTTGTAAACATAATAAACAAATAAAATCAATAACCAAATCAAGTGTCCTTCTAGAAAAATGCGTGAAATTTGAATTGGCCAACCGTGCTTTGACACGCGTCATCTTCTTCCTTGGACCGTTGTTTTAGGTAAAAACACTTTTACCTACGGACGTTTTGCCATGGCTATAACCCTGTTCATCTCAAAAATCATGTACAGGCAAGATAAATTAAATTGGTGATCATGAATCAACTGGGCGTGAAGCCCTGATCATCATGGTACACATTATCAAACCTAATTTTGCCTAGGTTAAGAAACCCCAAAACGAGCTTGCAAACCCTAGTTATGGCATATTGCGATTCCCGCGCTGTAAATGCAATTAAATGGTACCAATAGCTTGCAAACAAGATGATGAACTAGAATATATAATTAAAACATGCTTATGATGCCAAAATCAAGGAAATCATAATCGAAATTTTGTGCAAACCGTGGTTGATGGTGGGCGTGATTCTGGACGCTTCAGGCCTTGCAAATGAATGGAGAAGCTTCTTGAGATATCCAAGAATGTATTGCTAACCTTGAAACTCCTTTAGTATGGATCTAAGATGGATTTTGATCTCACACTTTTGTCCAAAATTTTGAGTTTCTTTCTTGCTGTTTCACGCCTCTAATCCTTGTGTTTTTGATCTGGAATTATTACGCACTTATAGTAGACTGAATTAGGTCAACAAAATTAGCATGAATCTTGAGAAATAATGGAGATTTGATTTGATTTGCTTAATGTATGATTTCTTTCCAAAATAGCTCCAATCATGACTTTGTCAATCTAAATCATCCTTGTACGAATTACATGCCACGCTAGCTGTATATGGACTCATAATGTGCACAAAAATCCCAAGATTTGATTTGTTTTCATTATTTTACCATTTAATTTGATTTATTTTGATTTAAATGAATAAAAAATCAAATTAATAAAATAATAGGTGGAAAAGCTTAGGGGTCGTGGGTCCTATTAGAATCATGTTTCAAGCAAGAAAACATGGGCCCCTTTGGAAAAAAAATGCAAATTTGATCAACGTTGAATTTTGACAATTTTCCAAAAATTGCCAACTTTGACAATGCACAACTCTCTCAGTTTTGACCCTAGGGAGATGTTCTTGGACTTTTTAGAAATATTAGTATGTCCCCTAACTAACCCTTTTTGTTTCATCTTAATTTGATCTTCCATGTTCATGTATGAAGCTTTGACCCAAAAGGTGTTTTTGTTGACATTTCAAAAGGACCTATAATGTCAAAATTCATATCTTTTTGTGAGTGCATATGTTGAACTTGTGGGATGAATATGAGTTGTATGGAATTGCATCCTCTTCAAAATGGGATTTGGATGGAAAATTTTTGATAAAGTATGAAGAAGTTATGCTTGGTCAATGTTGGGTTGACTTTTCCTGTAAAACCCTAATTTAGCAACTTTTGGGTTTTGATGAATTTGGAGCATCCCTTGAGGAATCATGATCAACCCTTGATAAAATGATGGAAGTCACTTCAAAATGTTGATGTTAACCAAAAATCTTGAGGTTTGACTGTATGTGGGCCACAATTGACTTTTGACCTAATACAATCGATTCTCAAGCATCTGAGCAGTTGGCTGGGCAAACTTCTTGAGCAAGGCATGAAACTTGACATGTAGGGTCTTGGGAACATATTAGGACCTTGGAAAGAATTTGGGGATTTTGTGGCTCACCTATCTTGATGAAAATAGAAACCCTAATTTTGAGGTGCACTGCCTTAGAAGAGAGTTTATCTGGTCAACTCTTGGACTTCTTTGAGCAACTTGAAGATCTCAATTGCCATTGATTGAGTAAAATGGGAGGGAAAATTTTGGGGTACAATAGCTGCCCCTGTTCAATCTTCTTAAACCTGAGGATGTAGATTGGCTCGTCTGCCTTTCGTGATCTGAAGGTGGAAGATGATTGAACACTAGAATGCCCAAAAATTTGCACTCGCATGAAGTGGCACTTGATTTGTGATATCGGGAATGGGCTTACATATTCTATTTGGAAGTTGATGATAGAAGATTATCGGAGATGGGCTTAAAGATGCCATCCTGGATGTGACAGATAATCGTCGGAGATGGGCTTAAAGATGCCATCTAGATAATGTTGATTTCCTGAGACATTCCTTCGATGAGAGTTCCTGTTGTTATTGTCGATGAGGAATCTGCTGAGGAACATTGGTATCTGTCTTGGGAGAAATAGAATTTTAGGAGCTTCAGTTGTCTGTTACTCTACTGGTGAATAACTCCGGCTTATGGAATCAGAATTGAACTGCGTATCTGGTCAGGGTATATGCTGCACCGCGACTCACTAGGGAAATACAAAACCAATTATGTTTGATTAGGTTCTAGTCTTACAGTGTTGTGGACCGCTGTTTGGGGATAAGAGAGGAGGAACCTGGATAGTAAGGTTATGAGAAGGAACCTGGATAGTATGGTTGCTTCGATATGAAAGCCTGGATAGTAGGACTGTGAGAAGGAACCTGGATAGTAGGGTTACTTCGATATGAAATCCTGGATAGTAGGGCTGTGAGAAGGAACCTGGATAGTAGGGTTGCTTCGATGTGAAAGCCTAGATAATAGGGCTGTAAGAAGGAACCTGGATAGTAGGGTTAATTTGATATGAAAGCCTGGATAGTAGGGTTGTGATAAGGAACCTGTATAGTAGGGTTACTTCGATATGAAAGCCTGAATAGTAGGGTTGTAAGAAGGAACCTGGATAGTAGGGTTACTTTGATATGAAAGACTGGATAGTAGGGCTGTGAGATCGAACCTGGATAGTAGGGTTACTTCGATATGAAAGCCTGGATAGTAGGGCTATGAGAAGGAACCTGGATAGTAGGGTTACTTCGATATGAAAGCCTGGATAGTAGGGCTGTGAGAAGTAACCCTACTATCCAGGTTCCTTCTCACAGCCCTACTATCTAGGCTTTCATATCGAAGTAACCCTACTATCCAGGCCTGGATAATAGGGCTGTAAGAAGGAACCTGGATAGTAGGGTTACTTCGATATGAAAGACTGGATAATGGGGCTGTAAGATTGAACCTGGATAGTAGGGTTACTTCGATATGAAAGCCTGGATAGTAGGGCTATGAGAAGTGTGATCGGTGGATCTGGAACTGACTGTTTAATGCTGGTTCGCGAAATGTTGCGGTAAGCAAGAGTCGCCACCGTCTTTTATTTTCTCCAAATGGAAAGGACAAAAGCACAGAAAAATTCCTTATAGAGATTGCTCTCGGTTCGGGAGGTAGATTATAGAAAGGGAAGGTGTTAGCACCCTTTCTATCCATGGTTATCCATGGGCTCTTAGATACTTGCTCACTTGTGTTTTCAAAAATGATTTGTTTGCTTTTCAACTGTGGGTTTTAAAAAGTTTCTTTGAAAATTTCAGTTCGACTCTTGTATCGGTCCTCAAGAGTGTTTGAAAAATGCTTTCGAAAGCTTTTTGAAAATGTGTTGGTGTGAAAAGTATTTTGTTTTGTTTTGAAATTGAGAGCAAGTATCTAGAGTCGTCTACCTACCCTAAGGAATTCGTCTGTGTAAATGTCCTTTAAAGTAGTGCCATCCCACCATTAAGAGGTAGGTAGCACCACCGTTGGAGGTATTCGAGTCAATTCGAGGTTCGGGACATGGTGATCACCGGAGCAATAGGAAGATACCTTAGAAGCTACCCTCATGCCAGGTTCCCGGATCATGAGGACTTACTAAGACATCCTCTACTCGACGATCACCTTTCGAGGCAAGGCAACAGTGAGGCGTACCCTAGGGGTGGTGTGTAATTTGTGTGTCATGTTCAGTTATTTTGTCTTATTCATGTCAAGGTGATCTATGCGTTTGTTTTTATTTTATCATTCATTCTTGCATGCATTTATTAACAGTTAAAAAGATGCGGAAATTAAAAGTTCTAAACTATTACAAAGGCGCGGGTCCACATCGCCAAATTTAATCCAGGACCCGATTTGACAGAAAATAAAGAAGTAAAGTGCGAGAAACAAAATGTCCGAGTTTACAAGTCTTTGGGAGAATTACATTAATATTATAAGAAATAAAATAAAATGCGCGAATTGGAATTAAAACGAGGGCGTTGGACCCTTTTTGCAAAATTAAATGAAATGATGGAATTAATTAATTAAAAAAAGAAAAGAAATTGTTTTTGGTATTTTTTTTGGTTTTAATGAAAAAAGAATTAATTAAAATAACATGCTAACCCTAATTCTACAATTTTTATTTCATTATGAAAACATGTTAAAGTTTTAACCTAAAATTAACCCTAATTAATTTACATGCAATTTAATTACAAAAATAAATATTTAATATTTAATTATTATGAAAGAAAATAAAAAGGGATAAAAAATTAATTAAACCCTAATTCTACCAATTTTAGGTTTTTTTATTATGAAAACATTATAGTTAAACCTAATTTAATAACTAAAATTAATTAATGGACTTTATTTACCAAAATACTAAAATAAAAATATTTATTATTTTTTCATCTTTTCTGATTTTTTGTGTGTTTTTTATATATTATGAAAATAATTGAATTAACAGAATTAATTAAAAAGAATAATAATTAAAAACAAAAAAGAATAAAAAAAGATATTGCAAACCTCAGGGGGGTGTTGTCCCCAATTGTGAGGTGAAGCCCAGCAATTTGAGCCCAATTATTCATAGCCTGGTTGACTTTTCCACTCACGTACCCAAGCGTTGACCAGAGTGCATCATGTTCCCCAGATCTGGATCCTTGAATTGTTGAGATTGAACGCGTGGCAGGTTTGATTTGGGAGATGCACGGTGTGCTTTAGTATTGGAGCTGCATGGAAACATTAAATGCAAAATAATATGAAAGAGGGGTGGGGACCTGGGGCTCGAACCCAGGTCCTGAACGTTACCAGCGCTTATGCCTGCCAGTGGAGCTACTTTGTTTCTTTGTAAATTAAATAACCAACAATCAATATAAAATAAAACAACACGCTAGTGGATTTTTAGCGCGCGATTTTGAATGGACCAACCAGAACCGGCCACTTCATCGTCTTCCCCATGGTTTTGTTCTTCCTGAAAAAATAGAGAACGGTTAACGGGGGTTTTGAACCCCCTCAAAATAAACCACATTCCATAATAGCGATTAAGCCCTCTTGGTATATAAATTAAGCGCGAGAATGCTATTCTTTTTGTCCAAATGCGCTGAACATGGTCATGGCATTGAGGTCTCCTAATTTTACAGTATCAAGAAACCCCTAATTTGGATTTCAAGAAAACCTAGCCTGCATCAATGGTAGAATCATGTATCTCGCACAAAAACGCAATTAATTTATATGGTTAGCTTCAGAATCTTATAATGAACACAAATCAAGCATAAAAAATTATGCAAAGTGTATGAATCGAGATGCAAGAGTTTCAAATATTTTCTGTACAGGGTGAGGTCGTGTTACCAATTTAGGGCGTTAGAATGATTGGTTTCGATTGGAAAACTCTCCTTGAAGCCTCAGGAAGCTAATGAGATAAAAATCTTGCCTTGAATCGTCCTAGAACTAGGTTTTCAGATTTCACTTTTTTCACAAAAAACTCAAGTTTTGTTTTCTATGTATGGCACAGCTTGCAGTCAGTTAGCACGAGAGTTTCTTTGCTTGTATATGTATGAATGATTTAAGGTTGAAAACTTGATCAAAATCAATGCATTGATGTGAAAAAAAGATTTGATTTGCAAACCATAATTTTTCAACCTTTTTTCATGCTTTTTAGTTCTCAATCATATCCAATCATATCCAATCAATTCCAATTCTTCCCTAATTTGATTTGCACGAAATATTGAAGATATTATATGCACAAAAAGATTTGAAATAGTAGGTTTAGTATTTTTCATGTATTTATTTTAATTTAAATGAATTATTAATAATAAAAATCCAAATAAATAAATAAAAATGAAGAAAAACTTCCCTTTGGGCCAAATAATCGTGCACATGCCTTGGATAATGAATTGTGGAAGAAAAAGAGGCCCATTAGCAATTTTAGGTCATTTGAAGCAATGTTGATTTTTCAAAATATCCAAAAATTTCCCAACTTCCACAAGGCATAACTTGCTCAATTTTTAAGATTTGCTCATGTTCTTGGACATTTTGGAAAGGTCTTTGAGTCCTCTAACCAATGTATTTGGTCCCATGTCATTTTGATTTACCAATCTCAAGTTATGGCCTTTGACTTAAAGTCCCTTTTTGTTGACTTTTGAAAATGACCTATAATGTTGAAATTGATAACTTTTTGTGAGAGCATTTATTGGACTTGAGGTATGAAGATGAGTTGTAGGAAATGTCTTTCTCTTCAAAATGAGCTTTGGATGGAATTTTTCTGATAATCCATGTGAAAGTTATGCCCTGGTCAATTTACAGTTGACTTTTTCAGCTGTCCAAATAAGGAAACTTTTGCATCTTGATGATTTTTTTGAGCCAAGCTTTGAGAATCATGATCAAGCATTGATCAAATGATGTTTGTGGCTTCAAAATGAGATGTTGACCAAAAATTTGAACTTTTGACTGCCAAATGACCATTTTGCCCCTACAGTTGACTGTAGGGCAATTAGGGTTTCTGATTGTGCAATTTTGTGCTGTAAGTCTTGAAACTTGGTATGAGGATGCTTGACCATATTTATAGGCATGTGGTACTTGATTGGACCCTTGGAAACTTCATTTTCTTGATCAGAACCAAAACCCTAATTTTGACTGTTTAGGAGGCCCTTACACTGTGCAACCCTTGGGGAATTTTGAAGCTTTGACTTGGCAAATTTTGAAGAATATGGGAGGGCAAATTTTGGGGTACAACAAGAAGGAACCTGGATAGTAGGGTTACTTCGATATGAAAGCCTGGATAGTAGGGCTGTGAGAAGGAACCTGGATAGTAGGGTTACTTCGATATGAAAGCCTGAATAGTAGGGTTACTTCGATATGAAAGCCTAGATAGTAGGGCTGTGAGAAGGAACCTGGATAGTAGGGTTACTTCGATATGAAAGCCTGGATAGTGGGGCTGTAAGAAAGAACCTGGATAGTAGGGTTACTTCGATTTGAAAGCCTGGATAGTAGGGCTGTGAGAAGGAACCTGGATAGTAGGGTTACTTCGATGTGAAAGCCTGGATAGTAGGGCTGTGAGAAGGAACCTGGATAGTAGGGTTACTTCGATGTGAAAGCCTGGATAGTATGGCTGTGAGAAGGAACCTGGATAGTAGGGTTACTTCGATATGAAAGCCTGGATAGTAGGGTTACTTCAATATGAAAGCTTGGATAGTAGGGCTGTGAGAAGGAACCTGGATAGTAAGGTTACTTCGATATGAAAGCCTGGATAGTAGGGCTGTAAGAAGGAACCTGGATAGTAAGGTTACTTCAATATGAAAGCCTGGATAGTAGGGCTGTGAGAAGGAACCTGGATAGTAGGGTTTGTTAGCAACCCCTTTATAGATTGATTTTTGAATGTTTGCAAATATATATATGAAACACTAAATACATGTGTGCACCATAAAAATATAATATAACATGTTTAAATAAGCCAAAAATGTATTTCACTCATAATGCATCATTATGATTCGACACAACAAGTTTTGTATCGATACATAACTTTCTGAAGTCCCTGGAATTCTATTTCAAAACTATTATGCATCGATACAAAAGCTTATGCATCGATACATAATTCTTTGATGACCCTGGAATGAAAACTTAAAAACTGCATGCATCGATACATAATTTCATGCATCGACACATAACACTTCGATGCCTCTGTAATACATTCTTGAACTTATATGCATCAACACAAAACCTCATGTATCAATACAAAACATTCTGATGCCCCTGGAAAACATTTTTGAACTTATATGTATCGATACATAATATCATGTGTCGACTCATACTATGTTTTAAATTCAAAAATTACATTTACAATCAGTATGTATCGACACATACGTGTTATGTGTCGACGAATATAAAAGTGTTGGTTATGTAAAAAGTTATAACATGATTTTGTATCGACTGAAAACACAATGTATCGACTCATCCTGTCACACATAACTAACATGATTCGACACATGACCAACATGCATCGACTCATAACACTTTCTTTTTGACTAACCGTTTTTTTGTTATAAATATAAGCAATCATTTCTTTTAGAACAGTTACAGCAACATATTGAATTGTGTGCAAACAATTGTGAGAAACCATAATCTTAAATAATATTCATCTTCATCATCTTCTCAACCGTCTTACATTTAACAATAACAAAGAAAATCAAACATCCTTGTTGAACTGAATCAAGCGGTTTGAGATAACGTTCAGATGTGTATTGAAGAAATCTAAGCTGAGTAGAAGGTTGAAGTGGAGGCTTCAAGAAATAAACCAGAGGGTTTGTCCTTCAAGAACGGGTGTGTTCTTGAGGGTTTTGTCAGCCACGGTCGCACGAGTCGTATTCAGCCGTAGCGAGGGGTTTGGAAATCAGAAGGATTTTAACAAACAGGTCGTGGAAGCGGAGGATCGTTCGGTGACTTTGCAGGAAATCTTGATACAACTCATATCAAGTGGTGGTTCTTACAAGAAGAATAAGATCATAGGAATTTCTTTCTTTCTGTGTAGTGTAACCTTGTTATCAAACATTCAGCAAATTGATATAAAAGTTCTCAGTTTCATTCTGAAATTGAGAGGGAGACGTACCCACACGCGAGGACGACAGTGGGGAACTTCCTTACCAAACTGCATGCGTATTGTTATTTCTTTCTTTCTCTTTACAATTTTACATATTCTATAATTTTGTAATTCAATTGGCTTGCTAAGTTTTACTGTCTAATGATAAACATAGTGGTTCAAACATTTTCACCAAACCACCACTACTAAATCATTATACAAGCATATGCCAAGTGTTTGACAAAATTCCTATCAAATTTCTAAATTCATTGGAAATACTGTTTTATGATAAGTGCATTAAAACGTTAAGATTTTTGAGTTGTATATTCATCCATCTCATTTAATAAAAATCCAGCAAGTTTTTCACATGTCAAGTTTTCTAGTAGTCGGTTCAAAGTAGATGGAATTGATTCAGGACATTGATTTTCGCTGCTTTCAACTCGCTTTGATAAAAAAAAATTTAATCCTTGAAAAAGTAAGAGGTGATTTATTCACCCCCCCCCTCTCGATCACTTGCCACACCTTCTAACAAGTGGTATCAGAGCACCGGTTAGCTGGTGATTTGTATCTACTCATAACACTATGGCCTTTGAACCAAATGGGGCATATAATAGAGCTCCTGTTTTCAATGGTGAAAATTATGGCTACTGGAAAGACTGCATGCGAGTACACATAAATTCCATTGACAGGAATGTATGGACTGCCATTCAAAATGGTCTTTTTCAAATCACCATGAGGAATGAGGCAGGTGCAATAGTACCTAAACCTGAGGATCAATGGAATGAAATGGATGAAAAGAAATGGTTGTGCGATTGGAGAGGCAAAAATATGATGATCTCAGCACTTGGTATTGATGAGTATTATGGGGTGTCTCACTGCACGTCCGCTAAAGAAATGTGGGATGCTTTAGAAATTTCCCATGATGGCACAACTGAAGTTAAACAATCCCGCATCAATACACTCAATCAAGAGTTCGAGCTCTTTCGCATGAAACAAGGAGAATCTGTCTCTGACATGCAGAAGATATTCGTACATCTTGTGAGTCGTTTAAATGCACTTGGAAAACCTGTTTCCAATGAAATTTCTACTAATAAAATTCTGAGATATCTTAACAGGGAATGGAAACCTAAAGTAACAGCTATCAAGGAAGCAAATGACCTCACTACGCTTACCATTACAACTCTGTTTGGAAAGCTGGAAGAACATCAACAAGAATTGCAAAGTCTTGAAAAATACGAAAATAAGAGTAAGAAGGAAAGGAACAAAGACAGGGAGGGTGAGAAGAAGTCAATGGCTCTAATGAATTCTAGCTCTAAGTCCTCAACCAAAGACCAAGATGATAATGGCTCAACTAGTGATGAAAATTCTGATGATGAAGAAATGGGACTCTTTGTTCGGAGATACAATAGATTTATTCGAAAGAATGGAATCAAGCATTCCGATAAGAATCTCATAAGCTTTTGAAAACAATCCAAAGAGCCAAGGCAAGAAGAAAATAAAAAGCAAAGAGGTAAAGGACCTTGTTACAATTGTGGTAAAGTTGGACACTACAAACCAGACTGTCCAAAGATGAAAAAGGATAAGGGAAAAGCTCCACCAAAGAAGTTCAACAAACAAAGAAGAGCTTACATTGTGTGGGAAAGCGATAGTGATTCATCAGACAATGACAGTTCAAGTTGTAGTGATGAAACTACAAATTTATGTCTGATGGCACATACCAAAAATCAATTCTACAACAAGAAAGACAACCACAACAAGCAAGTAAGACAAGCATATCCTAACAACTTTTCTTCTATGACCTTTTCTGAACTAAAGTCAGCTTTTGAAAAACTGCAATACAAAGCTGAAGATGCTTTTAAGAGATTATCCTCCGATAAACAAATATTTTCATTTCTGGAGAGTAAAGTCTATAAAGCTGAAAAGACTTAAAAAGTCTAAAAGCTAGTATTGCAGAAAGTTCAAAAGATAAGGATGTTACAAGATGTATTCCCAGAAGGGAATGTGAAGTTTTCCATATTTGGCAACAAGAGGTTAGAACTCTTAATGCCAAATTAGAAAAAGCTTTACAGCCCAAAGTTACTTTTGCAGTCGATCCTAAATTTTTTAAGAAAACATTGAATCCACCATATTCAAAATACTCTTTTGTTAAAAAATACAAAAGGATACAATGAGCTGAAGTAAAACAATACATCATCATCATGGTTTATGCCATTATTGTTGTCGTTTTGGTCATACCATTGAAAAATGCAAGTTTAGGAGGTTTCTTGTTCCTAAAGGCATTTACCAATGGAGACCTAAAGGCAACCATGTTACCACTTACCCACATGGACCCAATAAAAATTGGGTACCTACCTCTCTCTTTTGATATTGCAGGAAAAATGCCTCACACCCATGGATAGAAGATGGTTTCTAGACAACGGGTGTTCAAGGCACATGACCGGTGACATATTGCTCTTCATTGACTTCAAGGCAAAGAAGAAAGGATTTGTTACCTATGGAGACAATAACAAAGGAGCTATACTCGGTAAAGGTAGTGTAGGTAATCTCTCTATCACTACTATTTCTAATGTCCATTTAGTAGAGGGGCTTAAACATAATTTGCTCAGTATTAGTCAATTATGTGACAAAGGTTATAAGGTTACCTTCACAAACACTTGTTGCATAATTGAAAATACTGAAAAAGATATTGTGTTTAAGGGCATTAGAGTAAA
The DNA here is from genome assembly GCA_948472305.1 of Vicia faba. Lineage (NCBI taxonomy): Eukaryota > Viridiplantae > Streptophyta > Magnoliopsida > Fabales > Fabaceae > Vicia > Vicia faba. Next base: position 580,386,587 of record OX451736.1, on the reverse strand, counting down.
CAATGTCTATATGCTTGACCTTTTTGATGTATCCTTAACAAGCACTAAGTGTCTAGTCACCTTGAATGATGATTCATGGCTTTGGCATAGACGCTTAGCGCATGTTAACTTTGATTTGCTTAATAAGGTTGTATCCAAGGATCTAGTAGTAGGTCTTCCAAAGATAAAATTTACAAAGGATCACCTATGTGATGCGTGCCAAATGGGAAAGCAAACAAGGGTCTCTTTCAAATCCAAAAACATGATTTCCACTTCACAACCCCTTGAGCTTCTCCACATGGGCCTTTTTGGACCCTCTAGAACAAAAAGTCTAGGAGGAAATTATTATGGTTTTGTGATTGTTGACGACTACTCTAGATTTACTTGGACTATATTCCTTCATAGCAAAAATGAAACTTTTTCTGCTTTTAAGAGTTTTGCAAAACTATCTCAAAATAGAATGGAATTGAAAATAATTGCAATTCGAAGCGATCATGGAGGTGAATTTCAAAACCATCTCTTTGATAAGTACTATTACAAGCATTGTATTGAGCATAATTTTTCAGCACCTCGAACTCCACAGCAGAATGGAGTTGTGGAGTGCAAAAATCGCGTCTTAGAGGAGCTAGCAAGAACAATGCTCAATGAAGGTGGATTGCCAAAATATTTCTGGGCTGATGTAACTAGCACAACCTGCTATGTTTTAAACAGAATACTAATTCGTCCAATTTTGGATAAAACACCTTATGAAATCTTGAAAAGAAGAAAGCCAAACCTGTCACATCTTCATGTATTTGGTTGCAAATGTTCTGTTTTAAATAATGGAAAAGAAAATCTTGGAAAATTTGATGCAAAAGCAGATGAAGGTATCTTTCTCGGATACTCACAATCAAGCAAAACATATAGGGTATACAATAAACGTCTACTTACAGTTGAGGAGTCAGTTCATGTCTCTTTTGATGAATCTTATCTGAAACATGTCGGAAAAGGTATTTCTCTTGATGGTGCAGGTGTATCTACTGAGAATATACTCAAAGAAATTGTTGAAGAAACTGTTCAATCCAAAACAATTGATGATAAGGAAGAAAAAGATACAAGCCCTTCAAAAGACGAGGAAGAAGAGCAAATGGAAGCAAATGATCTTCCACTAGCTTGGAAGTACTCTAAAGACCATCCCATTGACAACATATTGGGAGACATCTCAAAAGGAGTAATGACTCGCTCCAAGATAAGTAATTTTTGTTATCATTTTGCTTTCGTTTCACAAGTAGAACCTAATAATGCTAAAGAGGCCTTGATTGATGAATTTTGGCTAATGGCCATGCAAGAAGAGCTAAATCAGTTTAAAAGAAATGACGTCTGGGAACTTGTCCCTCGTCCGCGAGACCATCATATCATAGGCACTAAATGGGTTTTTAGAAATAAACTTGATGAAAATGGAATGATAACCCGCAATAAAGCACGCTTGGTAGCACAAGGGTATAACCAAGAGAAGGGAATTGATTATGAGGAGACTTATGCTCCAGTTGCTCGCCTTGAGGCTATACGTCTTTTGCTCGTTTGTGCGTGTGCAAAATATTTTAAGCTTTATCAAATGGACGTAAAAAGTGCCTTTCTTAATGGAGTCATAAATGAAGAAGTCTATGTCTCACAACCTCCTGGTTTTGAAAATAACGAATATCCAAATCTTGTCTTTAAATTAAAATGAGCTTTATACAGTCTTAAACAGGCTCCTCGGGTCTGGTATGAAAGACTTAGTAAATTTCTACTTGATCATGGCTATTCAAGAGGTCAAGTGGACACCACTCTTTTCATTAAACGTAAAGGAAAGCACATCCTTTTAGTTCAAATATACGTAGATGACATTATTTTTGGTTTAACTAATCTACACTTGGTCGAGGAATTTTCCAAAGTCATGCAGGGTGAATTTGAGATGAGTCTCATGGGGGAGTTAAACTACTTTCTCGGTCTCCAAATAAAGCAGCTCAATGAAGGCACAATTATATGTCAAACAAAATATTGCCAAGAGTTGCTTAAACGATTTGGGATGAATAACTCTAAACCAATTGATACTCCCATGCCTACCAACGGAAATTTAGACAAGGATGAACATGGTAAGAGTTTTGATGTCAAGAAATATAGAGGTATGATCGAATCACTCTTGTATCTTACAGCATCTAGGCCTGGCATCATGTTTAGTGTTTGCATGTGTGCACGATATCAATCAGATCCTAAGGAATCCCACTTGAAAGATGTCAAGCGTATACTTAGGTATCTCAATAATACACCTAAGTATGGGCTATGGTATTCCAAGGGAAGCGATTGCAGTTTAGTAGGTTACTCCAATTCTGATTTTGCTGGCTGCAAATTAGATAGGAAAAGCACTAGTGGAACATGTCACTTGTTTTCAAACTCTTTAATAAGTTGGCATATCAAAAAGAAAGTTTTTGTCGCTTTATCAACCGCTGAAGCTGAGTACGTTGCAGCCAATAGTTGTTGTGCTCAGATCTTATGGTTGAAGCAACAATTACAAGACTACGATATTCAATTAAAACGTATTCCAATAAAATGTGACAATACAAGTGCTATAAATCTCACTAAGAATCCAGTTTTACACTAACGCACTAAACACATAGAGATTAGACATCACTTTCTACGCGATCATGTTGAGAAGGAGGATGTTACGTTTTAGCATGTTGATACTAAAAATCAACTTGCTGACATCTTTACAAAACCACTTGCAACAGACCTCTTCTTCAACATCCGCCGTGAGCTAGGGATTTTAGATCTCTCATACGTGATGTCCTAAGCATATATGAAATTGAAATATATTTATGTCTCACCATACTGTTGAGATGTGCTTTTAAGCTTTAGTACATGTGTTCACTTATCTAATCAAACGAGGTAATATCCTTCATATCTTCACCCTCAATCACCTATAAGTTGATCTAAATGTTCCACTGATAATGTCTTTGTATATCTCTTTTACATAAATTGTTTGAATTTGACATATGAAATTTACATCATATCATTAGGCATGCATAACACTCTTCAGATGAGTCATTGTTTTGTGAAATTTGATACCATATCCCCTTGTTAACAAGAAACTGTGCTAAAACTGCAATTTCTGTCAAAATCTGTGTTATGAGTCGATACATACAGTTATGAGTCGACTCATATCAAAAATCTTATAAAAACAGAAAGCAAGACTGGGTTTCAGATCGACGCATCAGGGTTTGCATTGACACATATCACTTCCCGTCGACTCATATAGATCTTGCATCGATACAAAATGTTTAAAACTGTTCTTTTACACAGGATGTATCGACACTTATGAATTTCGTGTCGACACATAAGAATAATAAATGTCATTTATTTGGATTGGGCCTACACACCTACCCACCTCTCCAACTATCCGTATCCTCACTTATAAGGCTCCAACCCTAATAGTTTCTTCACCACTCTCATCACTTTCCTTTTATCTTCAACAAAGAAATTTCCTCACACTCATACTCTTAGCAACCATTCTTCTACAACCAAGCATGCCTCCCAAAAAAAAGGAAAGGGAAAGTTAGCTGCTGGACCATCCGGATCTGTCTCAGATGTCCCTCCAATCGCTTTTTCTATCATGCATCATGCTGTTGCAGATGAATTTGAACAGTCCTTCAAAACTAGGTTGGTAATGAAACCTCATGTCTTTGATAAGGCTGAGGTTATATCCCTCCATATCACATATTTATGCGATATACTTGATGCTCAACAAATAGGGTCTTTTCTTAACATTAGAGAAGACTACCATAAAGATTTTATACGAGCCTTTTATGCTGGATTAGAAAGAAACAAGGGATGGTGCTTTAAGGTAAAAATAGGGACAAGAAGGTATGTCTTTGAAGCCATCGATTGGCAGAGTGTTTTTGGCATTCCTTTTGGAAGGTCATTTATGAAAAGCTTCCATGATCAAATTTTTGATACCGAATATGATGAAAAAGCTTTCATAAACTCAATCCTAGAGCTTGATCGATCTCTAGGGGAGTTTGAGCCGATAACCACTGGCACCATTAAAAGCATTCCTCAAATGCTTCACTGGATAACCCTCCATATAGTGCGTCCAAGGTCCGGTGGCCACTCTCGGCTTGAAAGGTCAGATATCCATCTTCTACACATCTTGCTAGATATGGTTCCCCTAAACTGGCCGAACTACTTTGTCAAACGCATGTTCCTTATACGAAACAGCCAGAACAACACTGCTCTTGGGTATTCGGCTCAAATCATGCGAATTATCAAATTCTGGAATCTTGTTATCCCACCTGTTCCTCTCATCTCTCCAACTGCTACCCAAGAATTCAATAAGGCTACTTTATCCCACATGGGATGCAGATGGGACAAAAACCGTCAATGCCTTTACTTTAAAGAAAAAGGGTCAAATATAAGGGTGTATAACTTTGACATCCCTGCCGAACAAATCTATGAGGATGAGGAACCCATTGATGCTGACATGCCTGATATAAATGAAAATGAAAATGTCCAACCTGAAGCAAATCAGGCTGGAACCGGCTGGGGTTAGTGGGTGCCAAATCGTTGGTCTCCAACAAATTACCAGTTTGATCAAACAGCACAACCTCATGGTGTTCCCACTACTGCAGCAGATTCTTCCTTAGAAGCTCCTACTTATCTCACCGCCATGTTTGAGCAAATGCAGGTTGAAAATGATTCTCGCCATGAAGAAGCGAGACAGTGGCACAACCAGTAACATGAGTGGCACAAAGAACATGAGCAATGGCATGATGAGCACACACGGATGTATCAAAATCAACATTCGTGGCATTTAGATTTGGTTAAATGGCACCAGGTGTTTTATAATGAAATGACAAGATTCATGGACGACTGTCGTCAAAATCCTAGAATCATGGAAAATTTCAGAAATGTTGATATCCATAACAGGTTTCGACGATATCAGTTCATGACTCAAAATCTTGACGTCAATCCACCTCCACCGCCACCTCCTCCCTACAATTATGACGAGTCCTGTGATGGGAACAACCCTTAATCTGTATCTTCATACATTGCATACCATCAACTCATTTTTTTCTTCTTTCAAGTGGTTGTATTAATGTTTCTTTCAAACATTTTATCGTGCTTATGTAATCTAACTTTTATCTGTCAATTCATTACTTTTAACGTGATTACTTTATGTTTACTCTACTATTTACTCACTTATTGGTAACTTTATGCCTGACATTCTGTGTGAATGCCATGTCAATTAGTTGCTGAAATTGTATATCAATTTCCCATGTGCTGAGTTTCTTGAAAATATTGCTTATTCTCTTTTTGATGTGGTCAAAGGGGGAGAAGAAGAGTGTGTTAGTGAAGATTGTGCTTGTGTTAGGAAGAAGATGCACAAACTCATGGGGAGCAAGCTTATTTCATCCACACTATATCACCACAAATCATCAGATATTTTCCATCATAAAAAAGGGAGAGTTTGTGAGCAACCCCTTCATAGATTGATTTTTGAATGATTGCAAATATATATATGAAACACTAAATACATGTGTGCACCATAAAAATATAATATAACATGTTTAAATAAGTCAAAAATGTATTTCACTCATAATGCATCATTATGAGTCGACACAACAAGTTTTGTATCGATACATAACTTTCTGAAGTCCCTGGAATTCTATTTCAAAACTATTATGCATCGATACAAAAGCTTATGCGTCGATACATAACTCTTTGATGACCCTGGAATGAAAACTTAAAAACTGCATGCATCGATACATAATTTCATGCATCGACACATAACACTTTGATGCCTCTGTAATACATTCTTGAACTTATATGCATCGACACAAAACCTCATGTATCGATACAAAACATTCTGATGCCCCTGGAAAACATTTTTGAACTTATATGTATCGATACATAATATCCTGTGTCGACTCATACTATGTTTTAAATTCAAAAATTAAATTTACAATCAGTATGTATCGACACATACATGTTATGTGTCGACGGATATAAAAGTGTTAGTTCTGTAAAACGTTATAACATGATTTTGTATCGACTTAAAACACAATGTATCGACTCATCCTATCACACATAACTAAAATGAGTCGACACATGACCAACATGCATCGACTCATATCACTTTCTTTTTTACTAACCGTTTTTTTGTTATAAATATAAGCGAGCGTTTCTTTCAGAACAGTTACAACAACATATTGAATTGTGTGCAAACAATTATGAGCAACCAGAAGCATAAAGAATCTTCATATTCATCATCTTCTCAACCATATTACATTCAACAACAGCAAAGAAAATCAAACATCCTTGTTGAACTGAATCAAGCGGTTTGAGATAACGTTCAACTGTGTATTGAAGAAATCTAAGTTGAGTTGAAGGTTGAAGAGGAGGCTTCAAGAAATAAACCAAAGGGTTTGTCCTTCAAGAACGGGTGTGTTCTTGAGGGTTTTGTCAGCCACGGTCGCACGAGTCGGATTCAGCCGTAGCGAAGGGTTTAGAAATCGGAAGGATTTTAACAAATAGGTCGTGGAAGTGGAGGATCGTTCGGTGACTTTACAGGAAATCTTGATACAACTCATATCAAGTGGTGGTTCTTACAAGAAGAAGAAGATCATAGGGATTTCTTCCTTTCTGTGTAGTGTAACCTTGTTATCAAAAATTCAGCAAATTGATATAAAAGTTCTCAGTTTCGATTGTGAAATTGAGAGGGAGATGTACCCACACATGAGGACGACAGTGGGGAACTTCCTTACCAAACTGCCTGCGTATTGTTCTTTCTTTCTTTCTCTTTACAATTTTACATATTCTATAATTTTGTAATTAAATTGGCTTTCTAAGTTTTACTGTCTAATGATAAACATAGTGGTTCAAACATTTTCACCAAACCACCACTACTAAATCATTACACAAGCATATGCCAAGTGTTTGACAAAATTCTTATAAAAATTTTAAATTCATTGGAAATACTGTTTTATGATAAGTGCATTGAAACGTTAAGATTTCTGAATTGTATATTCATCCATCTCATTTAATAAAAATCCAGCAAGTTTTTCACATGTCAAGCTTTCTAGTAGTCGGTTCAAAGTAGACGGAATTGATTCAGGACATTGATTTTCACTGCTTTCAACTCGCTTTGATAAAACAATTTTAAATCCTTTAAAAAGTAAGAGGTGATCTATTCACCCCCCTCTCGATCACTTGCCACACCGTCTAACAGGATTACTTCGATATGAAAGCCTGGATAGTAGGGCTGTGAGACGGAACCTGGATAGTAGGGTTACTTCGATGTGAAATCCTGGATAGTAGGGCTGTGAGAAGGAACCTGGATAGTAGGGTTACTTCGATGTGAAAGCCTGGATAGTAGGGTTGTGAGAAGGAACCTGGATAGTAGGGTTACTTCGATATGAAAGCCTGGATAGTAGGGTTGTGAGAAGGAACCTGGATAGTAGGGTTACTTCGATATGAAAGCCTAGATAGTAGGGCTGTGAGAAGGAACCTGGATAGTAGGGTTACTTTGATATGAAATCTTGGATAGTATGGTTGTGAGAAGGAACCTGGATAGTAGGGTTACTTCGATATGATAGTGTAGATTAGTTAACCCGTTTAATTTCGGGAACTGTTTCCATTAGTTGTCTGTAGATGTGCTCTGTATAACTGCTGGATTTGTTGAAGCTAATCGTCTTTTTCTGCAAAAAGATTTCAAGGTTAGTTGTATGCGATGCATGAAATGCAGGATGAGATGGTGTTCTCAAAATACATGAGATTATGTTGTATATGTCATGTATGTGTATGTCATGATGTATGTTCATGAAATGCTATCAGGGTATGTTCGTGTTTGGGAAAATAAATCTCTGATCATTGCTGGAGAGTTGTGAATATTCCGTCGGGAAGAGATGCTGGGGAATAACTCTGCGGGGACCAAACTTTGAGGGAATATATACTCTGTTTGTGGACCTGCTGATCTGGAGGGAAAACTTAGCTGGGGATGAAATTCTGTTGCTGGAGCTGATGAGCTCTGCTGGAGATTGAACTTCTGTATCTGTAGGAATGAACTCCGCTTGGGGGATGAAGTTTACTGACTAGCCCGCGATTATGAACCTTGGTTGGGGATAGTTACGTCCTGTTTCGGGGAAACTGACATCAATGCCTTTGGGTACTTTTACTTTGTAGGGAGTGTATGTACCAATAATCATGTTCCAAAGCTGACTTTATCCCGATACCTACTGGGTGGAGGAACCATCGGGTTTGGCACTTCTTGTTTTTTCCTGTTTCTGGAATTACGAGTAATTTTCTTTTGTCTCTTTTGTAAATCTTTATGAGCAGCAATCATTTTCAAATGCATATTTAAAAAATAAATCATCGGACTTTCTTGCAAACCAAAACGGAAAAAGAAAAACAGATTGAAGTTCCTTGTGAAAATGATTTGTAATGATTTTTTAAGTTGGCCCGTAATAGGCGTTTTTGTATAAGGAGGCTGACGTCCTAGTAAGAGAACGCCACCGAAAGATAGAAATTATACAATTTGTGTAAAAGAAAGAAAAACAACTATATGAAATGACCCCATTGGGTTCCAACTCTTCTATTGCCTTTATATCTTCAAGCGTCTCATCACTTTGCTACTTGGCCGAAGGTTGATCAAATTGATTGGCACCGTCCGAGCTTGACAGTCGATATCGAAGTCTGGTCGCAAGATGATCCAATGAGGCATAGTGATACGCTTCAATCCCTAACTTTTTCCTGGACCTCCCTTTCGGGTTTTCAGTCCACCGAGATACCCTTTTTTGCGCAAGTCACCCTTTCGGGTTTTCTACTTGTCGGGTGTACAATTTTGTTTTCATTTTCATCCCTTACTTTTGCCCGAACCCTTTAGGTTCGCCGGGAATCCCTTATTTTTGCCTAGGCCAGTCAACCTAGCGGGTCTTTGATTATGCGTAGTATCTATTCACTATGTCTTCATTGACAGGTTGAGGAAGGTCGTCACCATCCATGTTTATTAGAATCATGGCTCCTCCCGAGAAAATGTTCTTAACCACAAATGGCCCTTTGTACGTGGGAGTCCATTTTCCCCTGGGATCACCTTGCGGCAGTATGATGCGTTTGATCACCAGATCCCCGACTTGATATTCTTGGCATCTGACTTTCTTGTTAAAAGCCTTGATCATTCACTTTTGATACGTCTGACCATGGCAGATAGCAGTAAGTCTCTTTTCATCGATTAGATTTAATTGATCAAGCCGAGTCTGGATCCAGTCGTCTTTGTTCAAACCCGCATCCTTCATAATTCTGAGAGAGGGTATCTGGACTTTGATGGGTAGGACTACCTCCATGCCATACACTAGAGAGTAGGGTGTTTCCCTTGTCGACGTCCGTGCTGAGGTACGGTACCCATGAAGAGTGAATGGTAACATCTCATGTCAGTCTTTATATGTCACCGTTATCTTCTGTACAATCTTCTTGATGTTCTTGTTAGCAGCTTCAACATCCCCATTCATCTTCATTCGGTAGGGAGAAGAGTTATGATGATGTATCTTGAACTGTTTACAGATCTCAGTGATCATTGTGTTGTTGAGATTTTTACCATTGTCAGTAATAATCCTCTCTGGTACACCATATCGACAGATCAGATTGTGTTGGATAAACCGTGCTGCAACATTCTTGGTTACAGTAGCAAAATAGGCTGCCTCAACCCACTTTGTAAAATAATCAATGGCTACCAGAATGAAGCGATGCCCGTTAGACGCAGTAGGTCTGATTTCGCCGATCATGTCGATGCCCCACATCGCGAAGGGCCAAGGAGCTGTCAAGGCGTTTAAGGGGACCGGAGGCACATGCACCTTATCAGCATAGATTTGGAATTTATGACAGGTTCGAGAGTGCTGATAACAATCGGCTTCCATAGTAGACCAATAATATCCTGCCAGTAGGATCTTTTTGGCCATGGTGTGTCCACTGGAATGGGTTCCGAAGGTGCCTTCATGTAGATCTGTCATGATCCTCTCTGCTTCACTCTTGTCTACACACCATAGTAGTGTGGAGTCATGGCTGCGTTTATAGAGGATTCCATTACTGAGGAAGAACTTTGCAGCGAACCTTCTCATAAACTTCTTATCATTGACAAATACCCCTTCAGGATACTCCTGAACCTCGAGATACCTTTTGACTTCGTGAAACCAGGGTTTGTCTGCCACTTCTTCAGTGTCGATCTCACAGCAGTGTGCTGGTTCATCCAACCTCTCAATGGTAATTTGGGGAGATTCATTGTCCCACCTAACTTTGAACATAGAAGACATGGTAGCTAGCGCGTCCGCCAACTGGTTCTCTTCTCATGGGAAATGTTCAAAGGTTATCTCCTCAAAGTGTGGGAGCAATGTCAGTACATACTCTCTGTAAGGAATGAGATTCGGGTGCTTCGTATCCCACTCGCCTTTGATCTGACTTATCACCAGACCGGAATCCCTGAATACACTTAAGAACTTAATCCTCAGGTCAATAGTAGATCGAAGACCCATAATACATGCTTCATACTCCACCATATTGTTGGTGCAGTTGAAACATAATCGGGCGGTGAACGGAGTATGACAGCCTCAGGAGATATAATTACAGCGCCAATGCCGTTACCTAGTGCGTTTGAGACTCCATCAAAATACATAGACCATCGGGATCCCTCCTCGGGTCCTTCATCCGGTCCGGGCTCTTCGTAATCAGTCACCAACATGATATTCTCATCCGGGAACTCAAAATTCATGGATTGGTAATCATCCACGGCCTGATCAGCCAAATGATCAGCCAAATACACTCCCCTTTATTTCTTTTTGGGTTGTATATTATATGTCGTGTTCGATTAAGATCATTTGCCACCTTGCTATCCTTCCGGAGAGAGCGGGCTTCTCAAAGATATACTTGATCGGATCCATCTTTAATATCAACAGGGTAGTATGAGTCAGGATATACTATCTCAGTCGACGAGCAGCTCATGCCAAAGCGTAGCAAGTTTTCTCGAGCAATGAGTATCGTGTCTCACAGTCGGTAAACTTTTTGCTAAGGTAATAAATGGCGTGCTCTTTTCGACCAGACTCGTCATGCTGCCCCAACACACACCCCATTGAATTGTTTAGCACTGTCAGGTATAATATCAAAGGTCTTCCTTCAACTGGAGGCATCAGAATTGGTGGTTCTTGAAGGTATTCCTTGATTCTTTTAAAAGCGGTCTGACATTCATCATTCCACTTTACCACTTGATCTTTCTTCAACAGCTTGAAGATTGGCTCACAAGTAGTAGTCAGATGTGAAATGAACCTGGCGCTGTAATTCAGACGTCCCAAGAAACCTCTAACCTCTTTCTTTGTGCGGGGAACCGACATTTCTTGTATGGCCTTTACCTTCGCGGGGTCTACCTGAATACCCTTATCGTTGACGATAAAACCTAGAAGCTTACCAGATCTTACCCCGAAGGTACACTTGTTCAGATTCAACCTCGGTTTGTATGTCTTCAATCTATCGAACAACTTATGGAGATGATCGAGGTGCTCTTCCTCAGTATGAGACCTGGCTATGATGTCTTCAACATACACTTCGATCTCATGGTGAATCATATCGTGAAACAAAGCGACCATGGCGCGCTGATAGGTTGCCCCAGCATTCTTCAACCCAAAAGGCATCACTTTATAAATGAAGGTGCCCCATTGTGTAACGAAGGTTGTCTTCTCCATGTCTTCCGGAGCCATCTTGATCTGGTTGTAGCCAGAAAAACCATTCATAAAGGAGAAGATCTTGTGTTGCGCGGTGTTGTCAACCAGAACATCAATGTGAGGAAGTGGGAAGTCATCCTTGGGGCTTGCCCTGTTCAGATCTCTGTAATCTACGTACATCCGTACCTTACTGTCCTTCTTAGGTATCAGGACAACATTGGCAACCCACTGTGGATAGGAAGTGACAGCTAAGAATCCTGCATCGAACTGTTTCATGACCTCTTCCTTGATCTTCTCTGACATTTCAGGGCGCATATGACGGACCTTTTATTTAACCGGAGGACATTCCTCTTTAGTCGGAAGGCGATGTACCACAATATCAGTTTCTAAACCAGGCATGTCTTCATAGGACCAGGCGAAGATCTCAACATAGTCGTGCAACATCTGTATCAACCTCTGTTTGTTGCTAAGCTCCAAATTTGCACCTATTTTAACCTCTTTTCTGTCTTCCTCAATACCCAAATTCACTGTCTCAACCGGCTCTTCATGAGGCTGTATGGCCATTTCCTCCCGTTGTAGTAGTCTAGCAAGTTCTCCAGGCACCTTACAATCATCCTCACCTTCGTCCTCAGCTTGGTTGATCAGATTTTTGAAGTCATAACTGGGAATAGCAGAGCTGTTATCAATGGGATCCAGAGTGGATATGGATCTGCATTGTGATACGTGAGTGTGTGTAAGAGAATAACTATTTTGATAAAGTGAAAAACAGAAAGGAAAAATAAGGAGCACAAAATTTGTATGCAAGAAACGTCCAATGCTTTATTAATGATTATGAAATGACAAATAATAGCCCTCACAAGAGAAGCCAAGGTGCCTCGGGCAAGGCACCAGGCCGTAAAGTTTCACATTATTTATTACAAACCTTAAAACAAATAAGTCAATTACTGTTGAGTAAAAGAAACAGGCATGAAGTCCCTAGTCGTCCAGTTACTCGGTCCACCGTTGGTAGTCGGGTAGATCCATCTGTCAATGTCTGATTCCTCTTCACTATCTTCAACGGTGTTAATCCCACGATTGCTGATGCGTAGGGGAGGTCTTCCAGCCCGAGCGTGTCTAACAGCCATTTGAGCCCATGTAGTAAAGCCCAAACCAAATTTGTCAGTTTTATAAGTGAAATCAGGGAGCTGACCCCAATTGGAACACCCACCTTCTTCAATCACAACCTTGGCGTCCTTGAGAGAAGCCATCTTCAAAGGAGGTTTGTTGCTAATAGTTTCAGTCGATGCCAAGATCTGAGGGACCTCTTCAATATTCTGACAAAGAGTTTCTATGAATTCCCCGTCCATCTCTACGTAGTGGAAGGAGTTGAGGTGACTCACCATATATTCTTCTTCAGCCCGCACTGTGACAATCTTTCCTTTCACAGGATACTTCAGCATTTGGTGGAGTGTGGAGGTGACTGCCCCAGCCTCATGGATCTAAGGACGACCCAGCAAACAAGAATATGACGGCCTGATATCCATCACATAGAAAGTGGAACCAAAGGTCTGAGAACCTACTTTGATAGGGATGTCCACTTCCCCGTGCACCATTCTCTTTGATCCGTCAAAAGCCCTTACCATAATGTTACTAGGCTTTAGAGTTAAACCATTGCAATCCAACTGGTCCAACGCCTTCTTAGGCAGAACATTCAGTGAAGACCCAGTATCTACCAGCGCATGATTAATAATGGTGCCCCTGCACTCAATCTAGACATGCAGAGCATCATTATGCTTTCTTCCTTTTGGTGTTAGGTCGGCATCTGAAAACCCCAGCCCATTATCAGCAGTCAGGCTAGCCACACAATCTTTGAACTGATCAGTTGAAGTTTCATGCGGCACATGCGCAGTCTTGAGAAATGAAATCAAAGCCTTTGCATGGGATTCAAAACACAATATCAGAGACAACATTGATATCTTCGTTGGGGTCTGCCCCAGTTGCTCGACCATGTTGTATTCACTCTTAATGATTTTCAATATTTCCTCCATTTCTTGCTTAGAGGCTTCCACAACAATCTTCTTAGGCGCCTCCGTCCGGGCAAGCTCACCTAGAATTTCCTTGCCGTGGGTATCAGATGATTCGCCGACAGGGGTAATAACCAGAGTAAGAATAGGAACAATAGCAGATGTACTAGCAGGAATGGCAGATGGAATAATAATAGGCTTGTTGACAGTCTTAGGGGAAATCTCGGGAGAGAAAACCCTTCCACTTCGGGTAACTTTGCTGGTTCCGACAATTTTACCAATATCAGGATCAACCTCCTCGTCTTTCAAGTCTTGTTTGATGCCATGATAGTACACATCGGCACCATAATTCCACGGGATAGCTTTATCTGAGACATACGGGATAGGACCAGGAATAGTAATTATCAATGGAGCAATTCTTGGAGCGGATGTAATCCTAACAAGTCTTCTCGAGGAAACCTTGGAAGGATTGGCCAAAATAGTTATAATGGCAACGTCTTCAACTGGAACAACAGGAATCATAGTTTTCTCAAACAGAATCTCTTTCCTATCTATCAGGCGTTGAATACCTAACTTCAGCAAACGACAACCAGAAGGTAAAAGCGAACACATGTGGCAACCTTCACCACAACCTGGAAATAAACCGGCCTACATCAAATTCTTCTTGACAATCATGAGAGGAGTAGAAACTTCATCGACAAAGCTAACAAACAAATCAGTATCAATAGCATTAACTCCACGACCATGTTTAGGCATGTGATCAGTTATGACATTTGGCTTCTCTGGAGCATCAAAATCTATCTCCTTAGCTTCAATCAAGTCTTGTATTTTGTTTCTCAGAGCCCAGCAGTCATTTGTATCGTGGCCACGACTCTCAGAATGATAGGCACACCGAGCATTCAGATTATATTGGGGAGATGTAGTATTTGGATTCTTGGGAGCCTCTCTCAAGGTTGCCAAGTTAGATCTCAGCATATGAGGTAGAACTTCAGCCAATGTCATGTTGATGCGGGTAAAATGTCATTGTGGTCTTTCCGCCCTTTGTTGATTGTTTCATTGTGGAGCAACTCCAGGTCTAAGTATCATCACGACACTTACTGTCTGACGATGTTCAACCCTATTTTGACCCCTCGGGCTGTAGATGGCACTGGCATCCTTATTACCAGCAAAAGGCTTCTTTACTGAACTTGAAGAGGCATACTTCTGTATTTTGCCGTTTCGAATCCCCGCTTCTACTCTTTCCCTAGTTAGGATCAACTCAGTGAAACCAGCTGATGAACTGCCGATCAAATGATTGAAAAATGGACCAGATAACGTCCCCAGAAACATATCAACCAACTCCCTATCAGACAACGGGGGTTGAACTATCCCAGCCAAGTCTCTTTATTTTTGTGCATAATCTTTAAAACCTTCACCTGCACCCATGTACATACTCTGGAGTTGAGTACGAGTGGGAGCAAGGTCGGCATTGTACTGATACTTCTTGTAGAAAGCAGCAACCAGATCTTCCCAGTTTCGGATATTGGCTCCCTCCAGCTGGTAGAACCATTCAAGTTGAGTCCCTAACAGACTATCTTGAAAGAAATGAACCCACAAATTTCTATCAGCGGTGTGGGGCTTGATCTTTTTGACATAAGAGCGGAGATGGAGCTTTGGGCAAGACACCCCATCATATTTAGCAAAAACCGGAGCTTTATACTTCTGCGAGATGACTACTCCCGACACCAATCCTAATTCTCCGAAATCCAGTCCAGGTATCCTTTAAACTTCCATGGCACTCAGACGGTCTTCTAGCTGTTTGTATCTATCCTCAGTAGGAGGATATTGCTCATCATTGTAATCAGTATCATTATCAGAGATTGTAGGGCTAGGGTCCTTCTCTTCTTCCTGATTCTCCCCTTCCTTGGATGAAGAGGTCATACCAGTTTGTCGCTTCAACCGCTCTCCAAACCTTCTGCCCATATTCAGAATACCGACAACCTTCTTCTTCTTCTTCTTCTCTTTCAGAATGAGGGCTTTCAGATCCTCCTGCCCTTTTGCCAGACTGATAAACATTTGTTGGAACTGGGCGTTCTGTGCTTGAAGGTCCTTGATGCTTTATTCAGAAGACATTTATGTTGAAATAAATAGCGAAGAAGATGAGAAACCTGTAATGGTACCTGTAATGATGCACTATGGATGGGATGCGAATGCAATGATTTCAAAGACTTCAAGAAATTTAAATTTGCAAACCACAATAAACAAAAACTTTATTAGCTGAATTTGAAGTTCAAATGCCTCTTAGGCGTTACAATTTAAAAAAATAAATCTGAAACTATAAAAGACATTAAAATTCCTATGGATGATTCCTCTTTGTGTCGGGATAGTCATCGAGTCCTCTTTCTTCATGCAACTGTTCTGTGAGCTCTAAAACCTTCCTCTTCTGAGCATGGAACTGATCCTCTTAAGTATCCCGCTCCTTCATCAACTGAATTCAAGACCTCTATAATTCTCCAAGATCAGTGGGCATATAAGGATAAAGAACTGAGTAAGGAATACCCTCCTCTGTAGTGGGTTCCGCAATCACTGGAAAAAAAGCCACATAGGGCATCATAAGCTGCTGGGCACGAGCTCGTACCCATTGTAGGCAAGGTTCCATAAGAATGGAAGTCTTTGGTCCCAAAGCCTTGGCACCAGATCTGTTTACCATGCCCCAGGCTCGTATGAATCTCCGGTGATACTCCTTGACATCATCCTCATAGTTGAATATAATACCCTCGATAAGTAACTCATGGGGACCATCTCTTTGAGCATAACCAAATTGTCGCAGGGCTAAACAAGGGTTGTAGGTTATACCCCCTCTAATGCCAAGTAGCGGGACATTAGGGTACTCTCCGCAACGATCAATAATAGCAGTATTTTCCATAGCTCGAGAACACCAGAGAATATCCGTATGGGCGAGCGACATTATCCTTTGCGACCAACCCAAACCTTTTTCATTCTTCAGTATGGACTTAAGGAGGTGAGAAATAAACCACCTCGACAGCAACGACATATAACACATAAGAATCCCTCTTCTCGAGTATGGAGAGCGTGCAAAATATCTCCGAGCAAAGTAGGCACCGGGTTGCGAGAGAGAAAGATCTTGATAGCATTCATATCAACGAATGAGCCCGGATTAGGGAATAAGACTAACCCGTAGATTAGAAGAGCCAAGACCTCCTCGAAAGCCTGAAAATACGCATCATCCCAAAACAGCTGGGCTTTGTTTATCAGAAACTTAGCTAGAAAACCCTTGACCCCGCTTCTTGTTTCCCAATTGGATACCACGTCGGCCCGTTTCAGGTGCAAAGCAGAGGCAATGAATTCTGGCTTAGGAGCTTCTTCTAAACCCGTGAAGGGTAACTGCTCAAGAATGGGTATATCCAACAGTTGAGAGAATTCTTCCAAGGTAGGTACCAACTGATAGTCTGGAAAGGTGAAGCAGTGGTGCTTGGGATCAAAGAACTAAAAAAGCACACTCATCATCTTTTCATCAAAGTTTGAAGTAACCAGGTCGAGAAGTCGACCATGTCTCTTGGTGAATGCAGAAGTTTCAAAAACCCTTAATGCTAGCTCTTTGAGTTGGGAAGGTATCTTCACAAAGCTGATTCAGATAGTGTTTCTAAGAACAGAAGCCATGATCTGCAAAACAGGGCAAAGATAAATTCCCTTGGTCTTTGAAATGGTTAGTGCAATAAGAATGGATGCTATGTTATGATGCATGATGTCATGATAAAGCACAGGTATAGAAAACATAGGTATAGCAAGCACAATCAAATTACACAAAGTCCTTAGGTTTAAGGCTTGCATGAAGTCAAAGGTAGTACCCTCTTGTAGTTTAGTTGGTTTCAAACCTGTCTTAAAAAGTAACCGGATTCTATAGGATCTCAATATCACTGACCATCCTTTATCGGCATTGTCTCAGATCACGCAATCTTTTCTTGCGGCCGGAATATTCCAAAAGTCTGATCTCAATGAGTGTAACATCGAGTATCAACCAGTTCTCAACTCTACACCGAGGCCAGCTATCTCACTACTTTCTAATGGCCAAGTTGGGCAATTAAAGGTTCTAAGGCCAGTTGATGCTTCACGACACCACGCGGAAGCCCCGTACTCTCCCTGATTGACTCAAGGGTTACCGGTACCAACCAAAGTGCCATGTCAACGTAGCTACTGCTTCAATCATGCTGGTATACCCCAAGATAGTTCCCTCACAATTTATTGCTACTTACCTAAAGGGTGTTTCCCCGATCTGGGTGTAGGATCAAATAACCGAAACAGTTCCCATAAATATAAAGCAAGCAAGACAATCAAGAGAAAGCAATTAAATATGACCTGGATCCTAAGGTTTACCCCACTTTATATTATTTTCCCACCGATCTAGGTGTAGGATCAAATAACCCAAATAGTTCCCATAAATATAAAGCAAGCAAGACAATCAAGAGAAAGCAATTAAATATGACCTGGTTCCTAAGAGTCTACACCGAGGCCGGCTATCTCACTACTTTCTAATGGCCAAGTTGGGCAATTAAAGGTTATAAGGTCAGTTGATGCTTCACGACACCACGCGGAAGCCCTGTACTCTCCCTGATTGACTCAAGGGTTACCGGTACCAACCAAAGTGCCATGTCAACGTAGCTACTGCTTCAATCATGCTGGTATACCCCAACATAGTTCCCTCACAATTTATTGCTACTTACCTAAAGGGTGTTTCCCCGATCTGGGTGTAGGATCAAATAACCCAAACAGTCCCCTTAATTACAAAGCAAGCAAGACAATCAAGAGAAAGCAATTAAATATGACCTGGATCCTAAGGTTTACCCCACTTTATATTATTTTCCCAGCAGAGTCGCTAGTTCTGTGATATGGTGGCAGAACCGACTGTTTTTACTGATTTGTGTTTTGCGTTTTTTGTTTGCAAAATGTCGCGGTAAGCAAGAGTCGCCACCGACTTTTATTTCATCCAATCATGGAAAAGGAAAAAGAATAGAAAAAACCTTTTTTCGAGATATTCTGAGTACGGGGGGTAGATTATAGAAAGGGAAGGTGTTAACACCCTTTCTATCCATGGTTTTCCATGGGCTCTTAGGTACTTGCTCATTTTGAAAATTGCTTGTGTGTGTTTGCTTTGAAAATGTTTTACTTCGTGATAACCCTTGTATCATTCCTCAAGGGTGTGACAAAGTTATTTTAAAAACAGTTTTGAAAGGTTTCTGTATGAAAAGTTTTTATTGAGCAAGTACTTAAGATTCTACCTACTCGAAAAAAGGATTGTTCGTTCTATTTCCTTTAGACATTGTTATCCCACTATTAAGGAGTAGGTAGCACCGTCGTTGGAGTTGTAAGGGACATTCGAAAGGGACAAGTACAATCACTAAAGCAATAGTTAGAAAACTTTAGTAGTAACCCTAGAGTCTTAAGATCTTTCTGAGGCAACATCTCCGAGGCAATATTTCCGAGGCAACATTCAAATGGGACAATTTAATCTCTTTAGACTGGAGGACAACCACTAAAATCTCCTATGCTTAATGATTATTTACCGAAGGAAACCGAAGTGAGGTAAACCCTAGGAGTGAACATGTGCGAGTGATTTGTTTCAGTTATTTTAATCTTTGCACATTAGGTGATCAACCGTTTTAATTTTTTCAGACATTCTTGCCATACAATCCTATTAGCCATGCATCTAAACAGTTAAAGATTACGGGAATTAAAAGTGCGGAAATAAACCTAGCTATTACATGGCTTTGACAGTTACATAATTGCCTTGACGGGAAATAAAAGTGCGTAATTTAAAACCCTAATTAAAACTATTACAACCTTGAAACAGTTACAAAATAATGGCAAAAACAAACGCGCGACAAATTAAATGCGAGGACGATTGGAATAATTTAAAACCCTAATTTGAGAGAAAAAGTATTTTTGGATTTTATCTGAGAAAATATTTAATTGCAAATTAATTAAACCTAATTTCTAATTGTTTTTAAATTATGAAAGGAATTAAATTAATCTAATTTTCTAATTAACCTAATTAATTAAAGAAATAAATATTTATGAGAAAAATGATTTTTGATGTATTTTTTAAAGAAAATTAATTAAATTGTGCAAAATCTCAAACCCTAATTCTAATTGTTTTAAATTATGAAAGAAATTAAAGTTACCTTAAATTAATTAAACAAATTAACTAAAAAAATATTTATTAAGAAAATAAATCTTTTTGTGATTTTTGATTGTTTAATTTAATAAAATAAATTTTTGTATTAATAAAAAAAACAAAATAATTATAAAAAGAAATTAAAGAAAAATAGTAAAAATAACCAAGTGGCCTGCTGTTAGCAATTCTGGGGGGTGGGAATCTGAATTTCCCAACCCATTAAGCTTCCAAGCCCAGTCAACCTTTGGATCTGGTGTAGCATTGACTTGCATGTGTACCATGGGCCTTCCAGGGAGAAACGTTAGATCTGGCCAGCTGGGCATCCAATGGATGGACGTTAATGGTACATGATAGGCGTGTGAGGGAGCATTGCATTGGATTGGCCTGAAATTATTAGGAAAATAACAAAATGCACACGCCTGGAATCGAACCCAGGACGTGTGCATCAAAGGCATGCCTCCCAACCATCTGCGCTGGAATTATTAGTTGTAAACATAATAAACAAATAAAATCAAAAACCAAATCAAGTGTCCTGCCAGAAAAACGCTCAAAATTTGAATTGGCCAACCGTGCTTTGACACGCATCATCTTCTTCCTTGGACCATTGTTTTAGGTAAAACACTTTTACCTACTGACGTTTTGCCATGGCTATAACCCTGTTCATCTCAAAAATCATGTACAGGCAAGATAAATTAAATTGGTGACCATGAATCAACTGGGCGTGAAGCTCTGATCATCATGGTACCGATTATCAAACCTAATTTTTCCTAGGTTAAGAAACCCCAAAATGAGGTCGCAAACCCTAGCTATGGCATATTGTGATTCCTGCGCTGTAAATGCAATTAAATGGTACCAATAGCTTGCAAACAAGATGATGAGCAAGAATATATAATCAAAACATGCTTATGATGCCAAAATCAAGGAAATCAGAATCGAAATTTTATGCAAACCGTGGTTGATGATGGGCGCGATTCTGGACGCTTCAGGCCTTGCAAATGAATAGAGAAGCTTCCTGAGATATCCAGGAACGTATTGCTAACCTTGAAACTCCTTGAGGATGGCTCTAAGATGGATTTTCATCTCACACTTTTGTCCAAATTTTTGAGTTTCTTTCTTGGTGTTTCACGCCTCCAATCCTTGTGTTTTTGATCTGGAATTATTATGCACTTATAGTAGACTGAATTAGGTCAACAAAATTGGCATGAATCTTGAGAAATAATGGAGATTTGATTTGATTTGCTTCATGTATGATTTCTTTCCAAAATAGATCCAATCATGACCTTTTCAATCTAAATCGTCCTTGTACGAATTACATTCCATTCTAGCTGTATATGGACTCATAATGTGCACAAAAATCCCAAGATTTGATTTGTTTTCATTATTTTACCATTTAATTTGATTTATTTTGATTTAAATGAATAAAAAATCAAAATAAATTATCAATGTAAAAAAATAATAGGTGGAAAAGCTCAGGTGTCGTGGGACCTATTAGAAACATGTTTCAAGCAAGAAAACATGGGCCCCTTTGGATAAAATGCAAATTTGATCAATGTTGACTTTTGACAATTTTCCAAAAATTGCCAAATTTGACAATGCACAACTCTCTCAATTTTGACCCTAGGGAGATGTTCTTATACTTTTTAGAAAGCTTAGGATGTACCCTAAGTAACCCTTTTGGTTTCATCTCAATTGGATCTTCCATGTTCATGTATGAAGCTTTGACCCAAAAGGTGTTTTTGTTGACTTTTCAAAAGGACCTATAATGTCAAAATTCATATCTTTTTGTGAGTGCATATTTTGAACTTGTAGGATGAAGATGAGTTGTAGGTAATTGCATCCTATTAAAAATGAGCTTTGGATGGAAAATTTATGATAAAGTATGAAGAAGTTATGCTTGGTCAAAGTTGGGTTGACTTTTCCTATAAAACCCTAATTTAGCAACTTTTGGGTTTTGATGAATTTGGAGCATCCCTTGAGGAATCATGATCAACCCTTTATCAAATGATGGAAGTCACTTAAAAATGTTGATGTTAACCAAAATTCTTGTGGTTTGACTATATGTGGGCCACAATTGACTTTTGACCTAGTATAGTCGATTCTCAAGCATCTGAGCAGTTGGTTGGGCAAACTTCTTGTGCAAGGAATGAAACTTGACATGTAGGGTCTTGGGAACATATTAGGACCTTGAAAAGAATTTTAGGATTTTGTGGCTCACCGATCTTGATGAAAATAGAAACCCTAATTTTGAGGTGCACTACCTTAGGAGAGAGTTTGTCTGGTCAACTCTTGGACTTCCTTGAGCAACTTGAATATCTCAATTGCCATTGATTGAGTAAAATGGGAGGGCAAATTTTGGGGTACAACACTATCTGACACAATGCACAAAGGAACACCATGCATCTTCACAATCACACTAGTGTAAATCTCAGCCAACCTCGACACTGGAAAACTGATGTTAATAGGAATAAAATGAGCCGACTTAGTAAGCCTATCAACAATCACCCAAATTGAATCATGTCCTCTTATAGTATTAGGTAACCCCGTCACAAAGTCCATCAAAATGCTATCCCATTTCCATTCTGGAACTTCTAACGGTTGCATCAACCCTGCAGGCTTCTGATGTTCAACTTTCGACTTCTGACAAGTCAAACATGCATACACAAACCTATCCACATCACTCTTCATTCCAAGCCACCAAAACAAACCTTTCAAATCTTGATACATCTTTGTAGCTCCTGGATGAATACTCAACTTACTTCTATGACTCTCTTCAAGTATCACTTTCTTCATCTCAGTATCATCAGGAATACAAATCCGGTTACGAAATCTCAACACACCTTGCGCATCTAGCTTAAAATCTCTATTCTCGGACTGATCGATCCCAACCATCGAATTTACCAGTTTCACATCCAACTTCTGAGCTTCTCTGATACTGTCTAGAAATTCATTATTAATCTTCAACATACCCAACATAACACTCAGCGGCATCACCTCACAAACTAAGCTCATATCTCTGAATTGTTCAATTAATTCCAACTCTTTAACCATCATTGTCGACATATGTAAAGTCTTTCGACTCAACGCATCAGATACCACATTCGCTTTTCCTGGATGATAATTCAAACCGAAATCATAATCCTTTAACAATTCCAACCATCTTCGTTGCCTCATATTCAACTCCTTCTGATCGAATAAATACTTTAAGCTCTTATGGTCACTAAACACTTCAAATCTAGAACCATAAAGATAATGCCTCCAAATCTTCAACACAAAGACAACTGCAACAAGCTCTAAATCATGCGTAGGATAGTTCTTCTCATGAGTCCTCAACTGCCTTGACGCATAAGCAACTACCTTATTACTCTGCATAAGCATTCCCCCTAAACCCATCTTAGAAGCATCACAGTATACCACAAAAGGCTCTCCTGGATTAGGTAGCGTCAAAATCGGAGCTGACGTCAATCTCTTCTTTAGTTCTGTAAAACTTTCTTCGCACTGAACATCCCATACAAAATCTATACCTTTACAAGTCAACTTAGTCAACGGAAGTGCCAACTTAGAAAAACATTCGATAAACCTTCTATAGTAACCAGCTAATCCCAAAAAGCTTCTAATCTTAGTAGTTGACCTCGGAGTTTCCAATTCCAGCACCGCATCAACCTTCGATGGATCTACAACAATGCCACTACCTGAGATCATTTGACCAAGAAAACTAACCTCCTTTAACCAGAACTCACACTTGGACAACTTTGCATACAACTTCTTCTCTTTCAAAACTTGTAATACTACTCTTAAGTGTTCCGCATGCTCTTCTTCTGACTTAGAGTAAATCAAAATATCATCAATAAACACCACCAAGAACCGATCCAAATAAGTATGAAAAATACGATTCATGTATACCATGAATACTCTCGGTGCATTAGTAACACCGAAAGGCATCACCGAATACTCATAATGTCCATAACGCATTCTGAAAGCCGTCTTCTGGATATCTTCATCCTTCAACTTAATCTGATGGTAACCCGACCTTAAATCAATCTTACTGAACACATGAGTGTCCACCAATTGATCCATCAAGTCATTTATTCTTGGAAGCAGATACTTGTTCTTAATCGTCACTTTATTCAGCTGTCTATAATCAACACAAAGCCTCATGCTTCTATCTTTCTTCTTTACCAACAACATTGGAGCTCCCCACGGCGATACACTTGGTCTTACAAACTTCTTTTCAAGTAACTCTTCCAATTGCTTCTTTAACTCTGACAATTCGGATGCAGACATCCTGTATGGTGCCATAAACACAAGTCTGGTACCAGGTACAAGATCAATTGCAAATTCAACTTCCCTCTTCGACGGTACATTAGGAATTTCATCAGGGAAAATTTCAGGAAATTCATACACCACCTGCAATTCCTCAATTATAGCTTGAGTCTCTGCAGATAGCGACGCCATCAACGAGAACATTTGTGCTTCTTCTTGCATCAACTTCCTCAACTGTCTAGCAGACAACAGACTATCTTCCTCTTCTTCAGGAGTAGAAAACCTCACAGACTTGTCATAACAGTTAATATGAACATATTTATTCTCTAACCAGTTCATACCCAAAATCACATCCAAACCTCTTAACGGTAAACAAACCAAATCAACAGCAAAGTCTCTGTCGAAGATCGACAAGGGACACTTTAAACATACAAAAGAAGTAGTCACTAACCCCTTGGCTGGAGTATCGACGACCATTTCTCCATTCATAGAAGACAACATAAGACCCAATCTTTCAACATAATCAACAACAATAAATCAATGGGTAGCACCGGTATCAATAATAGTAATTAAAGGAGTACTATTAATGAAACATGTACCTCTGATAAGTCTGTCCTCAGCAATTGTCTGATCCTCAACCAAAGCGTACACTTTACCACTTGTCTGCACCCTCTTTGGTTTCTGACACTGACTACCAATGTGCCCTTCTTCACTACAATTGAAACAAATCACATCCTTATGCTTGCACTCAGATACAACATGTCCATTCTTACCACAACAGAAACACCTCTTTACTTCAGCAGTACACACATTACTCTTATGCCCAAGTTTCCCACATTTATAACAAACCACACCAGCAGGAGCATCTCCCTCACCAGTCCTCTGACCCTGATCAGCTTTCTGTTTACCTTTACCAGCTGGGGTATCATAAGGCTTACCACGATTCTATTGGTACTTACCCCTCTTCTCACTGATAATCTTGTAATGAGCATTATTATCCTCTTCATAAATTCTGCAACTATCAACCAAATCAGCAAAGACATGGATCTTCTGGTATCCAACTGCCTTCTTGATCTCTGGGCGCAACCCGTTCTCAAACTTGATGTACTTTGAAAACTCAGCATCTGCCTCACTGTAGTGCGGATAAAACTTAGCCAACTCAGCAAATTTTGCAGCATACTCAACAACCGACATATTCTCTTGCTTTAGCTCAAGGAATTCAATCTCCTTATTACCACGAACATCTTCAGGAAAGTAATTCCTCAGAAATTCCCTACGGAACACAACCCAAGTGACATTTTCACCTGCAGCTTCCAATCTCTGACAAGTCTCTAGCCACCAGTCATCAGCCTCAACTGCTAGCATATGAGTACCATATCGAACCTTCTGCGCTGGAGTGCAGTCCATCACACGGAAGATTCTTTCAATCTCTTTCAACCAATCCAACGCTCCATCGGGATCATACTTTCCCTTGAAGGTAGGCGGATTCTCTCTCTGGAAAGTCGCCAAACTACGAGATCCAGCATTCCCGTTAACATTCGGCTGATTCTCCATCGCATGCACCATTGCTTCCGAAGCAGCAACATGTGCAACATCATTCCTTCCAGCTATTTCAACTTATCACTACAACATAAACAACTATTAGAAATCAAATTAACAATACTCGATTGTTAGACAACTTCGACTTGACAACTTGGTCGGACGGACCAACCTTTGCTCTGATACCAACTTTGTAATACCCCAATTCTACCCGGCAATTATAAATGTAAATCAGAGTTACAAAATTCATGCAATTGAATCAGGATGCCACAAATCCTACTTTAAAAACACATTGCTTTCAACATGGATACATAACACTTTAAACTCCGGATGAACCAACAACAGAATAATTTAATCTCTTCATTCGACAACTTGAACAACTACACAGTGGAATCATAATAACGTATTTGTCCAACAATTGCAACAACTTCAAAATAATGCATACTTAGCAACAAAAAAATTAAAGTTCAACAACTTAAATAATCAATAACTAAAAGCAACAAGCGTTCATACCCCCGAGTGTTACGTATCAAAGCAATGACACCGACTCGAACTACTGAAGGTAAACACCTTCACTCTGGATTACCTGCACGTTACCAACATAAGGGTAACATTCAAATAGAAGAGGTGAGATATCTAACGATATAATAAAACGTATGATAAATAATATATTAATTAGATCACATAACATCACCACTTCTCATCGTATAAACAACAATAGTCGCAACAGAATACCAACAATATACACATCTACTGCATCAATACGCAACTTCTTTATGCAATCATATCATGCGACTCAATACTATGCAAATGCATATGGTACCATTGGAGCAGAACTCCCATCTCACAAATAATTGCCAATAAATAGAGGCATCAACAAGGCATAAGCCTTCATCTTAATATTCACCAATACGGCCATCTTAACGAGCATTAACTCCATATTGAAATGCAATGTATGCGACACAATCATGAATGTAATGACAACAACCATAATTAATAACATTTCAACACAACATCATCGTTGGCCAGAAGCCTACATCTTAATAGCTTCCAATTATTAGTGGCATCTCAACATCATTCATCAACATCATTTTTCAACAAAATCCATCAACATAATTTTACAACAACTCAATCACAACAATAATACAACGATAGATCGATATTCCCGCAATGTTGGTCATAGGCCTACAACATGCTATTGCCTATAATTAATTAATCATCTAAGGCTTACCTCTAGTTAAAAAACATCTACATGTTATTAATTATGTAATACTACATCATTATCATCATTAATCTTACTGTTATGAACCAAACAGTAATCTATAATCGTCTTATCCTCATCATACTTCAAAAAATCATCATAGAGATTAACGCGGGAAGCTAACTCTATTCCTAAATTGGGTTACTAGGATTATTCTTCTTATCCTTTATTGTAATCCTTAAGAATGAATTTCGTCGCGTTAGCTATCCAACGCTTTGAACGACACCTCAAACGGAGTCTGGAAAATCAAGTTACAGCCTTCGAAAATAAATATGCCAAAAAATCAGACTACATGAGTCGACGCATAACATTTTAAGTCGATGCATACTGGGCTAAAATCCTGCATGAGTCGATGCGTACTCCCTTTGTATCGACTGATAATGAGTCTGAAACACCGCATGTATCAAGGCATGCTCCTTTGTATCTGTGATACGGTGGCAGAACCGACTGTTTAATACTGGTTTGCATTTGGCGATTTATGTTCGCAAAATGTCGCGGTAAGCAAGAGTCGCCACCGACTTTTATTTCATCCAATCATGGAAAAGGAAAAAGAACAGAAAAAAATCTTTTTTTGAGATATTCTGAGTACGGGGGGTAGATTATAGAAAGGGAAGGTGTTAGCACCCTTTCTATCCATGGTTTTCCATGGGCTCTTAGGCACTTTCTCATCTTTTTAAAATTTCTTGTGTGTGTGCTTGCTTTGAAAATGTTTTACTTCGTGATAACCCTTGTATCAGCCCTCAAGGGTGTGACAAATTTGTTTTTTGAAAACTGTATTGAAAAGGTGTTAGTGTGAAAAGATTTGTTTTGAGCAAGTACTTAAGATTCTACCTACTCGAAAAAAGATTGTTCATTCTATTTCCTTTAGACAGCGCTATCCCACTATTAAGGAGTAGGTAGCACCGTCGTTGGAGTTTGTAAGGGACGTTCGAAAGGGACAAGTACAATCACTAAAGCAATAGTTAGAAAACCTTAGTAGTAACCCTAGAGTCTTAAGATCTTTTCGAGGCAACGCTTCCGAGGCAAAATTTCTGAGGCAACATTTCCGAGGCAACATTCGAATGGGACATTTGATCTTTTAGACAGGAGGGCAACCACTAAAATTTCCTATGCTTAATGACTGCTTACCGAAGGAAACCGTAGTGAGGCAAACCCTAGGAGAGAACATGTGCATGTGAACTTTGTTCAGTTATTTAGTCTTTGCACATTAAGTGATCTACCGTTTTAAATTTCAAGCATTCTTCTCATACAATCCTATTAGCCATACATCTAGACAGTTAAATATTGCGGAAATTAAAAGCGGAAAAGTAAATCTAATTATTACAAGGCTTCGGGGAATGGGGATTACATAACCAAAACTTGGGGGGAAATTAAACAGTAAATAAAACCCTAGTTTAAAAGACTATTACAACCTCGTAGCAATTACAAAAATATAATGAAAAGTACGTACGACAAACGTAAATGTGAAAAATTAGGGTTTTGACCCTTAAAAACCAAATTAAATTTAATTAAAGAAAAATAAAAATATTTTTGTCATTTTTATTTAAGGAAATAAAGAATAAATTGCAAAATATCCTAATCACTAATTAAGTTTTAATTATGAAAAATCATTAAATTAATGAAAAAAACAATTAACCTATTTTTGTGTTTTTATTTTGAGAAGGAATTAAAATTAAGAATTAAACCTAATTTCTATTTGATTCTAATTATGAAAAAAAGATTTAAGTTAACCTAATTAAACTAATTAATGCAATTAAATATTTTATGAAAAAAAAGACTAAACCTAATATTGTTTGTGATTTTCTGATTTTTATGTTTTGATTAAAAATGATTTTTGGAAAATAAATAAAATAAATAAATTAAAACAATAAAAAGAATTGAAATAAAATAAAAAAGAAAAGATTGGGCTTGTGTGGTAGAATACAGACTGGGGGGTGCATTGCCAAATTGTTAGGCCCAAATTGGTTGACCCATGTTCCTTGCGTGTGATCCCATGTGGATTAGTTTTAGAGAGTGCACCATGGGCTGCTGTGGTTGGACGCAGGATCTGGACCAAGGGATGATCCAAATGGTAGGATTTGTGAGCGTATGATAGACGCATGGAATGGTGATGTACTGAATTTGCAGTAAATTGTTAGGAAAATAATAAAAGTGTGAATTAATAATTAAAAACCTAACTCTGATTATTTTACAAGTTAATTATGAAATAAAATCAATATTGATTAAATCAAAACAACATTTATGTCAAAAATTATTTTAATTAATTGAAAGCCTAAAACTAATATTTAATGATTTTTTTGTGATTTTATATGTTAATTAAATTAATGATAGAAAACAAATCAAGTGAAAAATAAATAAATGAAAAGGGTTAGAAAAGAAAATAGTCAAAAAGGTGAAAAATGCATGGGGTGGGTGATGAACCCATTCCCCTTGGGTCACAGTTAGGCGCCTGATCCACCAAGCCAAGCTATTGTTTGTGATTCAAACATGTTCTACGTAACAACAAGAACTCATTTGGACAGTTAATAAACATTAGTAATACATGAAATTAATTATATGAATGTTTGAAAAAAAAGCAAATCGGAGAAGATGAGTATGCTTGTTTCAAGCATCAATGGCCATGACTTTCGACCTATTCTTACCCTTAGATACATCAGGAATTATTTGTAATTGATGGCTTGGACTGAAAGTGTCTGGATCTTCGATTTTGACTTTGCACTAGTTTTGACAGAATTTGAGGTTTTTAGAGAACGTTCTCGGGAAGCCAATTTCGTCCTCCCTAGTGTATGAGGGTGTTGTGTTTATATAGAGGAGGAATTTAGGTCAAAAATAATGGAAGAAATCTCATGGTATCTTGAGGAATTATGAAGATTTGATTTGATTTTGGCCTTGTATGATTTCTTTCTAAAATAGCTCCAATCATGACTTTTTCAATCTAAATCATCCTTGCACGAATTACATGCCATGATAGCTGTATATGGACTCATAATGTGCACAAAAATCCCAAGATTTGATTTGCTTTTATTATTTTACCATTTAATTTGATTTGTTTTGGTTTAAATGAATAAAAAATCAAAATAAGTGATAAAAATAATAAAATAATAGGTGGAAAAGCTCAGGGGTCATGAGTCCTATTAGAAACATGTTTCAAACAAGAAAACATGGGCCCCTTTGGAAAAAATGCAAATTTGATCAATGTTGACTTTTGACAATTTTCCAAAAATTACCAACTTTGACAATGCACAACTCTCTCAATTTTGACCCTAGGAGGGTGTTCTTGAACTTTTTAGAAAGATTAGGGTTTCCTCTAAATAAAACTTTTGGTTTCATCTCAATTGGATCTTCCATGTTCATGTATGAAGCTTTGACCCAAAATGTGTTTTTGTTGACTTTTCAAAAGGACCTATAATGTCAAAATTCATATCTTTTTATGAGTGCATATTTTGAACTTGAGCGCTGAAGATG
This sequence comes from Vicia faba, assembly GCA_948472305.1. Classification (NCBI taxonomy): domain Eukaryota; kingdom Viridiplantae; phylum Streptophyta; class Magnoliopsida; order Fabales; family Fabaceae; genus Vicia; species Vicia faba. Next base: position 580,356,194 of record OX451736.1, on the reverse strand, counting down.
AATTGTAGGGAATTTCATCCTCTTCAAAATGAGCCTTGGATGGAAAAGTTCGGATAAAGTATGAATAAGTTATGCTTGGTCAAAGTTGGGTTGACTTTTACTAAGAAACCCTAATTTAGCAACTTTTGGGTTTTGGTGAATTTGGAGCATTCCTTGAGGAATCATGATTAATCCTTGATCAAATGATGGAAGTCACTTCAAAATGTTTATGTTGACCCAAAATCTTGAGGTTTGACTGTATGTGGGCCACAATTGACTTTTGACCTAATATAGTCGATTTCCCAAGCATTTGAGCAGTTGACTAAGTAAACTTCTTATGCAAGGCATGAAACTTGACATGTACGGTCTTGAGAACATATTAAGACCATGGAGAGCATATGAGACCTTTGTGGTCCACCCATCTTGATGAAAATAGAAACCCTAATTTGGGGTATACTGCCTTAGGAGAGAGTTTGTCTGGTCAACTCTTGGGCAACCTTGAGCAAATTGGGGACCTCACTTGACATTTGTTGAGTAAAGTGAGAGGGAAAATTTTGGGGTACAACAGCTGCCCCTGTTCAATCTTCTTAAACCTATGGATGTAGATTGGCTTGTCTGCCTTTCGTAATCTGAATGTGGAAGATGATTGAATACTAAAGTGCCCAGAAATTTGCACTCGCATGAAGTGGCACTCGACTTGTGACATCGGGAAAGGGCTTACAGATGCCATTTGGAGGTTGATGATAGAAAATTTGTCGGAGATAGGCTTAAAGATGCCATTCTGGACGTGACGGAGAATTGTCTGAGATGGGCTTAAAGATGCCATCTAGAGGATGTTGATTTCCTGAGATATTCCTTTGATGAGAATCCCTGCTCTTGTCGTTGAGGAGGAATCTATTGAGGAATGTTGGTATCTGTCTTGGGAGAAATAAAATTTGAGTAGCTTCAGTTGTACGTTACTCTACTGGGGAATTAACTCCGGAGGTGAACTGCATATATGGTCAGTGTATAGGCTGCATCGCGACCTACTGGGGAAATGCGAACCCAATCGTGTTTGATTAGGTCCAAGTCTTACAGTGTTTTGGACTGCTGTCTAGAGATAAGAGAAAAGAAACCTGGATGGTAAGTGTGATACGGTGGGAGAACTGACTTGAGTTTTTTTTTGCGTTTTTTGTTCGCAAATGTTTCGGTTTAGCAAGAGTCACCACCGACTTTTTATTTTATCCTAAGGAAAGGTTAAAAAGCACAGCAAAAACCTTTGAGATGTTTTCTTGGGTTCGGGGAGTAGATTATAGAAAGGGAAGGTATTAGAACCCTTTCTATCCATGGTTATCCATGGGCTCTTAGTTACTTGATTAGATCACTTGCCTTGCATTTTTAATTGTTTGAAATGGTGCTTTGTGTGTGTGGTTTTGAAAATGTTTTTAAAAAAGATGCCTTGTCTAGGCAACCCTTGTAACAATTCTTTACTCGAATGTTTTACAAAGGTGTTTGTCTTTTCGAAAAGATGTTTCAATGTTTTTGAAAGTTGTTTTGAAATTGTGTTGTGGAGTGTGTTTTGAAAAGTAGGCAAGTGTGTTTTGCAAGTTTGATCAAGTAACTAAGAGTTGTCTACCCCTAAATTTACTCAAAGATTTTTCTCATGTTTTAACCCTTTTAACAGTATTGTTCTACCATTGTATTTGGTGGACAATCTTGTGTTAGGATGTTAGCGGGACGGGCGCGGGTCATCGTATAGACCATGATAGCAATTTTGCAAAGTATCTTAGCATTTTTTGAGGGACTAAGATCATTTTTGTAAGGCAACTTTGGATAGCGTCATCGAGGGACTATGATCTTTTGATTTTGTTTGTTTTACCAAGATACTTTGCATGCGTAACATGGCCCATTTTTGAAGGCAACAGGTGGATGTAACCCTAGGGGTGTTTGTGTGCAAGTGTGTTTTATTGCATACAAGAATTTATCTTTGAATTAGGATTTTCTATTTCATTGATTTTATCTTGCCATACACATCCTAATTACTAACATTTATATTTGAAAGCGATAAAAAGCAGAAATATAAAATCCTACGCTATTACAGCAATTAGGGGGAGGGGATACATATTTGTACATGGGGTGGTTCAACGATAAAAATAGATAAGAAAAGAAAGTGACAAAAACAAGATAGAGAGAAAGAGAGAGGGAGCCAGCGCGCTGCTGAGAGGTCATCAGAAGTTCTGACTCAGGCCCGCTGCCAGATGATCAACCTTTTGGTTAAACTGTATGAGTCAGAACTTCTGACTCTGGCACCTGCAAAATAGAAACCTGTTAGTGGGAAGATCAGAAGTTCTGACCCCCATGCGCTGCAAGACAAAAGTTTGTTAGTGGGGATATCAGAAGTTCTGATCCTGCTGGAAATACAATAATTCTCAGAAGTTCTGATATTATTGACAGCAAAACAGGCTTCAGATGTGCTAACGTCAAAGTCAGCACTTGGCTTCTCCCTGTGCTAGTCAGAACATCTGAAATTTTGTTATTTTTCCACAAAACAGAAAACATGTTTGGAACAGCTTCAGCAAATGTCAAAGTGTTTCAGGGGACAGAACCAACAAGGTCACAGGCAGGTTCTATGCTGACTCACTTCCTATCTAAACGTTCTGAGGTATGAAAATCCTCAGAACATAAACAACAGCAACATGATGTTTACATTATGCTTATTTGAGCATGCAAAGCTGATGATGCTTAGCAGCGTGATGAAGGTCAGCAGGTGCTTACGTGGCTGTTGGAAAAGGGTGTGAGTGAGAGCTAGCTTTTAGCTCTGATGGGGTTCTGGACATGTTCTTTTCTGAAAGGGGCAGATGAAGGCGTATGTGTATGTATGGTCAGAGGCTGAAAGGGTATTCTTTAGTCACAAAGAAAACTGGGTATTGATGAAGTTTGGAGGTAGGAAGTTCAAAGTTATGTTTGAAGCTTTTGAAACACTAAGATTTTTGACAGAGTTTCACAGTACTTTCTTGCTAAAAATTTCTGTTTCTCTTCTAGCAATTTTTCTGGTTTTTTGGACGCCCCTTTTCAGTGGACAATGGTGCTCTATTTATAGGCAAAACTCTTGTGGCATCTTGAACATTAAAGGCGCCAATAGAGGTTGAATTGTTTTTTGAAAGAAGTTCCTGGGAAGTTGTGATAATAGATAGCCTTTCAGCCTAGGCTGGAACAGCAGGCAAGGATTGGGGAGAAGTGACCTCTAGGTGGACGGTGGCGCGCAGACCCATGCCTAAGCCTGCATAAAGGTGTTTACCAAGCCACACGTGAAGAGACCCCTTGGATGAATATTCAGGAGTGGTTGGGAGCATTAATGAGCATTAAATGGTGATAAGACTTATCAACACCAAAATTCTGGTAATAGGAGAAAAACTTGAACCAGCAGTTCTGCTTTACCAAAAACAACGTAAACCATGCTCTGGTCTTGGCCTCTTGTTGTCTTAGCAAATTCTGGGGATTCTCCTGACTTTCTGGCACATTCCTTGGATTTTCTTCTAGAAATCCTGGACTTAGAGATTCTGTATCAGTGTAACATCCACTCTTCTGACCCTTTCATCTTCTGATTTCAGCATGTTCTGAAGGAGCCCTCAGACTTCCTTGCTTCCTTTGCATTCTTTTAGCAAACTCTGGCTGAACTTGCGTAACCACTGAAAGAGCCATGTTCTGTTTGAGGCTTACGTGTTGAACCATGTTTGCAACTTCTGACTGAGTTGATGTAGCTGCTGAGGAGCCAACTTCTGACTGCGTTGAGCCCAGCTTGCAACTTCTGACCGTTTCTGTCTGGAGTTTGGTCCAGAAGTTCTGAAGCGCTATTTTCTTCTTAAACACCCATTTTTAGAGAAAAACTCCAAATGTTTAGAATTTAATTTTTCTCAAGATAAAAATGTTGCCTTTAGAGCTTGTGTGATCATTTTGCTCTTGTAAATGGTTTGCTTGGGAAGAAATGATAATTCAGGACTTGGATTTGTTTCAGAGGGACTCTGAGAATCCAGGATGATTTCCTGAAGAAAGAGAGGGCAAATTTTGGGGTACAACAGTTGCCCCTGTTCAATCTGCTTGAACCTGAAGAGTTAGATTTGCAGATTTGCCTTTCGCGGCTCGAAGGTAAAAGGATATTGGACACTAGCGTGCCCTTAAATTTGTACTTGTCAAGACATGGATGCGGGAATGGGCTTAAAGATGCCATTTGGAGATGGGCTTAAAGATGCCATCTGGAGAGGTGACAAAATCTTATCGGGGATGGGCTTAAAGATGCCATCTGGAATGTTTGTTGAACTGTAGGTCGTTGATGAGTGAGTGAGTATCAAAAAGGCATCCCTGTTTTGGAACATCTCTGAATTGGGGGTCTGAATAAGCAATAGATTGACGTCCGTGTCTGGAAGCATCCATAAGCTGTTTTCAAAAGTTGCGTCTAAACAAGCGATAGATTAACATCCGTGTTTGGAGAATCTGTAAACTGTTTTCAGGAGTTAAGGAATCTGAACAAGCGATAGGTTAACATCCGTGTCTGGAGAACCCGTAAACTGTTTTCCGAAGTCTTGGAGATGAATAAGCAATAGAGCAGCATCCATGTTGGGAAGCGTCCGTAAACTATTTTCAAAAGTTGAAGAATCTGAACAAGCGATAGGTTAACATCCGTGTCTGGAGAACCCGTAAACTGTTTTCAGGAGTCTTGAAGTTGAATAAGCAATAGATCAGCATCCGTTGTTGGGAAGCGTTTGTAAACTGTTTTCAAAAGTTGAAGAATCTGAACAAGCGATAGGTTAACATCCGTGTCTGGAGAACCCGTAAACTATTTTCAGAAGTCTTGAAGTTGAATAAGCAATAGAGCAACATCCGTTGTTGGGAAGTATCCGTAAACTGTTTTCAAAAGTTGAAGAATCTGAACAAGCGATAGGTTAACATCCGTGTCTGGAGAACCCGTAAACTGTTTTCAGAAGTCTTGAAGTTGAATAAGAAATAGAGCAGCATCCGTTGTTGGGAAGCGTCCGTAAACTGTTTTCAAAAGTTGAAGAATCTGAACAAGTGATAGGTTAACATCCGTGTCTGGAGAACCCGTAAACTGTTTTCAGAAGTCTTGAAGTTGAATAAGCAATAGAGCAACATCCGTTGTTGGGAAGCGTCCGTAAACTATTTTCAAAAGTTGAAGAATCTGAACAAGCGATAGGTTAACATCCGTGTCTGGAGAACCCGTAAAGTGTTTTCAGAAGTCTTGAAGTTGAATAAGCAATAGAGCAACATCCGTTGTTGGGAAGCGTCCGTAAACTGTTTTCAAAAGTTGAAGAATCTGAACAAGCGATAGGTTAACATCCGTGTCTGGAGAACCCGTAAACTGTTTTCAGAAGTCTTGAAGAATCTGAACAAGCGATAGGTTGACATCCGTGTCTGGAGAACCCGTAAACTATTTTCAGAAGTCTTGAAGTTGAATAAACCGGTGTAGGGTTTCCTGATGATGAGTCTGTGTAAAACTGCATCTTGGATAATTGTTAATGATAGCCTTTTATTCCTATCCTAAAAGGGACAAAATATTAGCTAAACACAAAGTTATGTTGCATGAAATGTATGATGCAATATGCGTATATCAATGTTCATGATATGAATGTAATGAATGCGCATGTAAGCTGATGAACTGTCTTGCTGAGGATAGATGGATCCTGGATAGTCGGAGATAACAAAATCTTGACTGCTCCCGGGGAAAGTGAGTCCTTGACTGCTACAGGGGATCGTAAGAATTTTGATTGCTGAGGATGAGACATCCTTGTTGACTACTGACTGCTTGGGAAACAAGATCTTCAATTGTTTGAGAGATCTTAGGAACACTACTGGGGATTGGAACTCCTTGGTGACTTGTGGGGCAAGAGAATTCTGATGATCTCTACTGGGGAGTCCAGAACCTGATAGACTCATGCTGGGGACGTAAGACTGAGAATCTTCAGTCTGGTGGGAAGTATCTCTGTGGGGAGAAGGTTCACTAGTCTGGTTCCGCTGGGGATTGATAGTTGGAAGTTTTAACTCCGCTGGGGATGCTGAAACTTAACTCTGAGGGAAATTAAGTTCTGGATTTTAACCTTGTTGAGGGATTTGGGGTTTAGTTCCGCCGGGGATTCCTTCTGAAAGGGCATCAAGATACCTATCTGTACTTTCAACCTACCAGTAATCATCTTTTCCTGATTTGTAAGAAAAGGATTATGTTCAAATGCATATGCCTATTTAACAAAACATTGGACGTTTCTCAAATAAACATAAGTGCAAAAAGAGAAAAAGGAAGTCAAAGCAAATTTCTGTATTTAGAAAAGTATTTGTATTAACTTTCTATAAGTATCTTTGTACAAAGGAGACAGGCATCCTAGTAAGAGGATGTTGTCGTAAAGATTGAAAAAATTTATACAAAAGAAAGATGGCTATGTGAAACAATTCCATGGGATTCCCATTCTGCTATAGCCTTCACAACTCTGAATATCTATCCATTCAATGCTTCGTCTGCCGGTGACTGGATTGATCAGAAGCTTGGAGTTGGTTGATGAAGAGATTGTCCTTAAAGTGATCCGACGAGACATAGTCATGCGCTCTAATTCCCTAACTTTTGCCTGAATCGCCCTTTCGGGTTTTTGATCCACCGGGAAACCCTTTTTTGCCCAAGTCGCCCTTTCGGGTTTTCAACTTGCCGGGTGTATAGATTTTTTTTGTTTTATCCCTAATTTTTGCCTGAACCGCCCTTTCGGGTTTTCGGTTCACCGGGATGCCCATTTTTGCCCAAGCCGCCCTTTCGGGTTTTCGACTTGTCGGGTTTTTTTATGCGTAATATCTTTTGACTATGTCTGCGTTCGCAGGGTGCGGCAAATCATCACCGTCCATGGTGGTAAGAATCATCGCACCACCAGAAAATATGCTCTTGATTACAAATGGTCCTTCGTAAGTAGGAGTCCATTTGCCCCTGGGATCACTTTGCGGCAAGATAATCCGCTTGATTACGAGATCTCCGACTTGATATACTTGACGCCTGACCTTCTTGTTGAAGGCCTTGATCATCCGCTTTTGGTACGTCTGACCATGGCAAACAGCAGTGAGTCGTTTCTCGTCGATCAAATTGAGTTGATCAAGTCGGGTCTGAATCCAATCGTCTTCATTCAAACCAGCGTCCTTCATAATCCTTAAAGAAGGAATCTGAACTTCCATGGGTAAGACAACTTCCATGCCATATACCAAAGAAAATGGGGTTGCCCCGGTTGAAGTACGTGCCATGGTACGGTATCCGTGCAGAGCAAACAGTAACATCTCATGCCAGTCTTTATAGGTGACTGTCATTTTCTAAATGATCTTCTTAATGTTTTTGTTCGCAGCTTCAACAACACCGTTCATCTTTGGCCGATAGGGAGATGAATTGTGATGATAAATCTTGAACTGTTCGCATAGAGCAGTGATCATAGTATTATTTAGATTTGTACCGTTGTCTGTGATGATCCTGTCGGGTATACCATACCGACATATGAGGTTTTGCTTGATGAAGCGGGCAACCACACTTTTTGTAACAGAGGCGAAGGAAGCTGCTTTGACCCATTTGGTAAAATAGTCAATGGCGACCAGGATGAAGCGATGTCCATTGGACGATGTGGGCTTGATCTCTCCAATCATGTCAATACCCCACATTGCGAATGGCCAAGGAGCTGTCAGAACGTTGAGGGGAACAGGAGGAATATGAATCTTGTCAGCATAGACTTGACATTTGTGGCAAGTACGGGAATATTGATGGCAATCTGCTTCCATGGTAGACCAGTAATAGCCTTTCCTTAGAATCTTCTTAGCCATTGTATGCCCGCTCAAGTGAGTGCCAAATGTACCGCTGTGTATCTCAGTCATGATCATCTCTGCTTCAGCTTTGTCTACACATCGGAGTAAAACACAATCATGGCTGCGTTTATAGAGGATGTCGTTGCTCAGGAAGAACTTGGCAGCAAACTTCCTTAGGAACTTCTTGTCATTTATGGAAGCTCCTTCGGGATACTCTCTAGTCTGGAGATACCTTTTGATTTCATAAAACCAGGGTTGTTCCACTACTTCTTCGGTATTAATCTCATGACAATGTGCAGGTTCATCCATTCGCTCTATGGTGATTTGGGGAGCCTCGTTATCCCAGTTGAGTTTAAACATGGAAGACATTGTAGCCAGAGCATCTGCTAGCTGATTCTCTTCTCGCTGGAAATGCTCGAAGGTGATTTGCTCGAAATGAGGCAACAATGTCAGAACATCTTCTTTGTATGGGATAAGATTAGGATGTTTGGTGTCCCAATCTCATTTTATTTAACTGATAACCAAAGCCGAGTCCCCAAATACGATCAAGGATTTGATCCCCAAGTCTATAGCAGCCTTGAGACCAAAGATGCAAGCTTCATATTCAGCCATGTTGTGGTATAACTGAAGCAAAGTCAGGCCGTGAAAGGTGTGTGGCAACCTTCCGGGGAAATGAGTACCGCGCCGATACCGTTTCCAAGTGCATTTGAAGCACCATCAAAGTACAGGGTCCATCGGGATCCATTTTCAGGTCCGTCATACGGTCCGTTACCTTCAATGTTGTCCAAAGTCATGATGTCCTCGTCCGGGAAGTCGAATCTCATGGATTGATAATCTTCGATAGCTTGATGAGCTAGATGGTCAGCTAGTACACTCCCTTTTATAGCTTTTTGGGTGGTGTACTGGATGTCATACTCAGTCAGGATCATTTTCCATCTGGCGATTCTTCCAGATAAAGCAGGCTTCTCGAAGATATACTTGATAAGATCCATTTTGGAAATCAACAAAGTGGTATGAGTCAGCATATACTGCCTTAGTCGGCGAGCAGCCCATACCAAAGCGCAGCAAGTTTTCTCGAGCGGTGAGTAACGAGTCTCACAGTCGGTAAACTTTTTGCTAAGGTAATAAATGGCATGCTCTTTTCTACCAGACTCGTCATGCTGGCCCAGTACGCACCCCATTGAATTATCCAACACGGTCAAATACATGATCAACGGTCTTCCTTCGACGGGAGGCATCAGAATCGGAGGTTCTAGCAAATACTCCTTGATCTTATCAAAAGCAGCTTGGCAATCGTCGTTCCATTCGACTACCTGATCTTTCTTCAATAGTTTAAAAATTGGCTCACAGGTAGACGTCAGATGAGAGATGAATCTGGCAATATAGTTCAAGCGCCCCAAGAATCCTCTAACCTCCTTTTCAGTACGGGGAGCAGGCATTTCTTGTATAGCCTTCACTTTTGCTGGATCGACCTCAATGCCTTTGTTGCTGACAATAAATCTTAGAAGTTTACCAGACCTGACTCCAAAGGTGCACTTACTTGGATTCAGCCTGAGTTTATATTCCTTCAATCTGGCAAACAGCTTCTGTAAATGTTCAAGGTGTTCCTCCTCTGTTTGTGATCGAGCTATCATGTCATCTACGTAAACTTCGATCTCATGATGTATCATATCATGAAACAAATCTACCATGGCGCGTTGATAAGTTGCCCCTGCGTTCTTCAGTCCGAACGGCATCACCTTGTAGCAGAAAGTTCCCCATTGTGTAACAAAGGTTGTTTTCTCCATGTCCTCAGGGGCCATTTTGATCTGGTTGTAGCCCGAGAATCCATCCATGAAGGAAAACACCTTGTGCTGAGCTGTGTTGTCAATCAAAATGTCGATATGTGGTAGCGGAAAATCATCTTTAGGGCCGACCCTATTCAAATCCCGGTAGTCTACACACATTCTGACCTTGCCATCTTTTTTAGGAATTGGCACGATGTTAGCAACCCATTGTGGATAGGATGTAACAGCCAGAAAGCCAGCGTCGAATTGCTTCATTACTTCTGCTTTAATCTTCTCAGACATGTCGGGCCTCATTCGGCGGACTTTTTGCTTGATCGGTGGACAATCCTCTCTTGTAGGGAGATGGTGAACCACGATATTTGTGTCTAAACCCAACATGTCTTCATAAGACCAGGCGAAGATTTCAACGTATTCATTTAACAGCTGTATCAAATGCTCCTTGACACTTGGTTCCAGATTGGCACCCATTTGTACTTCCTTCCTGTCTTCCTTTGTTCCTAAGTTGACTGTTTCCAACAACTCTTCATGAGGTAAGATGGCCCTTTCTTCTTGTTGTAGAAGTCTGGCTAGCTCTCCTGGTACTTCACAATCTTCATCATCTTCATACTCAGCCTGATTGACCAAATCTTCAGAGTTATTGAAGGACATAGCAGAATAGTCACCCATAGAATCCAGAGTGGATGGGTACCTGCATTTGTGAGTGTGGGTGTGTGTAAGGGATAGCCATCCTTAAACAAACAAAATGCAAAAGGAAAGAAAATGAACACAACAGTTTATAAATGAAAAACGTCCAATGATTCATTAAACATGGCATATGAATATGAAGAGAATCATAACCCTTACAAATGGACCTACATGCCCCGGGCAAGGCATGAGGTGAGAAAGTAGTGTTCAGATTGTTTAAAAGTAATTATTACAGACCAACAGGAAATGTTCGAAAGATAAGTTACTGATTAATGAAAGTAATGGGGACGAAGTCCTTCGCCTCCCAGTTGTGTAGTCCCCTTTCGATGGTTGGGAAGATCCAGTCTTCAATGTTGGCCTCTTCGTCTTCGTCTTCCAAAGCATTGATTCCATGAGGAGAAATCTTGATGGGTGTCCTTTCAATTTTTGAACGACGCATAGCTTTTTGCCCCGCAGCGGTAAATCCCAACCCAAACTTGTCTGTTTTGTGAGGAAAGTCAGGCAACTGACCCCATGTTGAGCTCTTCCCCTCCTTTATTGCAGCCTTTGCGTCTTTCAGAGATGCCATCCTCTCCACCTGCTTGGGTATCTCAGCTACTGCCTTTGCTACAGCAACCTCGGGAGCAATTTCCTCGAAGTGTTGGAACGGTGTTTCAATGAATTCGCCCTCCACTTCCACATACCGAAAGGAGTTTAGGTGACTGACCATATATTCCTCTTCACCGTGTACAGTTATGATCTTTCCTTTGACATGGTATTTCAGCATCTGATGTAGGGAGGAAGTGACTGCACCAGCATTATGTATCCATGGTCTCCCTAGCAAGCAAGGGTATGACGGACGGATGTCCATCACATAGAAAGTTGAGTGGAATACTTCAGTTCCTACCTTGATAGGGATGTCGACCTCCCCATGTACCATTCTTTTAGACCCGTCAAAGGCCCTGACAATGATATCACTTGGTTTCAGCTCCAAGCCTTCACAATCTAATCGATCCAGAGCTTTCTTAGGCAGCACGTTCAGAGAAGAACCAGTGTCGACCAAAACATGGGCCAGAGTAGTTCCTCGGCATTCAATTGACACATGCAATGCGTCATTGTGCTTTCTTCCTTTCAGAGTCAGGTCAGCATCAGAGAAACCCAGGCCGTTGTCTGCGGTAAGGCTGGCTACACAATCCTGGAATTGATCGGCTGAGGTTTCCTGGGGCACATGGGCTGTCTTCAGAAATCTTATCAATGCTTTGGCACGAGCCTCAGAACAAAGCAGTAATGCTAACATGGAGATCTTTGAGGGGGTTTTCCCCAGTTGTTCTACCACGTCATAATCACTCTTTTTAATTATTTTCAGAATCTCCTCCATTTCTTTCTTAGAGGTTTCGGGGATAACCAATGGCTGAGCCCTCGTCCTGACGAGCTCATCTTGGATCCCTTTCCCCTTATCAGCAGAAGTAGGAGGGACAACCACAGGAGTAACAACTTCTTCAATTAACGGAGTTCTTGTAGAAAGTTTTATCGGTACAGGAGTAACTTTGTCAGCAGCTGAGGGTCCAAAGATTGCCTTTGGAGGGGCAATCTCTGGAGAAAATATTCTCCCACTTCGGGTAATCTTGCTCGTACCGACAATGTTTCCAATGTCGGCATCTCCTGCGTCAGAGCTTTCTTCAGTTATCTCAACATGTTTAACACCATGGTAGTAGATTTCTTCAACATAATTCCATGGTATTGATTTGTCAGAAATGTAGGGGACAGGCCCAGGCATGGTTATTTTCAGAGGATCAAACTTCATAGCGGATGTAATCTTAACAGGCTTTTTAGGGACCTTGGAAAGATTGGTGGAAATGGTGATTATTGAAACATATTTGATAGGGGTTGGAGTAGCAGGAATCTTTTCGAAAAGAATTTGTTGACTGTCCATTAGGCCTTGGATGCCTATTTTCAGCAATGGACAGTCGATTGGTAGAGAGGAACAACAGTAGCAGTCTTCTTTACACCCTGGGAAAATCCCAACTTTCAATAGATTCAACTTGATTGTCAACAGTGGAGTCATCAGATCATCAACAGTAGAAACATACAGATCTTCTTCAATAGCATGGACATTGCGACCATGCTTCGGCATTGGAGCGGATATCACGTTTGGTTTCTCTAGAGAATCGAACTCAACCTCTTTTGCATCTATCAAGTCTTGAATTTTATGCTTAAGCGCCCAACAATCGTTGGTGTCATGCTCGACGCTGTCAGAGTGATAGGCACATTTAGCATTGGGATGATAATGTGGAGAAGATGTGTTCACATTTTTTGGTTTCTCTTTGATAGTAGTGAGATTTAGCTTCAACAAATGGGGAAGAACTTGTGCAGGCGTCATATTGATGCGGGTGAACTTCCGCTGTGGCCGTTCTACCCGTTGCTGATTTGGTCTGGACTGATTGTTACGAGGCTGATCATTTGATGACTTTTGGATCATCATGGCCCCCACGGTCGGCCGGAGTTCAGTTCTTCCCGATCTTTTCTGAGAGTATATAACAGCTGCTTCCTTCTTGGCCGGAAATGATTTCTTAGCAGTTGTAGATGCAGAGGCATCCCTTTGAATCTTCCCATTCTTAATACCAGCTTCCACCCGTTCACCAGTCAGAATCAATTCAGTGAACCCTGCGGAAGAACTCCCGATCAAATGGTTGAAGAACGAGCCAGATAGGGTCCCCAAGAACATATCAACTAGTTCTTTATCAGAAAGAGGTGGCTGCACTCTTCCGGCCAAGTCGCGCCACTTCTGGGCGTATTCTTTGAATCCTTCATTTGAGGCCATCCCCATACTCTAGAGCTGAGTACGGGTTGGCGCCAAGTCAGCATTATATTGATATTGGCGATAAAAGGCAGCTGTCAAGTCTTCCCAGTTATGCACTTCTGACCTCTCAAGCTGGTAAAACCAATCTAGTTGTGTACCGAACAAACTGTCCTGAAAGAAGTGTACCCAAAGATTTCTGTCGGATGTATGAGGTTGAATTCTTTGGACATACGACCTTAGGTTCATTTTTGGGCAGGACAACCCGTCACACTTTGCAAAAATTGGCACTTTAAACTTTGGAGGGATCATAATTCCAACAATCAATCCCAATTCTTCAAAATCTAACCCAGGAACCCTTTGCAGCTCCATAGCTGCCAGCCTCTCCTCCAGGTTTTTGTATCTGTCGTCCGCTGGCGGGTATTACAGCTCTGAGTAGTCTTCATCTTCCTCAACCTCTTCCTCTTCAGCTTCGGACTCAGAAGGTAGTGCAGCTCCTTTTCCCTTACTGGTTCCCTCATCAGATGCGGAGGGAAATTCAAGAACTCTTCTAGCTTTATTCTCAAACCTTCTTCCCAGTGTAGCTACCCCAACTCTTTTCTTCTTCTTTTTCACCTTTTCTTGCTCTTTATTCCCAAGCAGTGCTTTTAGATCCTCCTGACCCTTTGCCAAGGTCATTAGGAGTTGTTGAAACTGTGAGTTTTGTGACTGCAGATCTTTGACCGTCTGTTCGAGATCCATCTTACTGAAATAAACAGCAGAAAGATAAGGAAGCCTGGTGTGGAGACCTGCTTATGCATATGATGAATGATATGTTTATTCATGCAATGCATTCAAGGATTTAGAAATTCAAAATTGTTGCAAACAAAAAGAACACACGTCATATTAATAAGAAGAAATTTTGTCAGTACATAAATGCCCCATGGGCCAAATATTACAAAACTTCTTAAGGCAAAAAGACGTTGCGCATCCTCTTTGGTGCGATGTAGGTGTTGAGGGTCTCCTCCTCGTGAAGTCGGCGGGTAAGCTCCAAAACCTTCTTCTCACTGGCGTAGAAGCTGGCTTCAAAAGTATTCCTCTCTTCCTTGAGTTGGATCCAACTCTTCTGCATCTCCTCCCATGATGTTGGCATGTCAGGATATAGGATGGTGTAGGGAACCTCTCCTTCCTTAACAGGCTCTTTAATCAAAGGGAGAATATGAGGGTAAGGCATCATAAGACTCTGGGCTCGGGTCCTTACCCACCTGAGATAAGGCTCAAGAGGGATGGAGTTCTTGTGCCCCAGTGTCTTGCTATCTACCTTGTTAGGCATTCTCCAAGCTCTGATGAATCTTTGGCGAAGTCCTTGCGCATCGTTGTCGAAGTCAAAAACTAGGTCAGGAATCAGCATGTCATGAGGGTCATCCCTCCGTGCATATCCAAATTGTCTCAAAGCTAGGCAAGGGTTGTAGGTAATGCCTCCCCTAATTCCAAGTAATGGGACATTAGGGAACTCACCACAACGATCGACGATGATGACATTTTCTCTGGACTGAGAACACCAATGTACATCAGAGTGTGTGAGGGTCATCAATCGTTGTGACCACCTTAAGCCTTGGTCATTCTTCAAAACAGATTGTGGAAGGTGCGAAATGAACCACCTTGCAAGGAGAGGAGTACAGCACATGAGAACACCCCTCTTTCTCATTGTTCGTGTGTAAAATAAGTGGAGGATGTCCCCAAGCAATGTAGGTATGGGATTCCTGGATAGGAAAATTTTGACAGCATTGACATCTACAAGTTGGTCAGGGTTTGGGAACAAGACCAACCCATAAATAAGGAGTGCCACAATCTCTTCAAAGGCTTGCAGATCCAAAGAATTCCAACACTCTTGTGCCTTCTCAAACAAGAATTTTGCCAAGAAGCCTTTGACACCACTTCTAGTCTCCCAATGCCCCTTGATGTCAGATGGTTGCAAGTGTAGTGCTTGAGCAACATCTTCAGGCTTTGGTTCTTTTTCGGTACCGTTGTAGGGTAGTTGATTAAGAATAAGAATTCTCAAGAGTTGAGAAAATTCCTCCAAAGTAGGCACCAATTGGTAGTCGGGGAATGTGAAACAGTGGTGAAGGGGGTCAAAGAACTGGAACAACACTTTCACCATGTCTTCTTCAATGTTGGTGTTGACTAGGCTGAGCAGTCTACCATGTCTTTCACTAAAGAGAGAGCTTTCTGGAATTCTGGATGTGAGCTCCTTGAGTTGAGGAGGGATTCTCACAAGGTTGACTTGGATAGTTTTCCTGTGAAGAATTTCCATGACCTACAAAACAAGAACAAAGATGAAGACCCAAACCCTTGAAATGGTTAGTGGATGCATATGATGCTTTATGATGTTCATGATGTATGCACAAACATATGTACAAGCAAGTCACACAAAACCCTAGTTTCAGGCTTGCATGAGGTTTCATAGGTAAGTACCCTCTTGAGTGAAGTTGGCTTAAAACCTGTCCTAAATAGTAACCGGGTTCTAAGGAGCTCAATATCATTGGATTGTTTTCCATGTTCATTGTTTTAGTTTAACCACTTAACTAGCAACCAAAATATTCCAAGAAAACAACCCTCAATGAGTGTAGTATCGAGTATCTACCAACTTCGGACTGCACCAAAGCCGGTCATCTCACTACCCCTAATGAAAGGCCAAGATGGTCAAGTAAGGTTCTAGGTCATTAGTGCTTAGTGACATCACTCAGCGGCCCCGTACTCTCCTTGATTGAACTCAAGGGTTACCGGTACTCACAAATATGTCGCACTAATATAGCTATTGCTTCAACTGTGTCGGTATACCCCGCACAGTTTCCACAACGTATTGCTATCTATGAATGTTTCCCAAATTCGGGTGTAGGATTTCAAGCCCAAACAAGAGAACCAAAATGTAAATCAATCAAAGCAAACAATTAGTCATGCAAAAGGGTGATCTAAGCCCTAAGGTTACTCCATTTTTATCAGTATCCCCAGCAGAGTCGCCAGTTCTGTGATACGGTGGGAGAACTGACTTGAGTTTTTTTTTTTGCATTTTTTGTTCGCAAATGTTTCGGTTTAGCAAGAGTCGCCACCGACTTTTTATTTTATCCTAAGGAAAGGTTAAAAAGCACAGCAAAAACCTTTGAGATGTTTTCTTGGGTTCGGGGAGTAGATTATAGAAAGGGAAGGTATTAGCACCCTTTCTATCCATGGTTATCCATGGGCTCTTAGTTACTTGCTTAGATCACTTGCCTTTCATTTTCAATTGTTTGAAATGGTGCTTTGTGTGTGTGGTTTTGAAAATGTTTTTAAAAAAGATGCCTTGTCTAGGCAACCCTTGTAACAATTCTTTACTCGAATGTTTTACAAAGGTGTTTGTCTTTTCAAAAAGATGTTTCAATGTTTTTGAAAGTTGTTTTGAAATTGTGTTGTGGAGTGTGTTTTGAAAAGTAGGCAAGTGTGTTTTTCAAGTTTGATCAAGTAACTAAGAGTTGTCTACCCCTAAATTTACTCAAAGATTTTTCTCATGTTTTAACCCTTTTAACAGTATTGTTCCACCATTGTATTTGGTGGACAATCTTGTGTTAAGATGTTAACGGGACGGGCGCGGGTCATCGTATAGACCATGATAGCAATTTTGCAAAGTATCTTAGCATTTTTTGAGGGACTAAGATCATTTTTGTAAGGCAACTTTGGATAGCGTCATCGAGGGACTATGATCTTTTGATTTTGTTTGTTTTACCAAGATACTTTGCATGCGTAACATGGCCCATTTTTGAAGGCAACAGGTGGATGTAACCCTAGGGGTGTTTGTGTGCAAGTGTGTTTTATTGCATACAAGAATTTATCTTTGAATTAGGATTTTCTATTTCATTGATTTTATCTTGCCATACACATCCTAATTACTAGCATTTATATTTGAAAGCGATAAAAAGCAGAAATATAAAATCCTACGCTATTACATCAATTAGGGGGTGGGGATACATATTTGTACATGGGGTGGTTCAACGAGAAAAATAGATAAGAAAAGAAAGTGACAAAAACAAGATAGGGAGAAAGAGAGAGGGAGCCAACGCGCTGCTGAGAGGTCATCAGAAGTTCTGACTCAGGCCCGCTGCCAGATGATCAACCTTTTGGTTAAACTGTATGAGTCAGAACTTCTGACTCTGGCACCTGCAAAACAGAAACCTGTTAGTGGGAAGATCAGAAGTTCTGACCCCCATGCGCTGCAAGACAAAAGTTTGTTAGTGGGGATATCAGAAGTTCTGATCCTGCTGGAAATACAATAATTCTCAAAAGTTCTGATATTATTGACAGCAAAACAGGCTTCAGATGTGCTAACGTCAAAGTCAGCACTTGGCTTCTCCCTGTGCTAGTCAGAACATCTGCAATTTTGTTATTTTTCCACAAAACAGAAAACATGTTTGGAACAGCTTCAGCAAATGTCAAAGTGTTTCAGGGGACAGAACCAACAAGGTCACAGGAAGGTTCTATGCTGACTCACTTCCTATCTAAACGTTCTGAGGTATGAAAATCCTCAGAACACAAACAACAGCAACATGATGTTTACATTATGCTTATTTGAGCATGCAAAGCTGATGATGCTTAGCAGCGTGATGAAGGTCAGCAGGTGCTTACCTGGCTGTTGGAAAATGGTGTGAGTGAGAGCTAGCTTTTAGCTCTGATGGGGTTCTGGACAGGTTCTTTTCTGAAAGGGGCAGATGAAGGCGTATGTGTATGTATGGTCAGAGGCTGAAAGGGTATTCTTTAGTCACAAAGAAAACTGGGTATTGATGAAGTTTGGAGGTAGGAAGTTCAAATTTATGTTTGAAGCTTTTGAAACACTAAGATTTTTGACAGAGTTTCACAGTACTTTCTTGCTAAAAATTTCTGTTTCTCTTCTAGCAATTTTTCTGGTTTTTTGGACGCCCCTTTTCAGTGGACAATGGTGCTCTATTTATAGGCAAAACTCTTGTGGCATCTTGAACATTAAAGGCGCCAATAGAGGTTGAATTGTTTTTTGAAAGAAGTTCCTAGGAAGTTGTGATAATAGATAGCCTTTCAGCCTAGGCTGGAACAGCAGGCAAGGATTGGGGAGAAGTGACCTCTAGGTGGACGGTGGCGCGCAGACCCATGCCTAAGCCTGCATAAAGGTGTTTACCAAGCCACACGTGAAGATACCCCTTGGATGAATATTCAGGAGTGGTTGGGAGCATTAATGAGCATTAAATGGTGATGAGACTTATCAACACCAAAATTCTGGTAATAGGAGAAAAACTTGAACCAGCAGTTCTGCTTTACCAAAAACAACGTAAACCATGCTCTGGTCTTGGCCTCTTGTTGTCTTAGCAAATTCTGGGGATTCTCCTGACTTTCTGACACATTCCTTGGATTTGCTTCTAGAAATCCTGGACTTAGAGATTCTGTATCAGTGTAACATCCACTCTTCTGACCCTTTCATCTTCTGATTTCAGCATGTTCTGAAGAAGCCCTCAGACTTCCTTGCTTCCTTTACATTCTTTTAGCAAACTCTGGCTGAACTTGCGTAACCACTGAAAGAGCCATGTTTTGTTTGAGGCTTACGTGTTGAACCACGTTTGCAACTTCTGACTGAGTTGATGTAGCTGCTGAGGAGCCAACTTTTGACTGCGTTGAGCCCAGCTTGCAACTTCTGACCGTTGAGCCAAGCTTGCAACTTCTGACCGTTTCTGTCTGGAGTTTGGTCCAGAAGTTCTGAAGCGCTATTTTCTTCTTAAACACCCATTTTTAGAGAAAAACTCCAAATGTTTAGAATTTAATTTTTCTCAAGATAAAAGCGTTGCCTTTAGAGCTTGTGTGATCATTTTGCTCTTGTAAATGGTTTGCTTGGGAAGAAATGATAATTCAGGACTTGGATTTGTTTCAGAGGGACTCTGAGAATCCAGGATGATTTCCTGAAGAAAGAGAGGGCAAATTTTGGGGTACAACAGTAAAGTTATAAGAAGGAACCTAGATAGTAGGGTTACTTCGATATGAAAAGCCTGGATAGTAGGGCTGTGAGAAGGAACCTGGATAGTAGGGTTACTTCGATATGAAAAGCCAGGATAGTAGGGTAGTAAGAAGGAACCTGGGTAAGGTTGTTTCGACATCAAATCCTGGATAGTAGGGTTGTGAGAAGGAACCTGGGTAGTAGGGTTACTTCGATATGAAAATCCTGGATAGTAGGGCCGTGAGAAGGAACCTGGGTAAGGTTGTTTCGAAATCAAAGCCTGGATAGTATGGCTGTGAGAAGGGACCTGGATAGTAGGGTTACTTTGATATGAAAAGCCTGAATAGTAGGGCCGTGAGAAGGAACCTGGGTAAGGTTGTTTCGTGAAGAGTTTGGGTAAAATTGCATCTGAACCGAGAAGGAAACTGGGTAAGGTTGCTTTGTGACGAGTTTGGGTAAAACTGCATCTGAACTGAGAAGGAACCTGGGTAAGGTTACTTTGTGAGGAGTTTGGGTAAAACTGCATCTGAACTGCATCTGAACTGAGAAGGAACCTGGGTAAGGTTGCTTTGTGAGGAGTTTGGGTAAAACTGCATCTGAACTGAGAAGGAACATGGGTAAGGTTGCTTTGGGAGGAGTTTGGGTAAAACTGCAGCAGGAACCTGGGTAAGGTTACTTCAGGATAAGTCCGTGTAGAACTTCGGCAGGAACCTGGGTAAGGTTAATTTAGGCTAAGTCTGTGTAAAACTTCAAGAGGAACCTGGGTAAGGTTACTTTGTGATAAGTTCGTGTAAAACTTCAGAAGGAACCTGGGTAAGGTTACTTTGGGATAAATTCGTGTAAAACTTCAGAAGGAACCTGGGTAAGGTTACTTTGGGATAAGTTCGTGTAAAAATTCAGAAGGAACCTGGGTAAGGTTGCTCGTGATGAGTCCGTGTAGGGCTTTAGGAGGAACCTGGGTAGGGTTACCTCGGGATAAGTCCGTGTAAAACTTCGGCAGGAACCTGGGTAAGGTTACTTTGGGCTAAGTCTGTGTAAAAATTCAAGAGGAACCTGGGTAAGGTTACTTTGTGATAAGTTCATGTAAAACTTCAGAAGGAACCTGGGTAAGGTTACTTGGGGATGAGTTCGTGTAAAACTTCAGGAGGAACCTGGGTAAGGTTACTTTGTAATAAGTTCGTGTAAAACTTTATTTGGAAATGTATGAGAAAGGACCCGTGTATGATTTTTCAGTATAAACCCGTGTGAAGCTGCATTTAGGAGAAACCCATGTAAGATTGCTTCATGACGAACCCGTGTAAAGCTGCATTTGGTCGCGCAAATAATTACTCTGTTTAGTTTCAGGAGCTAATCTTGAACTTGCTGGAAGTTGTTGATGATAACCATTTTTCCTTAAAAGGTACATGATTAATCATATATGGTGCATGAAATGCATTGTATGATGATGTTCTCAAAATAAATGAGATTATGTTGTATGCAATGTGTATGCGCACATCATGATATGTGAACATGAAATGCTATTGTGGCACGTCCGAATTTGGGAAAATAAATCCCTGACTGCTGTTGGAGAGTAATGGAAATTGAGTTCCTAACTGTCGTAGAAAAAGTGGTTCTTCTACTTCCGCTGGAGATGGTGAACCAGAGATGACTATGCTGGGGATTTTCCCCTTGTTTACGGATATTCTGCCGAGGAGAGACTCTACTTGAGAAAAACTCGGCGGGGGAATAACTCTGTTTGAGAGAGGAGATGCTTTGCTGGAAGATCTTGCTGATTCGGAGAGATAAACTTCGCTGGGGGATGAACTTTCGTAGCCGGAGGAATAAACTCTATTAGGGATTGAGCTTCTGTATTCAGAGAAATAAACTCTGCTTGGTAGACAACTTTACGAACCGCTTGCGACTATGAAATTCGGTCGGGGAATATAGATGTTGATTCTTTGAAGGAACTTTGCTGGGGAACATAGCTCCTGTTTGGAGAAACCGATGTCAAAGCTTTAGTTGCCTCTACTCTGTGGGGAGTGTAGATGTCACAGGGTCGTATGCTGAGGATATGATAATGACTTCGCATCAGGAATTTTCTGCCCCTGTACTTGCTGGAGAAAGTACCCACGGAGGCTTTGTGGATGCTGATCAGGATGATAAGTCTTCTATTGATAAGAAAATGATAAGATGACGGGACATAGTCGTACGCTTTACTCCCTAACTTTTGCCTGGAATGTCTTTTTAGATTTTCAGTCCACCGGGATACCCTTTTTTTCCCAAGCCGCCTTTTCAGGTTTTCGACTTGCTGGTTGTACAGATCTTTTTTGTTTTTATCCTTAATTTTTGCCTGAACCCTTTTGGTTCGCCGGGATGCCCTTATTTTTGCCTAGGCCAGTCCACCCAGCGGGTCTTTGTTCATGTGCAGTATTTTCTGACTATGTCCACGCTCTCAGGGTATAGGGAGTTGTCGCTGTCGGTAGTGTTGTGTTGCCACACTACCATAAGATGTTTGTTTGATCGTACAAGATTTGTTGCTGGAATTCATGCCCAATGCCCCCATGTGATTCAGATGGAGATTTGCCCCTGACTATTTGGCATATTTGAGAGATTCCTTGAATCTTGACTTGACTGCCCCAAATGATGGACAATGATCATGTCGTGCCCCTTGGTTGGAAGTGTTTTTCCACTTGAGGTGATCCTTTTTATTGAGAAGGTTTTTGTTCACTAGATATTCGTCATGCGAATTTCTCTGCTGTTGAACAAATAGTCATATGCAAACAGTGTTATTTTAAGAATGCAAAGCTTACGTTTGTCTTAAAGTTTTGAAAATGCAGTTTTTTATTTATAGAAAAATCGAATTTTGCAAAGATGTGATATCAACTCAGGATTTGTAACGGACCTTCAGGATTCAGGATACCTTTTGTAACAATATGCTTTCAAACTAACCCATGCTTCAGCTAGGACTTTTAAGGGTTATAACGTGGCCTGGTTCACAGTTTAAGAAACAAAGGATAAAGGCTCAAATTTTATTTGTACCCACCCATTCTTCGTGATATTTTCGATCCTAAACTCAGATAATTGTGCATTTAGATCCCGTTTGAGTCTTTGCTATGATATTCCAGTGATGGTTCAGATACTGGCAGTTTATTTTGAATAGGCAGTCATTTCTTTTTTGTTGAGGGTTTGTATGACCTCTTTCTTTTTGATTTTATTATCCCTGTCTTTTGCCTGAACTGTTTCTTTTTGTGATTACAGTCAGCAGGATGCCCCTGTTTTTTTCCTTAAGTCTCCTTCATAGGTTTTGACTTAATGGACTTTTATTTCGAGAGATAATGAATGTCTGTCTCGATGATTATAGGGAACCATCACCGTCTTTTGTTTCGGAAGGACGTCTTTGATGCCATTCATTATGTACGAAGCGGCAGATTGTGACTGAATGCACCTCTGAATTAACTGAGAAAACTACCCTGCCCCAGGTTATGATTAAGGGTTTTAATATGTGTGAAAATAAAAACTCCTACTTCTTTGACTCGAAGGGGTTGACTAGGGATTATCTTCCATATAACTCCACTATTTAGGATTTGAAACAACGCATGTACATCGTCAACAAGGTCTGTTCAAAAGCATACTGTAGAGATTATGGTATTGTTTTCATCATCCTCCCTCTAAAGGCTTACAGTTTTTTAGTCGAGAGTTGAATATCACGAAAAGGAAATATAAAGCAATTTAAGCATAATGAAAACAAATTAATTCAAGGCAGACATGTGTAATGCATTAATGAAATAATAGAGTTTGACATGACAATAATTGTTCAAATAAGCAAAGAAAATACAACTTCAGAATTTAAATGAACAAAAATGCTTTCAATCCTAGGCATGTTTTGGCAAGGGAGAAGTGATCACGTTGGGAGTCTCAGGAGGGTCGAATTTGATCTCCTTGGCATCAATCATATTTTGAATCTTGTATTTCAGCGTCCAACAATCATTAGTATCATGCCCCGGGCTGTCAGAATGATAAGCACACCTTGCCTCCGGATTGTAGTTAGGAGAGGAAGTCTTCGGGTTCAGATAAGGGTTTATCACCGTAATCAGCTTCATCTTCAACATGTGTTGCAATGCTTGTGACAGTGGCATGTTGATTTGGGTGAATTGCCTTTGAGGTCTTTCCACCCTTGGTTGATTGTTTCGTTGTTGTGGTCGTTGTGCACGTGCCGAATTAGAGATCAGCACTTCCCCCACAGATTGGTGGTAGTCTGCCTTGCTACGCCCCTTCTG
Source organism: Vicia faba (assembly GCA_948472305.1). Classification (NCBI taxonomy): domain Eukaryota; kingdom Viridiplantae; phylum Streptophyta; class Magnoliopsida; order Fabales; family Fabaceae; genus Vicia; species Vicia faba. The sequence continues at coordinate 580,332,938 of OX451736.1, read as the reverse complement.
GCCGTGCACAACATTGGCTTCCCTCTTGCCACCAAATGACTTTTTCTCTGTACTCGAAGAGGTATTTTTCTGGATCTTTTCACTCCAGATCTCAGTTTCTACTCTTTCTCCAGTCAGAATCATCTCGGTGAAACATGCTAACAAGCTACCGATCAAATGATTAAATAATGGACCAGATAGCGTACCCAGAAACATATCAACCAACTCCCTATCATACAATGGGGGTTAGACTCTTCCAGCCAAGTCTCTCCACTTCTGGGCATAGTCTTTAAAGCTTTCACTTGTGTGATACGGTGGCAGAACCGACTGTTTAATACTGGTTTGCGTTTTGCGCTTTGTGTTTGCAAAATGTCGCGGTAAGCAAGAGTCGCCACCGACTTTTATTTCATCTAATCGGAAAGGAAAAAAGTATAGAAAAAAAATCCTTTTTTGAGATATTCTGAGTACGGGGGGTAGATTATAGAAAGGGAAGGTGTTATCACCCCTTCTATCCATGGTTTTCCATGGGCTCTTAGTTACTTGCTCATCTTTTTAAATTGCTTGTGTATGTGCTTTGTTTTTTGAAAACGTTTTACTTCGTGATAGCCCTTGTATCAGTCCTCAAAGGTGTGACGAAGTTGTTTTGAAAATTTGTTCGAAAAGTGTAAATGTGAAAAGTTTGATTTGAGCAAGTACCTACTGTTGTACCCCAAAATTTTCCCTCCCATATTTCTCAAAACATTTCAAGAAAGATCTTCAAGTTGCTCAAGTAAGTCCAAGGATTAACCAGACAAGCTCCCTCCTAAGGCAGTCTACCTCAAATTAGGGTTTCATGTTGCATCAAGATACTTGAGTCCAAGGGATCCCAAATGCTCACCAATGTCCTAATATGTTCTCAAGATCTTCCATGTCAAGTTTCAAGCCTTGCAGAGAAAGTTTGCTCAATCAATTACTCAAAGGCCTGAAAATCGATTGTGCTAGGGAAAAAGTCAACTGTGGCCCACATACAGTCAAGCCTTGAAGTATATTTCATCATTTGCTAAAGGGTTGATAATGATTCATCAAGGATTGTTCATAATTCATCAAGAATCAAAAGTTGCTAAATTAGGGTTTTGTAGGAAAAGTCAACTCAACTTTGACAAAGCATAACTTTCTCATACTTTATGAGAAATGGCCCATCCAAAGATCATTTTGAATAGTATGCAATTATCTACAATCCATCTTCAGCTCCCAAGTTCAAAATATGCACTCACAAGAAGTTATGAATTTGGACATTATAGGTCATTTTGAAAAGTCAACAAAAACACCTTTTTTTTGTAAAGGCTTCATACATGAGCATGGAATATCAAATTGAGATGATACCAAAAGTGTTAATTAGAGGACATCTCAAGCTTTCTAAAAAGTCCAAGAACACCTCCAAAGAGTCAAAATTGAGTAAGTTATGCATTGGTGAAGTTGACCTTTTTTGCAAAATTGCCAAAAGTCAACTATGCCTAAAACTTCAAATTTTGCCAAATGGGCCCAATCTTTTTCACTTGTTTTAAGTTGGCAACATGGTCCACGAGCCCTAGCCTTTGCCACTTGTCATTATCTTATTTATATTATTTATTTTGATTTTTATTTGAATTAAATCATTTTAAATCAAAACAAATCATATAAAACCCAAAACATTGAAATTCAAAGATCTTGTGCTTATTTCAGGTCTTAATGTCCAGCTAGCATCAAATCAAATTCGTGTAAAGGCATGAGAGGCACAAAAATATTGGATTTGGACTATTTTTGGAATGGTTTTCAAGTGTATCAAATCAAAATCAAAAGCATTGATGGAAGAAGATTGTGATCATTCTTTCAACCCTAATTCATTCCTCAATACATAACGAGTGTGTGCAGACCAGAAGAGAGGTTAGAAAGAGGCGTATGGACCAGAAACAAAACTTAAAAAAACAAGAAAAAGTGAAAACACGAATTCCTACTTAGAGGCCAATTCAAGACCCTTGGACCATTCCAATCGCTTCCTGGGATCCCTAGCAAGCAAAGCAATCAAGAACAAGCGTTCCCAAGCCCTATATCTCGCTGGACCACCATACATCCTCATCATCCAGCCATTGGACCTCCTGGAAGCTAGATCTGAAGGCTAGCATATGAGAGACCACCATGGGGCCTAGTCAACGCAACACACTGAATTCAACAAGTCAATAATGGATCAAGTCTTTTGGGCCCATAATCTGATTTTTGCACCCCCTCAAATTACTCTCAGGCCCATTTTCTTCACCTTTGTTCTTTTTATATTTTTATTTCATTTAATTTATTTATTTTATTTTACTAACAAATCAATTATTTTCTTTTATCAAAAAATCATAAAAAAATAATACTTTTCACAAATTAGGTTTAGATTTTATTTTTTATAAAAAAAAATTAATTAATTAAATTAGATTTTAATTTTAGGTAAATTTTAATTCTTTTTGTAAATAATTAAAACTAATTAAAATAATTAGGTTTTTATTTCTAACTTAATTTTATTTTCTTTTCCTAAAAATAATTGAAAATACAAAAAATAGGCCATGTAATTATTTTCATTAATTAATTCAATTAGCTAATTAATTTGTATATTTAATTTAGAAAACCTAATTCTTTTCTTAAAATAATTTAAAAAAACCTGAAAAACAAATTTTTTTCTTTTAATTAGGTTAGAAGGGTCAAAACCCTAGTTCTTTCCCGATCTATTTTTTATCGCGCGTTTTATTGTTTTATTTTTATCCTATTAATGTAACTGCTCACAAGTTGTAATAGTTAATTAGGACTTTTATTTTCATTTATCGCTTTATTATTTAAGGTTTTTTTTTTGCTATGTAAATACCCGAAGCCTTGTAATAGCTTAGTTTAATTCCGCACTTTAAATTCTGCAAAATACTAAACGGTTAGATGTATGATATTAGGATGTATGACAAGAATGTATGTAAAACTTTAAAACAGTTAGATAACCCTAAAATGTGCAAAGATAATAATCTGAAATTGAATCACTCGCACATGCGCACTCCTAGGGTACACTCCACTTGGTTGCCTTTAGTAAACGGTCATTGAGTATAGGATGCTTTAGTGGTCGTCCTTTTGTCCAAAGATCAAAGTTGCCTCGGAAAGGTTGCCTCGGATATTGTTGCCTCGGATGATTGATCCGAGATATTAGGGTTATTACTAAGACATCCTAACATTGCTTTAGTGACCGTACGTCCCTTTCGAATTGACCCTCAAAACTCCAACGACGGTGCTACCTACTCACTAATAAAGGGATAGCACTGTCTAAAGGAAACAAACATAGAACGATTCTTTTTTCAAGTAGGTAGATTAGTTCTTAAGTACTTTCTCAATCCGAACAAACTTTTTCACACTTACACTCCTTTTCAAACAAAGTTTTCAAAACACTTCATTACACTCTTGAAGACAGAAACAAGAGTTAAATCGAAGTCAAAACAAAAACTTTTCAAACCACACAAGCAAACAAAGAAGCAATTTTGAAAATGATGAGCAAGTACCTAAGAGCCCGTAGATAACTACGGATAGAAAGGGTGTTAATACCTTCCTTTTCTATAATCTACCCCCCGTGCTCAGAAATATCTCGAAAAAGGAATTTTTCTGTGCTTTTTTCCTTTCCTTGTTGGATAAAATAAAAGTCGGTGGCGACTCTTGCTTACCGCGACATTTTGCGAACACAAACGCAAAATACAAACCAACATTTTCCTTAAAAAGAAGTCCCGGTTCTGGCCACCGTATCACACCTACTAGCATCTACCTACTCGAAAAAAGATGGTTTCTATTCTCGTTTCCTTTAGACAATGTTATCCTACTATTGAGAAATAGGTAGCACCGTCGTTGGAGTTTGTAAAAGGTCAATTCGAAAGGGACGTACGATCACTAAAGCAATGTTAGGATACCTTATTAATAACCATAGAGTCTTAAGATCTTTCTCGAGGCAACATTTCTGAGGCAACATTCGAACGGGACATTAGATCTTTTTAGACAGGAGGGTAACCACTAAAGCATCCTATACTTAATGATCGTTTACCAAAGGCAACTGAAGTGAGAGTATACCCTAAGAGTGATATGTGCGAGTGATATGTTTTCAGTTATTTAATATTTGCACATTAGGGTTTTCTAACCGTATTAATTTTATCATGCATTCTTGTCATACAATCCTATTAGCATACATCTAAACAGTTAAATATCTGCGGGAATTAAAAATGCGAGAAAATAAATCTACGCTATTACAAGGCTTCGGGGTGGGGGATTAATTACATAGCCAAAAACCCGGGAATTTAAACAATAAATAAAACCCTAAATTAAACTATTACAAACCATGAACAATTACAAAATATTGTCGAAATAAATAATAAGCGCGTGGCGAATTAAATGCGAGGTGATTAGGGTTTTGACCCTTGACTAGACCCATTTGCGATTGATTAAAAAAGATGTTTGTCATGTTTTGCTATTTAAGAGAATAATGAAATAGTCAAATTAAAAAGAAAATCCTAAGTTCTAATTAATTTTAAATTAAGAAAAAAAATTAATTCAATCTAAAACCTATTTTTTGCATTTTATTTATTTGAGAAAATAAGAAAAAATTAAATCAAGAGTTAACCTAATTTTCTAATTGAATTTTAATTATGAAAGAAACTAAAGTTGCCCTAAATTAATTAAACTAATTAATAAAAAAACTTATTAAGAAAATAAATCTTTTTGTGATTTTGATTGGTTGATTTGAAATAGAATAATTTCGGTGCTGATTAAAGAAAAAAACAAAATAATTAAAGAAAAGAAAATAAAGAAATATAATAGAAGTAACTGAATGAGCCTGCTGTCAGCAGATCTGGTTCTGGCTGATGGATCCAGAAGATGGTGACCCTCAGAAGATGGGGGGCACTAGATCTGGTCCTGGCTGGTGGATCCAGTAGATGATGACCCTCAGAAGATGAGGTGCACTGGATCTGGTCCTGGTTGGTGAATCCAGAAGATGCTGAACCTCAGGAGGTGTACGTGTTGGATCTTGTTCTGACTGGGATCCAGGAGATGATGGCCCTCAGAAGATGCACGTGCTGGATCTGGTGAAAACAAAGGAGAAAATTCCAAAAGCTCACGCCTGGGATCGAACCCAGAATCATGAGCTTCTGACTTCCTTCTTCTGACCAACTGCGCTGGATGTTAACTTGTTAATATAATGAAAACAAACAATATATCAGAAAAAACAAGTTTCTGGCCAAAATAATGCGCCAGAATTTAAACCAGCCATTCAGGTTGTGACACGCTATTGTCTTCTTCCCTGGAACCGTCGTTTTAGGCTCTGAACCTTTACCTACAAACGCAGGTCTGTTGCTGAAACATGTGTCATTCAAGAATCAAGCAAATGCAATATAAATTCAGTTGGGGACCATGGATCAGCTGGGTTTGAAATTCTAATCGTCATGATACCCATTATCAGGCCTAATTCTGCTTGGAACCCAAAACCCCAAATTGGAGCACGAAAACCTAACAATGTTAGAAGCCCATTCCTGCACTATAAATTAAATCAAACTATCCAGAAACATTGCAAACGTGATAATGAACACAAATATGTGATTTAAAAATGTTGAATATGCAAGAATCACAGTAATTGAATTTGAATAATTGTGCAAACTGTGTGAATGATGTGAGGAGATTCTGGATGTTTTGACGCCTGCAAATGATTGGGAATGCTTCCTGAAATGCCAAGGAATTGATTTCTGGCCTTGAATTGCTCTCAAAGGTCCTCTATTCCAGAATTTGGAACTCACGTTTTTATCAAAACTTCTGAGTTTTGTTCTGGTTCTTGGAGGCAGGTTGTGCACGACGATTCTTGTCCTTAGGGTTCCATAAACTTCAGTATATGTATTGAATCCAATTCGGTTAACAATTTTGGATCCAATCTTGAAAATTCATGAGTGGAATATTTGATTTTTAAGCCATATGATATCTTTCCATAATCATGCCAATCATGCCTTTCTTATACCAATTGCCATTGATATGATTTGATTATGATCTTCCAGCATAATGAGCTTGCGATTCTGTCCAAAAATCCAATCAAAATAAATCTTTGCTATTATGTACCAATTATTTGATTTAACTCAATTTTTAATAAATAAAAAATCAAAATAAAATAAATAATGAAGCAAATAATATGTGAGTGCACATTTGGGTCGTGGAACACATTATAAGTGAAGTGCAAGCATAAAAAGTTTGGCCCATTTAGCAAAAATGCAAATTTGAGCATATTTGACTTTTGGCAATTTTACAAAAATGGTCAACTTGTCCAATGAATAACTCTCTCAATTTTGACCCTGGAGAGGTGTTCTTGGACTTTATAGAAAGCTTAGTATGTTCTCTAAGCAACCCTTTTTGTCTCATCTCAATTGATTATTCCATGTTCATGTATGAAGCTTTGACCCAAAAGGTGTTTTTGTTGACTTTTCAAAATGACCCATAATGTCAAAATTCTTATCTTTTTATGAGTGCATATTATGAACTTGGGAGATGAAGATGAATTGTAGGTAATTTCATCCTCTTCAAAATAAGCTTTGGATGGGTGTTTTTTGATGAATTATGAGAAAGTTATGCTTGGTCAAAGTTGAGTTGACTTTTCCTTTAAAACCCTAATTTACCAACTTTTGGGTTTTGATGAATTGTGAGCAATCCTTGAGGAATCATGATCAACACTTGATCAAATGATTAATAATACTTTAAAATGAGTATGTTGACCAAAAATCTTGAAGTTTGACTGTATGTGGGCCCCAGTTGACTTTTGACCTAGTACAGTTGATTTTCAGGCATTTGAGCAATTGATTGAGCAAACTTCTTCTGCAAGGCTTGAAACTTGACATGGATGATCTTGAGAACATATTAGGAAAATGGTGAGAATTTGAGTCCTTTGTGGTTCACAAATCTTGATGAAAATAGAAACCCTAATTTGAGATAGATTGCCTTAGGAGAGAGTTTGTCTGGTCAACTCTTGAACTTCCTTGAGCAATTTGGGGACCTCACTTGCCATGTGTTGAGAAATATGGGAGGGAAAATTTTGGGGTACAACAGCTGCCCCTGTTCAATCTTCTTAAACCCGAGGATGTAGATTGGCTGCTCTTCCTTTCTTGATCTGAAGGTGAAAGATGATTGAACACTAGAGTGCCCAGAAATTTGCACTCGCATGAAGTGGCACTTAACTTGTGATATCAGGAATGGGCTTGCAGATGCCATTTGGAGGTAGATGATGGAAGATTGTCAGGGATGGGCTTAAAGATGCCATCCGAAGAGGTGTCGATCGCATAAGAGATTCCTTTGCGAGAACCCGTACACCTGTTGTTGAGGAGGACTTCACTGGGGAATGCTGGTCTCTGTCTTGGGAGAAATAGAGTTTTAGGAGCTTCAGTGGTCCGTTGCTCTACTGGGGAATAACTCTGGTTTGGGGAAGCCGAAGTGAACTGCGTATCTGGTCGAGGTATATGCTACACTGCGACTTACTGGAGAGATGTGAAACCAACCGTGTTTTATCGGGTCTCGGTATTACAGTGTTGTGGACTGCTATCTGGGATTAAGAGAGGAAGAACCCGGATAGTAAGGTTATGAGAAGGAACCTGGATGGTGGGGTTACTTCGAGATGAAAGCCTGGATAGTAGGGCTTGAGAAGGAACCTGGATAGTAGGGTTACTTTGACATGAAAGCCTGGATAGTATGGTTGTGAGAAGGAACCTGGATAGTAGGGTTACTTCGACATGAAAGCCTGGATAGTAGGGCTGTGAGAAGGAACCTGGATAGTAGGGTTACTTCGAGATGAAAGCTTGGATGGTAGGGCTTGAGAAGGAACCTGGATAGTAGGGTTACTTTGACATGAAAGCCTTGATAGTAGGGTTGTGAGAAGGAACCTGGATAGTAGGGTTACTTGGATATGAAATCCTGGATAGTAGGGCTGTGAGAAGGAACCTGGGTAGTAGGGTTACTTCGATATGAAAGCCTCGATAGTAGGGATATGAGAAGGCACCTGGATAGTAGGGTTACTTCGATATGAAAGCCTGGATAGTAGGGCTGTGAGAAGGAACCTGGATAGTAGGGTTACTTCGAAATGAGTTTGGGTAAAACTGCAGAGGAAACCTGGGTAAGGTTGCTTTTGTCGCACCGATGATTACTCTGTTTAGCTTCGAGTGTTGATCATGGACCTACTGGAAATTGTTGATAATAACTGTCTCTCCTGAAAGAAATACAGGGTTAGTTATGTGCGATGCATGAGATGCATTGTGATGTGGTTCTCAAAATAACTGAGATTATGTTATATATAATGTATGCACATGTCGTGATGTATGAACATGAAATGCTGACGTAATAATTTGAGTCTGGGAAAATAAATCCCTGACTACTATTTGGAGAGTATGAGAAATGGTATCCTTGACTGCTGTAAAAAACCATAGTTCTTCTACTTTTGTTGGAGATGGTGAACAAAGATGAATAGCTAGGGATTCACATCCATTCGGCTGGTGAATACTCTGCCAGAAGAGACCCTGTTTGAGGATAACTCTGCGGGGAATACCTCTGTTGGAAAGGAGATACTCTGTTGATCGATCTGCTGATTTGAAGAAATAAACTCAGTCGGGGATGAATTTCCGTCGCCGGTGATAATGAATTCTATTGGAGATTGAATTTATGCTTGCGAGAGAAATAAACTCTGCTTGGGGGAAAAATTTATAGCCTCACTCGCGATTGTGAACCTCAGCTGGAGAGAGTTATGTCCTGTTTGGGAAATCCAACATTGTTGCCTTTGGATACCTTACTCTGTGGGGAGTGTATGTACCACTACTCATATTCTCAAGCTGGCTCTATCCTGGTACCTGATGGGAAGAGTAACTGTAAGGTTTGGGCACTTCTTATTCTTTCCTATTCCTTGAATTACGAGTAATCGTCTTTTGTTTTTCATGTAAATATATATGAGCAACGATTATTTTCAAATGCATATATAAAAAATGAACCATTGGACGTTCTTGCAAAACAAAACAGGAAAAAGAAAATAAATCAAAGCTTTGTGAAAATGACTTGTATTGATTTTGAAGTTGGCCTCTAATAGGCGTTTTGTACAAGGAGGCTGACGTCCTAGTAAGAGAACGCCGCTGAAAGTTAGAAATTACAATTTGTGTTAAAGAAAGAAAAATAGCTATGTGGAACGATCCCATCGGGTTTCAACTCTGGTATTGCCTTTATATCTTCAAGCGTCTCATCACTTTGCTGCTTGGTCGAAGGTGGATCAGATTGATTGGCGCCAACTGAGCTTGATAGTCGATACCGAAGTCTGGTTGCAAGATGATCCAATGAGGAATAGTGTTACGCTTTGATCCCTAATTTTTTCCTGGACCGCTGTTGTACCCCGATTTTCCCCCTAAGATTCCCCTATCATATCATGTCAACTTGATCATAACAAGATCACATTAGGGTTGGTTCTCCCTATTTTTCTATCTCCTATCTTTAAGTTTTCTCGTGAGGAATCTCCAAGCACCTTGGTTGTGTATTTTATATGTGCGTTGATAATTAACTTCTAACTCAAAATATAAAAAAAATATATATATTTGTCTTTGTCTTTTCATATTTGTGTTTTGTAGGCACCGAGTCGAAGCATCCAACAAATAAGGTTTTGCAAATTGATTGATTATGTATTGTGTTGAAAGACAACTTGCATTGGTCCACAGAGGCTTATGTCGAACTCATGCAAGTTGATTTGATTCTGTATTGTGGCGAAAGACAGCATGCATCGACCCATAAAGGTATGTATCGACTCATCCTGTTGTGTATAACTAGCATGTGTCGACACATGCATGTTATGTATCGACTCATCCTGTTTGTATAACTAGCATGTGTCGACACATGCATGTATGTATCGACTCATCTTGTTTGTATAACTAGCATGTGTCGACACATACGTGTTATGTGTCGACTCATGCAGTTTGTGTGATTCTGTAAAATGTTGAAGAAGCAGTATGTATCGACACATAGAGGCATGTATCGACACATGCTGTGTTATACAACTAGGATGTGTCGATGCATACCACCCATGTATCGACTCATAACAGTAAAATACACGTGATTTTTGAAAAAAAGCCAGCAATTCAAAATTGTCATCTTTTCGGCTCCGATTTTTCTGCATAATTTGAAAATTATATCATTAGTTCAATTTTGGCTCCAAGAATCAATTACCAAATTACCAATAATCACAATCCTAAAACTCTATAAATAGAAACCTCATTTTATTCAAATCATAAGCTTTTGATAGCCAAACTCATCTTGCTAAAAAATCTCTCAATTCTCTCAATTTACCAAATTCACTCAAAGCTCCATTTTCAAAAAGTCAGTAAGCTTTGCATTGAAGCTTACTAATCTTTGAGCTAAACCTTCATCCAAACACTTTTTCTTCATCAATTCTCTACATCCAAGCTTTGGTAATTGATTCTTGTGGTTGAATTGAAGCAAATTCTGGAAGTTGTTTGATAATTCTCTAATTCTACCTTTGGTAAGTTGGATCATCATCTTTTACAATGTGATCTCTTGTGGATTTATGGTTTTGATTCATTGAGCACTGTTTTATGATTCCATTAGTGCTATTTTCTCATAATTTGATGGAATTTTCATGCTCAATTGGATCCATGATCATAAGGTGTTTGATGAAAAGTTGGAACAAGAATTTGATCCTTGTGATGTTGTTTTCGACTGATTTTAACAGGTTGCAATCAATTGTTGTAACATTGCAATTGTTTGCCACAGAAAATTGATTTTAAAAAAAAATGCACTGATGCAATAGGTTGCTGTCGAAGCACAATCGATTGTAACAGTGTCGAAAATACTTTTTCTGCCTTATTTTGGGGCTGTTTTGACTCAAATATTTTTTCTGCTCACTCTCTTTGATGGATAATTTGGATTGCAATTTTAAATGTCCAATTTGTCTTTTAAATCAATGGACTTTGTGATGTAGATGAAGTTGGATAAATGTTCATCAATTCAAATCTACCTAAGAGTGAATTATTTAATTCATTTTTGGTGCTTTGGATTAATGATATATTTAGTGCTTTAATCCATCTAGAGGAGTGGTTGAATTTAAAGATGAAAGAATTTTGAGTTGGTGATCCAAATTAGCTTATCATTCCCCTCCCTCTTCATCTTATCCCTTTCTTTTTTTTTATTATGCTACATGTTAAGGGATGGTGATCTCTATATCATTTATCCAAACATGAAGTATATAGATTGCTATTGACCGGCCTCAAAATAGGTGCGACTTCTACATAAGTCCACTTACGATTGCTTAACATAGCGCTAAATTTTGTCCTGATTCGAATAAATGATCATTCGTGGCCCAAACTTATGATTGCAAGCCCAAGTATGTTAATTTGATCTCTTTGATCCAATAACCTTGAGATTCATTGTGTGGAGGCTTTGGTTCTACCAATTCCTCTAATGGATCTACAACACCTTTGGTCAACACGGATCACTTAAACATTGTTGATCATCAAATGTTACTTTTGTGGGTAGTAAGTATGTTTTCCACACGGACAATGACGATGATGTCTTATCTCATAAAATTAACCAACACACTTGTGTTTCAAATTTTTAAAAGAGGAACTACGTGTACCCTGATCCCCTATTGCATGAAAGGTGGTGCGTAGGCACTAATGGTTCGCAACCGTGGCGGGTGCAAAAATCATAAAAATATTTCTTTTCTCACCTCCACCATCCATTTTATATATAACACATTTTCATAGCCAAAATATACATATTTTTCAAAGAGGTTCCTGCGGAGTACCGTAGATATTTAGGGTGCTAATACCTTCCCTTTTCATAACCAACCCCCTTACCTTGAATCTTTCCCCCTTGTTGGGTTATTCGCTCTTTTCCCATTCCTTTGGAAATAATAAAGCGCGGTGGCGATTTTTATTTTGATTTGTATAAAGTCTAGTCAATCCAATGGCTTAGTCTTGAAAATTTCTACCGCTACAGAAAAATGGCGACTTCACTGGGGAAAGATTGACCTCTTGCTGGTCCATCCCTAAGTGGGTTAAGCCTATCTTTGTTTATATTTGTATATGTGTTATTGTGTTTATGTGTTATATTTTGTATATATGTTTGTCTGGATTTTCCTGGTTTACAGGGTGCTTGGTGATTACTCATAAGTCCTATACCCGGACTTGGGCAAACTTTAAGATAGGACGGGCGGTATAGTCATGTTAACTTTGAGGGAGTAATCCCAAAAAAGGAGGCATGAGATCCCCCACTCAGTGGATGCCCCTTTGGCTGTAGTGTCATTTACCGAGTAATCGGGAAGACATACTACTTTCGACCTGGGAGCCTGCTGAAGCTGAGGACCGTAGATTACCTAACCCATCTTGGCCTTTTAGGTGTAGTGCGAAATCTATGACGGAGTAATCCGGAAGTAGTTATCACCTGATACTACACTCTGACGAGTCTTTCTTGAGAATATTACTAATTACCGAGTTAATCAGGAAGTTGGTAATATCCGAAGGAAGGATGTAGACTCTGGGAACCTCTTAGAACCTTGTTCAGCAAGTGATAACTTTTTAGACCAATACCTTATGGGTAGTACCTTCGACCTCATGCTCGTGACGTTGAACCTATGAACCCTATATGTGTGATCTTGTGTGTGATTGTTGCATCATGCATCCATGCACTCATAAGCATCTTTTGAAGAAAACAATATTTCAAGGGATTTAAAAGTTTGACTATTTGTGAATATCTCAGGTACTTTTAAACCATGGATTCTTGAAAGAGAAAGACCGGGAAATATAGTTTCAAGGATCCTAAGATAGATGGGTTGATCAGTCTAATTCCCGAGATCGAGTGTTCTGCAGACTTTTGGAAGAAGTATGGATCCATTATTCCTCTCATGAAGTTGAAGATGAAGGAGGGTATTCTCCAACTTTGGTCAAGTTCTATAATCTGGTGTATCACTTCTTTACTTTTCCCGATTATCAGTTGGTGCCAACACTGGAAGAGTATTCCTATCTATTGGATTTACCTGTTACTGATCGTGTTCCTTTTACTGGTTTGGAGGGTGAGCCAAAATCACATGAGATTGCTGCTTTGATTCATCTGGGGAAGTCTGAGGTGGAAGCCCATATGACTACCAAAGGAGGGATTAGAGGATTACCAGCTCAGTTCTTATTGGAGAAAGCTCGTTACTTTTCCAGGATGAAAAGTACGGTTACTTTTAAGGCCATCTTTGCTTTACTCGCTGTTGTACCCCAAAATTTGCCCTCTCATTTCATCAACATTTCTCATCACAAGACTCTTGGAATTCAAGATCAAGCTAGGGTTTGCTCTGCTCAAGACACCTCCTTCCACTGTTGACCCAAATTAGGGTTTGAGTTTGCACAGTGATGTTTTGACCTACAATGCCCAAAGTGACTTTCATACTTCATATTGGACTCACAAGTTTGTCCATACCAAGTTTCAAGCCTTGATTCAAATTTTTGCCCAGTCAATTGACAGTCAAACCTCATGAAATTTGATCCACATCAACATTATGAACTCATATGAACCATTTGATCAAGTTTGGATCACAGTTCCACAAGAAATTTGACCAGATCACCAAAAGGGCAAAATGGTCATTTTTAGGGTTTTGACTGTACAAAGGCAATTTTTGAATGTTTGACCTAGCCAATGGCAAATCAAGCTCAACCATATACTCAAGGACTCAATGAAATTGTCTTGACCCATTCAACAAGTTCAAAAGATCTCAAATACATAGGATTGACAGATGAATTTTTCAGTCAACTGATCAAAATTTAACTGTATACTGAAAAGTCAAACTTTGACTTTTTGGTCAAAATCAAGTGCCAAGGGTCATTTTTCATCAAGACATGTCAAATTATGAAACTTGTTAATCAAGAAACCCAAAAATGCAAATTAGGGTTTAAAATGGAAAAATTTCATAACTTAGAAATTTTCTAAGTTAAAAATTTTTCTTATTTTTTCCTAACTTTGTCCCATTTTTTCACCAAGATACAATTAGATTCGAACAAAACTTAAAACATGAAAGTTATAGTCCATCACAAAGTCTACAACTTTTATTCACAAAGTTTTCTCAAAAGAAGCTTGTATCTCAAGTTATGATTTTTGGAACAAGGGTACCTAAAACTTTTAACTTAGGGAAATTTTGCCCTAGTTTAGGCAGGATTTTGACCCATCTTCTTGGCCATTTTCTACATAGTTCCACTTGAGGTATTAAGTTTCATTTCAAAGATGGATTATAGTAAATGTTTCAAGCTTTCCAAATTATCCAAGAACTCCTCAAACACCTTTGTGGTTAGGGAGAATCGAATGCTTGAAGTTGGCAAAAACTAACTTTGCAACCATGGCCAATACATGTTCATACCACTTGCCAAATCTGACCTAGCTAGCATAGTTCACAATTACAGGCCTCTAAACCAATTTTTAATCAAGAAATAAATGCAAATCCCTTGGTATAAGGTTTTGTTTTGGACATTAGAGGATTATACACTAGATTAATCCTTAAATAGAAAAAGCAACATTGCCATTTTTGCTTGAATTTTGCTTTATGTCAAAACAGCATCCTAGAGCCTTGAACCAGATCTTATGCTGCAAACCAAATCCATAAACTTGGGGCCAAGCTTACACAATGTGTGCAGAGTGAGAGCTAGCCTGTACAGGCCTGCTCTTGGTCACTTCTCATTTTGCTTCATAACCAAGCAACTTGTCAAAAACAAGGGATCTCACACATCTGAAAAAACCAACTCAAGCAAAGTTGTCAAACAAGTTTCTCATACCCTAGCAAGCCAGAAGCACGAGCTCTTCACCACTCAAACCTCCTCATACTCAAAATCTCCATTTTCTTGCAAAACAGGGCCAGTTCTGCAAACTTCAAGCCACCATCAAATCCCCTCGTGCGTTTTGTCCAAAACTACTTCAAACACATTCCAATCAATCTACCTGAGCTATCCAGACCATTCACAAGTTGTTATAACTCCATTAACACACATTGCCATTTTTGTTTGGAAGCTTTGTAGGTTGAGTTCTGTAGCACGATTCAGGCCACTTCAAAACAAACTAAGCATTGGGAAAGGTTCAGTGGACATCAGGCAAGCTCAAAAGAATCTCAAGCACCATTGAAAGTTGCTACATTGTCCAGCTCGAACTCAACTGAAACAGGTATTTCATGAACTTCTATCTCTCTATTTAGGAATAGTTAGACTTAGGTTTGTGAATGAAAGATGTTGTATTCATAGCCCTGAAACCATACATGTGCTTAGTTTTCATTTATATTAATCGTGCTAGGAGAATTTCATCCATGAACTTTCTGAAAAAACTAGGTTAGAAATTAGGGCCAGAGAAATTCTCTCTGGTCTTTGAGAGTTAACTTAAGTTTTTTATATGGTTAGATTCGTTGTTTGATGCACTGCAAGTTTCATGTTTTGAGTTTTGTCAAAAAAGCACTGAATCAGGAGATACAGGTTTGAACTAAGGCTTGCGCGCGTTTCTGTTGACAGAGGAAGAAGATGAAGTAGCTGGGCTGGGCATGGCTACTTCCTGCTTTTCACACCCCATTTTTCAGTTTCACACCCCCTGGCCTATTTCTTGTATATTTATTATTTTTATATTTTTGTTTCATTTCTGACTTTATTATTTTATTTCCAAACATAAAAAATGCCAAAAAATATTTTTCATAAATTTTTATATTTATTGGGTATTTATTTTAATTATTTCTAACATTAATACATTAAATACTTTATGTTTATTTTGTTTAAACTTAAAAATAATGTAAAAAATACTTTTATTTTCATTTATTATTTTTATTCACATTTGAAAATATTTTCTTGAAATATATATATACACATTTTATTAATACTTTGTTTTATTAAATAATTAGAATAAAAAGACCAAAAATATTACATTTTTATTTTCATCATTATTTATACTAAAAAATACCTTTTTTTGAATATATTTCATTTTTATACACATTAATATTTTTTGTACATAAAAAATACATTATATTCATTTTCCTAAGGAATTAGGGTTTTTGCCCTAAAAACAAAAATGATTAAAAATAACTCTTTTTATTTATTTCTTTACTTTTATTTCCATTGAAAATACTTTACATACACAAAAACCCTTTTTTGTATAATACATTTTATTTAATATTTATTTATTGTATTTCATTTTAATATTGTACATTTAAATATTATGCCTTGCAAATTCAATTTGGATGTAATTGTAATTAGGATTTTATACTTCTTGTCAAATATCCCCTATTCAAATTTGTACCCCCTCCCTATATCATGTTGTAATAGTGTAGAATTTAAATTCTCGCACTTTTTAAGCTTTCAATTATGCCATGATTAAAGAATTAGGGTTTGTATGCAAAAACAAAACCAACAAATAGCTTGACCTAACCAAAGACAAAAATGCATGAAAAATAAACACAATGCACACTTACACTCCTAGGGTTACAATCCACTTGCTGCCTTCAAAAATGGGCCATGGTATGCATGTCAAGTACTTTGGCAAAACAAAAACAAAACAAAAGATCATAGTCCCTCGATTACGCTATCTGAGTTGCCTAAACAAAATGATCAAGTCCCTCAAGAAAATTGCCAAAAATACTTGACACTATTGCTATTATTGTCTAAACGATGACCCGCGCCTATCCCGTTTAACATCCTAACACAAGGTTGTTCACCAAATACAATGGTGAAACAACACTGTTAAAAGGGTTAAAAACATAAGAAAGATCTTTGAGTAAAATAGGGTAGACAACTCTTAGTTACTTGATCAAAGCTTGCAAAAACATCCTTGTTATCTTTAAAACACACTTCACAACACAAATTTCAAAACCTTACTTTCAAAACATTGAAAACTTTTCAAAAGACAAAAACACCTTTGTATACATTCAAACAAGAATCATTACAAAGGTTGCCAAAACGATGGCCTCTTTTCAAAACATCTTTCAAAACCACACACAAAGCACCATTTCAAACAATTGAAAAGCAAAGCAAGTGATCTAAACAAGTAACTAAGAGCCCATGGATAACCATGGATAGAAAGGGTGCTAATACCTTCCCTTTCTATAATCTACTCCCCGAACCCAAGAAAACATCTCAAAGGTCTTTCCTGTGCTTTTTGACCTTTCCTTAGGATAAAATAAAAAGTCAGTGGTGACTCTTGCTAAACTGAAACATTTGCGAAAACAAACGCAAAACCTCAAGTCAGTTCTCCCACCGTATGACACTCGCCTATGGATTATTCTTATTCCCTAATGTGGACAAGTTTGTCGACATTAACGCTATCAGGATTTTCATGATTGGAAACCCGGTTCCTACACTGTTGGGTGATGCTTATTACTCTGTTCATCTTCGGAGTTTCTATCATGGGGGAATGATTATCTATTGCACTCCTTTGTTGTACCGGTGGTTTATCTCTCATATGCCTCAGTCTGATGCTTTTTGGGATGTCAAGAAGGAACCTCGTTGGGCTCCTAAGATCATGGCACTTACTCACTCAGATATTGATTGGTATCATCGAGCTTATCAGGATGTGGAGATTATTGACAGTTGAGGTAGTTTCCCCAATGTGCCTCTTCTTGGTACAAAGAGAGGAATTAACTACAACCCTGTTCTTGCACGGCGACAACTTGGTTACCCGATGAGGGATAAACCAAATAGTATTCATTTGAGTAGTTTCATTCTGAAGGAAGGAGAAGATCATAGGGAAGCTAGGGAGAAGATTGCGAATGCCTGGCGTCACATTCATAAGAAGAGTAGGAAGGATTTGGGACCTATAGGTGCTGTTTCTTTGGAGCCATATCTTCAGTGGGTCCGATCAAGAGCCATTCAGTTGAAGATGTAGTATACTCGGGAGACACCCATGCCTGATTTGTTTGTGAAGACCACTCCTCCTTTATTAGATGATCTGGAAGAGCTGCAGCTTGCTTTGGTTAGGATGCAACAGGAAAGGGACGCTTGGAAGAACAAGTTCCAAACTTTAGAGAGTTCCTACAGGGCAGACTTGAAGGAGAAAGATGATTTGATCGAGATCCTTGAGAGTCGAGCGGTGGAGTCTATGGAGAGGCAAGGGGATTTATTTTCTCCTAAGCCTCAAACAGGTGCTGATTACTTACTTCCTGCTTCAGATGATTGGAAGGAGGTTGTCATCAGACATGTGGAAGAAAACCAGAGGTTGAGGGCTCAGATTGCCAGGCTCACAGGGAAGCGCCGGCGTACAAATTGATCTCCATTAGTTCTTCTTCTCAGGGTTTTAGATTGTATTTTCATCTTGTACTTGGGATCATTGAAACTTGTAATCCATTTTGAAGTTATTATAATAAAAAAATTCAGTATTTCAAAAGCTTTATTACTTGGATGTTTGCAATGTGTCTATAAACCATAAATCCCTTGAAATATTAAATGATAAAGTAAAAATAATTATATGCATTGCATATCATGCATCATATTGCAAATATTTCTTGCATTTGTTATGCATATCCAGGTGTCTTACCCAGCTTCTTTACTTTGTTCAGCAAGCTGACTCATCACTACAACACTTGGGCTAATTTCAAAAAGAAGATGGACAATTTGGAACAGGAGAATCGCGAGCTACGCGAAGAAGTTTCCGCTTTGAAGGCTGGCTTGGCTAATTTGACTACTCTGATGGAAGCTCTGGTGCTTGCTCAGAATCAGCCACCGAGTGTTCAACTTCAACCAACAAGGGCAAGTGCTAAAGTTCCTACTGTTCCTGTGTCCGCTACTTCGACTGATGTTCAAAACCGTATGCCTCAGGGTTATGCGTGGGGAATGCAAGAGAATTTTGCACCTGAAGGTTTCAATCTTGGCCCTCAAGATGCTCCAGTGGTTCAAAATTTTGTTACTCCTGCACCTCTTGTGGTGCATACTGTTCCTGCTGCACCTCCTTCGGTGAATTTGGTTCCATTTGTTAATGAAGATATGTGTTGTCCTTTCCCTCCGCCGAGTGAAGACTTGGGTATTTGTGACAGAATGGATGATTTCCAAGAGCAGTTTGATAGAATGCAAAGAGAGATGAAGGCTCTTAGGGGAAAAGAGTTATTTGGGCAGAATGTGAATGAGCTGTGTTTGGTCCCTAATGTTAAAGTGCCTGCTAAGTTCAAGGTCCCAGAGTTTGAGAAGTACAAGGGCAACACTTGCCCTCGTGCTCATTTGGTGATGTATGTAAGAAGAATGTCTACCCACACTGATGATCAGCATCTACTGATTCACTTTTTCCAGGATAGTCTGACTGGAGCGGCGTTGAAATGGTATATGAGCTTGGACAGCGCCAACATCCATACTTTTAATGATTTGGGAGAAGCATTCATTAAACAATACAAGTACAATATGGACATAGCGCCTGATCGTGACCAGCTTAGGGCCATGGTTCAGAAAGATAGAGAATCATTCAAAGAGTATGCACAAAGATGGCGCGAAGTGGCTGCACAAGTGATTCCTCCCATGGAAGAGAAAGAAATGACTAAGATTTTTCTGAAGACGCTGGGAGCTTTCTACTATGAAAGAATGGTAGCAAGTGCCCCAAGTGATTTTACAGAGATGGTAGGAATGGGTGTCCGCCTAGAAGAGGCAGTAAGAGAAGGTCGTTTGACAAAGGGTGAAGGATCTAGAGGTGTGAAAAATCCAGCTTATGGGTTTACAAAGAAGAAAGAGGGGGATACAAATGCTGTTATGAAAGAGAGAAGGGTAAATGATCCAAGAAAGAATTATCAGCGTCATTAGCAAGTCACCTCAGTTACTCCTGTTATGAATGTCGCTCTGACTACTGTTGCTTATCAGAGACCGTCCCAGCAGGGGAATCAAGGGTATAATCAGAGAAGAGAGAACTATGATCCTATTCCCATGAGCTATGCAGAGCTACTACCAACATTGATTCAGAAGAAGTTGGTCCAGACACAACCACCTCCCGCTATACCATCACCATTGCCTTGGTATTACAAAGCAGACCAGACGTGTGCCTTTCATCAGGGAGCACCAGGGCATAGTGTTGAGAATTGTTATCCTTTGAGGACTGAAGTGCAAAGCTTGGTGAAGTATGGAATTTTATCTTTCAAAGACGTGGGACCTAATGTGAAAGACAATCCTCTACCCAAGCACGGGGGAGTGAATGCTATAAATATGGTGGCCGGTTGTTCAGGTGACTTCCGGATTTTTGACATTAATCTGGTTAGAGGAGATTTGGTGAAGATGCATGCAGACCTCTGTGAATTCAGTTATTATACGCATGACCACGCCGGTTGTGCTATTTGCAGTACAGATATACAGGGTTGCGAGAAGATAAAGGTTGATTTATAGGAGACGATGGATGAAGGTTTAATCCATATAATCAGGCCTAGGGAAGAATATGAAGAGGAAGTGAATATGGTTTATGGATGTCCGGGTGAATTCAGAATTTTTGATGTGGATCATTTGAATGAGGATCTAGTGCAGTTGCATGCTACCTTCTTCCATATTGCTGGTCAGGTGGAACACCAATATGGATCTTACATAGTTTATTGTCGAAATCTTCGAGGATGTTCAATTGTGAGGGAAGGTGTTCAGTTGCTGTTAGACAATAGAACTATCAAGATCATAGGTCAGAGAGATGATTATCACGAGATTAATATGGTTGAAGTTTGTTTGATGGAAGAAGAGTCAGAGGAAGAGTATGCCTCCGCAGATGAGTATTTCTCTTCAGACGGAGATTTGTTTGCCGGAAATGACCTTTTGATGGCTGATTGTGTTGAGGAAGGGGTAAACGTCATTGTACCTTGTTTTGGTGAACCCGTTCATCTTGAAGTGGAGTACCATAGCAAACCAGCTGTTACACCATTGGTAATTAGTCTGCCAGGTCCTGTTCCCTATGAATCAGATAAGGCTATGCCTTACAAATACAACGCTACAATCTTAGAAGACGGGGTGGAGATTCCCATCCAGCTAATGCCAGATGTTGGAAATATAGCTGATAACAGCAGGGTGACCCGTAGCAGTCGTGTGTTTGCACCGGTTATTCGAAGAGATGTTGTTGCTGGGAAGAAAATTGCTGAGAATGATGAGCCTAAGAAGGCTACAGGAGAGACTAGTGGAGCTACATTAGAGAAAGAAGTGGATGATATTTTGAATATAATTAAGATGAGCGACTACAAAATTGTAGATCAGCTATTGCAGACTCCTTCAAAGATATCTATTCTAGCTTTGTTGATGAATTCCTCTGCTCATAGAGAATCACTGATAAGAGTACTAGACCAAGCTTTTGTGGAGAATGACATGCCGTTAGATCAATTCAGCAGCGTAATTGGAAACATTACGTCATGTAACAATTTGAGTTTATGCGATGATGTGTTACCAGATGAAGGGAGGAATCACAACCTGGCCCTCCACATATCTATGAACTGCAAGAATGATTCGCTGTCCAATGTGCTAATTGATAATAGATCCGCGTTGAATGTTATACCGAGGAGTACCCTCATGAAGTTAAAGTATCAAGGAGCACCTATGCGCTCGAGTGGCATCATTGTGAAGGCTTTTGATGGGTCGAGGAAATCTGTCATCGGTGAAGTGGACTTGCCCATCCATATAGGACCACATTTGTTCTTAATAACTTTCCAGGTAATGGAAATTATTCCCGCATATAGTTGTTTGCTAGGACGGCCATGGATACACGAAGCAGGGGTTGTCACTTCAACTCTGCATCAGAAGTTAAAGTTTGTACGCGAAGGGAAGGTGGTGATCATAAATGGGGAGCAGGCGTTGTTGATATCCCATCTATCCTCTTTCAGTATTGTAGAAGCGGATGAGGCTGTTGTTGGAACCCATTTCCAAGCCCTATCCATTGACAACATAAGAAGGAATGAGAATTCTGTGGTTTCGCTGAAGGACGCGCAACAGGTTGTATGCAATGGTCATAATGCAGTTTGGGGACGACTGGTGGATCCACCCGTGAACAAAAACAGAACCGGTTTGGGTTTCTCTTCGAAGAATGGCAAAGGAGAAAGTTTGAAGTCAAAGTCTTCTGTGAACAATTATCATGATGTTTTCTGCAGTGGAGGCTACCTCCATCCAATTGGTTCTGGAATTAATGTTGTTGAAGAGGATGAAGCAGTGCAGGAAGTACCGAATTATGTGATGCATGGAGTCCGAGTTCAGAACTGGGTCACCATTGATGTTCCTTCTTGCATACATATTTAAAAGTAATTTGTTTTGTTAATCTGTTTCTTTCTTTTGAAAAGCTTTCACTCTGCCCAAGGTGATAGTATTGTATGGGCTTATCTGTTTGCTTTGATTTTTTAAGATCATTAATAAAAGTTGTCTTTGCTTCCAAAATTATGTCTTTATTTTCTGTTTTTTCTTGGGAAATGGTAATCAAATAAAAAACCCTTTCAAAATAAATAATAACTGAAAATTAATCTGCATGATCACTTGTTATATGTGTCAGTTTCTAAAAGCAATCATAAATCACATGTGCAGATTAATTAAAAAAACCGTTGAATACAATGACCCTGCACCCTCTCCCAACTTTGAATGTCCTGTGTTCGGGGCTGAAGAAGAAGATTATGGTGAGATTCCAGAAGAGGTCTCACGATTTCTTGAGCACGAGGAAAATACCATTCAGCCATATAAGGAGCCTTTGGAAGTGATTAATTTGGGTTCAGAAGAAGATCCGAAGGAAATTAAGATTGGAGCATCGTTACATCCTGATGTAAAAAGCGGGTTGATTGAGCTATTGAAAGAGTATGTGGATATTTTTGCTTGGTCTTATCAAGATATGCCTGGTCTAGATACAGACATTGTTGAGCATCATTTTCTGTTGAAGCCAGAGTGTCCGCCAGTTAAACAAAAGTTGAGGAGAACCCACCTGGATATGGCAGTAAAGATCAAAGAGAAGGTCCTAAAGCAGATTAATGTTGGTTTTCTTGTGACGTCAGTGTATCCTAAATGGATTGCCAATATTGTCCCAGTACCGAAAAAAGACGGAAAATTCTGCATGTGCGTAGATTATAAAGATCTAAATAAATCTAGTCCAAAATATGATTTTCCATTGCCTCACATTGACATGTTAGTGGACAGCACAACAAAATTCAAGGTATTCTCGTTCATGGACGGATTTTCCGGGTATAATCAAATAAGAATGGCTCCAGAGTACAAGGAAAAAACAACATTTATCACACCCTGGGGAGCATTCTGTTACAGAGTGATGCCCTTCGGGTTGAAGAACGCTGGTGCAACATACCAGAGGGCTATGACAACCCTATTCCATGATCTGATGCACAAGGAAATTGAAGTATATGTTGATGATATGATTGCAAAATCCCAAACTGGAGAAGGGCATATAAAAGATTTGTTGAAGTTGTTTCAGCGTTTGAGGAAGTATCGTCTCCGCTTGAATCCAAATAAATTCACCTTCAGAGTTAGATCGGGGAAATTGTTGGGTTTTATCGTTAGCCAGAAAGGAATTGAAGTTGACCCTGATAAAGTCAAAGCAATTCAAGAAATGCCAACACCAAGAACTGAAAAGCAAGTCAGGGGTTTCCTCGGGCGTTTGAATTATATTTCCAGATTCATTTCCCACATGACTGCAAAGTGTGAACCGATCTTTAAGTTGTTAAAGAAAGATCAAGGTTGTGTGTGGACGGAGGACTGCCAAAGGGAATTTGAAAGTATTAAAGAGTATCTTCTTGAACCTCCTATCTTGCTCCCTCCCGTAGAAGGAAGACCGTTGATTATGTATCTAACATTGTTAGATAAATCCATGGGTTGTATTCTGGGACAACAGGATGAAACACGGAAGAAATAGTTCGCCATTTATTATCTCAGCAAAAAATTCACTGATTGTGAGTCGCGGTATTCCACGCTAGAAAAAACGTGTTGTGCTTTGGCCTGGGCGGAAAAGTGTTTGCGGCAGTATATGTTGAATCATACCACTTGGTTGATCTCCAAAATGGATCCAATCAAGTATATTTTTGAGAAGCCTGCTCTTACTGGGAGAATTTCCCGCTAGCAGATGTTGTTATCTGAATATGATATTGAGTACCGAACTCAAAAAGCTATCAAAAGTAGTGTGTTGGCAGATTACCTTGCTCACCAGCCGGTGGAAGATCATCAGTTTGTAGAATATGAATTCCCCGATGAGGATGTGATGTTCCTGAAAGTGAAAGATTGTGATGAACCATTGCCTGAGGAAGGCCCCGACCCTGAATCTCGTTGGAGTATGATATTTGATGGAGCGGTGAATGCTTATGGTAAAGGAATTGGTGTTGTGATCGTCACTCCTTATGGATCGCACATTCCTTTTACTGCAAGGTTAACATTTGATTGCACTAATAATATGGCGGAATATGAGGCCTGCATCATGGGTCTTGAGGAAGCTATTGATCTCAGAATCAAAATTCTATATGTGTATGGTGATTCAGATTTGGTAGTAAATCAGATTAAAGGAGGATGGGATAATCGTCACCCTGGCTTGATCCCTTACAAATATTATGCTAGAAGATTACTACCCTTCTTCAATAAAATTGAATTCCATCACATTCCTAGAGATGAAAATCAAATGGTGGATGCTCTGGCAACTCTGGCTTCCATGTACCGAGTGAATACTTGGAATGATATACCCCGTATTACAGTTCGACGGCTGGATATGCCTGCTCATGTGTTTATGACAGAGGAGGTAGCAGATGAAAAACCTTGGCATTATGACATCCAGAATTTTCTTCAGACTCAGGAATACCCGATTGGTGCGTCGAGGAAAGATAGAAAGACACTGAGAAGATTGGCAGGTAGTTTCTTCCTCAGTGAAAATGTGTTATACAAGAGAAATTATGACATAGTCTTGCTCAGATGCGTGGATAGACACGAAGCAGACATGTTGATGCATGAGATTCATGAAGGTTCATTTGGCACTCATGCTAATGGGCATTCGATGGCTAAAAAGATGCTAAGGGCAGGTTACTATTGGTTGACAATGGAATCTGATTGTTACAAATTTGCAAAGAAGTGCCATAAATGTCAGATTTATGCCGACAAGGTCCATGTGCCTCTGACACTTCTCAATGTGATTTTCTCCCCATGGCCTTTCTCTATGTGGGGTATTGACATGATCGGGATGATAGAACCCAAAGCTTCGAATGGACACCGTTTCATCTTGGTAGCAATTGACTACTTTACCAAATGGGTAGAAGCTACTTCTTATGCCAATGTTACCAAACAGGTGGTTGTGCGTTTCATCAAAAACAATCTTATATGCCGGTATGGTGTGCCGAGTAGAATCATCACTGACAATGGCTCGAATTTGAACAACAAGATGATGACAGAACTGTGTGAAGAATTCAAGATTGTCCATCACAATTCATCTCCATACAGGCCAAAGATGAATGGGGCCATTGAAGCTGCCAATAAGAATATCAAGAGAATTATCCAGAAAATGGTTATTACTTATAAGGATTGGCATGAAATGCTCCCTTTTGCTCTGCATGGATATCGAACATCTGTCCGCACTTCAACAGGAGCAACCCCGTTCTCCCTGGTATATGGAATGGAAGTTGTACTCCCTGTTAAGGTAGAGATTCCCTCATTGCGGGTGATAATGGAAGCCAAGTTGTTAGAGGCTGAATGGGTCCAGAACAGGTTTTACCAATTGAATTTGATTGAAGAGAAGAGAATGACAACTTTGTGTCATGGGAAGTTATATCAAAAAAAATGAAGAAAGCATTTGATAAAAAGGTCAAACCTCGTGAATTCGGAGAAGGCAACCTCGTGCTCAGGAAGATCATGTCTTTCAACATTGATTCTAGGGGCAAGTGGACTCCCAATTTTGAAGGCCCGTGTGTTGTCAAGAAAGCCTTCTCTGATGGTGCATTAATTCTTGAAACTATGGATGGCGAGGAGTTCTCATGTCCCATGAATGCTGATGCAGTTAAGAAATACTTTGCCTAAAGAAATAAAAGAACAGCTCGCTAAGTGGAAAACCCGAAAGGGCGGATTAGGCAAAAAAGGAGCGTCTCGGTAGGCTGAAAACCCGAAAGGGCGGTCTAGGTAAAAATTAGAGACATAAACAAAATAAATTTCCCGCTAAGTTGAAAACCCGCAAGGGAAGCTTAGGCAAAAGTTAGGGATCTTTTCTTGTCAAGTAACTACGTCAGACAAGACTTGATCGTTGAAGCAACAATCTTCTCGGATCCTCACCATACTTCAACAAAAGCTGCTGCTCAGGATTTCAAAAGTTGTTAGGGGGAATAGTGGTCATTGTATCTCAATGTATCTTTTCCATTATATATTACCATTTCCCAAATTTTGTAATCATCCATGGAGTCTCGCCATTCGCAGACTACCATTCTATTAATGAAATTCGAGCTTTTGCCCAATTCTTTGTGTTCTTATTTTTATTTAGCTTACAAAGACTCCATTTATTAATGATAATAATTAATGATAATAATTTTTAAAAGCAAAAAGATTAAAAAGCAAAATTGACTTTTCAAAAAAAAGGGGAGATCTTCACAATTCAATTTACTTTGGGATTTCTGATGAAACAATGACAACAAAAATGGCGATCCCAGGAATGAACAAACTCTGGTTGTTTTAAGAAGATTTACTTCCTTCATGAAGGTTTTTCTCAGGTCATCTTATTAGTATGTGCGCAATCTTTGTGTGTTTCTCAGATAGTTAAAGACGATACCAGTGGGCGCAAGGTACAGTATTAGGTTTGTGATCCCATTATCCCCGGCTAAGTCTTGGTTCGCTTTCGATTTTGGGTTTGCATGGTCAAAAGCCTCCGTCCCAGATTCCCCAACGAAGTTTTCCCTCATATGATGAAAGGTTTCATTCCCTTGGTGTGCTAAGATATCGCTCTTTTGCAGTATTGGCATTAGTGTTGACCTCTTAATTTCCCAGGAAGACTATACCAGGGCATCTTTTGTTGGAATAGGCTTGTATGGTATGAAGACTCAATCCAATATTCTCCAGTGAAGGCCTCGTTTATTTGATAGAAGTCATTTCTCCCCAAAGAAGTTGGTGCAATAATTACCCCAGTGAAGAATGTATCTCCAATTTCCCCAGTGAAGAACGTATCTCTGGTCTCCCCAGTGAAGAACGTATCTTGGTTTCCCCTCGATGATGTGGTTTTGACCTCCCTAATGAAGTCAGCATCAAGTCCCCAATAGATGTCTCGATGATGAAGCATTGTCTCCCTTAGTGAAGTCCGTATGTTTTTCTTCCTTCAAAGTGGGCCTGAATTCTCCAGTGAATGTTTTGACAATTTGGTTTCCATCTGCCATATTCAAGATCAATTTTGCAATATCCAGTAGAAGTGCGAACCGTGAAAACTTTTGTTTCCCCATTGAAGTCTGTGTGCTATTCCCCGGTGAAGCCTGGAGAAGGATGTTATATTCCTACATCTGTAGTGTTTTATCGTTATGATTTGTTTACTTCTGGATTATGTCGCTCTTTCTGCAGTATTGGTATTAATGTTGACTTCTTAATTCCCCGGGAAGGTTATCCCAGGGCATCTATTGTTGGAATGAGTATTCATGATGAAACGTTTTCAATCCACAATTTTTTCTCCAGGGAGGTAGACTTGAATCCCCAAGTGAGGTTTGGTTGTTTCGGCGTCAGTCTACTTTATTTGAGGCTGATCTTGCAATCTTCAGTAGGCATGTTGCTTTTGAAAAAACTGATTTCTCCGATGAAACCGGAAGAAAGATGTTCTATCCCGGTATCTGTTTGATTTAGCTATATCCGGATTATGTTTCTCCTCAATGAAGTTAGGACAGACAATAGGTTTGGTTCCCGCAGTTGCTTTTACCTCTCTTGGATTGATCTTTCTGGTTGAAGTTTAGCCCAATGTTGTTGGTACCTGAGGCGGTTTTGTTTGTTTGTACTGATTATGTATCCTTTTACCAGCATATGCACGATGTCACTCATACATTCATACATGCATCATGCGTTGCTACAAATCATTTTTATTGACATTGTGTTCTAACCTTCCTGCAGCGCTCCTTGCTTAGGTGGATTTGGTTTTCCCTCTTGAGTTTATTTCTCAAAGGATGTATCTTCGTTGGCCGTCTTGCTCCAGTTTGTTTCTAATTGGATTCGTGGTTGCATGACGATATTATTTACTTTGGATTTCTGAGAAATTTGAGTTTTGGTTTGTGCATTTATTTTGCACGAGAAGACTTTATCTCCTCAGCAGGAATAACATGGCATTTCCCTAGGAAGTCATATCTCTTTCCCCAGGAAGCCATATTTCTATCCCAAGAAAGTCATCTTTCTTTTCAAATTCCCCTTGACAATGAGTGGAAGTCTCTTTATTTGAGATAAGCTTGCATATTACCCTTTCCAGGCAGAGTGCCTTTGTTAAAGAAGAAGTTGAGACCCGTTCCAGGTGAAACACCAGAATTTTGGGGAAAACTTGATATTTTCAAATCTACCTTCAGTGAATGTTGGTAGTACATCGGCAGTGAATGTCAGTGTTTCTTATCTTTTTGCTATCATCAATGAACGGTGATAGTTCATCGTCAGTGAACGACGGTGGTATGATATTCAAATCTACCTTCAGTGGACGTTGGTAGTGCATTGACAGTGAACATCGATGTTTCTTATCTTTTTGCTATCATTAGTGAACATTGATAGTTCATCGTCAGTGAACGGCGGTGGTATGATATTTTCAAATCTACCTTCAGTGAATGTTGGTAGTACATCGGCAGTGAACGTCGGTGTTTCTTATCTTTTTGCTATCATCAGTGAACGGTGGTAGTTCATCATCAGTGAACGGCGGTGGTATGATATTTTCAAATCTACCTTCAATGAACGTTGGTAGTACATCGGCAGTGAACGTCGGTGTTTATTATCTTTTTTCTATCATCAGTGAACGTTGATAGTTCATTGTTAGTGAACGGCAGTGGTATGATATTCAAATCTACCTTCAGTGAATGTTGGTAGTGCATCGGCAGTGAACGTCGGTGTTTGTTATCTTTTTGCTATATTCAGTGAACGTTGATAGTTCATCGTCAGTGAACGGCGATGGCATGATATTTTTTCTCTCTACCTTCAACTATTGAGTTGGTAGTTTACCGTCATCTATGAGCCGGTATCTTATTACTTTTCTACCTTCACCTGTTGAGTTGGTAGTTCACAGTTATACGTCGATGCTTGTTATCTTCCTCTCTGATTCATGTCTTTTGTTCACCAGTGATTTATTTTCCTGGTGGGGTTGCTCCTTTGTTTCTTCATTTTGGTTGCATCCCCAGTGATATTTTGCGTCTCTTTTGTTCTGCTCATATGCATTCATAATCATAAGCATTGCATGGCATCTTAGAGACAAAAATAGGGCTTGTTTTATATTTAAATATCTTCAATCGCGTCGACACGAAGATTTTTAAACTTCGTATCTCCGGATAGAAGACACTTAAATAAGGGCAGCTGTTGTACCCCAATTTTTGCCCCTAAGATTCCCCTATCATATCATGTCAACTTGATCATAACAAGATCACATTAGGGTTGGTTCTCCCTTTCTTTCTATCTCCTATCTTTAAGTTTGCTCTTGAGGAATCTCCAAGCACCTTTGTTGTGTATTTTGTATGTGCGTTGATAATTAACTTCTAACCCAAAATTCAAAAAAAATATATTTGTCTTTGTCTTTGCATATTTGTGTTTTGTAGGTACCGATTCGAAGCATCCAACAAATAAGGTTTTGCAAATTGACTGATTCTGTATTGTGTCGAAAGACAGCTTGCATTGATCCACAGAGGCTTATGTTGAACTCATGCAAGTTGATTTGATTCTGTATTGTGGCAAAAGACAGCATGCATCGACCCATAAAGGTATGTATCGACTCATCCTGATGTGTATAACTAGCATGTGTCGACACATGCATGTTACGTATCGACTCATCCTGTTTGTATAACTAGCATGTGTCGACACATGCATGTATGTATCGACTCATCTTGTTTGTATAACTAGTACGTGTCAACACATACGTGTTATGTGTCGACTCATGCAGTTTGTGTGATTCTGTAATATGTTGAAGAAGCAGTATGTATCGACACATAGAGGCATGTATCGACACATGATGTGTTATACAGCTAGGATGTGTCGATTCATACCACCCATGTATCGACTCATAACAGTAAAATACACGTGATATTTGAAAAAAAGCCAGCAATTCAAAATTGTCATCTTTTTGGCTCCAATTTTTCTGCATAATTTGAAAATTATATCATTAGTTCAATTTTGGCTCCAAGAATCAATTACCAAATTACCACTAACCCCAATCCTAAAACTCTATAAATAGAGACCTCATTTCATTCAAATCATAAGCTTTTGATAGCCAAACTCATCTTGATAAAAAATCTCTCAATTCTCTCAATTTACCAAATTCACTCAAAGCTCCATTTTCAAAAAGTCAGTAAGTTTGCATTGAAGCTTACTAATATTTGAGTTAAACCTTTATCCAAACACTTTTTTTCATCAATTCTCTACATCCAAGCTATGGTAATTGATTCTTGTGGTTGAATTGAAGCAAATTCTGGAAGTTGTTTGATAATTCTCTAATTCTACCTTTGGTAAGTTGGATCATCATCTTTTACAATGTGATCTCTTGTGGATTTCTGGTTTTGATTCATTGAGCACTGTTTTATGATTCCATTAATGCTATTTTCTCATAATTTGATGGAATTTTCATGCTCAATTGGATCCATGATCATAAGGTGTTTGATGAAAAGTTGGAACAAGAATTTGATCCTTGTGATGTTGTTTTCGACTGATTTAACAGGTTGCAATCAATTGTTGTAACATTGCAATTGTTTGTCACAGAAAATTGATTTTAAAAAAAAACTGCACTGATGCAATAGGTTGCTGTCGAAGCACAATCGATTGTAACAGTGTCGAAAATACTTTTTTTGCCTTATTTTGGGGCTGTTTTGACTCAAATATTTTTTCTGCTCACTCTCTTTGATGGATAATTTGGATTGCAATTTTAAATGTCCAATTTGTCTTTAAAATCAATGGACTTTGTGATGTAGATGAAGTTGGATAAATGTTCATCAATTCAAATCTACCTAAGAGTGAATTATTTAATTCATTTTTGGTGCTTTGGATTAATGATATATTTAGTGCTTTAATCCATCTAGAGGAGTGGTTGAATTTAAAGATGAAAGAATTTTGAGATGGTGATCCAAATTAGCTTATCATTCCCCTCCCTCTTCATCTTATCCCTTTCTTTTTTTATTATGATACATGTTAAGGGATGGTGATCTCTATATCATTTATCCAAACATGAAGTATATAGATTGCTATTGACCGGCCTCAAAATAGGTGCGACTTCTACATAAGTCCACTTACGATTGCTTAACATAGCGCTAAATTTTGTCCTGATTCGAATAAATGATCATTCGTGGCCCAAACTTATGATTGCAAGCCCAAGTATGTTAATTTGATCTCTTTGATCCAATAACCTTGAGATTCATTGTGTGGAGGCTTTGGTTCTACCAATTCCTCTAATGGATCTACAACACCTTTGGTCAACGCGGATCACTTAAACATCATTGATCATTAAATGTTACTTTTGAGGATTCCAAAATGGATGATATACTTGACAAAAAGCAAATGCAACTTGTTGTGTGGAGGCTTTGGTTCTACCAATCCTCTAATGAGTTCCAAATGCAAGTTTCAAGATGGTCATCCAACTAACCACTAATTTCTAACAATTGACTTTACTTTATGCTTTTATTTTTTATGCTTTATGTACCATTTAATTTAGGCATTTACGTTTCATGCCATTTTTTTTATTTTTGCTCACTTGAGAATTTACTTTCATGTCATTTTTATTTTGCTCACTTGAGCTTTTCTTTTCCTTTTAAAGACACCTAATAATCAACATGAACCATAAAAATATTTAATGATACTTGGACTATTTGGCTACTATCCTTAGAATTATGGAGTATTAGACTTCTTGGACTTAGGATTAGAGACTTTGGCCTATCTTGGAGACTTTGTGACTTTATTTGATATTTTGTCTGGAGTTCTTGAGGTTTACCTCAAGACATTGGGTTGTTTGTTTGTTTTGTGTGCAGGTTATTGTGATTACATACTTTGTTTGTAATCTGAAATTCACTCGTATACAGCCGTTACTCTGCCCAATTTATGCAAAGACTTAATACACTTGAAGTTTGGTTCTCTCGAGAGGTCTAGTATCTTTGCTTGCTTGGTTTCAATCTGAAGAATGGGAATTCTATATTGACTCATAATGTCAAATATTGGCTTCTTGTTGGTTAGATGATTCTTATCCCTAGCTTTTACCTTATGCTTTAGGATAATCTCTTCTTCTCCTTCCATCTTCTTTAATTTCAAAAATCTTCTCCCTCCTTTTAAAAAAAACTCTTCTTATTTCTAAACTTGAAACACTTTCATAATAAACTTGGACTTAGGTCCATGCATTTTCAAAACATTTTCATAAATAAATTTCAATCAATTTAATAATACCTTGACATTTTTGTGAGAAGACTAAAAGTCAATCAATCTCATTTCAAACCATTTTTGCCACTTTGGCTTTTTATTTTAAAACTTTTCTTAAAAGATTAGACTCTTGTCAATCCTTGTAGTGACGCAAGCAACTATACTTCTATAATATGTAGTAAAGAGAGATATTTTCCACTTGGGTGTTGAGTGAGGCATTGTTGATTTTAAAATCCAAGCCATATCCTCCACTTTGAGATGATGCAAATTCTCCTTTCTCGTGATTGTGGGTAGTAAGTATGTTTTCCACACGGACAATGACGATGATGTCTTATCTTATAAAATTAACCAACACACTTGTGTTTCAAATTTTTAAAAGAGGAACTACATGTACCCTGATCCCCTATTGCACGAAAGGTGGTATGTAGGCACTAAAGGTTCGCAACCGCGGCGGGTGCAAAAATCATAAAAATATTTCTTTTCTCACCTCCACCATCCATTTTATATATAACACATTTTCATAGCCAAAATATACAGATTTTTCAAAGAGGTTCCTGCGGAGTACCGTAGATGTTTAGGGTGCTAATACCTTCCCTTTGCATAACCAACCCCCTTACCTTGAATCTTTCCCCCTTGTTGGGTTATTCGCTTTTTTCCCATTCCTTTGGAAACAATAAAGCGCGGTGGCGATTTTTATTTTGATTTGTATAAAGTCTAGTCAATCCAATGGCTTAGTCTTGAACATTTCTACCGCTACAACCGCCCTTTCGGGTTTTCAGTCCACCTGGATACCCTTTTTTGCCCAAGTCGCCTTTTCAGGTTTTCGACTTGCCGGGTGTACAGTTTTTTCATTTTCATCCCTTACTTTTTCCCGAACCCTTTTGGTTCTCCGGGAAGCCCTTATTTTTGCCTAGGCCAGTCAACCTAGCGGGTCTTTGATTATGCGTAGTATCTTTTCACTATGTCTGCATTAACGGGGTGAGGAAGGTCGTCACCATCCATGGTGGTTAGAATCATAGCTCCTCCTGAGAAAATGTTCTTAACCATAAATGGCCCTTCGTATGTGGGGGTCCATTTTCCCTTGGGATCACCTTGCAGTAGTATGATGCGCTTGATTACTAGATCCCCGACTCGATATTCTTGATGTCTGACTTTCTTGTTAAAAGCCTCGATCATCCGCTTTTGATACATCTGACCATGACAGATAGCAGTAAGTCTCTTTTCATCGATTAGATTCAGCTGATCAAGTCGGGTTTGGATCCAGTCGTCCTCGTTCAAACCCGCATCCTTCATAATCCTGAGAGTGGGTATCTGGACTTCGATGGGTAAGACTGCCTCCATGTCATATACCAAAGAGTAGGGTGTTGCTCTTGTCGACGTCCGTGATGAGGTACGGTACCCATGAAGAGCGAATGGTAACATCTCGTGCCAGTCTTTGTATGTCACTGTCATCTTCTGCACAATCTTCTTGATGTTCTTATTAGCTGCTTCAACAAACCCATTCATCTTCGGTCGGTAGGGAGAAGAGTTATGATGCTGAATCTTGAATTGTTTGTAGAGCTCGGTGATCATTGTGTTATTGATATTTGTACCATTGTCAGTAATAATCCTCTCTAGTACACCATATCGACAGATCAAATTGTGTCGGATGAATCGCGCCATGATGTTCTTGGTTACTGTAGCAAAGGAAGTTGCCTTAACCCACTTTGTGACGAAATTAATTGCTACCAGAATGAAGCGATGCCCGTTAGACGTAGTAGGTTTGATCTCGCCGATCATGTCGATGCCCCACATTGCAAAGGGCCAAAGAGTTGTCAAAACATTCAGGGGAACCGGAGGTACATGCACCTTATCAACATAGATTTGGAATTTATGACAGGTTCAAGAGTGATGATAATAATCGGCTTCCATAGTAGACCAATAATATCCTGCCCGTAGGATTTTCTTCACCATGGTGTGTCCACTAGAATGGGTTCCGAAGGTACCTTCATGTAACTCCGTCATGATCCTTTCTGCCTCGCTCTTGTCTACACACCGCAATAAGGTTGAATCATGGTTACTGTTGTACCCCAAAATTTGCCCTCCCATTTCTCATTGATTTCTCATCACAAAGCCCTTGGAGATCAATATCCAATTAGGGTTTCATCTGCTCAAGACTTCTCCTTGCACTGTTGACTCAAGTTAGGGTTTATGTTTGCACAGAGATGTTTTGACCTAAATTTCCTAAGATGGCTTTCATGCTTCATATTGGACTCCCAAGTTTATCCATACCAAGTTTCAAGTCTTGATTCCAAGTTTTGCCCAGTCAATTGGGCAGTTGACCTAAAAATCAACTGTATTGGGGAAAAAGTCAACTGTGGCCAATTGACAGTCAAATCTCATGAAAATTGACCCACATCAACATTATAAACTCACATGGACCATTTGATCAAGTTTGGATCACAATTCCACAAGAAATTTGATCAGATCATCAAAAGGGCAAAATGGTCATTTTTAGGGTTTTGACTGCACAAAGGCAAATTTTGACTGTTTTACCTAGCCAATGGCAAACCAAGCTCACATATGGATTCAAGGATCCCATGGAATTGTCTTGACATGCTCAAAAAGTTCAAAGGATCCCAAATACACAAGATTGACAGTTGAATTTCCCAGTCAATTGATCAATTTTGACTGTATACTGAAAAGTCAAACTTTGACTTTTTGGTCAAAATCAAGAGTCAAGATTCATTTTTCATCAAAACATGCCAAATCATGAAACTTGTTCACCAAGAAATGAAAAATTGCAAATTAGGGTTTGAAATGAGAATTTTTCATAACTTAGAATTTTTCTAAGTTATGAAAAACCCAAATTTTTCCCCAACTTTGCCCCACTTTCTCACCAAGATTCATTTGGATTCAAGCAAAGGTCAAAACATGAAAGTTGTAGCATATTTCATAATCTACAACTTTGATTCACAAAGTTTTCCCAAAAGAAGCATTTATCTCAAGTTACAATTTTTGGAACAAGGGTACCAAACCATTCTTAACTTAGTGAAAATTTGACCTATTTTAGGCAAGGTTTTTACCTAACTTCAAGACCATTTTCCATACACTTCCACTTGGAATTTCAATTTAAACTTCAAAGATGGATTGTATTACACATTCCAAGCTTTCCAAAATGTCGAAGAACTCATCAAACAACCTCATGACTTGAGAGAATCGAATTTTGCAATATGGCAAAAACTCACTTTTGAATTGGCCAATTTCCATGTTCATAACTTGTGCAAATTTTTCAAATCAGCATGAAACTTGATTACAGGCCTCTAAACCATTCAACACTCATAAACTTAATGCAAACTCTTTGTGCCAAGACCATGTTCTATGTGTTCAAGCATTGTATGATGGATTAATCCCAAAATAGATAAAGCAATTTAACCATTTTTGCAAAAGTATGCTTTATGTCAAAGTGAAAATCCAAGAAGTACAGATCAAATCCCCTTGGCACAAGTTTAGGGACTAATCACACTGATCAATGCCAAGGTTTGCAGCATGTTATGGGGGCCTCTACCTGTCTAAACACCAACTTGGCTTTTGGTTGCTTAAAGTGTAAGAAATATGGCATAATTAGACACAACTTTCATCTCAGCAATAGAACCCTTAAGCAAATATTTTGTACACATTCAAGACATCCTAACTGAGCTAGCACACGACTCCAACACCTCCATTGCCCTCTAGAATACAGAACCACCCTCAAACTGCCCAAACAGAGTTCCTACTGCAGTTTGAGTGCCAACTCTCATCCCTTTCATACATTCTGGCTAAAAGCTCTTCAAACACATTCCCTAGCATCACTTGAAGCTAATCCAAACATAAAACACGACCTGTAACTCCTCTAATCAGTTCCACCATTTTCACTTTCTTGTTTTGCAGTTGAAGGTCCATAGCTCGATTCAAGGTGTTTCAAAGCAAAGTAAGCATTGGAATAGCATCACTACACTTCAGGCAAGCTGTACAGATCATCATCTTGCCCTGAAAGCTCCCCCATTGCCAGATACAACTTCAACTGAACAGGTATCTTCTTGAACTTCTAACTCTTAGTGTAGGCATCATTAGCTCTAAGTTTGTGAATAAGAAGTGTTCTACTCATGCCCCTGAATCTGTACATACTTTTACTTTTCATTTATTTTGCCTGAGCTATGAGAATTTAAGGTCTGAATGTTGACAAAAACTTAGGTTAGGATTTGGGAATGATGAAATTCTCTCTCATTTCTGAGAGTTAGGATGAGTTCTTTACATATTTAGAATCGTGATTCAATGCTTAACATTTCTTATGTTGTAAGTTTGTGCAAAAGATCAAGGAATCCAGATGTTTGAATTGGTGTTCAGGCGCGCGTTTTTGAACATCTTTCTGTCCAGAGGTTGAAGAAGAAGCCACATGGGCTGGGCCTGCTTTGATATTTCTTTTCACACCATGTTTTTGGTTTTACACCCCCTGAGCCCATTTTGTTTGTTTTATTGATTTTTTGACTTTTCTTTTTTCATTCTGGTTTATTTATTTTTCCTCATGATATAAAAAATATAAAAATAATTTTTTACACCATTTTTGAATTTATAGGCATTTATTTGTTTAGATTAGTTATTTGTACATAAATAATTATATAAACTCACTTTTTACTTAAAATACTAGAAAATAATGTAAGCATATTTTATTTTCATTTTTATTTTGTTTTATCTTCTTAAAATATTTTGTATAAAATATACTTTTTTTATAAATATTAAATATTATTATTTTTATATATATAACACATATTTAGAAATTAATACATATATATAGATATTTATTAGAATATTTAGTAAAAAAATACAAAAATATATACACTTTATTTTTTATTAACATTTAATAGTAAAATATCATTTTGACAAATATACTTCATTTTTATTTTTATTTCATATATAATTGATAAATGTTAGTATATATTAAATAATTAATACTTTTTATCTAAGAAAGCTAGGGTTTTGCCCTAAACATTAAAAAGCTCCAAAAATAATACTTTATTTTTATTTTTATTTTGTTTATTGGACATAAAAAACACCTTTTTTCATACATATAAAAACCCTTTTTGCATTTTGCATCTTTATTTTATTTTCCATTTAATTTATGCAATTAATTATCTTGTAAATAAATTCCAAATTGATGTAATAGCTAGGTTTAAATTTCTTGTCAAAACCCCCATTTGAACATTTGTACCCCCCCCCCCCCCCCCCCCCCCCCCCCCCGCTTCCCATATTGTGTTGTAATAGTGTAGGAATTTTATTTTTCGCACTTTAACGCTTTCTAAATATACCATGCTAGAATTAGGGTTTGTATGCAAATAAAAAGAACAAAATAGTTTGACCTAATTTCAAGATAATCAAGCATGAAAATGGACAACACATATCACACTTGCACCCCTAGGGTATCCCACTTGTTGCCTTCAATAAATGGGCCATATTGCATGTTAGGTCTCTTTGGGCAAAACAAAAACAAACAATCAAATGATCATAGTCCCTCGATGACGCTTTCGAAAGTTGCCTAAAATGATCAAGTCCCTTAAAGGAAAATTGCCCAAAGATACTTAGCACCATTGCAATTATGATCTAAACGATGACCCGCGCCCGTCCCTTTCACATCCTAACACAAGATTGTCCACCAAATGCAATGGTAGAACAAAATTGTTAAAAGGGTTAAAACACAACAAAAATCTTTGAGAACTTTAGGGTAGATAGCTCTTAGGTACTTATAAACTTGCAAAAACAAAAAAACACTTGCCTATTTTTCAAACCACACTTCACAAACACTTTCAAAACAAACTTTCAAAAAACCTTGAAACATCTTTTCAAAAAGACAAACACCTTTTGTAAAACATTCGAGTAAAGAATTGTTACAAGGGTAGCCTATACAAGGCATCTTTTTCAAGACATTTTCAAAACCACGCACAAAGCACCATTTCAAACAATTGAAAACCAAGGCAAGTTGATCTAAGCAAGTACCTAAGAGCCCATGGATAACCATGGATAGAAAGGGTGCTAATACCTTCCCTTTCTATAATCTACTCCCCGAACCCAAGAAAAATCTCAAAGGTTTTTGCTGTGCTTTTTAAACCTTTCCTTAGGATAAAATAAAAAGTCGGTGGCGACTCTTGCTCAACCGAAACATTTGCGAAAACAAACGCAAAACCATAGTCAGTTCTCCCACCGTATCACAATTACGCTTATAGAGGATTCCATTACTGATGAAGAACTTCGCAGCGAACCTTCTCAGAAACTTCTTATCATTAACAAATTCCCCCTCGATGTATTCTTAAGCCTCAAGATACCTCTTTACCTCGTGAAACCAGGG
This sequence comes from Vicia faba, assembly GCA_948472305.1. NCBI lineage: Eukaryota > Viridiplantae > Streptophyta > Magnoliopsida > Fabales > Fabaceae > Vicia > Vicia faba. Next base: position 580,294,103 of record OX451736.1, on the reverse strand, counting down.
TTTATCTGCTACCTCTTCAGTCTCAATGTCACAGCAATGTATGGGTTCTGTGATACGGTGAGAGAACTGACTATGGTTTTGCGTTTGTTTTCGCAAATGTTTCGGTTGAGCAAGAGTCGCCACCGACTTTTTATTTTATCCTAAGGAAAGGTTTAAAAAGCACAGCAAAAACCTTTGAGATGTTTTCTTGGGTTCGGGGAGTAGATTATAGAAAGGGAAGGTATTAGCACCCTTTCTATCCATGGTTATCCATGGGCTCTTAGGTACTTGCTTAGATCAACTTGCCTTGGTTTTCAATTGTTTGAAATGGTGCTTTGTGTGTGTTTTGAAAATGTTTTAAAAAAGATGCCTTGTCTAGGCTACCCTTGTAACAATTCTTTACTCGAATGTTTTACAAAAGGTGTTTGTCTTTTTGAAAAGATGTTTCAAGGTTTTTTGAAAGTTTGTTTTGAAAGTGTTTGTGAAGTGTGGTTTGAAAAATAGGCAAGTGTTTTTGTTTTGCAAGTTGACAAGTACTTAAGAGTCATCTACCCTGAAGTTCTCAAAGATTTTTGCTACGTTTTAACCCTTTTAACAATTTTGTTCCACCATTGCATTTGGTGGACAATCTTGTGTTAGGATGTGAAAGGGACGGGCGCGGGTCATCGTTTAGACCATAATTGCAATGGTGCCAAGTATCTTTGGGCAATTTTCCTTTAAGGGACTTGATCATTTTTAGGCAACTTTTCGAAAGCGTCATCGAGGGACTATGATCATTTGAATTGTGTTTGTTTTACCCAAAGAGACCTAACATGCAACATGGCCCATTATTGAAGGCAACAAGTGGAATGCCCTAGGGGTGCAAGTGTGATTAGTGTTGTCCATTTTCATGTTTGTTTATCTTGAAATTAGGTCAAACTATTTTGTTGTTTTTATTTGCATACAAACCCTAATTCTATCATGGTATATTTAGAAAAACTTTAAAGTGCGAAAATTAAAGTTCCTAAGCTATTACAACACAATATGGGAAGGGGGGTATTTTGACAAGGAATTTAAACCTAGACTATTACATCAATTTTGAATTATTTACAAGATATTTAATTGCACAAATTAAATGGAAATAAAATAAATATGCAAGATGCCAAAAATGTTTTTTATGTATATGAAAAAAAGTATTTTTATATGTCAAATAAACAAAATAAAAAGTATTATTTTTTGGAGTTTTTTATGTTTAGGGCAAAACCCTAATTTTATTAAGTAAATGCATTAATTATTTAATATGTACAAATATTTATCAATTATATACAAAATAAAATAAAAATGAAGTATATTTGTCAAAAAGGTATTTTTACTATCAAATATTAATAAAAATAAAAATGTATATATTTTTGTATTTTTGCCCTAAATATTCTAATAAATATGTATGTATTTGTATTATTTACTAAATATATATTATATATATAAAATAATAATATTTAATATATTATAAAAAAAAGTATTTTTGATATAAAATGTTTTCAAGGGAGAAATAAAATAAAAATCAGAAATAAAATAAGTTTGCATTATTTTGGTATTTTTAAATAAAAGTGTTTATTTATTTATTTATGTACAAAAGACTATTCTAAACAAATAAATGCCTATAAATTCAAAAATGGTGTGAAAAATATTTCTTATATTTTTAATATTATTAGCAAAAATAAATAAGTCAGAATAAAAAAAGAAAAGTCAAAAAATCATGAAAATAAGCACAATGGGCCACAGAGGTGTAAAAGCAAAAACATGGTGTGAAAAGAAATAACAAAACAAGCTCAGCCCACGTGGAGCTTCTTCAACCTCCAGCCAGAAACTTTGTCAAAAACGCGCGCTTGGAACACTGATTCAAACACCTGGATTATTGGACTTTTAGCACAAACTTACAACATAAGAAATGTTAATCATCAAGCCACGATTCTGGACATGTAAAGAACTCCTCCTAACTCTCAGAAATGAGAGAGAATTTCTCCATTCCCAAATCTTAACCTAACTTTTTATCAATGTTCAGACCTTAAATTCTCACAACATATGCAAAATAAATGGAAAGTAAAGGTATGTACAGTTTCAGGGGCATGAGTAGAACACTTCTTATTCACAAACTTAGAGCTAATGATGTCTACATTGAGAGATAGAAGTTCAAGAATATACCTGTTCAGTTGAAATCGTGTCTGGCAATGGGGGAGCTTTCAGGGCAAGATGATGATTTGTACAGCTTCCTTGAAGTGTGAGGATGCTATTCCAATACTTGGTATGCTTTGAAACCTTCTATACCAAGCTGCAGAAGTCAACCTACAAGAGGAAGAAATGAAAATGGCCAAACTGATTAGAGGAGTTACAGTCCACTTCTAATGCTTTGGATAGTTTAGATTGATGGTAAGGAAAGTGTTTGAACTGGTTTTGGCCAAGATGCACGATGGAAATGAGTTGTGGGATTCAAGTTGCAGAATATGCCCTGTTTGGACAGTTTGAGAGTGATTCTGTGTTTGAGAGGGCAATGGAGGTGGATAGCTCGTGTTTCAGCTTGGGTTTGATGATTAGAAAGTGTTTGACAAGTTTGCTTAAGCTTGGTTTACAGGAAATGAGAGTTGTTGTCTGTTATGGCAAGTTTCTTACACTTTAAGCAAAAGATGACAAGTTGGTGTTCTAGACTGATGTAGGCCCCCAACCTATGCTGATAACCCTCCCCTTGATCAGTGTTTTTTGTTCATAAACTTGTGCCAAAGAGATCTTAACTGTACTTGCTTGGATTGTTAATTGACATAAAGTTCACTTTTGCAAAAATGATTAAAATGCTTTATCTATTTTGGGACTAAACCATTATGCAATGCTTGAACACAAAAAATATGGTCTTGGCACAATGAGTTTGCATTAAATTTATGAGTGTAAAAGAGATTTAGGGCCTGTAATCAAGAAATGCATGCTGATTTGAAAATTGCCTAAGTGTATGAACATGGAAATTGGCCATAACAAAAGTGAGTTTTTCCCATATTGCCAAATTCGATTCTCTCTAACCATGAGGTTGTTTGATGAGTTCTTGGACATTTTGGAAAGATTGGAATGTGTACTTCAATCCATCTTTGAAATGCAAATTGAAATTCCAAGTGGAAGTATGTGAAAAATGGTCTTGAAGTTAGGTAAAAACCTTGCCTAAAATAGGTCAAATTTTCTCTAAGTTAAGAATGGTTTGGTACCCTTGTTCCAAAAATTGTAACTTGAGATACAAGCTTCTTTTGGGAAAACTTTGTGAATCAAAGTTGTAGATTTTGTAATAGGCTACAACTTTAATGTTTTTACTTTTGCTTGAATCCAAATGAATCTTGGTGAGAAAGTGGGACAAAGTTAGGAAAAAATTAGGGTTTTTCATAACTTAGAAAAATTCTAAGTTATGAAAAATCTTCATTTCAAACCCTAATTTGAAATTCTTGATTTCTTGATGAAAAAGTTTCATGATTTGGCATGTTTTGATGAAAAATGAATCTTGACACTTGATTTTGACCAAAAAGTCAAAGTTTGACTTTTCAGTATACAGTCAAAATTGATCAATTGACTGGGAAATTCAACTGTCAATCTTGTGCATTTGGGATCTTTTGAACTTGTTGATTATGTCAAGACAATTCCACGGGGTCCTTGAGTCCATATGTGAGCTTGGTTTGCCATTGGCTAGGTCAAACAGTCAAAAATTGCCTTTGTGCAGTCAAAACCCTAAAAATGACCATTTTGCCCTTTTGGTGATCTGATCAAATTTCTTGTGGAATTGTGATCCAAACTTGATCAAATGGTCCATATGAGTTCATAATGTTGATGGGGGTCAATTTTCATGATATTTGACTGTCAATTGGCCACAGTTGACTTTTCCCCCAATACAGCTGATTTCTAGGTCAACTGTCCAATTGACTGGGCAAAATTTGGAATCAAGACTTGAAACTTGGTGTGGATAAACTTGGGAGTCCAATATGAAGCATGAAAGTCATCTTAGGCATTTTTGGTCAAAACATCTTTGTGCAAACACAAACCCTAATTTGGGTCAACAGTGCAAGGAGAAGTCTTGAGCAGATGAAACCCTAACTGGATCTTGAGCTTCAAGGGCTTTGTGATGAGAGATCATTGAGAGATGGGAGGGAAAATTTTGGGGTACAACAGTTGCCCCTGTTCAATCTTCTTGAATCCGAAGAGTTAGATCGGCAAGTTTGCCTTTCGCGACTCGAGGGTAAAAGGAGATTGGACACTAGAGTGCCCTTAAATTTGCACTCGTCAAAGAAAAGGATGTGGGAATGGGCTTAGAGATGCCATTTGGAGATGGGCTTAAAGATGCCATCTGGAAGGGTGACATAATCTTGTCGGGGATGGGCTTAAAGATGCCATCTAGAAGGAGTATCAGCAAGGTGTCCATGTTTAGGACCATCTCTGAACTGGGGTCTGAACAAGCAATATATTGTCATCCGTATCTGGAGGCATCCGTAAACTGTTTTCAAAGGTTGCATTTGAACAAGCGATAGATTAACATCCGTTGTTGGGAAGAATCCATAGACTGTTTTCAGAAGTCTTGAGAAGAATCTGAACAAGCGATAGGTTAACATCCGTTACTTGGAGAACCCGTGAACTGTTTTCAGAAATCTTGAAGTTGAATAAGCAATAGAGCAGCATCCGTTGTTGGGAAGCGTCCGTAAACTGTTTTCAAAAAGTTGCATCTGAACAAGTGATAGATTAACATCCATTGTTGGGAAGAATCCATAAACTGTTTTCAGAAGTCTTGAGAAGAATCCGAACAAGCGATAGGTTAACATCCGTTACTTGGAGAACCCGTGAACTGTTTTCAGAAATCTTGAAGTTGAATAAGCAATAGAGCAGCATCCGTTGTTGGGAAGCGTCCGTAAACTGTTTTCAAAAGTTGAGAAGAGTCTGAACAAGCGATAGATTAACATCCGTTGTGGGGAAGAATCCATAAACTGTTTTCAGAAGTCTTGAGAAGAATCTGAACAAGCGATAGGTTAACATCCGTTACTGGAGAACCCGTGAACTGTTTTCAGAAATCTTGAAGTTGAATAAGCAATAGAGCAGCATCCGTTGTTGGGAAGCGTCCTTAAACTGTTTTCAAAAAGTGCATCTGAACAAGCGATAGATTAACATCCGTTGTTGGGAAGAATCCATAAACTGTTTTCAGAAGTCTTGAGAAGAATCTGAACAAGCGATAGGTTAACATCCGTTACTGGAGAACCCGTGAACAGTTTTCAGAAATCTTGAAAAGGAACCGGTGTAGGGCTTCCTGATGATGTGTTCGTGGAAAACTGCATCTGAATGAATTTGAACAAGTATCAGAATGTCGCCGTGTCTGGGTCACATCTGAATTGTCTCTGAGTGAACCTGGAAGACGATCTTTGTCTGCTGACTGATCTTACCTGAAAAGGTAAAGGGTTAGTTGTATGCAATGTTATGATGCATGATTCAATGTATGTTATATGATATGAATGTAAATGAATGGGCATATAAGCTGGAGAGCTGTCTTGCGAAGGATAGATGAATCCGAGATGGCTGAAGATAAAAGCATCTTGACTGCTGCCGGGAAGAATAATTCCTGGTTGTTGCTGAGGAATAAGGAGCTTGGGTTGTATACCAATCTTCTGGGGAATTCCTGTCTTGAGGAGACCTTCACTGTAGAATCTTTGAATATACAATGAGGAACTGAAAACTGAAAGTCTTCAAATTTGCTTGGGGAATACCAGTCCTTCAAACGTCGAGGGGCCTTAGAACCACTTGCGGGGACTTGGAATTTCCTTGGTGACTGGCAGGGTAAGAGAATTTCTGATGATGTCTACTGGGGATTTTAGAACCTGGTAGACTTAAGCTGAGGGGTAAGACTGAGAATCTCTAGTCTAGTGAGAAGCATTTTTGTGGGGAGAGGGTTCACTAGTCTGGCTCCGCTGGGGATTGATAATTTGAAGTTTTAGCTCTGCTGGGGATACTGAAACTTAAACTCTGAGGGGAATTGAGTTCTGGAGGATTTTCTGGCTGGGGATAACAAAGATAAACTCATCTGGGGATTGTATTGATAAGTTATGTTGGGGAACTCTGATGAACTCCGCTGGGGATAGGAAGAAATTTTCTGAGTGCGATCTTCCGTGGCAATAAGCTGAGGATAACCTAGTTATAAGCCATGGTGGGGAGTAACTTTGAATAAAGCTCGGGAGAGACGTCTGTACTCTGCAGGGGATAAGCTTCCAGAATCTACATGGGATAAGCTTCAAGACTTGCTGGGGATATGGATTCCAAATCTCCTGGGGGTTTCCTTTGAAAGGGTATCAAGATATCCAACTGCACCTTCAACCTATCAGTAATCCTCTTTCTTGATTCATAAGGAAATGATTATGTTCAAATGCATATGCCTATTTAACAAAACATTGGACGTTTCTCAAAATAAAACAATTAGTGCAAGAGAAAAAGAAAAAGGAAATGACACAAATTTCTGGGAAGAGTATTTGTATTAACTTTCTCTGAGTATATTTGTACAAAGGAGACAATCATCCTAGTAAGAGGATTTTGTCGTAAATATTGAAAGATTTATACAAAATAAAGATGGCTATGTGAAATAATTCCATGGGATTCCATTCCGCTATAGCCTTCACAACTCTGAATATCTGTCCATCCAATGCTTCGTTTGCCGATGACTGGATTGATCAGAGACCTGGAACTGGTTGATGAAGAGATTGTCTTTGAACTGATCCGACGAGACATAGTCATACGCTTTAATTCCCTAACTTTTGCCTGAATCTCCCTTTCAGGTTTTCGATCCACCGTGAAACCCCTTTTTGCCCAAGCCGCCCTTTCGGGTTTTCAACTTGCCGGGTGTATAGATTTTTTTGTTTTTATCCCTAATTTTTGCCTGAACCGCCCTCTCGGGTTTTCGGTTCACCGGGATGCCCATTTTTGCCCAAGCCGCCCTTTCGGGTTTTCGACTTGTCGGGTTATTTTATGCGTAGTATCTTTTGACTATGTCTGCGTTCGCAGGGTGCGGCAAATCGTTGCTGTCCATGGTGGTTAGAATCATCGCACCACCAGAAAATATGCTCTTGATCACAAATGGTCCTTCATATGTAGGAGTCCATTTGCCCCTGGGATCACTTTGCGGCAAGATAATCCGCTTGATTACGAGATTTCCGACTTGATACACCTGACGTCTGACTTTCTTATTGAAGGCCTTGATCATCCATTTTTGATACGTCTGACCATGGCATATAGCAGCGAGTCGCTTCTCGTCGATCAGATTGAGTTGATCAAGTCGGGTCTGAATCCAATCATCTTCATTCAAACCTGTGTCCTTCATAATCCTTAGAGAAGGAATCTGAACCTCCATAGGCAGGACAGCTTCCATGCCATATACCAAAGAAAATGGGGTTGCCCCGGTTGAAGTACGTGCCGTCGTACGGTATCCATGTAGGGCAAATGGTAACATCTCATGCCAGTCTTTGTAAGTGACTGTCATTTTCTGAATGATCTTCTTAATGTTTTTGTTCGCAGCTTCAACAGCACCGTTCATCTTCGGCCGATAGGGAGATGAATTGTGATGATAAATCTTGAATTGTTTGCATAAAGCGGTGATCATCGTGTTATTCAGATTCGTACCGTTGTCTGTGATGATCCTGTCTGGAACACCATACCGGCATATGAGATTTTGCTTGATGAAGCGGGCAACCACATTTTTAGTAACAGAGGCGAAGGAAGCTGCTTCGACCCATTTGGTGAAATAGTCAATGGCAACTAGGATGAAGCAATGTCCGTTGGAAGCCGTGGGCTTGATCTCTCCAATCATGTCAATGCCCCACATTGCAAATGGCCACGGAGCAGTCAGGACATTGAGAGGAACCGGAGGGATATGAACTTTGTCAGCGTAGACCTGACATTTGTGGCAAGTACGAGAATGTTGATGGCAGTCAGCTTCCATGGTAGACCAGTAATAGCCTGCCCTTAGGATCTTCTTAGCCATTGTATGCCCGCTCAAGTGAGTGCCAAATGTGCTGCTGTGTATCTCAGTCATGATCAATTCTGCTTCAGCTTTGTCTACGCATCGGAGTAATACACAATCATGGCTTCGTTTGTAAAGGATGTCGTTGCTCAGGAAGAATTTGGCAGCAAATTTCCTTAAGAACTTCTTGTCATTTGCGGAAGCTCCTTCGGGATAATCTCTAGTCTCGAGGTACCTTTTGATTTCATGGAACCAAGGTTGTTCCACTACTTCTTCGGTATTAATCTCGTGACAATGTGCAGGTTCATCCATTCGCTCGATGGTGATTTGGGGAGCCTCGTTATCCCAATTGAGTTTAAACATGGAGGACATTGTAGCTAGAGCATCTGCTAGCTGATTCTCTTCTCGCGGGAAATGCTCGAAGGTAATTTGCTCGAAATGAGGCAATAATGTCAAGACATGTTCTTTGTACGGGATAAGATTAGGATGCTTGGTATCCCACTCTCCTTTGATTTGACTGATAACCAAAGCCGAGTCCCCAAATACGATCAAAGATTTGATCCCCAAGTCTATAGCAGCCTTGAGACCAAAGATGCAAGCTTCATACTCAGCCATGTTGTTTGTGCAGCTGAAGCAAAGTCGGGCCGTGAAAGGTGTGTGACAGCCTTCCGGAGAAATGAGTATTGCGCTGATACCGTTTCCAAGTGCATTTGAAGCACCATCAAAGTACAGGGTCCATCGGGATCCCTTTTCGGGTCCGTCATACGGTCCGTTACCTTCAATGTTGTCCAAATTCATGATGTCCTCGTCTGGGAAGTCAAATCTCATGGGTTGATAATCTTCAATAGCTTGATGAGCCAGATGGTCAGCTAGTACACTCCCTTTTATAGCTTTTTGGGTGGTGTATTGGATGTCATACTCAGTTAGGATCATTTGCCATCTAGCTATTCTTCCCGATAAATCGGGCTTTTCGAAGATATACTTGATAAGATCCATTTTGGAAATCAACAGGGTAGTATGAGTCAACATATACTGCCTTAGTCGGCGAGCAGCCCATACCAAAGCGCAGCAAGTTTTCTCGAGCAGTGAGTAGCGAGTCTCACAGTCGGTAAACTTTTTGCTAAGGTAATAAATAGCATGCTCTTTTCGACCAGACTCGTCATGCTGGCCCAAGACACACCCCATTGAGTTATCCAAGACGGTTAGATACATGATCAATGGTCTTCCTTCGACAGGTGGCATCAGAATAGGAGGTTCTAGCAAATACTCCTTGATCTTATCGAAAGCAGCTTGGCAATCGTCGTTCCATTCGACTACCTGATCTTTCTTCAAGAGTTTGAAAATTGGCTCACAGGTAGAAGTCAGATGAGAGATGAATCTGGAAATATAGTTCAACCACCCCAAGAACCCTCTAACCTCCTTTTCAGTACGGGGAGCAGGCATCTCTTGTATTGCTTTCACTTTTGCTGGATCGACTTCAATGCCTTTGTTGCTCACAATGAATCCTAGAAGTTTACCAGACCTAACTCCAAAAGTGCACTTACTTGGATTCAGCCTGAGTTTGTATTCTTTCAACCTGGAAAACAGCTTTTCTAGATGTTCAAGGTGCTCCTCCTCTGTTTGCGACCGAGCTATCATATCGTCTACGTAAACTTCAATCTCATGATGTATCATATCATGAAACAAAGCTACCATGGCGCGTTGATAAGTTGCCCCTGCGTTCTTCAGCCCGAACGGCATCACCTTGTAACAGAAAGTGCCCCATTGCGTGACAAAAGTTGTTTTCTCCATATCCTCGGGGGCCATTTTGATTTGATTGTAGCCCGAGAATCCATCCATGAAGGAAAAAACTTTATGCTGAGCTGTGTTATCGATCAAAATGTCAATGTGTGGAAGTGGAAAATCATCTCTGGGGCTGGCCCTATTCAAATCCCGGTAGTCCACACACATCCTGACTTTGCCATCTTTCTTAGGTACTGGCACGATGTTAGCGACCCATTGAGGATAGGACGTAACAGCCAGAAAGCCAGCGTCGAATTGCTTCATCACTTCTGCTTTGATTTTTTCAGACATGTCAGGCCTCATTCGGCGGACTTTTTTCTTGATCGGTGGACAATCCTCTCTTGTGGGGAGACGGTGAACCACGATGTCTGTGTCTAAACCCGGCATGTCTTCATAAGACCAAGCGAAGATTTCAACATACTCATTCAACAACTGTATTAGGCGTTCCTTGACACTTGGTTCCAGATTGGCACCCACTTGCACCTCCTTCCGGTCTTCCTCGGTCCCTAAGTTGACAGTTTCCAATGACTCTTTGTGCGGTAAGATGGCCCTTTCCTCTTGCTGTAGAAGTCTGGCTAGTTCCCCTGGTACTTCACAACCTTCGTCATCTTCATACTCGGCTTGATTGACCAGATCTTCAGAGTTATTGAAGGATATAGCAGAATCGTCACCCATGGAATCCGGAGTGGATGGGTACCTGCATTTGTGAGTGTGGGTGTGTGTAAGGGATAGCCATCCTTAAACAAAAAATGCAAAAGGAAAGAAAATGAACACAGCAGTTTATCAAATGAAAAACGTCCAATGAATCATTAAACATGGCATATGGATATGAAAATAATCAAAACCCTTACAAGTGGACCTACATGCCCCGGGCAAGGTATGAGGTGAAAATATAGTGTACGGATTGTTCGGAAATAAATATTACAGACCAATAGGAAATGTTTGACAGATAAATTACTCATGAATAAAAGTGATGGGGACAAAGTCTTTTGCCTCCCAGTTGCACAATCCTCCTTTGACAGTCGGGTAAATCCATTCTTCGATGCTGCTCTCTTTGTCTTCGTCCTCCAAAGCGTTGATTCCGTAGGGAGAAATTTTGACTGGCGCTCTTTCAATCTTCGAACGGCGCATAGCTTTCTGGCCCGCAGTAGTGAACCCTAATCCAAATTTGTCTGTCTTATGTGGAATATCAGGCAACTGCCCCCATGCTGAATTCTTCCCCTCCTTTATTGCGGCCCTTGCGTCCTCCAGAGATGCCATCCTGGCCATCTGCCTCGGTACTTCAGCTGCCAACTTTGCTACTGTTATTTCAGGAAGGACTTCTTCGAAATGCTGGAAAGGTGTCTCAATGAACTCACCTTCTACCTCCACATACCGGAACGAGTTCAAGTGGCTGATCATGTACTCCTCTTCGCCATGGACGGTTATGATCTTCCCCTTGACAGGGTACTTCAACATCTGATGTAAGGAGGAGGTGACTGCCCCGGCATGGTGTATCCAAGGCCTACCCAACAAGTAAGAGTATGACGGACGGATGTCCATCACATAGAAAGTAGATTTAAACACCTCGGTGCCCACCTTGATGGGAATATCAACCTCCCCATGGACCATTCTCTTCGAACCATCGAAAGCTCTGACAACAATATCACTCGGTTTCAACTCCAACCCTTCACAATCTAGTCGGTCCAAGGCCTTCTTAGGCAGTACATTCAGCGACAAACCAGTGTCGACCAAGACATGTGCGAGAGTAGTTCCTCGGCACTCGACTGAAATGTGAAAAGCATCATTGTGGTTTCTACCTTTAGGAGTTAGGTCGGCATCAGAGAAACCTAATCCGTTGTCCGCAGTAAGGTTGGCCATGCAATTTTGGAACTGATCTGCAGAGGTTTCCTGGGGCACATGGGCTGCCTTCAGGAATTTTATCAAAGCTTTAGCGTGCGCTTCCGAGCAAAGTAGTAGTGCCAACATGGAGATCTTTGAGGGGGTTTGCCCCAATTGTTCTACCACATCGTAATCACTCCTTTTGATTATCTTCAAGATCTCATCCATTTCCTTCTTGGAGGTTTCCGGGATGACCAAGGGTTGAGCCCTCGTCCTGACGAGCTCAACTTGGATTCCCTTACCTTTATCAACAGTGGTAGGAGGGACAATACTAGGAACAACAACATCTTCAATCAAAGGGGTTCTAGCGGAGAGTTTTATTGGTGCAGGGATGACCTTGTCGGCAGATGAGGGTCCAAAGATTGCTCTTGGAGGGGAAATCTCTGGAGAAAATATTCTCCCGCTCCGGGTGATTTTGCTCGTGCCTGCAATGTTTCCAATGCTGGCTTCTTCATCATCCGAACTTTCTTCAGTTATTTCGATTTGTTTAATACCATGGTAGTAGACGTCACCGCCATAGTTCCATGGTATTGACTTCTCAGAAACATAGGGGACAGGCCCTGGCATTGTTATCTTCAAAGGAACAGATTTCGTAGCTGGTGTAATCTTAACAGGCTTTCTGACGGCCTTGGAAAGATTGGCGTGAATGGTTATGATTGAGACATCTTCAGTATGGGTTGGAGTGGCAGAAACTTTTTCAAACAAAATTTGTCGACTGTCCATTAGGCCTTGGATGCCTTTCTTCAGTAACGGACAATCAAACGACAGAGAGTAACAACAATAACAGTCTTCTTTACATCCCGGGAAAATCCCGGCTTTTAACAGATTCAACTTGATGGTTAACAATGGAGTTATCAGATCATTGACATCAGCAACATACAAATCTTCTTCAATGGCATTGACATTTCGGCCATGCTTCGGCATTGGAGCAGATATCACGTTCGGCTTCTCCGGAGCGTCAAACTCCACCTCCTTCGCCTCTATCAGGTCTTGGATTTTATGCTTGAGTGCCCAACAATCGTTGGTTTCGTGCCCAACACTGTCAGAATGGTAGGCGCATTTAGCATTAGGATGATAATGCGGAGAGGATGTATTCACATTTTTTGGTGCCTCTTTGATAGTGGCGAGATTCAACTTCAACAGATGGGGAAGCACTTGCGCTGGCGTCATATTAATGCGGGTGAACTGCCGTTGTGGCCGTTCCACCCGTTGTTGATTTGGTCTGGACTGGTTATAGCGAGGCTGCTCACTTGAAGGGTTTTGAATCATTACGGCCCCCACAGTTGGCCGGCGTTCAGTCTTCCCTGCTCTTCTCTGAGAATATACCACAGTCGTTTCCTTCTTGAAAGGTTTCTTCTCAACACTTGCAGCAACACCCTTCTGAATCTTCCCTGACTTGATGCCAGCTTCTATTCTTTCGCCTGTTAAGATCAAATCGGTAAACCCCGCGGAAGAGTTACCAATCAGATGATTGAAAAATGGCCCAGATAGGGCCCCTAGAAACATATCAACAAGTTCACAGTCGGTTAAAGGAGGCTGCACCCTGCCAGCCAAATCCCTCCATTTTTGTGCATATTCTTTGAATCCTTCGCCTGTTCCCAATGACATACCCTGAAGTTGGGTACGCGTAGGAGCAAGGTCAGAATTATACTGATATTGTTTGTAGAAGGCGGTGGCCAAGTCTTCCCAGTTTCGGACGCTGGTTCCCTCTAGCTGATAGAACCACTCCAGTTGAGCTCCAGAAAGGCTGTCTTGAAAGAAGTGGATCCAAAGGTTCTTATCTGTCGTATAAGGTTGGATTTTCCTTACGTAGGACCTGAGATGCATTTTTGGACAGGACAGCCCGACATACCTTACAAAAACCGGCACTTTGAACTTTGGGGGAATCACAATCCCGACAACCAAACCCAAGTCTTCAAAATCCAAACCTGGTACTCTTTGTAGCTCCATGGCGGTCAACCTGTCTTCTAAACCTTTGTATTTATCATCAGCCGGAGGGTATTGTTGATCAGAGTAGTCTTCATCCTCTTCGACCTCTTCTTCTTCCACATCGGACTCGGAAGGTACCGCAGCCCCACCTCCTTTACTGGTTCCTTCATCAGAAGTAGGAGGAAATTCAAGCACTCTCCGGGCTTCTCCTTCAAATCTTCTCCCTAAAGTAGCCACCCCGAGTCTCTTTTTCTTCTTCTTCACTGGGTCTTTATTCCCCAGCAAGGTCTTTAGATCCTCCTGACCCTTAGCCAAGGTCATCAGGAGTTGCTGGAACTGTGCATTTTGAGCTTGCAGGTCTTTGACTGTTTGCTCGAGATCCATCCTATTGAAATAAACAGCAGACAAATAAGGAAACCTGGCGTGAGACCTGCTTATGCACATGATGAATGGTATGCTTATGTATGCAATGCATTCAAGGATTTAGAATATTCAAAATTGTTGCAGACAAAAAAGAACGCACGTCATATTAATAAGAAGAAATTTGTTAGTACATAAATGCCCCATGGGCCAAATATTACAAAAACAACTTCTCAAGGTAAAAAGACATTGTGCATCCTCTTTGGTGCGATGTAGGTGTTGAGGGCTTCTTGCTCATGGAGTCGGCGGGTAAGCTCTAGAACCTTCTTCTCACTGGCGTAGAAGCTGGCTTCAAAAGTGTTCCGTTCCTCCTTGAGCTGAATCCAGCTCTTCTGCATTTCCTCCCACGATGTAGGCATGTCAGGATATAGGATGGTGTAGGGAACCTCTCCTTCCTTAACAGGCTCTTTAATCACAGGGAGAACATGAGGATAAGGAATCATTAGACTCTGGGCTCGGGCTCGTACCCACTTGAGATAAGGCTCAAGAGGGATGGAGTTCTTGTGTCTCAGAGTCTTGCTATCAACCTTGTTGGGCATCCTCCAAGCTCTGATGAATCTTTGGCAAAGTCCTTGCGCATCGTTGTCGAAGTCAAAAACTAGGTCAGGAATCAACATGTCGTGAGGACCATCCCTCCGTGCATATCCAAATTGCCTCAAAGCTAGGCAAGGGTTGTAGGTGATACCTCCTCTGATTCCAAGTAAAGGAACATTAGGAAACTCTCCGCAACGATCGACAATGATGACATTTTCTCTGGACCGAGAACACCAATGTACATCAGAGTGAGTAAGAGTCATCAATCGTTGGGACCACCTTGAGCCTTGGTCATTCTTCAAGACAGATTGTGGAAGGTGCGAAATAAACCACCTTGCAAGGAGAGGAGTACAGCACATGAGAACACCCCTCTTTCTCATTGTTCGTGTGTAAAATGAGTGAAGAATGTCCCCAAGCAATGTTGGTATTGGATTTCTGGACAAGAAGATTTTGACGGCGTTGACATCTACCAATTGGTCAGAATTTGGGAACAAGACCAACCCATAGATAAGGAGTGCCACAATTTCTTCAAAGGCTTGTAGGTCCAATGAATTCCAACATTCTTGTGCCTTCTCAAACAAGAATTTTGCTAAGAATCCTTTGACGCCGCTTCTGGTTTCCCAATGCCCCCTTGATGTCGGATGGTTGTAGATGTAATGCTCGAGCAACATCTTCCGGCTTTGGTTCCTTTTCCGTACCGTTGAAGGGTAGTTGATTAAGGATAGGAATTCTCAGGAGTTGAGAAAACTCCTCCAAAGTGGGCACCAACTGGTAATCGAGGAAAGTGAAATAGTGGTGAAGAGGGTCAAAGAACTGGAATAGCACTTTCATCATGTCTTCTTCAATGTTGGTGTTGACTAAGCTGAGCAGTCTACCATGTCTTTCACTGAAGGATGAGCTTTCCGGAATTCTTGAGGTGAGCTCCTTGAGTTGAGGAGAGATTCTCACAAGGTTGACTTGGATGGTTTTTCTGCGAGGAATTTCCATGACCTACAAAACAAGAACAAAGATGAAGATCTAAACCCTTGAAGTGGTTAGTGAATGCATATGATGCTTTATGATGTTTATGATGTATGAACAAACATATGTACAAGCAAATCACACCAAACCCTAGTTTCAGGCTTGCATGGGGTTTCATAGGTAAGTACCCTCTTGAGTGTAGTTGGCTTAAAAACCTGTCCTATAAATAGTAACCGGGTTCTAAGGAGCTCAATATCACTAGATTGTTTTCATTGTTCATTGTTTTGGTTTAGCCACTTAACTAGCGACCAAAATATTCCAAGAAAACAACCCTCAATGAGTGTAGTATCGAGTATCTACCAACTTCGGACTGCACCAAAGCCGGTCATCTCACTACCCCTAATGAAAGGCCAAGATGGTCAAGTAAGGTTCTAGGTCATTAGTGCTTAGTGACATCTCTCAGCGGCCCCGTACTCTCCTTGATTGAACTCAAGGGTTACCGGTACTCACAAATATGTCGCACTAACATAGCTATTCATTCGACCGTGTCGGTATACCCCGCACAGTTTCCACAACGTATTGCTATCTATGAAATGTTTCCCAAAATCCGGGTGGAGGATTACAAACCCAAACAAGAGAGCCAAGATATAAAGCAATCAAG
This sequence comes from Vicia faba, assembly GCA_948472305.1. NCBI lineage: Eukaryota > Viridiplantae > Streptophyta > Magnoliopsida > Fabales > Fabaceae > Vicia > Vicia faba. The sequence goes on along the minus strand of OX451736.1, from coordinate 580,277,967 downwards.
ACAAACAATTAATCATGCAAGAGGGTGATCTAAGCCCTAAGGTTACTCCATTTTTAAAATTGTCCCCAGCAGAGTCGCCAGTTCTGTGATACGGTGGGAAAACTGACTATGGTTTTGCGTTTGTTTTTGCAAATGTTTCGGTTGAGCAAGAGTCGCCACCGACTTTTTATTTTATCCTAAGGAAAGGTTTAAAAAGCACAGCAAAAACCTTTGAGATGTTTTCTTGGGTTCGGGGAGTAGATTATAGAAAGGGAAGGTATTAGCACCCTTTCTATCCATGGTTATCCATGGGCTCTTAGGTACTTGCTTAGATCAACTTGCCTTGGTTTTCAATTGTTTGAAATGGTGCTTTGTGTGTGTTTTGAAAATGTTTTGAAAAAGATGCCTTGTCTAGGCTACCCTTGTAACAATTCTTTACTCGAATGTTTTACAAAAGGTGTTTGTCTTTTTGATAAGATGTTTCAAGGTTTTTTGAAAGTTTGTTTTGAAAGTGTTTGTGAAGTGTGGTTTGAAAAATAGGAAAGTGTTTTTGTTTTGCAAGTTGACAAGTACTTAAGAGTCATCTACCCTAAAGTTCTCAAAGATTTTTGCTACGTTTTAACCCTTTTAACAATTTTGTTCCACCATTGCATTTGGTGGACAATCTTGTGTTAGGATGTGAAAGGGACGGGCGCGGGTCATCGTTTAGACCATAATTGCAATGGTGCCAAGTATCTTTGGGCAATTTTCCTTTAAGGGACTTGATCATTTTTAGGCAACTTTTCGAAAGCGTCATCGAGGGACTATGATCATTTGAATTGTGTTTGTTTTGCCCAAAGAGACCTAACATGCAACATGGCCCATTATTGAAGGCAACAAGTGGAATGCCCTAGGGGTGCAAGTGTGATTAGTGTTGTCCATTTTCATGCTTGTTTATCTTGAAATTAGGTCAAACTATTTTGTTGTTTTTATTTGCATACAAACCCTAATTCTATCATGGTATATTTAGAAAAACTTTAAAGTGCGAAAATTAAAGTTCTTAAGCTATTACAACACAATATGGGAAGGGGGGTATTTTGACAAGGAATTTAAACCTAGACTATTACATCAATTTTGAATTATTTATAAGATATTTAATTGCACAGATTAAATGGAAATAAAATAAATATGCAAGATGCCAAAAATGTTTTTTATGTATATGAAAAAAAGTATTTTTATATGTCAAATAAACAAAATAAAAAGTATTATTTTTTTGAGTTTTTTATGTTTAGGGCAAAACCCTAATTTTATTAAGTAAATGCATTAATTATTTAATATGTACAAATATTTATCAATTATATACAAAATAAAATAAAAATGAAGTATATTTGTCAAAAAGGTATTTTTACTATCAAATATTAATAAAAATAAAAATATATATATTTTTGTATTTTTGCCCTAAATATTCTAATAAATATGTATGTATTTGTATTATTTACTAAATATATATTATATATAAAAAATAACAATATTTAATATATTATAAAAAAAAGTATTTTTGATATAAAATATTTTCAAGGGAGAAATAAAATAAAAATCAGAAATAAAATAAGTTTGCATTATTTTGGTATTTTTAAATAAAAGTGTTTATTTATTTATTTATGTACAAAAGACTATTCTAAACAAATAAATGCCTATAAATTCAAAAATGGTGTGAAAAATATTTTTTATATTTTTAATATTATTAGCAAAAATAAATAAGTCAGAATAAAAAAAGAAAAGTAAAAAAATCATGAAAATAAGCACAATGGGCCACAGAGGTGTAAAAGCAAAAACATGGTGTGAAAAGAAATAACAAAACAGGCCCAGCCCACGTGGAGCTTCTTCAACCTCCAGCCAGAAACTTTGTCAAAAACGCGCGCTTGGAACACTGATTCAAACACTTGGATTCTTGGACTTTTAGCACAAACTTACAACATAAGAAATGTTAATCATCAAGCCACGATTCTGGACATATAAAGAACTCCTCCTAACTCTCAGAAATGAGAGAGAATTTCTCCATTCCCAAATCTTAACCTAACTTTTTATCAATGTTCAGACCTTAAATTCTCACAACATATGCAAAATAAATGGAAAGTAAAGGTATGTACAGTTTCAGGAGCATGAGTAGAACACTTCTTATTTACAAACTTAGAGCTAATGATGTCTACATTGAGATATAGAAGTTCAAGAATATACCTGTTCAGTTGAAATCGTGTCTGGCAATGGGGGAGCTTTCAGGGCAAGATGATGATTTGTACAGCTTCCTTGAAGTGTGAGGATGCTATTCCAATACTTGGTATGCTTTGAAACCTTCTATACCAAGCTGCAGAAGTCAACCTGCAAGAGGAAGAAATGAAAATGGCCAAACCTATTAGAGGAGTTACAGTCCACTTCTAATGCTTTGGGTAGTTTGGATTGATGGTAAGGAAAGTGTTTGAACTGGTTTTGGCCAAGATGCACGATGGAAATGAGTTGTGGGATTCAAGTTGCAGAATGTGCCCTGTTTGGACAGTTTGAGAGTGATTCTGTGTTTGAGAGGGCAATGGAGGTGGATAGCTCGTGTTTCAGCTTGGGTTTGATGATTAGAAAGTGTTTGACAAGTTTGCTTAAGCTTGGTTTACAGGAAATGAGAGTTGTGGTCTGTTATGGCAAGTTTCTTACACTTTAAGCAAAAGATGGCAAGTTGGTGTTCTAGACTGATGCAGGCCCCCAATCTATGCTGCTAACCCTCCCCTTGATCAGTGTGTTTTGTTCATAAACTTGTGCCAAAGAGATCTTAACTGTACTTGCTTGGATTGTTAATTGACATAAAGTTCACTTTTGCAAAAATGGTTAAAATGCTTTATCTATTTTGGGACTAAACCATTATGCAATGCTTGAACACAAAAAATATTGTCTTGGCACAATGAGTTTGCATTAAATTTATGAGTGTAAAAGAGATTTAGGGCCTGTAATCAAGAAATGCATGCTGATTTGAAAATTGCCTAAGTGTATGAACATGGAAATTGGCCATAACAAAAGTGAGTTTTTCCCATATTGCCAAATTCGATTCTCTCTAACCATGAGGTTGTTTGATGAGTTCTTAGACATTTTGGAAAGATTGGAATGTGTACTTCAATACATCTTTGAAATGCAAATTGAAATTCCAAGTGGAAGTATGTGAAAAATGGTCTTGAAGTTAGGTAAAAACCTTGCCTAAAATAGGTCAAATTTTCTCTAAGTTAAGAATGGTTTGGTACCCTTGTTCCAAAAATTGTAACTTGAGATACAAGCTTCTTTTGGGAAAACTTTATGAATCAAAGTTGTAGATTTTGTAATAGGCTACAACTTTCATGTTTTTACTTTTGCTTGAATCCAAATGAATCTTGGTGAGAAAGTGGGACAAAGTTAGGAAAAAATTAGGGTTTTTCATAACTTAGAAAAATTCTAAGTTATGAAAAATCTTCATTTCAAACCCTAATTTGCAATTCTTGATTTCTTGATGAACAAGTTTCATGATTTGGCATGTTTTGATGAAAAATGAATCTTGACACTTGATTTTGACCAAAAAGTCAAAGTTTGACTTTTCAGTATACAGTCAAAATTGATCAATTGACTGGGAAATTCAATTGTCAATCTTGTGCATTTGGGATCTTTTGAATTTGTTGATTATGTCAAGACAATTCCATGGGGTCCTTGAGTCCATATGTGAGCTTGGTTTGCCATTGGCTAGGTCAAACAGTCAAAAATTGCCTTTGTGCATTCAAAACCCTAAAAATGACCATTTTGCCCTTTTGGTGATCTGATCAAATTTCTTGTGGAATTGTGATCCAAACTTGATCAAATGGTCCATATGAGTTCATAATGTTGATGGGGGTCAATTTTCATGAGATTTGACTGTCAATTGGCCACAGTTGACTTTTTCCCCAATACAGTTGATTTCTAGATCAACTGTCCAATTGACTGGGCAAAATTTGGAATCAAGACTTGAAACTTGGTTTGGATAAACTTGGGAGTCCAATATGAAGCATGAAAGTCATCTTAGGCATTTTTGGTCAAAACATCTTTGTGCAAACACAAACCCTAATTTGGGTCAACAGTGCAAGGAGAAGTCTTGAGCAGATGAAACCCTAACTGGATCTTGAGCTTTAAGGGCTTTGTGATGAGAGATCATTGAGAGATGGGAGGGCAAATTTTGGGGTACAACAGGTTCATCCAACCTCTCAATGGAAATATGGGGAGCTTCATTGTCCCACCTAACTTTGAACATATAAGACATGGTAGCTAGCACGTCCGCCAACTGATTCTCCTATCTTGGGAAATGTTCAAAGGTTATCTCCTCAAAGTATGGGAGAAATGTCAGTACATATTCTTTGTAAGGAATAATATTCGGGTGCTTCGTGTCCCACTCGCTTTGATCTGACTTATCACTAGAGCGGAATCTCCGAATACACTCAAGAACTTAATCCTTAGGTCAATAGCAGCTCGAAGACCCATGATACATGCTTCGTACTCCGCCATATTGTTGGTGCAGTTAAAACATAATCGGGCGGTGAATGGAGTATGACAGCCCTCAGGAGATATAATTACAGCGCCAATGCCATTACCCAATGCGTTCGAGGCTCCGTCAAAATACATAGACCATTGGGATCCCTCCTTGGGTCCTTCGTCCGGTCTAGGTTCTTCGCAGTCGGTTACCAACATGATGTTCTCATCCAGGAACTCGAAATTCATGGACTGGTAGTCATCCACGGCCTGATGTTCCAAATGATCCTCCAATACACTCCCCTTGATTGCTTTTTGGGTTGTGTATTGGATGTCGTACTCGGTTAAGATCATCTGCCATCTTACTATTCTTCCGGATAAGGCGGGCTTTTCAAAAATATACTTGATCGGATCCATCTTTGATATCAATAAGGTAGTGTGAGTCAGCATATACTGTCTCAGTTGGCGAGCAGCCCATGCCAAAGCGTAGCAAGTTTTCTCGAGCAATGAGTATTGAGTCTCACAGTCGGTAAACTTTTTGATAAGGTGTGATACGGTGACAGAACCGACTGTTTTGGAATTAAGAAAAATAATTAAATCAACCTATTTTGTATCTTTTATTTTATTGAAAAAAATAAGTAAAAATTAAGTCGAAAGCAAACCCTAATTTTTCTAATTGCTTTTAAATATATAAAAAAGTAGACTTAACCTAGATTAAATTAAAACTAATATTAAATTAAATTTGATAAAATATAAACCTAATTCTAAATTTGTGAAAATGATTTTATGATTTTTTGTGAAAAAAAATAAATTAATCTTGTTAGAAAATAATTTAAACAAATTAATTTAAATAAAATAAAATAAAAAGGAAAGAATAAGAATGGGCCTGGTAGCTTTGTGAGAAGGGGTGTGATTGGCAAATCTGAGCCCAATAAGTTCCTGGCCCGTTTGACTTTCCAGATCCTGTGTGTACGCTTGACCTATGCACGTGGTGGTCCCTCAAGGATAAGGCGTTGGATCTGCAGCCCTGATGATATGATGGTGGGATGGTAGTGACACACGGTAGGTCCTTTGCCATGTGGTGCATTGAATTACCCTGGAAATACTGAGAAAAATAAAATGCACACGCCTGGGATCAAACCCAGGACGTGTGCATCAAAGACTAATGGCCTTACCGCATGCGCTGGCTTACTTAGTTGTACAAATAATGACAAACAATCATTATATGGTAAAAACAAAATAATAATTATTAAACGCGTGAAATTTTGAATGGGTAAGTCAGGGAGTGCCACGTTACCCTTCTTCTTCCTTGCCTCTATCATTTTAGACAAGAAACTTTTACCTACGGACACTGGGCGTAGGTACAACCTCTGTCCACTCCAAAATATTGTCCCTGCATGATAAATCACAACCAATGGTACCAATCAACTCGTTGCAACCTCACGAGTATCATGGTACCATTATCCATGGCCAATTGTCCATGTACAGAAAAACCCTAAAAACGAAGCAAGAACCCTAACTATGGCATCTTGATGTACAATCAACAAAAATGCAATTAATCATAACCGTTAGCTTGCAAATAACTCAAGGATCATGAATATACTAATCAAACATGCTAAATATGTCAAAATTAATGTATTCGAATTCAAGAAAAGAGAAGAACTGTATGACTCTTACAACGTGATTCTGGACGTAGGGACGCTTGTTAATGGTTGAATCTTGATCCTAGGATGCCCAACAAGCGATTGGGATGACTAGAATGGCTTGAGAAGGCCTGAAACCTGGAAATTGATTTACAACTTTTCTTGAACTTTTGCAACTTTCTTTTCTGTTTTGCACGCCTCCAACCTCCCCCTTTTTGATCTGCAATTGTTCTTTATGTATCCTAGAATGAATTAGGGTTGCAAACATGTATCAAATCTCCTTCAATTAAGATTATTGATTCATGATTTGATCCTTGTGCAAATCTTTCCAAATCAAGCAAAATGCAATCTTTTTGTATCCATATGAGCCTTGCACGATTTGATCTCACTTCTAGCTGTGTAATAGACCTAAACATGCACAAAATCTCAAGATTTGATTAGTTTTTGATTTTTGATTTTTTTTATTATTTTGATTTTATTTGATTTAATTGAAATAAAATCAAAATAAAATCAAAATAAATAACAAAAATAAAAGAATGACAAGTGGAAGGGATCATGGGTCGTGGGTCACATTACAAACTCAGTGCAAGCATAAAAAGTTGGGCCCATTTGACAAAAATTGCATTTTGGGGCACATTTGACTTTTGGCAATTTTGCAAAAAAAGGCCAACTTTACCAATGCATAACGCCTTCAATTTTGACCTTATAGATGTGTTCTTGGACTTTTTAGAAATCTTAAGATTTCCTCTAAACAACCCTTTTGGTCTCATCTCAATTGAGTCTTCCATGTTCATGTATGAGGCTTTGACCCAAAAGGTGTTTTTGTTGACTTTTCAAAATGACCTATAATGTCCAAATTCATATCTTCTTGTGAGTGCATATTTTGAACTTGAGAGCTGAAGATGAATTGTATGGAATTGCATCTTCTTCAAAATGAGCTTTGGATGGGACATTTTTGATAAAGTATGAGAAAGTTATGCTTGGTCAAAGTTGAGTTGACTTTTCCTAAAAAACCCTAATTTAGCCACTTTTGGGTTTTGATGAATTGTGAGCAATCCTTGAGGAATCATGATAAACCCTTGATAAAATGATGAATAATACTTCAAAATAAGAATGTTGACCAAAAATCTTGAAGTTTGACTGTATGTGGGCTGCAGTTGACTTTTGCCCTAGCACGATCGATTTTCAGGCCTTTGAGCAATTGACTGAGCAAACTTCCTCTACAAGGCTTGAAACTTGAAATGGATGATCTTGAGAACATATTAGGACAATGGTGAGCATTTTGGATCCTTTGGACTTAAACATCTTGATGCAAACTAAAACCCTAATTTGAGGTAGACTGCCTTAGGATAGAGTTTGTCTGGTCAACCCTTGGACTTCCTTGAGCAATTTGAGGACCTCACTTGAAATGTATTGAGAAATATGGGAGGGAAAATTTTGGGGTACAACAGCTGCCCCTGTTCAATCTTCTTAAACCTGAGGATGTAGATTGGCTTGTCTGCCTTTCGTGATCTAAAGGTTGAAGATGATTGAACACTAGAGTGCCCATAAATTTGCACTCGCATGAAGTGGTACTTGTCTTGAGATATCGGGAATGGGCTTATAGATGTCATTTGGAAGTCAATGATGGAAGATGGGCTTAAAGATGCCATCAGAAGAAGTGTCAATCGCATAAGAGATTCCTTTGCGAGAACTCGTACACCTGTTGTTGAGGAGGACTACGCTGGAGAACATTGTTCTTTGTCTTGAGAGAGATAGAGTTTTAGGAACTTCAGTTGTCCGTTACTCTACTGGGGAATCATCTCTTAGTCGAGGAGGTGAAAATGAACTGCTATCTGGTCGTGCTCCAGGCTTTACAGTGATTTGCTGAGGAAAATAAGACTGACTGCTATCTGGTCGTGCTCCAGGTTTTACACTGACTTACTGGGGAGATGAGATTAAACTTGTTATCTGGTCGTGCTCCAGGATTTTCAATTTATCAATTCTTATCTGGTCATGTTCCAGGCTTCAGAAGGAATCAAGTGGTTATCCGGTCGCATTCGGGCTTCAACTTGAATTTAAGGCATTCTAATATCCGGTCGATTTCCAGGCTTCATAGTAATTGGCCGAGTAAACTGCTATTAGGTCGAATTCCAAGCTTCACAGTATCTTATTCCATTATATGGTCGTGTCCCGGGATTCAGTGTCCTTTGCCGCTATCTAGTCGTGATCCAGGCTTCGTAGTGTCCTATACCATTATCTGGTCGATTCCAGGCTTCATGGTATCTTTTATTGCTATCTGGTCGATTTCCAGGCTTCACAATAACTTGCTGAGGGTTAAGCTATTTTCCGGTTGATTTCCAGGCTTCATAGCTTATATTTAAGATATACCACTATCTGGTCGATTCCAGGCTTCGTAGTATTTTGGTGAAATCAAGATATTATCCGGTCGATTTCCGGGCTTCATGGCTTGAACTGGAATAGAAATCTTAGTATCGATTTGACTGAACCAGAGAAAACTTACGAGAACTTGATTGCATCTTTTCCTGAAAGGTAAAGAGTTAGTCGTATGTAATGTCATGATGTATGAAATGTATTGAGTAATGATGTTCTCAAAATAAATGAGATTATGTTGTATGAGGCATATGCGCATGCCACAATGTATGGATATGCAATGCCATTGTGATACTCTCTAGCCGGGGAGAATAAATCATGGACTGCTGTTGGAGAGTACAAAGAGTTGAGTTCTTCGTTCTCGCTAGGGATAGTGACAGAAGATGATTAGCTGGGGACTTGCGTCCATTCTGCTCGAGAATATTCCACTAGGAGAGACTTTGTTTGAGAATAACCATGTGGGAGAATGACTCTGGGGAAGAGAGATACTCTATTGGACGATCTGCTGACTTGGAGGAACAACTCTGTTGGGGATGAATTACCGTTGCTGGTGATAATGAACCCTGTTGAGGATTGAATTTCTGCCTGTGGAGAAAATAAACTCAGTTGATGGTGAACTTCTATTGTTGGTGATAGATAAACTCTTCTTGGGAAGAATTTGCCGATTCATTTGCGATTATGAACCTCAGCTGGGGAGGGCTAACACCACTGTCTTTGGATACTTCCTACTCCGCGGGGAGTGTATGTACCCTTAGTCATATTCTCGAGTTGGCTCTATCCCTGTACCTGGTGGGTATAGCAACTGTAGGGTTTGGACATTTCTTGTTTGCCCCTGTTCCTAGAATTACGAGTAATTGTCTTTTGTTTCTTATGTAAACACTTATGAGCAGCAATTATTTTCAAATTCATATATCAAAAATGAATCATTGGACGTTCTTTGCAAAACAAAACAGAAAAAGGAAAGACAAATTTGAAATTTCTTGTGAAAATGAATTGTATTGATTTTTGAAGTTGGCCTGTAATAGGCGTTTTGTACAGGAGGCTAACGTCCTAGTAAGGGAACGCCACCGAAGGATAGAAAATACAATTTGTGAAAAAAGAAAGAAAAACAGCTATGTGAAACAATCCCATTGGGTTCCAACTCTGCTATTTCCTTTATATCTTCGAGCGTCTCATCACTTTGCTACTTGGTCGAAGGTAGATCAGATTGATTGGAGATGTCCGAGCTTGATGATCGATACTGAGGTTTGGTTGCAAGATGGTCCAATGAGACATAATGTTACGCTTTGATCCCTAATTTTTTCCTGGACCGCCCTTTCGGGTTTTCAGCCCACCGGGATACCCTTTTTTGCCTAAGTCGCCTTTTCAGGTTTTCGACTTGCCGGGTGTACAGTTTTTTTCATTTTCATCCCTTACTTTTGCCCGAACCCTTTTGGTTCGCCGGGAAGCCCTTATTTTTGCCTAGGCCAGTCAACCTAGCGGGTCTTTGATCATGCGTAGTATCTTTTTACTATGTCTGCATTGACGGGGTGAGGAAGGTCGTCACCATCCATGGTGGTTAGAATCATAGCTCCTCCTGAGAAAATGTTTTTAACCACAAATGGCCCTTCGTATGTAGGGGTCCATTTGCCCCTGGGATCACCTTACGGTAGTATGATGCATTTGTTCACCAGATCCCCGACTTGATATTCTTGGCGTCTGACTTTCTTGTTAAAAGCATTGATCACTCGCTTTTGATACGTTTGACCATGACAAATAGCAGTAAGTCTCTTTTCATCGATTAGATTCAGCTGATCAATCCGGGTCTGGATCCAATCATCTTCGCTCAAACCTGCATCCTTCATAATCTGGAGAGAAGGTATCTGGACTTTGATGGGTAGGACTGCCTCCATGCCATAAACCAGAGAGTAGGGTGTTGCCCCTGTTGACATCCGCGCTGAGGTACGGTACCCATAAAGAGCGAATGGTAACATCTCATGCCAGTCTTTGTATGTCACCGTCATCTTCTGCACAATCTTCTTGATGTTCTTGTTAGCTGCTTCAACATCCTTATTCATCTTCGGCCGGTAGGAAGAAGAGTTATGATGCTGAATCTTGAACTGTTTGCAGAGCTCGGTGATTATTGTATTGTTGAGATTTGTTCCATTATCCGCAATGATCCTCTCTGGTACACCATATCGATAGATCAGATTGTGTTGGATAAACCACGCCACGACGTTCTTGGTTACTGTAGCAAAGAAAGCTGCCTCAACCCACTTCGTGAAATAATCGATAGCTACCAGAATGAAACGATGTCCGTTGGACGCAGTAGGTCTGATCTCACCTATCATATCGATGCCCCACATTGCAAAAGGCCAAGGAGCTATCAAAATATTCAGGGGAATCAGAGGTACATGCACCTTATCAGCATAGACTTGGCACTTATGACAGGTCCGAGAGTGCTGATAACAATCGGCTTCCATAGTGGACCAATAATATCCAGCCCGTAGGATCTTCTTTGCCATGGTATGTCCATTGGAATGAGTTTCAAAGGTACCTTCATGTAGCTCTGCCATGATCCTTTCTGCCTCGCTTTTGTCCATACATCGCAGTAAGGTTGAATCATGGTTACACTTATAGAGAATCCCATTGCTGATGAAGAACTTCACGGTGAACCTTCTTAGAAACTTCTTATCATTAACAGAAGCACCCTCGGGGTATTCTTTAGTCTCAAGATACCTCTTTACCTCATGAAACTAGGGTTTATCTACTACCTCTTCAGTCTCGATGTCACAACAATGTGCGGGTTCGTCCAACCTCCCAATGGTAATTTGGGGAGCTTCATTGTCCCATTTGACCTTGAACATAGAAGACAAGGTAGCTAGCGCGTCCGCTAACTGATTCTCTTCTCTCGGGAATTGTTCGAAGGATATCTCCTCAAAGTGCAGAAGCAACATCAATACATACTCTTTGGAAGGAATAAGATTTGGGTGCTGCGTATCCCACTCGCCTTTGATCTGACTGGTCACTAAAGCAGAATCTCCGAATACACTCAAGAACTTAATCCTTAGGTCAATAGCAGCTCGAATACCTAGGATACATGCTTCATACTCCGCCATATTGTTGGTGTAGTTAAAACATAATCGGGCGGTGAATGGAGTGTGACAACCCTCAGGAGATATAATTATAGTGCCAATTCCATTACCCAACGCGTTTAGTGCTCCATCAATTTACATAGACCATCGGGATCCTTCCTCAGGTCCTTCATCCGGTCCAGGTTCTTCACAGTCGGTCACCAACATGATGTTCTCATCCGGTAACTCGAAATTCATGGATTGGTAGTCATCCACGGCCTGATACGCCAAATGATCCGCCAGTACACTCCCTTTGATTGCTTTCTGGGTTGTGTATTGGATGTCATACTCGGTTAAGATTATCTACCATCTTGCTATTCTTCCGGACAAGGCAGGCTTTTCGAAGATATACTTGATTGGATCCATTTTCGATATCAATAGGGTAGTGTGAGTCAGCATATACTGTCTCAGCCGGCGAGCAGCCCATGCCAAAGCACAGCAAGTTTTCTCGAGAAATGAGTATCGGGTTTCACAGTCGGTAAACTTTTTGCTAAGGTAGTAAATAGCATGCTCTTTTCAGCCAGACTCGTCATGCTGCCCCAGCACGCACCCCATTGAATTGTCCAGTACTGTCAAGTATAAGATCAAAGGTCTTCCTTCAACTGGAGGCATCAGAATTGGTGGCTCTTGGAGGTATTCCTTGATTCTTTCGAAAGCGGTTTGACATTCATCATTCCATTTTACCACTTGATCTTTCTTCAGCAGCTTGAAGATTGGCTCACAAGTAGCGGTCAGGTGTGAAATGAACCTGGCGATGTAATTCAGACGTCCCAAAAAGCCTCTAACTTCCTTTTTATGCGAGGAGCCAACATCTCCTGTATGGATTTTACCTTGGCAAGGTCCACTTGAATACCCTTATCACTGACGACGAAACCCAACAGCTTACCAGACCTTACCCCGAAGGTGCACTTGTTCGGGTTCAACCTCAGCTTATACGTTTTCAATCTATCAAACAGTTTCTGGAGATGATCAAGATGCTCTTCCTCAGTCTAGGACCTTGCAATCATGTCATCAACGTAAACCTCAATCTCATGATGAATCATGTCGTGGAACAAAGCGACCATGGCGCGCTGATAAGTTGCCCCAACATTCTTCAACCCAAAAGACATTACCTTGTAACAGAAGGTGCCCCACTGTGTAACGAAGGTTGTCTTCTCCATGTCCTTGGGAGCCATCTTGATTTGATTGTAACCAGAAAAACCATCCATAAAGGAGAAGATCTTATGCTGCGCGGTGTTGTCGACCATAACATCGATGTGAGGAAGTGGGAAATCATCTTTGGGGCTTTCCCTGTTCAGATCTCTATAGTCCATACACATTCGTACCTTACTTTTGTACCCCAAAATTTGCCCTCCCATATTCTTCAAAATTTTGACAAGCATTATCTCAATTTGCTCAAGTATACTCAAGGGTTGCACAGTCAACCACCCTCTTAAGCCAATCAAATTAGGGTTTTGGTTCTTGCAAGGAAGTTGAGGTTTTCAAGGGCTCAATCAAGTCCCACATGCCTATAAACATTGTCAAGCACCTACATGTCAAGTTTCAAGGCTCACAAGGTCAAGTTGCACAGTCAAAAACCCTAATTGCTTCACAATCAACTGTAGGGGCAAAATGGTCATTTGGCAGTCAAAAGTCAAAAAATTTGGTCAACATCTTATTTTGAAGCCACAATCATCATTTGGTCAAATCTTGACCATGATTTCACAAGAATGGCTCAAAAATCATCAAGATGCAAAAGTTTCTATTTTTGGACAGTTGAAAAGTCAACTGTAACTTGACCAAGGCATAAATTTTTCATGGTTCATCATAAAAATCCCATCCAATGCTCATTTTTAAGGGGATGACATTTCCTACAACTCATCTTCACATTCCAAGTCCAAGAAATGCTCTCACAAAAAGTTATCAATTTCAACATTATAGGTCATTTTCAAAAGTCAACAAAAAGGCATTTTAAGTCAAAGACCATAACTTGCGATTGGTAAATCAAAATGACATGGGACCAAAGGCATTGGTTAGAGGACTTCAAGACCTTTCCAAAATGTCCAAGAACATGTTCATATGATCAAAATTGAGCATGATATGCATTGGAGAAGTTGGGAAATTTTTGTGAAATGGCAAAAGTCAACTATCCTTGAAACTTCAATTTTTTACAAAAGGGCCCACTTTTTTCCACTTGATTCAGCCTTGTCATGCCACCCACGTGTCCCATGATCAATTTCAAGACCAAATAATTATTTTTCTATTTTTATTTAATTTTTATGGATTTAATTCATTTTAATCCATAATAATTCAAGTAAAATCAAAAAAATTGATTAAATGGTATCTTGTGGTTTGATTTGCCTTCATGAAGCATATTCTAGTTGCCAAATTCGTGTAAAGCTCATTTAGGCATGAAAATTCAAAATTTGGACAAAGCTTTGAAATGCTTTAATGGTGGTTATGAAGAAATCTAAAAACATCATTGCACAAGGTTAAGGCTCTTAATGTTGACTTATTCTCATTGATACATACATATGCAAGTGTTCCATACAGTATACACGACCTAGAGACCCCTAAAAACGGCCAGAACCAAAACTGAAATTTGTCAAAAAAGTGAGGGATCGAAAGCTAGGTTACAGGCACTTTGAGATCAAAAGAAGCACGTAGCCTTCTTCATTGCCATACCCTGAAGCTAAAGAGACCAAAAACGCATCATGAGATCACCTATACGATGCTGTAAGTTGTCTCAAACTCACCCATGTGCACGAAATCTATACTCTCCATTCTTGCATTTTTTCTAAAAAAATTTGGTATAATCATGTTGCTTGTTTGATTCCGGATCTAACAACATTATTCAATTCCATTTTATGCCTTGTATGACCAAATCCGTGCCTAGGGTTTGTGTATTTTGTTTTTAGGCGTTTGGTTTTCAGGAGAAATCAAGACGAACCATGAGTAGGGATGTGATCAGGGGACCAAGACGAATGTGTCCATGGCTTTAGGTGGCGTTTTCATGGCCTGAGGACCATTTTTGAAGCAGCCTGCGAAACTTCCTGCGGATAGAAATCCGCAGGTAAAAAACCAGTAACTAAGGAAGAAGACGCTGACGCGTCTCCCTCTCATTTGCTGTTTCAAAAAGCGCGCGTTTTACATTTTTTTTAGGCTTATGTTTTGACTCTTTAATATAATAATTATGTTTGATTTGAGTAACAAATAAAGCATACAGCTCAGATGCCAAGCGCTTGTGTAGTGATCATTGGGAACTGGGTTCGATTCCCAGGCCCCCCATAATTTCCATAATATTTTTCTTCATATAATTTTGTGCAGGCTTGCTAGTGTGTTCCATCATATGCCCTCAAGCATTGAGTTGCCATGTGTCCTTGAGTCTAGATCTGATGACAAAAGATGAAGGACCACAATAGTCCCCAGTCAACGCTGGCACACCTGATCAGGAAGTCAAACATGGCTTTGTGCAAATGGGCTCAAATTACTTCTCCACCTCCTTCAGGGCCCAGACCCTCCCTTTGGTTCATTTTTTTTCCTATTTTATATTTTTCTAGTTTATTTGCTAATTATTTTTTCTCATTATTATTACTATTATTTAATTAACTCATAATTAATTCTTCACAATAAAATTCAGAAAAAACAAAAAAACATTTTATTATTTATTAACTTATTTTGTAAATAAAATACTAATAAATTAATTAGTTTAATTAGTTTAATTTTAACATTTTTTAATAAGTAAAATTAATTTAGAATTAGGTCTTTCACTTTCATTTTTTAATTTCTTTTTTTATTTTATTTCATTAAAACATAAAAACACAAAAATATTTTTCTTTTAATTAAATTAATTAGTTAGTTATTAGTTTTAATTTCATTAATTACAAAAAGTGACAAAAATTCAATTCTTTTCTTAAAAGTGTTAAAACCCTTAGGACGTTCCCGATTAAATTTCTACTCGCGCGCATTTATTTATTTTGATTATTTATGTAACTGTCTCCAGATATGTAATAGTTAATTAGGTTTTTACTGCTTTATTTACTTTTCTCGCACTTTATTTCCAAACGGGTTTTGTTTTTTGGCGATGTATAGACCCGCGCATTGTAATGGCTAGATTTACATTTCCGCAATTTACTTTCCGCACCCCTAACTGCTAATATGCCTGCAAGAATGTATGTAAATAAAATTAATCTGTAGCTCACAAATAACATGCAAAGACAACCTTAACTGAAAAAACAACACACAAGCACATGCCACTCCTAGGGTATGCCTCACTGGTTGCCTCGAAAGTGGTCATCAAGTATAGGGTGTCTTAGAGGTCGCCCTTTGTCTAAAGATCCAGTCGCCTCGAAACGGTTGCCTCGGATAAAAGGATCTAGGATATTAGGGTTACTTCTAAAGCGTCCTACCATTGCTTTGGTGACCACAATGTCCCGATAATCAAATTGACCCGAACAACTCCAACGACGGTGTTGCCTACCTCTCAATGGTGGGATAGCACTATCTAAAGGACTCTTACACAGCCTAATTCCTTAGAGTAGGTAGATTCTCATGGGTACTTGCTCTTGTCAAACAAACAAAAACAAACTTTTCGCACTCACACTTTCTAAAAGTTTTCAAACAAATATTTCACACACTCTTGAGGACAGATACAAGAGTTACTTAGAAATCTTTCAAACGAAACTTTTTCAAAACCCACACACACTTGAAAAGCAAATATATTTTGAAAACATAAGAGCAAGTACCTAAGAGCCCATGGATAACCATGGATAGAAAGGGTGCTAACACCTTCCCTTTCTATAAATCTACCTCCCGAACCGAGAAACATTCTCAAATAAGGAATTTTGCTGTGCTTTTGTCGTTTCCATGTTGGAGAACATAAAAGACGGTGGCGACTCTTGCTTACCGCGACATTTCACGAAACCAGCTAAAAAATAGTCAGTTCTATTTCCACCGATCACAGAACTGGCGACTCTGCTGGGGACTACAAAAGTAAGGTGTACCTTAGGATTAGATCATACTTATCTTTTCAATTGCTTTGCTTTGATTGCTTTATATTTGTGGGCTTTGCATCGGAGTTTCATAGATCCTAACCCGGATCTGGGGATACCCTTTTAGGTAGCATAAGCTGTGAGGGACCTGTTCGGCGTAGACCGACACGGGTGAAGCAGTGGCTACGTTGGTGTGGCACCTTGGTCTGTACCGATATCCCTTATGTTGCAACAAGGAGAATATGGGTCTTCTGAGGAGTCATTAAGCACCAACCGACCTTAGAACCCTAATGTGACCCAACTTGGCCATAGAACAGTAGCAGTATGCTACACCCATTGAGGCTAAACTCTCGCGATGGTTCTGGCCGCAAGAAAAGATTGCGACGCTGGAGTTATGACCGATTGAGGGTAGTCAATGATACTGGGATCCTCTAGAACCCGGTTACTTTTGATAGGACTGGTCTTAACCAACGAAACTGAAAGAGGGTAGTACCTGAAATTCATGCTGGCCTAAACTCTAAGGGCTGTCTGGTGTGACTTGTGTGCCTTATCATGTTTGCCTTTGTGAATACTTGTGGTGTGCTTTATCATAACATCATACCATCATACCACTGCATGAATCCTGCATAAGGACTGACCTATTTCAAAGACAAGAGGGTTTCACCTTTGCTCTGTTTTGTAGGACATCATGATGCCTGTGCGAAGGAACACAATCCGGCTCAACTTTGTTCACCCACCTGATTTGCTTAAAGAGTTGGTTGACAGAATTCCAAACACTGCTTCCTTCATCCAGAGGCATGGTTCTCTTCTCGGTTTAGTCACTTCAAAGTGGGACCAACAACTGATGAGTGTCTTGACCCAGTTTTATGATCCCTTGTACAATTGCTTCACCTTTCAAGACTTCCAGCTGGTCCCTACCCTGGAAGAATTCTCTGATTTGCTTGGTATCCTTATCTTGGATCAGACCCCATTCACTGGTTGGGAAAAGACTCTTAGGCTTGAGGAGATTGTTGCGGCCCTTCCCTTGACCAACAAGGAGGTAATGGACAACTGGGTGACTAGAAGCGGAGTTAAGGGCTTCTTGGCTAAGTTTCTGATTGGTAAAGCTAACAGTTTCTGGAATGACTTAGACTTCAGGGCGTACGAGGACATTCTGGCTCTCTTAATCTATGGTCTAGTATTGTTTCCAAATCCCGATAACTTTGTCAATATCAATGCCATAAGGATCTTGATGTCTCAGAACCCTGTACCCACTCTCTTGGGTGATACCTTGAAACAACTCTATGCTCGTACTGCCCGAAGACGAGGAACTCTGTGGTGTTGTACTCCTTTGTTAGTGAGGTGGTTTATTTCGCACCTCCCCAAGTTCGTGCTGAAGAACCAAGAAGGAAGAGGCTGGGCTCATAGGTTAATGTCTCTCACTAATAATGACATCATTTGGACTCTCAGAGGTTTAGATGAGGTGGCTGTTATTGATCGTTGCGGAGAATATCCTAATGTTCCATTGATTGGTACTCAGGGCGGAATCTCTTATAATCCATGTTTAGCTCTCCGTCAGTTCAGAAGAGCCAAAAGAGCAGGGCCTCATGAGATATTGGTGCCTCACATCAGTTTTGAGTTTTAGGTAGATAGTGACGAACTGCGCCGTAGATTCATCAAAGCTTGGGACAGAATTCACAAAGCTGACCCACATGAGTTGGGACTGAAGACTTCTCTACCAATGGAACCCTATTACAGATGGGTCCGCATTCGTGCTCAGAAGTTAGGTATGCCATATGAAGCTGTCAGGCCTATCATTCTTGAAATTCCTGATGGAGACGGGGTTCCTCCAACCATACTCCCTCCTCAGATACCCACTGATGTTGATACCCTAAAGAGGTCTTGGGCGCAACTACAGGAAGAGCGGGATTATTATCGGGAAAAGTTCAACGAACAGGAACAGAAGATCCAGAAGCTGACCAAGCAATTGGAGAACGAGCGGATCATGAATGACTACATACGTACTGAGAAGAGGAGGCCATGGGAGCACTGATGGGCTTTGGATGTTTTCTTTACAGCTTTTATTTCCTTTTCAGGATTTTCATTCCTGTAACGCCTAAGGGCAATTTGTTGAACAATTTAAATTCCAAAGTTTAAATCTAATAAAGTGTGTTCCTTTTGTCTACAAAGTTGATTCCCGATTGTCTTTGAAAACATAATTCATACGCATTTCATTCATCATATGCATCACAGGTACCCTTTTTCTACAGGTTGCTTAATCTTCTTCGCTGTTTATTTCAGCACTCAATCATCATGAATCCTGAACCAACTACTGAACAAGCTATCAAGGCCCTCCAGGCCCAGAACGCCCAGTTTCAAGAGATGGTCATGAACTAAGCCCATGGACAACAGGAGTTGAAGGCTTTGCTCCTAAAGAAGAAGAAGAAGAAGAAGAAGAAGAAGAAGAGGACTGTGTTGTTCAACACTAGACGCAGACTCGGGAATACACTGCAGAATGAAGCTGAGAGGACTACTCCATCTGTTGGGGAAGGCAGTCACCAGGAGGGAAGGGTTCCTAGTCCCGTGGTCTCTGACACAGAGACAGATTTCAATGATGAACAGTACCCTCCTGCCGAGGACAGGTACAAACAGCTGGAGGACCGGTTAAATGCTATGGAGATTCAACGTGTGCCTGGGTTGGATTTTGGAGACTTGGGGTTATCTTTTGGGGTGGCGATCCCACACAAGTTCAAGGCACCTGCCTTTGTGAAGTACGACGGGGCTTCCTGTCCTAAACTGCACCTCAGATCTTATGTAAGGAAGATCCAGCCTTACACTGCAGACAAGAACTTATGGATCCATTTCTTCCAGGAGAGTCTTTCAGGGACTCACCTCGAATGGTTCTATCAGCTGGATGGAACCAATATTCGTAACTGGGAGGACTTGGCTACTGCTTTTTATAAGCAGTATCAGTACAATTCCGACCTCGCTCTCACGCGTACCCAACTCCAGGGTATGTCACTGGGAACGGGTGAAGGTTTTAAGGAGTACGCGCAGAAGTGGAGAGATCTGGCTGGCAGGGTGCAGCCACCGTTGACTGATCATGAACTCGTGGACATGTTCTTGGGGACCCTGTCTGGCCCATTTTTCAACCACCTGATTGGTAATTCCTCTGCTGGGTTTACAGACCTGATCCTGACTGGTGAGAGGATCGAAGCCGGTATCAAATCGGGGAAGATATAGAAAGGTGCCTCCTCGAGTACTGAAAAGAAGCCCTTCAAGAAGGAAGCTAGTGCTGTGTATGGTCCTAGGAGACAAAATAAACCAGAACGCCGCAAAGCTGTCAACGTGGTGGTTATTTCAAAGCCTGCTGCTGCTCCTCAGCAGTACAACCAGCCAAGAATTGAGAGGCCCAAAAGATAGTATACTCGGCTCAACATGACCCTATCTCAGATTCTGCCGCAACTGCTGTCAACCAATCTTGTAACTGTCAAGGAAGCTCCGAAGGTCGTAAACACAGCATCTCCGAAGTACAACCCCAACGCCCGTTGCGCTTATCACTCTGATAGCCCGGGGCATAACACAGATGATTGTTGGGCTCTGAGGAATAAGGTTCAAGACCTTATTGATGCTAAAGAGGTTCAGTTTGAGGCGCCCGAGAGGCCTAATGTGGTGACAGCTCACATGCCCAACCATGGAGTAAATGCTATTGGGGATGATGACGAAGTGGAAGAATCCGAATTCGACAGCTGGATCTACCCAACGACCGAAGATGGACCAAGCAACTGGACTGCCAAAGACTCCATGCATGTTACTTTTGTCACTCAGTAATGAACTCCTTTGTTTTAAAGTTGTAACGAACATTAATTTGAAACTTTATGGACCGGTGTCTTACCCGGGGCACCGTGGCGTCATTTGTGAGGGTTTATTATTTGTCACCTTCATATATCATGAATAAAAGCATTGGACGTTTTTCACATTTCAAATCTTGCGCTCCTTTTCTTTCTTTATTATTATATTGCAGAACAGCTATATTTACACACACTCACCCATACAGGTTCCAATCCACTCTGGATCTCACTGGTAACGACTCTGCTACTGCCAGTTATGACTTCGAAAATCCGATCAACTTAGCCGAAGACGAAGGTGAAGATGATTGCGAGGTGCCTGGTGAGCTTGCAAGACTGCTACTCCAGGAAGAGAGGGACATTCAGCCACATGAAGATCCAGTGGAAACGGTAAATCTGGGTACTGAGACAGACAGAAAGGAAGTCAAGATTGGTGCCAATCTAGAGCTCAGTGTGAAAGAACGGTTGATTCAGATGCTGCATGACTATGTGGAAATATTTGCCTGGTCTTACGAAGACATGCCTGGTTTGGATACTGACATTGTGGTTTATCACCTGCCTACCAAAGAAGACTGCCCTCCGGTTAAACAGAAGGTCCGCCGTATGCGTCCAGAGATGTCCGAGAAAATCAAAGCTGAGGTTATGAAACAATTTGACGCCGGTTTTCTAGCAGTGACTTCTTACCCTCAGTGGGTTGCCAACGTGGTTCCAGTACCGAAGAAAGATGGTAAGGTCAGAATGTGTGTTGATTACAGAGATTTGAACAGGGCGAGCCCTAAGGATGATTTCCCTCTGCCTCACATCGACGTTCTGGTTGACAACACTGCTCAGCATAAGGTATTCTCCTTCATGGACGGGTTCTCCGGTTATAATCAGATCAAGATGGCTCCTGAAGACATGGAGAAGACCACTTTTATTACTCAGTGGGGCACCTTTTGCTACAAGGTCATGCCTTTTGGGTTGAAAAATGCTGGGGCAACCTACCAACGTGCCATGGTTGCTTTATTTCATGACATGATCTATCATGAGATCGAGGTATATGTCGATGATATGATTGCAAGGTCCCAAACAGAGGAGGAACACCTTGACCATCTGCAGAAGCTGTTTGACCGTCTGAAGTTGTACAAGCTGAGGTTGAACCCGACCAAGTGCACCTTCGGGGTAAGATTTGGAAAACTGCTAGGTTTCGTCGTAAGCGACAAAGGGATTCAAGTGGACCCTGCCAAAGTGAAAGCCATACAAGAGATGCCAGTTCCCAAGACAGAGAAAGAAGTCAGAGGCTTTCTAGGACGTCTGAACTACATTGCCCGATTCATCTCGCACCTAACTGCTACCTGTGAACCAATCTTCAAGCTGCTGAAGAAAGATCAAGTAGTACGTTGGAATGATGAATGTCAGGCCGCTTTCGAAAGAATCAAAGAGTATCTCCAAGAACCACCCATTCTTATGCCGCCGGTTGAAGGGAGACCTCTAATCTTATACTTAATGGTACTGGACAGCTCAATGGGGTGTGTGCTGGGGCAGCATGACGAGTCTGGCTGAAAAGAGCACGCCATTTATTACCTTAGCAAAAAGTTTACCGACTGTGAGACCCGATACTCACTGCTCGAGAAAACTTGTTGTGCTTTGGTATGGGCTGCTCGCCGGCTGAGACAGTATATGTTGACTCACACCACTCTGTTGATTTCAAAAATGGATCCAATCAAGTACATATTCGAAAAGCCCGTTTTGTCCGGAAGAATAGCAAGATGGCAGATGATCTTGACGGAATATGACATCCAGTACACGACTCAAAAAGCAATCAAGGGAAGTGTATTGGAAGACCATTTGGCACACCAGGCAATGGATGACTACCAGTCCATGAACTTTGAATTTCCAGACGAGGATATCATGGTAGTAACTGATTGTGAAGTACCTGGACCGGATGAAGGACCTGAGGAAGGATCCCGATGGTCTATTCACTTTGACGGAGCCTCAAACGCTTTGGATAATGGTATCGGCGCTGTGATCATATCCCTTAAAGGCACTCATACTCCACTCACCGCCCGGCTATGTTTCAACTGCATCAACAACATGGCGGAATATGAAGCATGTATCATGGGTCTTCAAGCTGCAATTGACTTAAGGATCAAGTTTCTGAGTGTCTTCGGAGATTCCGCTCTCGTGATCAATCAGATCAAAGGCGAGTGGGATACAAAACATCCAAACCTTATTCCTTACAAGGAGTATGTATTGACATTGATCCCCCATTTCGAGGAGATAATTTTTGAACACTTCCCAAGAGAGGAGAATCAGTTGGCGGACGCGTTAGCTACAATGTCTTCTATGTTCAAAGTTAGATGGGACAATGAGGCTCCCCGGATCATCATCTGGAAATTGGATGAACCTGCATATTGCTGTGATCTTGAGGCTGAAGAGGTAACTGAAAAACCTTGGTATCATGAAGTGAAGAGGTACTTGGAAGCTCAAGAATACCCCGAGGGTGCATCTGTTAACGACAAGAAGTTTCTGAGAAGGTTCGCAACAAAGTTCTTCCTCAGCAATGGCATTCTCTACAAGCGAAACCATGATTCAACCTTACTGCGTTGTGTGGATAAGACTGAAGCAGAAAAGATCATGGCAGAGCTGCATGAAGGTACCTTCGGAACACATTCCAGTGGACATACCATGGCAAAGAAAATCCTTCGGGCAGGATATTTCTGGTCCACAATGGAAGCTGACTGTTACCAACATTCTCGGACATGTCATAAATGCCAGATATATGCTGATTAAGTGCATGTTCCTCCAGTACCTCTGAATGTCTTGATAGCACCTTGGCCTTTTGCAATGTGGGGCATTGATATGATCGGTGAGATCAGACCGACGGCATCCAACGGGCATCGCTTCATCCTGGTAGCGATTGATTACTTCACAAAGTGGGTTAAAGCAGCTTCCTATGCTACGGTAACCAAGAACGTCGTGACACGGTTCATTCGGCATAACCTGATCTGTCGATACGGCATCCCGGAAAGGATCATTACATATAATGGTACCAATCTTAATAATAAGATGATCAATGAGCTCTGCGAGCAATTCAAGATACAACACCATAACTCTTCTCCCTACCGGCCGAAGATGAACGGGGCTGTCGAAGCACCAAATAAGAACATCAAGAAAATTGTGCAGAAAATGACAGTGACGTACAAAGATTGGCACGAGATGTTACCGTTTGCTCTTCATGGGTACCGTACCTCAGCAAGAACGTCAACAGGGGCAACACCTTTTTCCTTGGTTTATGGCATGGAAGAAGTCTTGCCTATTGAAGTCCATATACCCTGTCTCCGGATAATGAAGGATGCAGGTTTGAGCGAAGATGACTGGATCCAGACTCGACTTGATCAATTAAACCTAATTGATGAAAAGAGACTCACTGCTATTTGTCATGGTCAGACGTACCAAAAACGGATGATCAGGGCATTTAACAAGAAAGTCAGACGACAAGAGTATCAAGTCGGAGACATGGTGTTGTACCCCAAAATTTGCCCTCCCATTTCCTCAACTTTTTTTCATTACAAGACCCTTGAAGATCAAGATCCAGTTAGGGTTTCCTCTACTCAAGACTTCTCCTTGCACTGTGGACTCAAATTAGGGTTTGTGTTTGCCCAAGGATGTTTTGACCTAAAATGCCTAAGATGACTTTCATGTTTCATGTTTGACTCACAAGATTATCCATACCAAGTTTCAAGTCTTGATTCCAAGTTTTGCCCAGTCAATTGGACAGTTGACCTAGAAATCAACTGTATTGGGGGGAAAAGTCAACTGTGGTCAATTGACAGTCAAACCATGATTTTTGACCCACATCAACATTATGAACTCATATGGACCATTTGATCAAGTTTGGATCATAATTCTACAAGAAATTTGATCAGATCACCAAAAGGGCAAAATGGTCATTTTTAGGGTTTTGACTGCACAAAGGCAATTTTTGACTGTTTGACCTAACCAATGGCAAACCAAACTCACATATGGACTCAAGGACTCAATGAAATGGTATTGACACATTCATCAAGCTCAAAAGATCCCAAGTACACAAGATTGACAGTTGAATTTCCCAGTCAATTGATCAATTTTGACTGTACACTGAAAAGGCAAACTTTGACTTTTTGGTCAAAATCAAGAGTCAAGATTCATTTTTCATCAAAACATGCCAAATCATGAAACTTGTTCACCAAGAAACCAAGAAATGCAAATTAGGGTTTTAAAATGGAATTTTTCATAACTTAGAATTTTTCTAAGTTATGGAAAACCCTAATTTTTTCCCAACTTTGCCCCACTTTTTCACAATGATTCATTTGGATTCAAACAAAAGTCAAAACATGAAAGTTGTAGCTTGTTACATAATCTACAACTTTGGTTCACAAAGTTTTCTCATTTGAAGCTTGTATCTCAAGTTACAAATTTTTGAATAAGGGCACTAAACCATTCTTAACTTAGTGAAAATTTGACCTATTTTTGATAAGTTTTTACCCCACTTCAAAGCCATTTTCCATACACTTCCACTTGGAATTTCAATTTGCATTTCAAAGATGGATTGTATTACACATTCCAAGCTTTCCAAAATGTCCAAGAACTCATCAAACAACCTCATGGTTAGAGAGAATCGAATTTCACAATATAGCAAAAACTCACTTTTGAATTGGCCATTTTTCATGTTCATAACCTTGCAATTTGAACTCAGCATGCTTTAGGTTAGATTACAGGTCCTTAAACCAAGTTACACTCAATAATTTAATGCATATTCATTGTGTTAAGGTGTTGTTCTATGAGTTTGAACATTGTATGCAAGATTAATCCCAAACTAGATAAAGCATTCTTTCCATTTTTGCAAAAGATCACTTTATGTCCAATTGAGAATCCAACAAGTACATTGCAAATCTGGTTGGCACAAGTTTATGTGCTAATCACACTGATCAAGGAGGGATTATGCAGCATAGTGTGAGGTCCTCTACAGGCCTAGAAGCACAATTTGCCTTTGTTTGCTTAAGTGTGAAGTAACATAGCATAACTCATATCAACTTCCATCTCAGTTTACAAACACAAGAACAAACTTATCAAACACATTCCAGACATCATACCCAAGCTTTTGCACGAGCCTTTGACCTCCAATCCACCCTCCATCTCAGAATCACTCTCAAACTGCAAAAACAGAGTTGCCTCTGCAGTTTGAGTGCCAACTTCTATTTCTCTCAAGCATTCTTGCCAAAACCAGTTCACATACCTTCCATACTATCTATGCAAGCTAACCATGACCTGAAACCTGATCTGTAACACCTCCAAGCCACTTCACCATTTTTGTTTTTCTGTTTTGCAGTTGAATTTCACTAGCACGATTCAGGGGGTTTCAAGGCCAAGTAGAACTTGGAATAGCATCCTTACACTTCAAGGAAGCTATACAAATCATCATTTTACTCTGAAACATCTTCCATTGCAAAGCACGATTCCAACTGAACAGGTATCTTCATGAAGTTCTATCTCTCTTATTAGGCATTGTTAGCTTTAGGTTTGTGAAGAAAATATGTCACAATCATAGCCCTGAACATGACCATATAGTTAGATTTCATTTATGTTACGTGTGCTGCAAGAATTTTGAGTCTGAACATGGCATAAAAGTTAGGTCAGAAATTGGGGGAGAAGAAATTCTCCCTCATCTTAGAGAGTTAGGTCAAGTTCTTTACATGGTTGGAATCGTCTCTTAATGCTCTACACTTTTCATGTTATGAGTTTTGCTTGAAAGTCCAGGAATCAAGAGATAGAAAACGCGTGGGTGATGTTGTTCAGAGGTTGAAGATGACTGATTCTGGGCTGGGCCTGGAATATTTTCTTATTTGCACCACATAATTACTTTTGAACCCCCTGAGCCCATTTGCTTATTTCTTTGACTTTTTTTGACTTTTTCTTTTTGATTGACTTTGTTTATTTTTTTCTCATGACATTAAAAAATAAAAATATTTTTTCCAGCATTTTTTGAATTTATTGCATATTTATTTGATTATTTCTTTTGTTTGTACATAAATATTATATATACTATTATTTAGAATAAATAGAAAAAATAGTGTAAATACATTTTTATTTTTGTTTACCTTTTGAAAATATTTCACATAAAAAAATACTTTTTTTATTTATTTTATTAAATATTAAATGTATATTATTTTATATATAATGCATATTTAGAACTTAATATATATATATATATATATATATATATATATATATATATATATATATATATATATATATATATATATATATATATATATATATATATATATATATATATATATATATATATATATATATATATATATATATATATATATATATATATATGTTTACTAATATATTTAGGTTAGAATATAATAATATTTGAATTTTTCATTTTATTAATATTTGATATAAAAAATACTTTTTTATAATATACTTCATTTCATTTTTTATTTTTGTACATAATAAATAAATACTTGTATTAAATTAAATAATAATACATTTTCTTTAATAAAATTAGGGTTTTGCCCTAAATTCAAAATACTCCAAAAATAATATCTTTTTATTTTTACATAAATAACACTTTTTTTCATACATATACAAAACATTTTTGCATCTTGCATTTTTATTCCATTTTTTTATTTAATTATTGTACATTAATTAAATTGTATAAATTCAAATTGATGTAATAGTTTTAGGTTTACATTACTTGTCAATATCCTCATTCGAACATTTGTACCCCCCTTCCCATATTTGGTTTTGTAACAGCTTAGTAAATTTATTTTCGCACTTTATAGCTTTCTAATGATAACATGTTAGAATTAGGGTTTGTATGCGAAAAACGACGAAAAATAGTTATGACCTAATCTCAAGACAAATGAGCATGAAAATGAACACACAAATCACACTTGCACCTCCTAGGGTATTCCACTTGTTGCCTTTCAAAATTAGGCCATGTTGCATGTTGAGTCTCTTTGGGCAAAACAAACAAATTGAATAATCATAGTCCCTCGATAACATTTTCAAAATACTTCCAAAACAAATGATCAAGTCCCTTAAAGAAAATGCCCAAAGATACTTGGCACCATTGCAATTATGGTCTAAACGATGACCCACGCCCGTCCCTTTCACATCCTAAACATAAGATTGTCCACCAAATACAATGGTGGAACAAACTTGTTAAAAGGGTTAAAACATAGCAATAATCTTTTTTTTGAGAAATTTAGGAGTAGATAACCTCTTAGTTACTTGAATCAATCTTGCAAACTAAAACACTTGCCTATTTCAAAAACCACACATCACTACACTTTCAAAACAACTTTCAAAAACAAATGAAAACCTTTTCAAAAGACGTCCATCTTTGTATACATCCCCACATGGATCACTACAAAGGTTGCCACCACATTGGCCTCTTTTCAAAACATTTTCAAACCCACACACACACAAGCACCATTTAAAACAATTGAAAAAAAAAGGCAAGTGATCTAAGCAAGTAACTAAGAGCCCATGGATAACCATGGATAGAAAGGGTGCTAATACCTTCCCTTTCTATAATCTACTCCCCGAACCCAAGAAAACATCTCAAAAGGTTTTTTGTTGTGCTTTTTAACCTTTCCTTAGGATAAAATAAAAAGTCGGTGGCGACTCTTGCTCACCCGAAACATTTGCGAAAACAAACGCAAAACCTCAAGTCAGTTCTCCCACCGTATCACACATGGTAATCAAGCGCATCATTCTTCCTCAAAGTGATCCCAGGGGAAAATGGACCCCTACGTACGAAGGGCCATTTGTGGTTAAACATATCTTCTCAGGAGGAGCTATGATTCTAACTACCATGGACGATGACGACCTTCCTCACCCTGCCAATGCAGACATAGTAAAAAGATACTACGCATGAATAAAAGACCCGATAGGTTGACACACCTAGGCAAAAATAAGGGCTTCCCGGCGAACCAAAAGGGTTCGGGCAAAAATAAGGGATGAAATGAAAAAAATCTGTACATCCGGCAAGTCGAAAACCTGAAAAGGCGGCTTGGGCAAAAATGGGTATCCCGGTGGACTGAAAACCCGAAAGCGCGGTCCAGGCAAAAGTTAGGGATACGCGTAATACTGTGTCTCATTGGATCACCCTGCATCCGGACTTCAGTATCAACTATCAGGTTCAGACGACACCAATCAGTCAGTTTCATCGTCAACTAAGCAGCAAAGTGATGAGACGCTTGAAGACATAAAGGCGATAGCAGAGTTGGAACCCAGTGGGACTTTTTCACATAGCTGTTTTGTTTTCCTTTTCACAAAAATTGTATAAACTCTATTTTTCGGCGGCGTTCTCTTACTAGGACGCCAACCTCTTGTACATAAATGCCTATTTACAGGCAAATTCAAAAATCAATACAAATTCACTTTTCAGACCAATTGCCAATTGTTTTCCTTTTTTCTGTTTTGTTTTGCAAAGAACGTCTAATGTTCATTTTTGATATATGCATTTGACACTAATTGCTAACTCATAAATATTTGCATACGAAACAAAGGATTAATTACAGGTGACATTAGAAACAGGGGCAATAATGAATTGTCTAAGCAATCTAGTTGCTCCGTCCACCAAGGTACCAAGGTAAGTTCGGCTGAAGAATATGACCAAGATACCTTCACTCCCCGCAGAGTAAGACCAGATTTCAGCAATACTCTCCTCAAGCAGATTTGGTCTCCCGTTAGCCCTGAAAAAGGCATAGTATCTCCAGCAATTCAGCGACACTCTCCCCAAGCAGAGTTAGTCCCTTGTCAGCCTTAAGGAAGTTGGGTATCCCCAGAAAATCTCAACATTCTTCAGCAGAGTATACAGATGTTCCTAAGCAAGCATCCCCGACAGTCTTAACATAAGATTGTTCCCCGATGGAATCCAGACACCCCAGTGGAGCCACTTCCCCAGTACGGTTCAAAAGATTCCCCAGGAAAGTTGAATCAATCTCCCTAGTAGATTCTTGAAGCTTATCCCCAGTAGATTCTGGAAGCTTATCACCTGCAGAGTACGAACATCTCTCGAGCCATATTCAGAGGTTATTCTCCCACCAGAGCCTAACTGGGTTATCCTTAACTAATTACCATGGAAAGATCGTCCTCGGCGAAGTTCTTCCTATCCCCCAGCGGAGTTCATCAAAATTCCCCAATAGAACTTATCAACGGAATCCCCAGCGGAGTTATCATCAGAGTCTCAACGAAGTATCTCTTCCCACAGAGTAATTCCCCATAGAGTAATCTCTCCAACAAGTTTATTCCCCAATGGAGTCATCTTCTCCTACCGGTTTATTCTTGCAACCGTCATCCCTAGCGGAAACGAAGAACTCTACTCTTCGACATCAGCCCAGGATTCAACTTCCCGGCATTCGTCAAGGATTTATTTTCCTAGACGAAAGTACATTCATAAACATCACATTATCATACACCATGACGCATGCATATACGTATCATATCACACAATCTCATTTATTCTTGAGAAACACCATGACATCATGCATTTCATACATCATGACATTGCATACAACTGATGTTTTGCCTTTTCAGGAAAAAGGTCAATCCAAAGATAATTACTGTCAACTGTCCTAATTCCATATTCGATTCCTATATCTAGCCAGGGCATATCTGAAGAGTTTGAAGATTCGATACCTGTATCCAGCCAGGGCATATCTGTTGACGACTAATTCCAGATTCGATTCCTGTATCCAGCCAGGGCACGTCTGAAGAGTTTGAAGATTCGATTCCTGTATCCAGCCAGGGAATATCTGTTGACGACTAATTCTAGATTCGATTCCTGTATCCAGCCAGGGCACGTCTGAAGAGTTTGAAGATTCGATTCTTGTATCCAGCCAGGGCATATCTGTTGACGACTAATTCCAGATTCAACTCCTGTATCCAGCCAGGGCATATCTGTGAGTAACTGATTGTAGATTCGACGCCTGTATCCAGCCAGGGCATGTCTGCATGAAGAGTTTAGAGATTCGATACATGTATCCAGCCAGGGCATATCTGTTGACGACTAATTCCAGATTCGATTCCTGTATCCAGCCAGGGCACGTCTGAAGAGTTTGAAGATTCGATTCCTGTATCCAACCAGGGCATATCTGTTGATGACTAATTCCAGATTCGATTCCTGTATCCAGCCAGGGCACGTCTGAAGAGTTTGAAGATTCGATTCCTGTATCCAGCCAGGGCATATCTGTTGACGACTAATTCCAGATTCGATTCCTGTATCCAGCCAGGGCACGTCTGAAGAGTTTGAAGATTCGATTCCTGTATCCATCCAGGGCATATCTGTTGACGACTAATTCCATATTCGATTCCTGTATCCAGCCAGGGCACGTCTGAAGAGTTTGAAGATTCGATTCCTGTATCCAGCCAGGGCATATCTGTTGACGACTAATTCCAGATTCGACTCCTGTATCCATCCAGGGCATATCTGTGAGTAACTGATTGTAGATTCGACGCCTGTATCCAGCCAGGGCATGTCTGCATGAAGAGTTTAGAGATTCGACTCCTGTATCCAGCCAAGGCACGTCTGTAAGCAACCTTTTGAAGTTCCAGATTCGATTCCTGTATCCAGCCAGGGCACGTCTGAAGAGTTTGAAGATTCGATTCCTGTATCTAGCCAGGGCATATCTATTGACGACTAATTCCAGATTCGATTCCTGTATCCAGCCAGGGCACGTCTGAAGAGTTTGAAGATTTGATTCCTGTATCCAGCCAGGGCATATCTGTTGACGACTAATTCCAGATTCGACTCCTGTATCCATCCAGGGCATATTTGTGAGTAACTGATTGTAGATTCGACGCATGTATCCAGCCAGGGCATGTCTGCATGAAGAGTTTAAAGATTCGACTTCTGTATCCAGTCGGGGCACGTCTGTAAGCAACCTTTTGAAGTTCCAGATAAGATACATGTATCTAGCCAGGGCATGTCTGTGAGCGACTGAGTGAAGATCAACACCTGTAACAGGCCAGGAAATTATCTTTCTCAGGTACGCAAGTTCTCGCTAAGGAATCTCTTACGCGATCGACACCTAGATGGCATCTATAAGCCCATCCTCCCATACCATCTTTCCAAATGGCATCTATAAGCCCATTCCCGACAAGGTTCTGTCACATCCCCAGATGGCATCTATAAGCCCATCCTCCTAACCACCATCTCTCCAAATGGCATCTGTAAGCCTATTCCCGATATCACACTGCTGATACTCTACTATGTGAGTGCAAATTTCTAGGCACTCTAGTGTTCAATCATCTTCCACCCTCGGATCACGAAAGGCACACAAGCCAATCTACATCCTCAGGTCTAAGAAGATTGAACAGGGGCAACTGTTGTACCCCAAAATTTGCCCTCCCATATTCTTCAAAATTTTGACAAGCATTGTCTTAATTTGCTCAAGTCTACTCAAGGGTTGCACAGTCAACCACCCTCCTAAGCCAGTCAAATTAGGGTTTTGGTTCTTGCAAGGAAGTTGAGGTTTTCATGGGCTCAATCAAGTCCCACATGCCTATAAACATTGTCAAGCACCTACATGTCAAGTTTCAAGGCTCACAAGGTCAAGTTGCACAGTCAAAAACCCTAATTGCTTCACAATCAACTGTAGGGGCAAAATGGTCATTTGGCAGTCAAAAGTCAAAATTTTTGGTCAACATCTTATTTTGAAGCCACAATCATCATTTGGTCAAATCTTGACCATGATTTCACAAGAATGGCTCAAAAATCATCAAGATGCAAAAGTTTCTATTTTTGGACAGCTGAAAAGTCAACTGTAACTTGACCAAGGCATAACTATTTCATGGTTCGTCAGAAAAATCTCATCTAATGCTCATTTTGAAGGGGATGACATTTCCTACAACTCATATTCACATTCCAAGTCCAAGAAATGCTCTCACAAAAAGTTATCAATTTCAACATTATAGGTCATTTTCAAAAGTCAACAAAAAGGCATTTTAAGTCAAAGACCATAACTTGAGATTGGTAAATCAAAATAACATGGTACCAAAGGCATTGGTTAGAGGACTTCAAGACCTTTCCAAAATGTCCAATAACATGTTCATATGAACAAAATTGAGCAAGATATGCGTTGGAGAAGTTGGGAAATTTTTGTGAAATGGCAAAAGTCAACTATCCTTGAAACTTCAATTTTTGACAAAAGGGCCCACTTTTTTCCACTTGATTCAGCCTTGTCATGCCACCCACGTGTCCCATTATCAATTTCAAGACCAAATAATTATTTTTCTATTTTTATTTAATTTTTATGGATTTAATTCATTTTAATCCATAATAATTCAAGTAAAATCAAAAAAATTGATTAAATGGTATCTTGTGGTTTGATTAGCCTTCATGAAGCATATTCTAGTTTTCAAATTCGTGTAAAGCTCATTTAGGCATGAAAATTCAAAATTTGGACAAAGCTTTGAAATGCTTTAATGGTGGTTATGAAGAAATCCAAAAACATCATTGCACAAGGTTAAGGCTCTTAATGTTGACTTATTCTCATTGATACATACATATGCAAGTGTTCCATATAGTATACACGACCTAGAGACCCCTAAAAACGGCCAGAACCAAAACTGAAATTTGTCAAAAAAGTGAGGGATCGAAAGCTAGGTTACAGGCACTTTGAGATCAAAAGAAGCACGTAGCCTTCTTCATTGCCATACCTTGAAGCTAAAGAGACCAAAAACGCATCATGAGATCACCTATACGACGCTGTAAGTTGTCTCAAACTCACCCTTGTGCACGAAATCTATACTCTCCATTCTTGCATTTTTTTCTCAAAAATTTTGGTATAATCATGTTGCTTGTTTGATTCCGGATCTAACAGCATTATTAAATTCCATTTTTATGCCTTGTATGACCAAATCCGTGCCTAGGGTTTGTGTATTTTGTTTTTAGGCGTTTGGTTTTCAGGAGAAATCAAGACGAACCATGAGTAGGGATGTGATCAGGGGACCAAGACGAATGTGTCCATGGCTTTAGGTGGCGTTTTCATGGCCTGAGGACCATTTTTGAAGCAGCCTGCGAAACTTCCTGCGGATAGAAATCCGCAGGTAAAAAACCAGTAACTAAGGAAGAAGACGCTGACGCGTCTCCCTCTCATTTGCTGTTTCAAAAAGCGCGCGTTTTACATTTTTTTAGGCTTATGTTTTGACTCTTTAATATAATAATTATGTTTGATTTGAGTAACAAATAAAGCATACAGCTCAGATGGCCAAGCGCTTGTGTAGTGATCATTGGGACCTGGGTTCGATTCCCAGGCCCTCTATAATTTCCATAATATTTTTCTTCATATAATTGTGTGTAGGCTTGCTAGTGTGTTCCATCATATGCCCTCAAGCATTGAGTTGCCATGTGTCCTTGAGTCTAGATCTGATGACAAAAGATGAAGGACCACAATAGTCCCCAGTCAACGCTGGCACACCTGATCAGGAAGTCAAACATGGCTTTGTGCAAATGGGCTCAAATTACTTCTCCACCTCCATCAGGGCCCAGACCCCCCCTTTGGTTCATTTTTTTTCCTATTTTATATTTTTCTAGTTTATTTGCTAATTATTTTTTCTCATTATTATTACTATTATTTAATTAACTCATAATTAATTATTCACAATAAAATTCAGAAAAAACTAAAAAAAAAATTTATTATTTATTAACTTATTTTGTAAATAAAATACTAATAAATTAATTAGTTTAATTAGTTTAATTTTAACATTTTTTAATAAGTAAAATTAATTTAGAATTAGGTCTTTCACTTTCATTTTTTAATTTCTTTTTTTATTTTATTTCATTAAA
Source organism: Vicia faba (assembly GCA_948472305.1). Lineage (NCBI taxonomy): Eukaryota > Viridiplantae > Streptophyta > Magnoliopsida > Fabales > Fabaceae > Vicia > Vicia faba. The sequence continues at coordinate 580,243,743 of OX451736.1, read as the reverse complement.
ACATAAAAACACAAAAATATTTTTCTTTTAATTAAATTAATTAGTTAGTTATTAGTTTTAATTTCATTAATTACAAAAAGTGACAAAAATTCAATTCTTTTCTTAAAAGGGTTAAAACCCTTAGGACGTTCCCGATTAAATTTCTACTCGCGCGCATTTATTTATTTTGATTATTTATGTAACTGTCTCCAGATATGTAATAGTTAATTAGGTTTTTACTGCTTTATTTACTTTTCTCGCGCTTTATTTCCAAACGGGTTTTGTTTTTTGGCGATGTATAGACCCGCGCCTTGTAATAGCTAGATTTACATTTCCGCAATTTACTTTCCGCACCCCTAACTGCTAATATGCCTGCAAGAATGTATATAAATAAAATTAATTCGTAGCTCACAAATAACATGCAAAGACAACCTTAACTGAAAAAACAACACACAAGCACATGCCACTCCTAGGGTACGCCTCACTGGTTGCCTCGAAAGTGGTCATCAAGTATAGGGTGTCTTAGAGGTCGCCCTTTGTCTAAAGATCCAGTCGCCTCGAAACGGTTGCCTCGGATAAAAGGATCTAGGATATTAGGGTTACTTCTAAAGCGTCCTACCATTGCTTTGGTGACCACACATGTCCCGATAATCGAATTGACCCGAACAACTCCAACGACGGTGCTGCCTACCTCTCAATGGTGGGATAGCACTATCTAAAGGACTCTTACACAGCCTAATTCCTTAGAGTAGGTAGATTCTCATGGGTACTTGCTCTTGTCAAACAAACAAAAACAAACTTTTCGCACTCACACTTTCTAAAAGTTTTCAAACAAATATTTCACACACTCTTGAGGACAGATACAAGAGTTACTTAGAAATCTTTCAAATGAAACTTTTTCAAAATCCACACACACTTGAAAAGCAAACATATTTTGAAAACATAAGAGCAAGTAACTAAGAGCCCATGGATAACCATGGATAGAAAGGGTGCTAACACCTTCCCTTTCTATAAATCTACCTCCTGAACCGAGAAACATTCTCAAATAAGGAATTTTGATGTGCTTTTGTGCTTTCCATGTTGGAGAACATAAAAGACGGTGGCGACTCTTGCTTACCGCGACATTTCGCGAAACCAGCTAAAAAACAGTCAGTTCTATTTCCACCGATCACACTTACCATCCTTCTTAGGCACCTGAACAACATTGGCAACCCACTGCGGATAAGAAGTGACATCTAGGAATCCCGTGTCGAACTATTTCATGACCTCAGCTTTGATTTTCTCAGACATCTTAGGGCTCATACGGCGAACCTTCTATTTTACCGGAGGACAGTCCTCTTTAGTCGACAGGCGGTGCACCATATATCAGTGTCTAAACCAGGCATATATTCGTAAGACCAGACAAAGATCTCAACATAGTCGTGTAGCATCTGTATCAACCGTTACTTGACACTAGGCTCCAGATTCGCACCTACCTTAACTTCTTTCCTGTCTTCCTCTGTACCCAAATTCACTGATTCAACTGGCTCTTCATGTGGTTGTATGGCCCTCTCTTCCTGTAGTGACAGTATAGCAATTTCTCCAGACACCTCACAATCATCCTCACCTTCTTCCTCGGCTTGGTTGATCGGATTTTCGAAGTCATAACTGGCAGTAGCAGAGTCGTTATCAATGGGATCCAGAGTGGATATGGATCTGCAGTATGATACGTGAGTGTGTATAAGAGAATAGCTGTTTTGATAAAGTGAGAGACAAAATAAAAACAATGAGCGTAAAATTTGTAATGCAAGAACGTCCAATGCTTTATTAATGATATATGAATATGACAAATAATAAGCCCTCACAAGCAAAGCCAAGGTGCCTCGGGCAAGGCACCAGGCCGTAAAGTTTTAAACTGTTTATTACAACTCTTAAAACAAAAGTCAATTACTATGGAATAAAAGAAACAGGTATGAAGTCCTTCGCCGTCCAGTTGTTCAATCCACCATTGGTTGTAGGGTAGATCTAGTCGTTAACGTCTGGGTTCTCATCATCAGCATCTTTTATGGCGGAGATAACCTCAATAGCATTGATTCCCAAGCCGTGCTTAGGCATGGGCGCAGTTATGACGTTGGGCTTCTCCGGAGCGTCAAACTCAATCTCTTTGACTTCGATCAAGTCTTGCACCTTATTTTTCAAGGTCCAACAGTTGTTTGTATCATGACCTAGACTTTCAGAGTGATGGGCGCAGCGTGCATTCGGGTTATAGTGTGGAGATGTGGTGTTGGGGTTCTTCGGGGCTTCCCTCAGAGTTACTAGATTGGTCTTCAATAATTTTAGTAGAATTTGAGTCAGGGTCATATTGAGCCGGGTTAACTGTCTTTGTGGTCTTTCCCCCTTTTGTTGATTGTTGCGTTATGGAGCAACTATGGGTCTTGATATCACTACTGCATTTACTGCTTGACGGTGTTCAGGTCTGCTTGTACCTATCCTCAACAGGAGGATATTGCTCATCATAATCTATATCGTTATCAGAAACTGCTGGACTAGGGTCCTTTACCCTTTCTTGGTTCTCCCCGTCCTTGGATGAGGAGGTCAGATCATCTGATTGTCTTATCCTTTCTCCGAATCTTCTACCCATGTTCAGAATACCAACCTTCTTTTTCTTCTTCTTCTCTTTCATAATCAGGGTCTTCAGATCCTCTTTCCCTTTAGCCAGACTTAAGAACATCTGCTGGAATTGGGCGTTCTGTGCCTGAAGATCTTTGATGGCTTGATCAGAAGACATTTCTGCTGAAATAAACAGCGAAGAAGATGAGAAACCTGTAATGGTACTTATAATGGTATGCATGATAATAGGATGCGTATGTAATGATTTCAAAGACTTTGGGAGATTTAAATTTGCAAACCAAAAATAAACAAACTTTATTAGATTAACTGGTAAAAGGGTTCAACAATGCCTTTGAGGCGTTACAAAGAAGTAAATGGAAAACAAATCTAAAACTAGAAAAGCAAAAATCAAAAGTCCCATGGACGCTTCCTCTTTGTGCTGACGTAGTCATTGATCACTCTTTCCTCCTCGAGCTTCCCGGTGAGCTTCAAGATCTTCTTTTCTTGCTCATGGTACTTCTCCCGATAAGTATCCCTTTCCTCTTTCAGCTGAATCCAAGACCTTTGCAATGCCCCAGGATCAGTGGGCATGCAAGGATAAAGAACTTTATAAGGAATGCCTTCTTCATTAGTGGGCTCCACAATTAATGGTAACACGGCTTCATAAGGCATCTCGAGCTTCTGGGCACGAGCTCGGAACCATTGGAGATAAGGCTGCATAGGAAGGGAAGTCCTTGGTCCTAGCTCTTGGGGGTCAGATCTGTTCACCATTCCCCAAGCTCGTATAAACCTCTGGTGATGCTCGTCAACGTCTTCCTTGTAGTCAAATGCAATATTTGTAAGAAGTAGCTCATGGGGACCGTCTCTCCGAGCACGACCAAATTATCGCAAAGCTAGACAAGGATTGTAGGTTATTCCCCCTCTGATTCCAAGCAACGGGACATTAGGGTATCCCTCACAATGATCAATGACAACAGTGTCTTCCATAGCCCTGGAACTCCAAAGAATATATGTATGGGCAAGTGACATTATCCTGTAGGACCAACCCAAACCTTCTTCATTTTTTAGTACAGACTTAGGGAGGTGCGAAATAAACCACCTCGACAGCAACGACATGCAACACATAAGAGTCCCTCTTCTACGCACAGTACGAGTGTAGAGGGCATGCAAGATATCACCCGGTAGGGTAGGCACAGGATTGCGAGAAAGGAAGATCTTAACCGCATTCACATCTATAAAGGAATTTGGATTCGGGAAGAGAACCAAACCGTAGATAAGGAGAGCCAAGATATCTTCGAAAGCCTGAAAGTCAAAACTATCCCAAAATAGCTGAGCTTGATCTATCAGAAACTTGGCTAAGAAACCTTCGACCCTGCTTCGTGTTTCCCAATTGGATACTACATCAGCCCTTTTTAGATGCAGAGCTAAAGCAATGTCTTCTGGTCTAGGAGTCTCTTCCATACCTATGAAGGGCATCTGCTCAAGGATGGATATGCCCAATAAGTGAGAAAACTCTTCCAAAGTGGGAACCAGCTGATAATCTGGAAAGGTGAAGCAATGATGCACATGATCGAAGAACTTGAAAAGCACACTCATCATATGCTCGTCAAACTTTCAGGTGACCAGGATAAGGAGTTGACCATGTCTCTTAATGAATGAAGAAGTCTCAGAAACTCTTGAGGCTAACTCTTTGAGTTGAGCAGGTATTTGCACAAAGTTAACTCGGATGGTGTTTCTGCGCACGGAAGCCATAATCTTCAAAACAGAACAAAGATAAATCCCCTCGGTCTTTGAAATGGTTAGTATAATGAAGTATGCATGCTATGTTATGATGCATGATGTCATGATAAAAACAACAGGTATAGCAGATAACAGACATGGCAAAGGCAAACAAGTCACACAAAAGCCCTTAAGTTTAAGGCTTGCATGGGGTCAAAGGTATTACCCTCTTGAAGTTCAGTTGGTTTAAACCTGTCCTAGCAAAAGTAACCGGGTTCTAGAGGTTCTCATATCACTGACCATCCTCCATCGGTCATGGTTTCAGCTCACGCAATCTTTTCTTACGGCCGGAACTATCTCGAGAGTATGGTCTCAATGAGTGTAGCATCAAGTATCAACTAGTTCTCAGCTTTACACTGAGGCTGGCTATCTCACTACTTCCTAATGGCCAAGTTGGTCGATTAAAGGTACTAAGGTCTATTGATGCTTAACGACACACATAGCAGCCCCGTATTCTCCTCGTTTCTCCACAAGGGATATCGGTACCAACCAATGTGCCACATCAATGTAGCTACTACTTCAACCGTATCGGTCTATGCCATACAGTTCCCTCACAGTTTATTGCTACTTACCTAAAAGGTGTCCCCAGATCCGGGTTAGGATCTATAGTAACTCCCAAACAAAACCCTTAAAAGTAAAGCAACCAAAATAAACAAGAGAAGCAAATATGATGAACTAGATCCTAAGGTATACCCCACTTATAGTCCTCAGCAGAGTCGCCAGTTCTGTGATACGGTGGCAGAACCGAATGTTTTGGAAAATGCTGGTTTGCGTTTTGCGTTTTGCGTTTGTGTTTGCAAAATGTCGTGGTAAGCAAGAGTCGCCACCGACTTTTATTTTATCCAACTGGAAAGAAAAAAAAGCACAGAAAAATTTCTTTTTCGAGATTTTGAGTACCGGGGTAGATTATAGAAAGGGAAGGTATTAGCACCCTTTCTATCCATGGTTTTCCATGGGCTCTTAGGTACTTGCTCATCTTTTTGAAATTTTCTTGTGCGTGTTTGTTTTGAAAAGTTTGGTTTTACTTTGTTTTAACCCTTGCTTCTGTCTTCAAGAGTGTTACGAAGTGTTTTGAAAACGTAGTTTGAAAAGTTTGTTTGAAAGTGTCTGGTGTAAAAAAGTTTGATTTTGAGTAGGGGTGTTCAAATCCAAACCAATCCAAATAAAAAACCGAAAACCAATCCAAAAAACCGAAAACCGCAAAAAACCGAAATTTATTGGATGTGTTTGGATGTTATTTTGTGAAAATCGATCAGTTCGGATCGAATTTCGGATTAATTTTTCAAAACCGATCCAAACCAAACCAAACTGCATACATATATTTTTATACTTATTTACTTTTTATTAGCATGATATGCTATGTGAAATTATTATTAGATGATAATAATTTTTTTAATAATAGTTATTAGCTTGGTATAATTTATTTATTTTTATTATTTCAATCATAATCAACCACTCTCATTTTGTAATATTAACTTTTAATATACTATATGTTATATATTATATCAAATCTATGATTTATTAGTAGTTTTATAATATTAATAAAAATATAATGTGTAATTTGGATATCCAAAAACCGACCCAAATTAAACCGCATAAAATTGGATCGGATCAGATTGGATTTTTTTAATATATCATCCAAAACTGAACCGAACCGCAAGTAAATTTATCTTTGGATCGGATGATTTTTTATCTTAAAACCGATCCAAACCGAACCGCAAACACCCCTAATTTTGAGCAAGTACCTACTAGCATCTACCTACTCGAAAAAAGATCGTTTCTATTCTTGTTTCCTTTAGACAACACTATCCTACTATTGAGAAATAGGTAGCACCGTCGTTGGAGTTGTAAGGGTCAATTCGAAAGGGACGTACAATCACTAAAGCAATGTTAGGACGTCTTAGTAATATCCCTAATGTCTTAAGATCATATTCGAGGCAACATTTCTGAGACAACCTTTCCGAGGCAACATTTCCGAACGAAACATTTGATCTTTGTTTAGACAAAAGGGCGACCACTAAAACACCCTATACTTAATGATCGTTTACCAAAGGCCACTGAAGTGAGAGTATACCCTAAGAGTGCGCATGTGCAAGTGATTTGATTTCAGTTATTATCTTTGCACATTAGGGTTTTCTAGCCATTTTAAATTGTCATGCAATCTTGTCATACAATCATATTAATATACATCTAACAGTTAATATTTGCGAGAATTAAAATGCGAGAAATAAAACCTACGCTATTACAAGGCTTCGGGGTAGGGATTAATTACATAGCCAAAAAACCCGTAAAAACAAAAAATAAAGAAAATCCTAATTAAACTATTACATAGTGAGCAGTTACATTAATATTGCAAAAAAAATATAAACGCGTGCGATGAATCGACAACGAGAGATTTAGGGTTTTGACCCCAACTAAACCTAATTGTTATTTAAAAGAAATCATTTTTTGTGGTTTTGATTATTTTGAGAAAATAAGGTTTAATTGAAAAAATAAAAAACCTAATTACTAATTAATTTAAATTAAGAAAAATAATTAAATCAACATATTTTGTATCTTTTATTTTATTGAAAAAAAGAAGTAAAAATTAAGTCGAAAGCAAACCCTAATTTTTCTAATTGATTTTAAATATATAAAAAAGTAGAATTAACCTAGATTATATTAAAACTAATATTAAATTAAATTTGATAAAATAAAAACCTAATTCTAAATTTGTGAAAATGATTTTATGATTTTTTGTGAAAAAAAAGAAATTAATCTTGTTAGAAAATAATTTAAACAAATTAATTTAAATAAAAGAAAATAAAAAGGAAAGAATAAGAATGGGTCTGATAGCTTTGTGAGGAGGGGGTGTGGTTGGCAAATCTGAGCCCAATAAGTTCCTGGCCCGTTTAACTTTCCAGATCATGTGTGTATGCTTGACCTATGCACAAGGTGGTCCCTCAAGGATAAGGCGTTGGATCTGCAGCCTTGATGATCTGATGGTGGGATGCTAGTGACGCACGGTGGGTCCTTTGCCATGTGGTACATTGAATTACCATGGAAATACTGATAAAAATAAAATGCACACGCCTGGGATCGAACCCAGGATGTGTGCATCAAAGACTAATGGCCTTACCACCTGCGCTGGCTTGCTTAGTTGTACAAATAATGACAAACAATCATTATACGGTAAAAAAATTAATGATTAAACGCGCGAAATTTTGAATGGGCAAGTCAGAGAGTGCCACGTTACCCTTCTTCTTCCTTGCCTCTGTCGTTTTAGACAAGAAACTTTTACCTATGGACACTGGGCATAGTTACAACCCCTGTCCACTCCAAAATCTTGTCCCTGCATGATAAATCACAACCAATGGTACCAATCAACTCGTTGCAACCTCACGAGCATCATGGTACCATTATCCATGGCCAATTGTCCCTGTACAGAAAAACCCTAAAAATGAAGCAAGAACCCTAACTATGGCATCTTGATGTACAGTCAATAAAAATGCAATTAATCATAACCATTAGCTTGCAAATAACTCAAGGATCGTGAATATACTAATCAAACATGCTAAATATGTCAAAATTAATGTATTCGAATTCAAGAAAAGAGAAGAACTGTATGACTCTTACAACGTGATTTTGGACATGGGGACACTTATTAATGGTTGAATCTTGATCCTAGGATGCCCAGCAAGCGATTGGGATGACTAGAATGGCTTGAGAAGTCCTGAAACCTGGAAATTGATTTACAACTTTTCTTGAATTTTTGCAACTTTCTTTTCAGTTATGCACGTCTCCAACCTCCCCCTTTTTGATCTGCAATTGTTCCTTATGTACCCTAGAATTAATTAGGGTTGCAAACTTGTATCAAATCTCCTTCAATTAAGATTATTGATTTATGATTTGATCCTTGTGCAAATCTTTCCAAATCAAGAAAAATGCAATATTTTTGTATCCATATGAGCCTTGCATGATTTGATCTCACTTCCAGCTATGTAATAGACCTAAACATGCACAAAATCTCAATATTTGATTAGTTTTTGATTTTTTCATTATTTTATTTTAATTTTATTTGATTTAATTGAAATAAAATCAAAATAAATAACAAAAATAAAAGAATGACAAGTGGAAGGGCTCATGGGTCGTGGGTTACATTACAAACTCAGTGCAAGCATAAAACGTTGAGCCAATTTGACAAAAATTGCATTTTTGGGCACATTTGACTTTTGGCAATTTTGCAAAAAAGGCCAACTTTACCAATGCATAACTCCTTCAATTTTGACCCTAGAGATGTGTTCTTGGACTTTTTAGAAATCTTAATATGTCCTATAAATAACCTTTTTGGTCTCATATCAATAGAGTCTTCCATGTTCATGTATGAGGCTTTGACCCAAAATGTGTTTTTGTTGACTTTTCAAAATGACCTATAATGTCCAAACTCATATCTTCTTGTGAGTGAATATTTTGAACTTGAGAGATGAAGATGAATTGTATGTAATTGTATCCTCTTCAAAATGAGCTTTGGATGGGTCATTTTTGATAAATTATGAGAAAGTTATGCTTGGTCAAAGTTGAGTTGACTTTTCCTACAAAACCCTAATTTAGCAACTTATGGGTTTTGATGAATTGTGAACAATAATCGAGGAATCATGATCAACCCTTGATAAAATGATGAATAATACTTCAAAATGAGAATTTTGACCAAAAATGTTGAAGTTTGACTGTATGTGGGCCACAGTTGACTTTTGCCCTAGCACAGTCGATTTTTAGGCCTTTGAGCAATTGACTAAGCAAACTTCCTCTGCAAGGCTTGAAAATTGACATGGATGATCTTGAGAACATATTAGGACAATGGTGAGAATTTGGGATCATTTGGACTCAAACATCTTAATGCAAAATAAAACCCTAATTTGAGGTAGACTGCCTTAGGAGAGAGTTTGTCTGGTCAACCCTTGGACTTCCTTGAGCAATTTGAGGACCTCACTTGAAATATATTGAGAAATATGGGAGGGCATATTTTGGGGTACAACATAAGGTAATAAATGGCGTGCTCTTTTCGACCAGACTCGTCATGCTTCCCCAGCACACACCCTATTGAATTGTTTAGCACTGTCAAGTATAATATCAAAGGTCTTCCTTCAACTGGAGGCATCAGAATTGGTGGTTCTTGAAGGTATTCTTTGATTCTTTAGAAAGCGGTCTGGCATTCATCATTCCACTTTACCACTTGATCTTTCTTCAGCAGCTTGAAGATTGGCTCACAGGTAGCAGTCATATGTGAAATGAACCTGGCGATGTAATTCAGACGTCCCAAGAAACCTCTAATCTCTTTTTCTGTGCGGGGAGCCAGCATCTCTTGTATGGATTTTACCTTTGCAGGGTCTACCTGAATACCTTTGTCACTGACAACAAAACCCAGAAGCTTACCATACCTTACCCTGAAGGTACACTTGTTTGGATTCAACCTCAGCTTGTACGTCTTCAACCTGTCAAACAGTTTCTGGAGATGATCAAGATGCTCATCCTCAGTCTGGGACCTGGCTATCAAGTTATCAACATAAACCTCAATCTCGTGGTGAATCATATCATGGAACAAAGCGACCATGGCGCGCATATAAGTTACCCCAGCATTCTTCAACTCAAAAGGCATTACCTTGTAACAGAAGGTGCCCCACTGCATAACGAAGGTTGTCTTCTCCATGTCCTCAGGAGCCATCTTGATCTAGTTGTAGCCAGAAAAACCATCCATGAAGGAGAAGATCTTGTGTTGCGTGGTGTTGTCGACTAGAACATCAATGTGAGGAAGCGAGAAGTCATCCTTGGGGCTTGCCCTATTCAGATCTATGTAGTCCACATACATCTGTACCTTACCGTCCTTCTTAGGTACCAGAACGAAATTGGCAACCCATTATGGATAAGAAGTGACAACTAAGAATTCTGCTTCGAACTGTTTCATGACCTCTGCCTTGATTTTCTCTGACATTTCAGGGCGCATTCGACGGACCTTCTACTTTATCAGAGGGCCGTCTTCTTTAGTTGGCAGGTGATGTACCACAATATCAGTATCCATACCAGGCATGTCTTCATAGGACCAGGCGAAGATCTCAACATAGTCGTGTAGCATCTGTATTAACCGTTGTTTGACGCTAGGCTCCAGATTCACACCTATTTTAACATCTTTCCTATCTTCCTTTGTACCCAAATTCACTGACTCAACTGGTTCTTCATGAGGTTGTATAGCCCTTTCTTCCTGCTGTAGTAGTATAGCAAGTTCTCCAGGCACCTCACAATCATCCTTACCCTTGTCCTCGGCTTGGTTGATCGGATTTTCGAAGTCATAACTGGCAGTATCAGAGCTGTTATCAATGGGATCCAGAGTGGATATGGATCTGCAGTATGATATGTGAGTGTGTGTAAGAGCATAGTTGTTTCGATAAAGTAAGAGACAGAGAAGAAAAATAAGGAGTTCAAAATTTGTAATGCAAGAAACGTCCAATGCTTTATTAATGATATATGAAATGACATATAATAAGCCCTCACAAGCAGAGCCAAGGTGCCTCGAGAAAGGCATCGGGCCATAAAGTTTCAAACTGTTTATTACAAATCTTAAAATAAAATTCAATTAATACGGAATAAAAGAAACAGGTATGAAGTCCTTCGCCGTCCAGTTATTCGGTCCACCGTTGGTTGTTGGGTAGATCCAGCTGTCGATGTATGAATCTTCTTCATTGTCCTCAATTTCATTAACTCCCCGATTGCCGATGTGTAGAGGAGGTCTTCCAATCCGTGCATGCCTAACATCCCTTTGAGCTCCTGTAGTAAAGCCCAAACCAAATTTGTCAGTTTTGTGAGTGAAATCAGGGAGCTGACCCCAATTGGCAGACCCACCTTCTTTAACTACAGCCCTGGCGTCCTTGAGAGAAGCCATCTTCAGCAGAGGTTTGTTGGTAGTAACTTCAGTTGATGCCAAAGTCTGAGGGACCTCTTTGAAGTTCTGACAAGGAGTTTATATGAACTTCTCGTCCACCTCTACATAACGGAAGGAGTTGAGATGACTTACCATATACTCCTCTTCACCTTTCACCGTGACAGTTTTCCCCTTCACTGGATACTTCAACATTTGATGGAGTGTGGAAGTAACTGCCCCAGCCCTATGGATCCAAGGATCAACCAGCAAGCAATAATATGACGGCCTGATATCCATTACGTAGAAGGTGGACCCAAAGGTCTGAGAACCCACTTTGACAGGGATGTCCACCTCCCCGTGCACAATTCTCTTTGATCTGTCAAAATCCCTTACCACAATATTACTCGGCTTTAAAGTCAAACCCTCACAATCCAAACGGTCCAACGCTTTCTTCGGCAGAACATTCAGCGAAGACCCGGTGTCTACTAGCACATGAGCCATAGTGGTGCCCCTACACTCAATTGAGACATGCATAGCATCATTATGATTCCTCCCCTTAATGGTCAGATCTGCATCTAAAAATCCTAGCCCATTGTCAGCAGTCAGGCTAGCGACACAATCATTGAACTGATCTGCTGAAGTTTCCTGCGGCACATGCGCAGTCTTTAGAAATGCAATCAAAGCCTTCGCATGGGCTTCAGAACACAACAGCAGAGACAACGTGGAGATCTTTGACGGGGTCTGCCCCAGCTGTTCGACCACATTGTAGTCGCTTTTCTTGATAATTTTCAGTATTTCCTCCATTTCCTGTTTAGAGGCTTTCACAATAATTTTTCTAGGTGCCTCCGTCCGGGCAGGCTCACCTATAATTTCTTTGCCCCGAGTCCCAGATGGCTCGGTGACATGGGTGATAACTGGAATAGTAGTTGATGTACTAGAGGGAATGGCAGATGGAATGACAATAGGTTTGTTGACAATCGGAGGGGAAATCTCGGGAGAGAAGATCCTCCTGCTTTGAGTAACCTTACTAGCCCCAACAATATTACTGACATCAGTATCAGCTTCTTCATTCTTCAAATCTTGCTTAATGTCATGATAATACACATCAACACCATAATGCCATGGGACAACCTTGTCTGAAGTCTACAGGATGGGACCAGGAACAGTGATTATTAACAGAGCAACTCTTTGAACAGATGTAAGCCTAACAAGTCTTCTCGAGGAAACCTTGGAAGGATTGGAAGAAATGGTTATGATGGCAACATCTTCATTTGGAACAACAGGAATCATAGTCTTTTCGAACAGAATCTCTTTATTATCCATCAGGCGTTAAACACCTGACTTCAACAAATGACAGCCAGAAGGTAGAATCGAACACATGTGGCAACCTTCGCCACAACCCGAAAATAAACCGGCCAACATCAAATTCTTCTTAACAGTCATAAGAGGAGTAGAAATTTTTTCAACAGAGGTCACAACCAAATCAGTGTCAACAGCATTAACTCCACGACCATGTTTGGGCATAGGAGCAGTTATTACATTCAGCTTTTCTGGAGCATCGAACTCTATCTCCTTAGCTTCAATCAAGTCTTGTACTTTGTTTCTCAGAGCCCAGCAGTCATGGGTATCGTGGCCAGGACTCTCAGAATGGTAGGCGCACCACCCATTGGGATTGTATCTAGGAGAGGTAGTGTTTGGATTTTTGGGAGCCTCCTTCAATGTTGTCAAGTTGGATCTCAGCAGGTGAGGTAACACTTCAGTCAATGTCATGCTAATGCGGGTAAACTTCCATTGTGGTCTTTCCACCCTATGTTGATTGTTGCATTGTGGAGCAACGGAGGGTCTTGGTATCACTACAGCATTTACCGTTGGACGGTGTTCAAATCTGTTTTAGCCCCTCGGCCTTTAAACTGCACTGGCTTCCTTTTTACCAGTAAAAGGTTTCCTTACCGAACTCGAAGAGGCATCCTTCTGTATTTTACCACTTCGAATTCCATCCTCCACTCTTTCTCCAGTTAAAATCAACTCGGTGAAACCAGACGACGAGCTGTCGATTAAGTGGTTGAAAAATAGACCAGACACCGTCCCCAGGAACATATCAACCAACTCCCTATCAAACAAAGGGGTTGAACTTTGTCTGCCAAATCTCTCCATTTCTGAGTGTAATCTTTGAAACCTTCACCTGCACCCATAGACATACTCTAGAGTTGAGTATGAGTGAGAGCAAGGTCAGCATTGTACTGATACTGCTTGTAGAAAGCAGCAACAAGATCTTCCTAGTTTCGAACACTGGATCCTTCCAACTGGTAGAACCATTCAAGTTGAGTCCCTGACAGACTATCTTGAAATAAATGTACCCACAAATTTCTATCAGTAGTGTGGGGTTGAATTTTCCTGACATAAGAGCGGAGATGGAGTTTTGGGCAGGACACTCCATCATACTTAGCAAAAACTGGAGCCTTGAACTTCTGAGGGATGACCACTCCCGATACCAGTCCCAGTTCTCCGAAATCCAAACCAGGTATCTTCTGAACTTCCATGGCACTCAAACGGTCTTCTAGCTGCTTGTACCTATCCTCAGCAGGAGGATATTTCTCATCATCATAATCAGTATCATTGTCAGAGACTGCAGGACTAGGGTCCTTTTCCCCTTCTTGGTTTTCCCCGTCTTTGGATGAAGAGATCAGATCAGTTTGATGCTTCAACCTTTCTCCAAACCTTTTTCCCATATTCAGAATACTGACCTTCTTCTTCTTCTTCTCTTTCAGAATCCTCTTGCCCCTTTGCCAGACTGATGAACATTTGCTGGAACTGGGTGTTCTGGGCCTAAAGATATTTGATGACTTGATCAGAAGACATTTCTGTTGAAATAACCAGCGAAGAAGATGAGAAACCTGTACTGGTACCTGTAATGATGTATATGATAATGGGATGCGCATGTAATGATTTCAAAGACTTTGGGAGATTTAAATTTGCAAACCAAAATAAACAAAACTTTATTAGCTCAAATTTGAATGGTTCAACATGCCTTTAAGGTGTTACAAAGAAGTAAATAAAACAAATCTAAAACAAGAAAAGAAAAATCAAAAGTCCCATGGACGCTTTCTCTTTGTGCTGATATAATCATTGAGCACTCTTTCTTCCTCGAGCTGCCTGGTGAGCTTTAAGACCTTCCTCTTTTGCTCATGGAACTGCTCTCTGTAAGTATCTCGCTCATTCTTCAGCTGAATCCAAAACCTCTGTAACTCCCTAAGATCAATGGGCATGTAAGGATAGAGAACCGTGTAAGGAATGCCGTCTTCAGTAGTGGGTTCCACAATCACTGGTAACACTGCCGCGTAAGGCATCATAAGCTTATGGGCACGAGCTCGGACCCATTGGAGATAAGGCTGCATAGGAAGGGAAGTCTTTGGTCCCAACTCATGGGGGTCATATCTATTTACCATGCCCCAAGCTCGTATGAACCTCCGACGATGCCCCTTAACATCATCCTCATAGTCGAATACAATATCCTCGAGAAGTAACTCATGGGGACCGTCTCTTCGAGCACGACCAAATTGTCGTAAAGCTAGACAAGGATTGTAAGTTATACCCCCTCTGATACCAAGTAATGGGACATTAGGGTACCCCCCACAGCGGTCAATAACAGCAATGTCTTCTATAGCTCGGGAACACCAAAGAATATTCGTATGAGCGAGTGACATTATTTTGTACGACCAACCCAAACCTTCTTCATTCTTCAGTATAGACCTAGAGAGATGAGAAATAAACCACCTCGACAACAATGACATGCAGCACATAAGATTCCCTCTTCTCCTCGTGGTACGAGTGTAGAGAGCGTGCAAAATATCTCTAAGTAGGGTAGGCACAGGGTTGCGAGAAAGCAAAATCTTGATAGCATTCACATCTACAAAAGAGTCCGGATTAGGAAAGAGAAATAAACCATAGATAAGAAGAGCCAAGACATCCTCAAAAGCCTGAAAATCCATATCATCCCAAAATAGTTGAGCCTGGTCTATCAGAAATTTGGCTAGAAAACCCTCAACTCCGCTTCGAGTTTCCCAATTGGATACCACATCGCCCCGTTTCAAATGTAAAGCTGAGGCAATGACTTATGGCTTAGGAACTTCTTCCATACCTGTGAAGGGTACCTGTTCAAGAATGGATATGCCCAATAGATGAGAGAATTCTTCCAAAGTGGGTACCAACTGATAATCTGGAAAGGTGAAACAGTGATGCTTGGGATTGAAGAAATGAAAAAGTATGCTCATCATCTGTTCATCAGGGTTTAAAGTAACCAGGCTGAGAAGTTGACCATGTCTCTTAATGAACATAGAAGTTTCAAAAATTCTTGACACTAGCTCTTTAAGTTGGGATGGTATCTCCATAAAGCTGATTCAGATAGTCTTTCTATGCACGGAAGCCATGATCTGCAAAACATAACAAAGATAAATCCCCTTGGTCTTTGAAATGGTTAGTGTAATGAAGCATGAATGCCATGTTATGATTCATGATGTCATGATAAAACACAGGTATAGCAAACAACAGGTATTTCAAACACAGTCAAATCACACAAAACCCTTAGGTTTAAGGCTTGCATGAGGTCAAAGGTAATACCCTCTTGAAGTTAAGTTGGTTTCAACCTGTCCTAGAAAAGTAACCGGGTTCTAGAGGATCTCAATATCACTGATCATCCTCCATCGGTCATGGTTTCAGCTCACGCAATCTTTTCTTGCGGCCGAAATTATTCCGAGAGTATGATCTCAATGAGTGTAGCATCGAGTATCAACCAGTTCTCAGCTTTATACCGAGGCCGGCTATCTCACTACTTTCTAATGGCCAAGTTGGGCGATTAAAGATTCTAAGGTAAGTTTATGCTTAACGACACCATGCGGCAGCCCCGTATTCTCCTCGTTTCTCCATAAGGGATACCGGTACCAACCAAAGTGCCACACCAACATAGCCATTGCTTCAACCGTATCGGTCTACGCCCTACAATTCCCTCACAGTCTATTGCTACTTACCTAAAAGGTATTCCCCAGATCCGGGTGTAGAATCTATAGTAACCCCAAACAAAACCCTTAAAAGTAAAGCAAATAAAGCAATCAAGAGAAGCAATTATGATGAACTAAATCCTAAGGTATACCCGACTTATTAATTCCCCAGTAGAGTCGCCAGTTTTGTGATATGGTGGCAGAACCGACTGTTTAATACTGGTTTACATTTTGTGCTTTATGTTCGCAAAATGTCGCGGTAAGCAAGAGTCGCCACCGACTTTTATTTCATCCAACCGGAAAGGAAAAAAGTACAGAAAAAAATTCCTTTTTTGAGATATTCTGAGTATGGGGGTAGATTATAGAAAGGGAAGGTGTTAGCACCCCTTCTATCCATGGTTTTCCATGGGCTCTTAGGTACTTTCTCATCTTTTTAAATTGCTTGTGTATGTGCTTTATTTTTTGAAAATGTTTTACTTCGTGATAACCCTTGTATCAGTCCTCAAAGGTGTGACGAAATTGTTTTGAAAATTTGTTCGAAAAGTGTAAGTGTGAAAAGTTTGATTTGAGCAAGTACCTATTAGCATCTACCTACTCGAAAAAAGATCGTTTCTATTCTCGTTTCCTTTAGGAAGCACTATCCTACTATTGAGAAATAGGTAGCACCATCGTTGGAGTTTGTAAGGGGTCAATTCGAAAGGGACGTATGATCACTAAAGCAATGTTAGGATACCTTAGTAATAACCCTAGAGTCTTAAGATCTTTCTCGGGGCAACATTTCTGAGGCAACATTCGAACGGGACATTAGATCTTTTTAGCCATGAGGGTAACCACTAAAGCATCCTATACTTAATGATCGTTTACTGAAGGCAACTGAAGTGAGAGTATACCCTAAGAGTGATATGTGCGAGTGATCTGTTTTTAGTTATTTAATCTTTGCACATTAGGGTTTTATAAACGTATTAATTTTATCATGCATTATTGTCATACAATCCTATTAGCATACATCTAAACAGTTAAATATCTGCAGGAATTAAAAATGTGAGGAAATAAATCTACGTTATTACAAGGCTTCAGGGTGGGGGATTAATTACATAGCCAAAAACCTGGGAATTTAAACAATAAATAAAACCCTAAATTAAACTATTACAAACCATGAACAGTTACAGAATATTGTCGAAATAAATAATAAGCGCGCGGCGAATTAAATGCGAGGTGATTAGGACTTTGACCCTTGACTAAACCCATTTGCGATTGATTAAAAAAAGATGTTTGTCATGTTTTGCTATTTAAGAGAATAATGAAATAGTAAAATTAAAAAGAAAATCCTAAGTTATAATTAATTTTAAATTATGAAAAAAAATAAATTAATTCAATCTAAAACCTATTTTTTGTATTTTATTTATTTGAGAAAACAAGAAAAAATTAAATCAAGAGTTAACCTAATTTTCTAATTGATTTTTAATTATGAAAGAAACTAAAGTTGCCCTAAATTAATTAAACTAATTAATAAAAAAACTTATTAAGAAAATAAATCTTTTTGTGATTTTGATTGGTTGATTTGAAATAGAATAATTTTTGTGCTGATTAAAGAAAAAAAAACAAAATAACTAAAGAAAAGAAAATAAAGAAATATAATAGAAGTAACCGAATGAGCCTGCTGTCAGCAGATCTGGTTCTGGATGATGGATCCAGAAGATGGTGACCCTTAGAAGATGGGGGGCACTAGATCTGGTCCTGGCTGGTGGATCCAGCAGATGATGACCCTTAGAAGATGAGGTGCGCTGGATCTGGTCCTGGCTGGTGAATCCAGAAGATGCTGAACCTCAGGAGGTGTACGTGCTGGATCTGGTTCTGACTGGGATCCATGAGATGATGGCCCTCAGAAGATGCACGTGTTGGATCTGGTGAAAACAAAGGAGAAAATGCCAAAAGCTCACGCCTGGGATCGAACCCAGAATCATGAGCTTCTGACTTCCTTCTTCTGACTAACTGCGCTGGATGTTAACTTGTTAATATAATGAAAACAAACAATATATCAGAAAAAATAAGTTTTTGGCCAGAATAACGCGCTAGAATTTAAACCAGCCATTCAGGTTGTGACACGCTGTTGTCTTCTTCCCTGGAACCGTCATTTTAGGCTCTGAACCTTTACCTACAGACGCATGTCTGTTGCTGAAACCTGTGTCATTCAAGAATTAAGCATATGCAATATAAATTCAGTTGGGGACCATGGATCGGCTGGGTTTGAAATTCTGATCGTCATGATACCCATTATCAGGCCTAATTCTACTTGGAACCCAAAACTTCAAATTGGAGCACGAAAACCTAACAATGGCAGAAGCTCATTCCTGCACTATAAATTAAATCAAACTATCCAGAAACATTGCAAACATGATAATGAACACAAATATGTAATTTAAACATGTTGAATATGCAAGAATCACAATAATTGAATTTGAATAATTGTGCAAACCGTGTGAATGATAGGAGGAGATTCTGGATGTTCTGACGCTTGCAAATGATTGGGAATGCTTCCTGAAATGCCAAGCAATTGATTTATGGCCTTGAATTGCTCTCAAAGGTCCTCTATTCCAGAATTTGGATCTCACGTTTTTATAAAAAAAATTGAGTTTTGTTCTGGTTCTTGGAGGCAGGTTGTGCACGTAGATTCTTGTCCTTAGGGTTCCATAAACTTCAGAATATGTATTAAATCCAATTAGGTTAACAATTTTGGATCCAATCTTGAGAATTCATGAGTGGAATATTTGATTTTTAAGCCATATGATATCTTTCCATAATCATGCCAGTCATGCCTTTCTTGTACCAATTGCCATTGATATGATTTAATTCTGATCTTCCAGCATTATGAGCTTGCGATTCTGTCTGTGATGCGGTGGGAGAAATGACTTAAGGTTTTGCGTTTGTATTCGCACTTGTTTGGTTTAGCAAGAGTCGCCACCGACTTTTTATTTTATCCTAAAGGAAAGGTTAAAAAAGCACAGGAAAAAAACCTTTTTGAGATATTTCATGGGTTTGGGGGGTAGATTATGAAAAGGGAAGGTATTAGCACCCTTTTCATCCATGGTTATCCATGGGCTCTTAGTTACTTGGTTTTAGATCACTTGCCTTGATTTTTGATTGCTTGAAAAATGGTGTGTGTGTGTGTGTGTGTTTTTGAAAATGTTTTGAAATAGACGCCTTTGTTTCGGCAACCATTATATTGACTCGTGTTTGAGTATATACAACGGTGTGTATCTTTTCGAAAAGATGTTTCAAAGTGTTTTTGGAAGTTTGTTTTGAAAGTGTTTGTGAAGTGTGGTTTTTGAAAAGGAGGCAAGTGTTTTTGCAAGTTGATTTCAAGTAACTAAGAGTTTGGTCTACCCCTATTGTACTCGAAGGTTTTCTCTATGCTTTCAACCCCTTTTTAACAATTTTGTTCCACCATTGAATTTGGTGGTCAATCTTGCGTTTAGGATGTTTAATGGAACGGGCGCGGGTCATCGTATGGACCATGAATGCAATGGTGCCAAGTGTCTTTGGCAATTTACTTGAAGGGGCTATGATCATTCCGTTTTAGGCAACTTTCGAAAGCATCATCGAGGGACTTATGATCATTTGAATTTGTTTTGCCAAAGAAACTCGACGTGCGAGCATGGTCCATTTTGGCAGGCAACATATAGGATTACCCTAGGGGGTGCAAGTGTGATTGTGTATTGATTTCATGTATTTGTCTTGTATTAGGTCATCTAGCATTTGATTTTATGTACATACAAACCCTAGGTCTAACCATGGTATAATTCGAAAGCGGTAAATTGCAGGAATTTAAAGTCCTAAACTATTACAAATGAGTATCCGGGATGGGGGTACAAATGTACAAGTGGGTATGAGACTTAAATAATTACAACCAAATCGAATCGATTGCCATATGTAATGCATAGCAATGTATAAGAAATAGCAATTGTATAGGTGTAAAGCAAAGTAAATGTATTAGTGTATGGTGTAAGTGTAAGTGTAAGGGTATGTGTATGATTATTTACAAGTTAAGAAACGTGAACTTAAATGTATTATTATGTATGTTTGATTTAAATTTTTGTATTCTTATATTTTGTGTTTAATATGTGTAAATCAAAAAGTTTTAATTTTAAGAAAAATATTAACTTTTAAAGAAAAAATTATGTAATTATGTACAAATTATTTTATGAAAAGAAAAGTTTTAAGATTTAGAAAATGTTTTAAGTTAAAACATTTGAATGTTTTGGTGTATTTTAATAATATCTTATACATAAAAAAAAAGATGTTATTTTATTTATAAAAAAAATTGTTTTTAAATGGTGTATAAAATGATTATTACATTGCTTTTATTTACAAACAAAATCATGTTAATTTGAACTTATAAAAGAAAAAATATAATGATAAAAAAAATGGTTAGTTTTTTATGTAAAAGGGGATGGGCTGAAGGGGGGACACTTGGCCCAAACAAAATGTGAAACAGAAGCCAAAGGAGGGGGTGTATCAGTTGAAACACATTTGGGCCTATGCTGAACGGGACAAGGCCTACAGGTTTCATAATATTTTGTTTAGGGTTTGTCAAAATTGTCTCATTTGGTGAAAGGCTTAGGGTTTGTGCCATTTACTTCACTTTGTCTTCGTTCCTTCATCTTCTTCAGTTGCCATGGAGTCTTGAGTTGCGTCCTTCCCGCCCAAGCCACCAACGCCACCGCCTGGATTCCTCTCTCCGCAGCCAAGCATGCGATGGTTCGTTCAAGGTTAAATTTCATCTTAATCTCGTTAGGGTTTTATGATTGGCATGTTATGATTTTGTGATCTGATGGTTATGTTTATCATTATTTGTTATTGAGGTGTATGAAAGGAAGTAAAAATAAGGGAAACTACCTTGACGGAGGAGGGGGGCAAAGGATTTGGAGGCGTTTGGAGGCTTGACGGCGGGGAAGCACGTGATGTGAGCTTGCTTGGGCTCCTGGTTTGTGTATTCTTTGGCCCTTTGTTGGTTTGATGATGACACGCTGAAAACCGAGTATATCTTTCTTTCTTTTTTTGTTTGCTTTGTTGTATGCTTCAGTATACTTCTTTATCTCCTTCTTCTGTTTGTCTTGATGCCTGCCTTGTATGCTTGGCTATTGTTGTGCTAGATCTGTTGCCTTGCTTCTGATATGTATGCTTTAACGTGATGCTTCGTACCTATATGATAACCCAGTGATGAGGAAACTCTGAGGGCTTGTGTTGCCTGAGTATGCTTCTTTGTGTTTGATTGTCTTGATGCCTTGTATGCTGGATAATTTTGGTTTGAAATACTTGATATTTGGTATGCTTTGGATGGCCCAATGATGAACTTTTCTGAGGGCTTGTGGCTTGGTTATGATTTAGGCTTGAAATAGGTTGACAGCTTTTTGGGGCCTTGATGGGTTTGGAAACTTTGAATGTTTGATGTTTTTTGGCTTTGGACGGGTGGTTGATTTGCTCAGGCCGGTTTGGGTGTTTATCTGGTTTTGAAGCTTTAGCAGGTTGATGCTGTTAGCTTTGAATGCAGGTTCTTGAGGCCTTGAAAGGTTAACAGGATTTTGATGAGTTTACTGGTTTTTGAAAGGTTGAGGGCTTTACTGGTTTTTGAGACTTGGACAGTTTGTGTTTTTTTTTTTGACAGGTTCAGGCTTGTATCTTTTGAGCTTATTGAATGCAGGGAGCCTTTGACAACTGAAGGCTTTGGTGTTATATGCCCAAAAAAAAGGGTTCAAGGTTTGAATCCGGTTTGAAGGGTTTTTTTGTGGAAAGATAATTCTGTTTCTTTTTATTGACAGTTTTGTTTGCATTCTGATTTCTTCATATCTCTGCCTTCTGCCTCACTATTTTATTGCAGTTTTTGTTTTTATATATCTTGTCTTCATGCCTAAACCTGTAAGCCTATTCTTTTCCTCTCTTCTTCTCTCTCCAGTACAGCTTTAAGCATTAAATAATGTTATGTGTGTACTATTCTGAAAAGGCAATGCTGGAACATGATGAAAATAGGAGGTTACTTGCAATGTAGCTTAGTCCTGCATATTTTATCTCTTTTCCATATTGCCTGCTTCTTTGGGATAGTTTGAACATGAACTCAGTTTGGACTCTTGACTTGGTTTAGGCCATTCAGTTTGGTCTTGGACTTTGCAGTTTGTTTGGTAATTTTGAAATTATGCAGTAGGTTTGACAACATTTGAATTTGTGCATTTCAACTTTGTGCATTCATGTTTTAGCAAGCATTATCCATCCCTCTCTGTGAACCGGGAGAAATCCCGTGATTTGCAGAGAGGGCTAACTGATTCCAGTCAGTTGCCTTTAATGATGAGCCCAAATTAATTGTCTGCTTTTAATTATTTATCTGCTTCTGACTTTTTCTTCTTTTCTTTGCAGATAAAAAATTAAATGGAGAGGAATAGCAACAGATGGAGGATGAAGAATTGAAGACTTAGAAAAATATTAGGATAGTTTTATTTAAATTTAAATAACTGTAATATTATTATTGTAAATACTTTGTAAACGAATACTTGTATTTAAATAACAATTGCAACAAATATTTAAAGATGAAATAAAAATTCCTTTTATCCAATTAATCCTTATTATTTCCAATTGTTTATTTATTATTTAAAATTATTTAAATTATAATAATTGAAAATAAATTCCAATCATTTATCTCAGAATGATAAATAATCCATAAACATTGTGGTCTTTAGCATCGATCCATTAATAAACCTGGCGTTTCAAAAATCCAAAGTAATGCACAGTCAAACACAACAACTGCCCAAATATCTTTTCTTCTCACTGATTTTAAACAAACACTGCAAAATCAATCCAAATGTTTCAATCCACATCTCAGAATAACTTGACAAGCACTGTAGAACTAGTCTTTCTGAAACATCTGCGCACAAAGAACCTAGTTCCTGATCAAATGCCAAAGAAGCGTTCGCCTGATCAAAGTTGAGCCAAAATCAACCAAACCCTAAGCAAACTGTTTGAATTGTTCCAGAGCCATGAAAATCAATAAAACCCTAATTTTATCTGACTGACGAGAAAAGTATGCTTGACCGATCCTTGAGCCAGTTTGAAAAATCAGGAAACGCCTGAAGCTGTGATTTCTTGTGAAAAAATGTGAGGGCAAATTTTGGGGTACAACAGTTGCCCCTGTTCAATCTTCTTGGACCTGAAGAGTTAGATTGGAAAGTTTGCCTTTTGCGACTCGAGGGTAAAAGGATATTGGACACTAGAGTGCCCAGAAAAATTTGCACTCGGTAATGTGATGGTAGAGGGAATGGGCTTAAAGATGCCATTTGGTGATGGGCTTAAAGATGCCATCTGATGACTGCTGATAAGAGGATGGGCTTATAGATGCCATCTGGAAATGGGCTTAAAGATGCCATTTAGAAATGTTTGTTGAGGAGGATGGGCTTATAGATGCCATCTGGAGGTGATCGTTGAATTGTATGTCACTGGTGAGTCGACGAGTATCAGAAAGGTATCCATGTTTTGGAACATCTCTGAACTGGGGGTCTGAGCCAGCAATAGATTGACATCCATGTTTGGAGAATCTGTAAACTGTTTTCAGGAGTTGAAGTTGAATAAGCAATAGAGCGGCATCCGTTGTCGGGAAGCGTCCGTAAACTATTTTCAAAAGTTGAGAAGAAACTGAACAAGCGATAGATTAACATCCGGTGTTGGGAAGAATATGTAAACTGTTTTCAGAAGTCTTAAAGTGGAGAAGGAACCGGTGTAGGGTTTCCTGATGATGAGCCCGTGTAAAACTGCATCTGGATGAATCTGGAACAAGTATCAGAATGTCGCCGTGTCTGGGTCACATCTGAACTGTCTCTGAATGAATCTGGAATAAGTATCAGAATGTCGCCATGTCTGGGTCATATCTGAACTATTTCTGGATGAATCTCGGAAGATGATGATTTTTGTCTGTCGACTGATCTCACCTGAAAAAGGTAAAGAGTTAATCGTATGCAATGTCATGATGCATGACACAATGTATGTTATATCAATGTTCATGATATGAATGTGATGAATGCGCATGTAGGCTAATGAGTTGTCCTGCTGAGGATAGATGAATCCTGGATGGCTGAAGATAAAGGAATCTTGACTACTGCCGGGGAAAATAAATCCTTGGCTGCTAGGTAGGGCAAGAAACTTTTGATCGTTGAAGATGAGGAGTCCTGGGACCACTGCTGGGGGATCAGGAGCTTGGGTCGTATGCCAAGTTACTGGAGAATTCCTGTCTTGAGGAGGTCTTCACTGGAGAATATTCGAATATTCTGTGAAGAACCGAGAGTGGGTCTTCATTCTGCTGATGCTTAACTGTTATCTGGTCGATCTCCAGGCTTTCACAGAAGCTTATATTGTCAACTGGTCGTAATCCAGGCTTCACAATAACTTGATAACCTGCTATCCGGTCAAATCCGGGCTTCACGGCTTGTGTTAAAGACATGCCACTATCTGGTCGATTCCAGGCTCCGTAGTATTTTTGACTGCTGTTCTGGTCGTAATCCAGGCTTCATAGAAATTTGTATTGTCAACTGGTTGTAATCCAGGCTTCATAATAACTCGTATTGTCAACTGGTCGTAATCCAGGCTTCACAATAACTTAATAAGCTGCTATCCGGTCAAATCCGGGCTCCATAACTTGAATTTTGGGGATCCCACTATCTGGTCGTAATCCAGGCTTCGCGGTAATCTGACACTATTATCCGGTCGTAGTCCGGTCTTCACAATGCGCTGTAGGGGATTAAACTATTATTCGGTCGAATCCGGATTTCATAGCTTGCTTTGAGGGGATACCACTATCTGGTCGCAATCCAGGCTTTGCAGTAGTCTGACACTGTTATCCGGTCGTAGTCCGGTCTTCACAATGTGCTGTAGCGATCAAGATAATATCCGGTCAAATCCGGGCTTCATAACTCGAATTTTGTGAGAATTTGATCTTCGACGACTGTAGCTTCCAACAGATGATGAAGGAGTTGTTGAACGACCGATCAATCTGGAATGTAACTTGTTTTGGAGAATAAATCCTGGACAAATGTTGGGGAAATAAACCCATAATGGAAGAACTCTGGGGTTACTGAGGATGAGAAATCCCTGTTGTCTGCCAACTGTTTGGGGAACAAGATCTTTACTTGTTGTGGGGTCTTAGGACCACTGCTGGGGATCGGAACTCCTTGGTGACTTGCGGGGTGAGAGAATTCTGATGATCTCTGCTGGGGAGTTCAGGACCTGGTAGACTTAAGCTGGAGAGGTAAGATTTGAGAATCTTCAGTCTGGTGGGAAGTATCCCTGTGGGGAGGATGTTCACTGGTCTGGTTCTAATGGGGATTGACAGTTGGAAGTTTTAGCTCCGCTGGGGATAGGATTTTCAGATTTTAAAGTTCCACTGGGGGTGCTGAAACTTATCTCTGGGGGGAACTAAGTTCTGGAAGGCTCTCTGGCTGGGGAGATCAGTTTTGAGAAAGCTCTTGTTCTGCTGGGGATCCTAGAGTTAAACTCTATTTGGGGACTCCTTCTAAAAGGGCATCGGGATCTCTATCTGTACCTTCCACCTAACAATAATCGTCTTTTCCTGATTTGAGAGGAAATGACTATGTTCAAATGCATATGCCTACTTAACAAAACATTGGACGTTTCTCAAATAAACATAAGTGTGAAAGAAAGACGAAGCAAATTTGTGTATTTGGAAAAGTATTTGTATTAACTTTCTATGAGCGTCTTTGTACAAAGGAGACAGGCATCCTAGTAAGAGGATGTCGCCGTAAAAATTGAAAGTTTTATACAAAAGCAAGATGGCTATGTGAAATAATTCCATGGGATTCTATTCTGCTATAGACTTCACAACTCTGAATATTTGTCCATTCGATGCTTCGCCTGCCGATGTCTGGATTGATCAGAAGCTTGGAGTTCGTTGATGAAGAGATTGTCCTTAAAGTGATCCGACGAGACATAGTCATACGCTTTAATTCCCTAACTTTTGCCTGAACCTCCCTTTCGGGTTTTCGATCCACCGGGAAACCCCTTTTTGCCCAAGCCGCCCTTTCGGGTTTTCGACTTTCCGGGTGTACAGATTTTTTTTGTTTTATCCCTAATTTTTGCCTGAACCGCCCTTTCGGGTTTTTGGTTCACCGGGATGCCCATTTTTGCCCAAGTCTCCCTTTCGGGTTTTCGACTTGTCGGGTTATTTCATGCGTAGTATCTTTTGACTATGTCTGCATTCGCGGGGTGCGACAAATCGTCGCCATCCATGGTGGCCAGAATCATCGCACCACCAGAAAATATGTTCTTGATCACAAACGGTCCTTCGTAAGTAGGAGTCCATTTGCCCCTGGGATCACTTTGCGGCAAGATAATGCACTTGATTACCAGATCCCCAACTCGATACTCCTGTCGTTTAACTTTCTTGTTAAAAGCCTTGATCATCCGTTTTTGGTATGTTTGACCGTGACAGATAGCAGTAAGTCTTTTTTCGTTAATTAGGTTTAATTGATCAAGCCGAGTCTGGATCTAATCATCTTCGTTCAATCCCGCATCCTTCATTATTCGGAGAGAGGGTATCTAGACTTCAATAGGCAAGACCGCCTCCATGCCATAGACCAAAGCAAAGGGAGTTGCCCCTGTTGACGTTCGCGCCGAGGTACGGTACCCATGAAGAGCGAACAGTAACATTTCACGCCAATCTTTGTAGGTCACTGTCATCTTTTGCACAATCTTTTTGATATTCTTATTAGCTGCTTCTACAGCCCCATTCATCTTCGGTCGGTAGGGAGAAGAGTTATGGGGTTGTATCTTGAATTGCTCGCAGAGTTCGGTGATCATCTTGTTGTTAAGATTGGTACCACTATCCGTAATGATCCTCTCAGGTACACCGTAGCGGTAGATCAGGTTATGCCGAATGAACCGTGCCACGACATTCTTGGTTACCGTAGCATAGGAAGCCGCTTCAACCCATTTTGTGAAGTAATCAATTGCTACTAGGATAAAGCGGTGCCTGTTAGATGCTGTAGGTCTGATTTCGCCGATCATATCAATGCCCCACATCGCAAAATGCCAAGGTGCTGTCAAAATGTTCAGAGGAACCGGAGGGATGTGCACTTTATCAGCATAGATTTGGCATTTATGACAGGTCCGAGAATGCTGATAACAGTCAGCTTCCATCGTGGACCAGAAATATCCCGCCAGAAGGATTCTCTTTGCCATGGTATGTCCACTGGAATGTGTTACAAAGGTACCTTCATGCAGCTCTGCCATGATCTTTTCTGCTTCAGCCTTATCTACACAACGCAGTAAGGTTGAATCATGGTTTCGCTTGTAGAGAATGCCATTGCTGAGGAAGAATTTTGCTGCAAACCTTCTCAGGAACTTCTTGTCATTAACAGATGCGCCTTCGGGATATTCTTGAGCTTCAAGGTACCTCTTCACTTCATGATACCAGGGTTTTTCTGTTACTTCTTCGATCTCGAGATCGCAGCAATGTGCAAGTTCATCCTTCTTCCAAATAATGATCTGGGGCGCTTCATTGTCCCACTTGACTTTGAACATAGAAGACATCGTAGCTAACGCGTCTGCTAACTGATTCTCCTCTCTTGGGAAGTGTTCAAAGGTTATCTCTTTGAAATGGGGAATCAACGTCAGCACATACTCCCTGTAAGGAATAAGATTTGGGTGTTTCGTATCCCACTCGCCTTTGATCTGATTGATCACGAGAGCAGAATCTCCGAAGACACTCAGAAACTTGATCCTTAAGTCAATTGCAGCTTGAAGACCCATGATACATGCTTCATACTCTGCCATATTGTTGGTGCAGTCGAAACATAGCCGGGCAGTGAGTGGAGTATGAGTGCCCTTAGGGGATATGATCACAGCGCCGATACCATTACCCAAAGCGTTCGAGGCTCCGTCAAAGTGCATAGACCATCGAGATCCTTCCTCAGGTCCTTCATCTGGTCCAGGTACTTCACAATCAGTCACTACCATGATATCCTCGTCTGGAAATTCAAAGTTCATTGGTTGGTAATTGTCCACTGCCTGGTGTGCCAAGTGGTCTGCCAATACACTTCCCTTGATTGCTTTTTGAGTCGTGTACTGGATGTCATATTCCATCAAGATCATTTGCCATCTTGTTATTCTTCCGGACAGGGCGGGCTTTTCGAATATGTACTTGATTGGATCCATTTTTGAAATCAACAAAGTAGTGTGAGTCAACATATACTGTCTCAGCCGGCGAGCAGCACATACCAAAGCGCAGCAAGTTTTCTCGAGCAGTGAGTATCGGGTCTCACAGTCGGTAAACTTTTTGCTAAGGTAATAAATAGCGTGCTCTTTTCGGCCAGACTCGTCATGCTGCCCCAGCACACACCCCATTGAGTTGTCAAGCACCGTCAAGTATAAGATTAGAGGTCTTCCTTCAACCGGTGGCATAAGAATGGGCGGTTCTTGGAGATACTCTTTGATTCTTTCGAAAGCGGCCTGACATTCGTCGTTCCAACGTACTACTTGATCTTTCCTCAGCAGCTTGAAGATTGGTTCGCAAGTAGCGGTTAGATGCGAGATAAATCGGGCAATGTAGTTCAACCGTCCTAGAAAGCCTCTGACTTCTTTCTCTGTCTTGGGAGCCGGCATCTCTTGTATGGCTTTCACTTTGGCAGGATCTACTTGAATACCTTTGTCGCTTACGATGAAGCCTAACAATTTTCCAGATCTCACCCCAAAGGTGCACTTGTTTGGGTTCAACCTCAGCTTGTACAACTTCAAACGGTCAAACAGCTTTTGTAGGTGGTCAAGGTGTTCTTCCTCAGTTTGGGACCTTGCAATCATATCGTCGACGTATACTTCAATTTCATGATGGATCATGTCATGAAATAAAGCAACCATGGCACGTTGGTAGGTTGCCCCAGCATTTTTCAACCCAAAAGGCATGACCTTGTAGCAAAAGGTGCCCCACTGAGTAACAAAAGTGGTCTTCTCCATGTCTTCAGGAGCCATCTTGATCTGATTATAACCGGAAAAACCGTCCATGAAGGAGAAAACTTTATGCTAGGCAGTGTTATCAACCAGAACGTCGATATGAGGCAGAGGGAAATCATCCTTAGGGCTCGCCCTATTCAAATCCCTGTAATCCACGCACATTCGGACCTTACCATCCTTCTTTGGTACTGGCACCACGTTGGCAATCCACTGAGGGTAAGACGTCACCGCTAGAAATCCGGCATCAAATTGTTTCATAACCTCGGCTTTGATTTTCTCGGAAATTTCCGAACGCATCCGACAGACCTTTTGTTTTACCGGAGGGCAATCTTCCTTGGTAGGTAGGTGATGAACTACTATATCGGTATCCAACCCAGGCATGTCTTCGTAAGACCAGGCGAAGATTTCGACGTATTCATTAAACAGCTGTATCAGGCGCTCCTTGACACTCGGTTCCAGATTGGCACCCACTTGTATTTCCTTTTGATCTTCCTCCGTTCCTAAGTTGACAGTTTCCAACAACTCTTCGTGAGGCAAGATGGCCTTTTCTTCTTGCTGTAAAAGTCTGGCCAACTCTTCCGGTACTTCACAACCTTCACCATCTTCATACTCAGCTTGATTGACCAGATCTTTAGAGTTATTGAAGGACATAGCGGAATAGTTACCCATAGAATCCAGAGTGGATGGGTACCTGCATTTGTGAGTGTGGGTGTGTGTAAGGGATAGCCATCCTTAAACAAACAAAATGCAAAAAAGGAAAGAAAATGAACACAGCAGTTTATCAATGAAAAACGTCCAATGAATCATTAAACATGGCATATGGATATGAAAATAATCAAAACCCTTACAAATGGACCTGCATGCCCCGGGTAAGACATGAGGTGAAAAAGTAGTGTACGGATTGTTCAAGAGTAAATATTACAAACCAACAGGAAATGTTTGACAGATAATTACTGATTAATAAAAGTAATGAGGACAAAGTCTTTGGCCTCCCAGTTGCATAGTCCTCCCTCGATGGTTGGGTAGATCCAATCTTCAATGTTGGCCTCTTCGTCTTCACCCTCCAAAGCGTTGATTCCATAAGGAGAAATCTTGACGGGCGTTCTTTCAATCTTTGAGCGGCGCATAGCTTTCTGCCCCGCAGCAGTGAATCCTAAACCAAACTTGTCTGTTTTGTGAGGAATATCGGGCAACTGACCCCATGTTGAGCTCTTCCCTTCCTTCAATGCAGCCTTTGCGTCTTTCAGAGATGCCATCCTGGCCACCTGCTTCGGTACCTCGACCACCACTCTTGCTACTGCCCCTTCAGGAGAGACTTCCTCAAAGTGCTAGAATGGTGTTTCAATGAATTCCCCTTCCACCTCTACATACCGAAAAGAGTTTAAGTGGTTGATCATATATTCCTCTTCACCATGTACGGTTATGATCTTTCCTTTGACAGGGTACTTCAACATCTGATGCAAGGAGGAGGTGACAGCCCCCGCATGATGGATCCAAGGCCTACCTAGCAAGCAAGAGTATGATGGACGGATGTCCATCACATAGAACGTAGATTTAAACACCTCAGTGCCCACCTTGATGGGAATATCAACTTCCCCATGGACCATTCTCTTCGAACCATCAAAAGCTCTGACAATAATATCACTCGGCTTCAGCTCTAAACCTTCACAATCCAGCCGGTCCAAAGCTTTCTTAGGCAGTACATTTAGCGAAGAACCGGTGTCGACCAAGACATGTGCGAGAGTGGTCCCTCGGTACTCGACTGAAATGTGCAAAGCATCATTGTGGTTTCTACCTTTAGGAGTTAGGTCGGTGTGATACGGTGGGAGAACTGACTATGGTTTTGCGTTTGTTTTCGCAAATGTTTCGGTTGAGCGAGAGTCGCCACCGACTTTTTATTTTATCCTAAGGAAAGGTTTAAAAAGCACAGCAAAAACCTTTGAGATATTTTCTTGGGTTCGGGGAGTAGATTATAGAAAGGGAAGGTATTAGCACCCTTTCTATCCATGGTTATCCATGGGCTCTTAGGTACTTGCTTAGATCAACTTGCCTTGGTATTCAATTGTTTGAAATGGTGCTTTGTGTGTGGTTTTGAAAATGTTTTGAAAAAGATGCCATATCGAGGCTACCCTTGTAACAATTCTTTACTCGAATGTTTTACAAAAGGTGCTTGTCTTTTTGAAAAGATGTTTCAAGGTTTTTTGAAAGTTTGTTTTGAAAGTGTTTGTGAAGTGTGGTTTGAAAAATAGGCAAGTGTTTTTGTTTTGCAAGTTGACAAGTACTTAAGAGCTATCTACCCTAAAGTTCTCAAAGATTTTTGCTATGTTTTAACCCTTTTAACAATTTTGTTCCACCATTGCATTTGGTGGACAATCTTGTGTTAGGATGTGAAAGGGACGGGCGCGGGTCATCGTTTAGACCATAGTTGCAATGGTGCCAAGTATCTTTGGGCAATTTTTCTTTAAGGGACTTGATCATTTTTAGGCAACTTTCGAAAGCGTCATCGAGGGACTATGATCATTTGATTGTTTGTTTTGTTTTTTGCCCAAAGAGACCTAACATGCAATATGGCCCATTATTGAAGGCAACAAGTGGAATACCCTAGGGGTGCAAGTGTGATATGTGTTGTCCATTTTCATGCTTGTTTATCTTGAAATTAGGTCAAACTATTTTTTGTTCTTTTTATTTGCATACAAACCCTAATTCTAACATGGTATATTTAGAAAGCATTAAAGTGCGGAAAGTAAAATTCCTACACTATTACAACACAATATGGGAAGGGGGGTACAAATGTTCAAATGGGGGGATATTTAGACAAGGAATTTAAACCTAGCTATTACATCAATTTTGGAATATTTACAAAATAATTAATTGCACAAATTAAATGGAAAATAAAATAAAAATGCAAAATGCAAAAAGGGTTTTCATATGTATGGAAAAAGGATATTTTTTATGTCCAATAAACAAAAATGAATAAAATAAAAAAAGTAACATTTTTGGAGTTTTTGTGTTTTAAAGGGTAAAACCCTAATTTCATTAAATAAGTATATTAACTATTTAATATGTATAATATTTAATAATTATATACAAAAAATAAAATAAAATGGAGTATATTTATAAAAAGTATTTTTTGAAGTCAAATATTAATAAAAGAAAAATATGTAGGTATTTTTGTATTTTAAACTAAATATACTAATATATATATATATATATATATATATATATATATATATATATATATATATATATATATATATATATATATATATATATATATATATATATATATATATATATATATATATATATATATATATATATATATATATATATATATATATATATATATATATATATATATATATATATATATATATATATATATATATATATATATATATATATATATATATATATATATATATATATATATATATATATATATATATATGTATTAATTTCTAAATATGTATTATGTATATAAAAATAATAATATTTAATATTTATAAAAAAGGTATATTTTGTATAAAATATTTTCAAAAGAAAAAAATGAAATAAAAATCAGAAATAAAATATATTTACATTATTTCTAGTTTTTCTAAATAATAGTATATATATATTATTTATGTACAAATGGTTCATATAAACAAATAAATGCCTAAAAATATAAAAATGGTGTAAAAATAATTTTTTATGTTTTTAATATTATGAGAAAAAATAAATAAGTCAAAATGAAAAAAGAAAAGTCAAAAAAACATGAAAATAAACATAATGGGCTCAGGGGGTATGAAAATGAAAATAGGGTGTGAAAAGAAAAGACAAAGCAGGCCCAGCCCATGTGGCTTCTTCTTCAACCTTCAGACAAAAAATGTTCCAAAACGCGCGCCTGTTTTCCAAGTTCAAACATCTGGATTCTTTGATCTTTTGCACAAACTCACAACATAAGAAATGTTAAGCATTGAATCACGATTCTAAATATATAAAGAACTCATCCTAACTCTCAGAAATGAGAGAGAATTTTGACATTCCCAAATCCTGACCTAACTTTTCTTCCATATTCAAACCTTAAATTCTCACAGCTCAAGCAAAATAAATGAAAAGTAAAAGCATGTACAGATTCAGGGGCATGAGTAGAACACTTCTTATTCACAAACTTAGAGCTAATGATGCCTAGACTAAGAGTTAGAAGTTCAAGAAGATACCTGTTCAGTTGAAGTTCTATCTGGCAATGGGGGAGCTTTCAGAGCAAGATGATGATCTGTATAGCTTGCCTGAAGTGTGGTGATACTATTCCAATGCTTACTTTGCTTTGAAACACCTTGAATCGAGCTATGGACCTCCAACTGCAAAACAAGAAAGTGAAAATGGTGGAACTGGTTAGAGGAATTACAGGTCGTGTTTTGTGCTTTGGTTAGCTTCAAGTGATGCTAGGGAATGTGTTTGATGAGCTTTTAGCAAGGAAGCATGAAAGGAATGAGTTGTGGGATTCAATCTGCAGACCCTGCCCTGTTTTTGCAGTTTGAGAGTGATTCTGGGAATGGGAGTGTTTGGGACCTTGTTTTCTCGTGTTCTAGCTTGTGCTTGATGATTAGAAAGTGTATACAATATTTGCTTAGGCTGTCTTTTTGCTGAGATCAAAGTTGGTGATGTTATGATGTGTTTCTTCACACTTAAGCAAGCAAAGGCCACTTGAGTTTCTAGGCAGGTAGAGGCCCCCTAAACATGCTGCAAAACCTCTCCTTGATCAGTGTGTTTTGTTCATAATCTTGTGCCAATTAGATTTGATCTGTACTTCTTGGATTTGCATTATGACATAAAGCTTGCTTTTGCAAAAATGGCTATTTCACTTTTTCCATTTATGGCCTAATGCAACATGTAATGCTTACACTCATGAAACAAGGCCTTAGCACAATGAACATGCATTAAATTATTGAGTGTTGGATGGTTTAAGGGCCTGTAATCAAGTGGCATGCTGGTTTGAGAAATTTGCACAAGTTATGATCATGGAAATTGGCCAATTCAAAAGTGAGTTTTTGCCATATTGCAAAATTCGAATCTCTCAAGTTATGAGGTTGTTTGATGAGTTCTTGGACATCTTGGAAAGATTGGAATGTGTACTACAATCCATCTTTGAAGTGAAAATTAAAATTCCAAGTGGAAGTGTATGGAAAATGGTCTTGAAGTTAGGTAGAAAACCTTGCCAAAATAGGTCAAATTTTCACTAAGTTAAGAATGGTTTAGTACCCTTATTCCAAAAATTGTAACTTGAGATACAAGCTTCTTTTGGGAAAACTTTGTGAATAAAAGTTGTAGATTATGCAATAGGCTACAACTTTCATGTTTTGACTTTTGCTTGAATCCAAATAAATCTTGGTGAGAAAATGGGGCAAAGTTGGGAAAAAATTAGGGTTTTTCATAACTTAGAAAAATTCTAAGTTGTGAAAAATTCTCATTTCAAACCCTAAATTGCAATTTTTGATTTCTTGGTGAACAAGTTTCATGATTTGGCATGTTTTGATGAAAAATGAATCTTGACTCTTGATTTTGACCAAAAAGTCAAAGTTTGACTTTTCAGTATACAGTCAAAATTGATCAATTTACTGGGAAATTCAACTGTCAATCTTGTGTACTTGGGATCTTTTGAACTTGTTGAGCATGTAAAGATAATTCCATTGGGTCCTTGAGCCCATATGTGAGCTTGTTTTGCCATTGGCTAGGTCAAACAGTCAAAATTTGCCTTTGTGCAGTCAAAACCCTAAAAATGACCATTTTGCCCTTTTGATGATCTGATCAAATTTCTTATGGAATTGTGATCCAAACTTGATCAAATGGTCCCTATGAGTTCATAATGTTGATGTGGGTCAATTTTCATGAGATTTGACTGTCAATTGGCTACAGTTGACTTTTTCCCCAATACAGCTGATTTCTAGGTCAACTGTCCAATTGACTGGGTAAAACTTGGAATCAAAACTTGAAACTTGATGTGGATAAACTTGGGAGTCCAATATGAAGCATGAAATTCATCTTAGTCAATTTAGGTCAAAACATCTTTGTGCAAACACAAGCCCTAATTTGGGTCAACAGTGCAAGGAGAAGTCTTGAGCAGATGAAACCCTAACTGGATCTTGATCTTCAAAGGCTTTGTGATGAGAAATCAATGAGAAATGGGAGGGAAAATTTTGGGGTACAACAGTTGCCCCTGTTCAATCTTCTTGAATCCGAAGAGTTAGATTGGCAAGTTTGCCTTTCGTGACTCGAGGGTAAAAGGGGATTGGACACTAGAGTGCCCTTAAATTTGCACTCGTCAAAGCAAGGGATGCGGGAATAGGCTTAGAGATGCCATTTGGAGATGGGCTTAATGATGCCATCGGGAGAAATGACAGAAATTTGTTGGAGATGGGCTTAAAGATGCCATCTGGAAATGTTGAACTGTATTTCATTGGTGAGTGGACGAGTATCAGAAAGGCCTCCATGTTTCGGAACATCTCTGAACTGGGGGTCTGAATAAGCAATAGATTGACATCCGTGTCTGGAGAATTCGCGAACTGTTTTCAGAGGTCTTGAAGTTGAATAAGCAATAGAGCAGCATCCGTTGTTGGGAAGCGTCTGTAAACTGTTTTCAAAAGTTGAGAAGAGTCTGAACAAGCGATAGGTTAACATCCGTTACTGGAGAACCCGTGAACTGTTTTCAGAATTCTTGAGAAGAATCTGAACAAGCGACAGGTTAGCATCCGTTGTTGGGAAGAAACCATAAACTGTTTTCAGAAGTCTTGAGTTGAATAAGCAATGGAGCAGCATCCGTTGTTGGGAAGCGTCCGTAAATTGTTTTCAAAAATTGAGAAGAGTCTGAACAAGTGATAGGTTAACATCCGTTACTGGAGAACCCGTGAACTGTTTTCAGAAGTCTTGAGAAGAATCTGAACAAGCGACAGGTTAGCATCCGTTACTTGGAGAACCCGTGAACTATTTTCAGAAATCTTGAATTTGGAGGAAGGACCGGTGTAGGGTTCCCTGATGATGAGCTCGTGCCAAAACTGCATTTGGATGAATCTGGAATAAGCGTCAGAATGTTGCCATGTCTGGGTCACATCTGAACTATTCCTGGAAAGAATCTCGAAAGATAATGATTTTAGTCTGTCGACTGATCTTACCTGAAAAGGTAAAGAGTTAGTAATATGCAATGTCATGATGCATGATACAATGTATGTTATATGATATGAATGTAAATGGATGCGCACGTAAGCCGGAGAGTTGTCTTGCAAAGGATAGACGAATCCGAGATGGCTGAAGATAAAAGTAACTTGACTGCTGCCGGGAAGAATAATTCCTGGTTGTTGTTGGAGAATAAAGAGCTTGGGTTGTATACCAATCTTCTAGGGAATTCCTGATGACTTCTACTGGGGAGTTCCAAACTAATAGACTCATGCTGGAGATGTAAGACCGAGAATCTTCAGTTTGGTGAGAAGTATCTCTGGCGACTTCACTGGGGGACTCAAGATTTGCCCTCCCAAAATTCTTTGGGGAGAAGGTTCATTAGTCTGGCTTCGCTGGGGATTGATAACTTGAAGTTTTAGCTCGGCTGGCGATACTGAAACTTAAATTCTGAGGGGGATTGAGTTCTGGAGGATTCTCTGGATGGGGATTGTATTGATAAGTTATGCTAGGGAACTCTGATGAACTCCGCTGGAGGTAGGAAGAATTTTGGCGAGCGCGATCTTCCGTGGAAATAAGCTGAGGATAACCCAGTTATAAGCCCTTGTGAGGAATAACTTTGAATAAAACTCGGGAGAGACGTCCGTACTCCGCAGGGGATAAGCCTCTAGAAT
Source organism: Vicia faba (assembly GCA_948472305.1). Taxonomy (NCBI): domain Eukaryota; kingdom Viridiplantae; phylum Streptophyta; class Magnoliopsida; order Fabales; family Fabaceae; genus Vicia; species Vicia faba. The sequence goes on along the minus strand of OX451736.1, from coordinate 580,206,685 downwards.
CCACTGGGGATAAGCTTCAGAGTTTGCTGGGGATATGGATTCCAAATCTCTTGGGGTTTCCTTTGAAAGGGTGTCAAGATATCCAACTGTACTTTCAACCTATCAGTAATCCTCTTTCTGGATTCATAAGGAAATGATTATGTTCAAATGCATATGCCTATTTAACAAAACATTGGATGTTTCTCAAAATAAAACAATTAGTGCAAGAGAAAAAGAAAAAGGAAATGACACAAATTTTTGGGAAAAGTATTTGTATTAACTTTTTCTGAGTATATTTGTACAAAGGAGACAACCATCCTAGTAAGAGGATTTTGTCGTAAATATTGAAAGATTTATACAAAATAAAGATGGCTATGTGAAATAATTCCATGGGATTCCATTCCACTATAGCCTTCACAACTCTGAATATCTGTCCATCCAATGCTTCGTCTGTTGATGACTGGATTGATCGGAAGCCTGGAACTGGTTGATGAAGAGATTGTCTTCGAAGTGATCCGACGAGACATAGTCATACGCTTTGATTCCCTAACTTTTGCCTGAATCGCCCTTTTGGGTTTTCGATCCACCGGGAAACCCCTTTTTGCCCAAGCCGCCCTTTCGGGTTTTCAACTTGTCGGGTGTACAGATTTTTTTCATTTTTATCCCTAATTTTTGCCTGAACCGCCCTTTCGGGTTTTCGGTTCACCGGGATGCCCATTTTTGCCCAAGCCGCCCTTTCGGGTTTTCGACTTGTCGGGTTATTTTATGTGTAGTATCTTTTGACTATGTCTGCGTTCGCAGGGTGCGGCAAATCGTCGCCGTCCATGGTGGTCAGAATCATTGCACCACCAGAAAATATGCTCTTGATCATAAATGGTCCTTCATATGTAGGAGTCCATTTGCCCCTGGGATCACTTTGCGGAAAGATAATCCGCTTGATTACGAGATCTCCGACTTGATACACCTGACGTCTGACTTTCTTATTGAATTCCTTGATCATCCGTTTTTGATACGCCTGACCATGGCATATAGCAGTGAGTCGCTTTTCGTCGATCAGATTGAGTTGATCAAGTCGGGTCTGCATCCAATCATCTTCATTCAAACCTGCATCCTTCATAATCCTTAGAGAAGGAATCTGAACTTCCATAGGCAGGACAGCTTCCATGCCATATACCAACGAAAATGGGGTTGCCCCGGTTGAAGTACGTGCCGTCGTACGGTATCCATGTAGAGCAAACGGTAACATCTCATGCCAGTCTTTGTAAGTGACTGTCATTTTCTGAATGATCTTCTTAATGTTTTTGTTCGCAGCTTCAACAGCACCGTTCATCTTCGGCCGATAGGGAGATGAATTGTGATGATAAATCTTGAACTGTTCGCACAATACAGTGATCATCGTGTTATTCAGATTTGTACCGTTGTCTGTGATGATCCTGTCTGGAACATCATACCGACATATGAGATTTTGCTTGATGAAGCGGGCAACCACATTTTTAGTAATAGAGGCGAAGGAAGCTGCTTCGACCCATTTGGTGAAATAGTCAATGGCAACCAGGATGAAGCGATGTCCGTTGGAAGCCGTGGGCTTGATCTCTCCAATCATGTCAATGCCCCACATTGCAAATGGCCAAGGAGCAGTCAGAACGTTGAGAGGAACCAGAGGGATATGAACTTTGTCAGCATAGACTTGGCATTTGTTGCAAGTACGGGAATGTTGATGGCAGTCAGCTTCCATGGTAGACCAGTAATAGCCTGCCCTTAGGATCTTCTTAGCCATTGTATGCCCGCTCAAGTGAGTGCCAAATGTGCCGCTGTGTATATCAGTCATGATCAATTCTGCTTCCGCCTTGTCTACGCATCGGAGTAATACACAATCATGGCTTCGTTTGTAAAGGATGTCGTTGCTCAGGAAGAATTTGGCAGCAAATTTCCTTAAGAACTTCTTGTCATTTACGGAAGCTCCTTCGGGATAATCTCTAGTCTCGAGATACCTTTTGATTTCATGGAACCAGGGTTGTTCCACTACTTCTTCGGTATTAATCTCATGACAATGCGCAGGTTCATCCATTCGCTCGATGGTGATTTGGGGAGCCTCGTTATCCCAGTTGAGTTTAAACATGGAGGACATTGTGGCTAGAGCATCTGCTAGCTGATTCTCTTCTCGCGGGAAATGCTCGAAGGTAATTTGCTCGAAATGATGCAACAATGTCAGGACATGTTCTTTGTATGGGATAAGATTAGGATGCTTGGTATCTCACTCTCCTTTGATTTGATTGATAACCAAAGCCGAGTCCCCAAATACGATCAAAGATTTGATCCCCAAGTCTATAGCAGCCTTGAAACCAAAAATGCAAGCTTCATAATCAGCCATGTTGTTTGTGCAGTTGAAGCAGAATCGGGCCGTGAAAGGTGTGTGACAGCCTTCCGGAGAAATGAGTAGTGCGCCGATACCATTTCCGAGTGCATTTGAAGCACCATCAAAGTACAGGGTCCATCGGGATCCCTTTTCGGGTCCGTCATACGGTCCGTCACTTTCAATGTTGTCCAAATTCATGATGTCCTCGTCTGGGAAGTCAAATCTCATGGGTTGGTAATCTTCGACAGCTTGATGAGCCAGATGATCAGCTAGTACACTCCCGTTTATAGCTTTTTGGGTGGTGTACTGGATGTCATACTCGGTTAGGATCATTTGCCATCTAGCTATCCTTCCAGATAAAGCGGGCTTTTCGAAGATATACTTGATAGGGTCCATTTTGGAAATCAACAAGGTAGTATGAGTCAACATATACTGTCTTAGTCGGCGAGCAGCCCATACCAACGCGCAGCAAGTTTTCTCGAGCAGTGAGTAGCGAGTCTCACAGTCGGTAAAATTTTTGCTAAGGTAATAAATAGCATGCTCTTTTCGACCAGACTCGTCATGCTAGCCCAAAACACACCCCATTGAGTTATCCAAGACGGTCAAATACATGATCAATGGTCTTCCTTCGACGGGTGGCATCAGAATAGGAGGTTCTAGCAAATACTCCTTGATTTTATCAAAAGCAGCTTGGCAAACGTCGTTCCATTCAACTACCTGATCTTTCTTCAAGAGTTTGAAAATTGGCTCACAGGTAGAAGTCAGATGCGAGATGAATCTGGCAATATAGTTCAAGCGCCCCAAGAATCCTCTAACCTCCTTTTCAGTACGGGGAGCAGGCATTTCTTGTATTGCTTTTACTTTTGCTGGATCGACTTCAATGCCTCTGTTGCTTACAATGAATCCCAGAAGTTTACCAGACCTAACTCCAAAAGTGCATTTACTTGGATTCAGCCTGAGCTTGTATTCTTTCAACCTGGCAAACAGCTTTTCTAGATGTTCAAGGTGCTCCTCCTCCGTTTGTGACCGAGCTATCATATCGTCTACGTAAACTTCAATCTCATGATGAATCATATCATGAAATAAAGCTACCATGGCGCGTTGATAAGTTGCCCCTGCGTTCTTCAGCTCGAACGGCATCACCTTGTAACAGAAAGTGCCCCATTGTGTGACAAAAGTTGTTTTCTCCATATCCTCGGGGGCCATTTTGATTTGATTGTAGCCCGAGAATCTATCCATGAAGGAAAACACTTTGTGCTGAGCTGTATTGTCGATCAAAATGTCAATATGAGGTAGCGGAAAATCATCTTTGGGGCTGGCCCTGTTCAAATCCCGGTAGTCCACACACATCCTGACTTTGCCATCTTTCTTAGGTACTGGCACGATGTTAGCGACCCATTGAGGATAGGACGTAACAGCCAGAAAGCCAGCGTCGAATTCCTTCATCACTTCTGCTTTGATCTTTTCAGACATGTCAGGCCTCATTCGGCGAACTTTTTGCTTGATCAGTGGACAGTCCTCTCTTGTGGGGAGACGATGAACCACGATGTCTGTGTCTAAACCCGGCATGTCTTCATAAGACCAAGAGAAGATTTCAACATACTCATTTAACAACTGTATTAGGCGCTCCTTGACTCTTGGTTCCAGGTTGGCACCCACTTGTACCTCCTTCCGGTCTTCCTTGGTCCCTAAGTTGACAGTTTCCAATGACTCTTTGTGCGGTAAGATGGCCCTTTCCTCTTGCTGTAGAAGTCTGGCTAGTTCCCCTGGTACTTCACAACCTTCGTCGTCTTCATACTCGGCTTGATTGACCAGATCTTCAGGGTTATTGAAGGATATAGCAGAATCGTCACCCATGGAATCCGGAGTGGATGGGTACCTGTGTTTGTGAGTGTGGGTGTGTGTAAGGGATAGCCATCCTTAAACAAAAATGCAAAAGGAAAGAAAATGAACACAAGCAGTTTATCAAATGAAAAAACGTCCAATGAATCATTAAATATGGCATATGGATATGAAAAAATAATCAAAACCCTTACAAATGGACCTACATGCCCCGGGCAAGGCATGAGGTGAAAAGATAGTGTACGGATTGTTTGAAAATAAATATTACAGACCAAATAGGAAAATGTTTAACAGATAAATTATTGATGAATAAAAGTGATGGGGACAAAGTCTTTTGCCTCCCAGTTGCACAATCCTCCTTTGACAGTTGGGTAAATCCACTCTTCGATGTTGCTCTCTTTGTCTTCATCCTCCAAAGCGTTGATTCCGTAGGGAGAAATTTTGACTGGCGCTCTTTCAATCTTCGACCGGTGCATAGCTTTCTGGCCTGCAGTAGTGAACCCTAATCCAAATTTGTCGGTCTTATGTGGAATATCAGGTAACTGCCCCCATGCTGAATTCTTCCCTTCCTTTATTGCGGCCCTTGCGTCCTCCAGAGATGCCATCCTGGCCATCTGCCTCGGTGTCTCAGCTGCCAACTTTTCTACTGTTAACTCAGGAAGGACTTCTTCGAAATGATGAAAAGGCGTCTCAATGAACTCCCCTTCAACCTCCACATATCGGAAAGAATTCAAGTGGCTAATCATGTACTCCTCTTCACCATGGACAGTAATGATCTTTCCCTTGACAGGATACTTCAACATCTGATGTAAGGAGGAGGTGACTGCCCCAGCATGGTGTATCCAAGGCCTACCCAGCAAGCAAGAGTATGACGGACGGATGTCCATCACATAGAAAGTAGACTTAAACACCTCAGTGCCTATCTTGATGGGAATTTCAACCTCCCCATGGACCATTCTCTTCGAACCATCGAAAGCACTGACAACAATATCACTCGGCTTCAACTCCAACCCTTCACAATCTAGTCGGTCCAAAGCCTTCTTAGGCAATACATTCAGCGACGAGCCAGTGTCGACCAAGACATGTGCGAGAGTGGTTCCTCGACACTCGACTGAAATGTGCAAAGCATCATTGTGGTTTCTACCTTTAGGAGTTAAGTCGGCATCAGAGAAACCTAATCCATTGTCCGCAGTCAGGCTAGCCACGCAATTTTGAAATTGATCTGCAGAGGTTTCCTGGGGCACATGGGCTGCCTTCAGGAATTTTATCAGGGCTTTAGCGTGCGCTTCTGAGCAAAGTAATAGTGCCAGCATGGAGATCTTTGAGGGGGTTTGCCCCAGCTGTTCTACCACATAGTAATCGCTCCTTTTGATTATCCTCAAAATCTCATCCATTTCCTTCTTGGAGGTTTCCGGTATGACCAAGGGTTGAGCCCTCGTCCTGACGAGCTCATCTTGGATTCCCTTACCTTTATCAGCAGCGGTAGGAGAGACAGTACTAGGAACAACAACATCCTCAATCAAAGGGGTTCTAGCAAAGAGTTTTATTGGTGCAGGGATGACCTTGTCGGCAGATGAGGGTCCAAAGATTGCTCTAGGAGGGGCAATCTCTGGAGAAAATATTCTCCCGCTCCTGGTGATTTTGCTCGTGCCTGCAATGTTACCAATGCTGGCTTTTTCATCATCCGAACTTTCTTTAGTTATTTCGATTTGTTTAATACCATGGTAGTAGACGTCGCCGCCGTAGTTCCATGGTATCGACTTCTCAGAAACATAGGGGACAGGCCCTGGCATTGTTATCTTCAAAGGAACAGATTTCGTAGCTGGTGTAATCTTAACAGGCTTTTTGACGGCCTTGGAAAGATTGGCGTGAATGGTTATGATTGATACATCTTCAGTATGAGTTGGAACAGCAGAAACTTTTTCAAACAAAATTTGTCGACTATCTATAAGGCCTTGGATGCCTTTCTTTAGTAACGGACAAACAAACGGCAGAGAGTAACAACAATAGCAGTCTTCTTTACATCCTGGGAAGATCCCGGCCCTTAACAGATTCAACTTAATGGTTAACAAAGGAGTTACCAGATCATTAACATCAGCAACATACAAATCTTCTTCAATGGCATTGACATTTCGGCCGTGCTTCGGCATGGGTGCAGAGATCACATTAGGCTTCTCCGGAGCGTCAAACTCAACCTCCTTCGCCTCTATCAGGTCTTGTATTTTATGCTTGAGTGCCCAACAATCATTGGTGTCGTGCCCGACACTGTCAGAATGGTAGGCGCATTTGGCATTAGGATGATAATGCAGAGAGGATGTATTCACATTCTTTGGTGCCTCCTTGATGGTGGCGAGATTCAACTTTAACAGATGGGGAAGCACTTGCGCTGGAGTCATATTAATGTGGGTGAACTGCCGTTGTGGCCGTTCCACCCGTTGTTGATTTGGTCTGGACTGGTTATAGCGAGGCTGCTCACTTGAAGTGTTTTGAATCATTACGGCCCCCACGGTCGGTCGGTGCTCAGTCTTCCCTGCTCTTCTCTGAGAATATACCATAGTCGTTTCCTTCTTAAAAGGCTTCTTCTCAACACTTGCAGCAACACCCTTCTGAATCTTTCCTGACTTGATGCCAGCTTCTATTCTCTCGCCTGTTAAGATCAAATCGGTAAACCCCGCGGAAGAGTTACAAATTAGATGATTGAAAAATGGCCCAGATAGGGTCCCAAGAAACATATCAACAAGTTCACGGTCGGTTAAAGGAGGCTGCACCCTGCCAGCCAAATCCCTCCATTTTTGTGCATATTCTTTGAATCCCTCGCCTGTTCCTAGTGACATACCCTGAAGTTGGGTACGAGTAAGAGCAAGGTCATAATTATACTGGTATTGTTTGTAAAAAGCGGTGGCCAAGTCTTCCCAATTTCGGACGCTGGTTCCCTCTAGCTGATAAAACCACTCCAACTGAGCTCCAGAAAGGCTGTCTTGAAAGAAATGAATCCATAGGTTTTTATCTGCCGTATAGGGTTGAATCTTTCTCACGTAGGACCTGAGATGCATTTTTGGACAGGACAGCCCATCATACCTCACAAACACTGGCACTTTGAATTTTGGGGGAATCACAATCCCGGCGACCAAACCCGGTACTCTTTGTAGCTCCATGGCGGCCAACCTGTCTTCTAGCCCTTTGTATTTATCATCAGCTGGAGGGTATTGTTGATCGGAATAATCTTCATCCTCTTCGACCTCTTCTTCTTCCACATCGGACTCGGAAGGTACCGCAGCCCCACCTCCTTTGCTGGTTCCTTTATCATAAGTAGGAGGAAATTCAAGCACTCGCCGAGCTTCTCCGTCAAATCTTCTCCCCAGAGTAGCCACCCCGAGTCTCTTTTTCTTCTTCTTCACTGGGTCTTTATTCCCCAGCAAGGTCTTGAGATCCTCCTGACCTTTAGCCAAGGTTGTCAGGAGTTGCTGAAACTGTGCATTCTGAGCTTGCAGGTCTTTGACTGTTTGCTCGAGATCCATCCTACCGAAATAAACAACAGACAGATAAGGAAACCTGGAGTGAGACCTGCTTATGCACATGATGAATGACATGCTTATGTATGCAATGCATTCAAGGATTTAGAACATTCAAAATTGTTGCAGACAAAGAAGAACGCACGTCATATTAATAAGAAGAAATTTGTTAGTACATAAATGCCCCACGGGCCAAATATTACAAAATAACTTCTCAAGGCAAAAAGACATTGCGCATCCTCTTTGGTGCGATGTAGGTGTTGAGGGCCTCTTGCTCATGGAATCGGAGGGTAAGCTCTAGGACCTTCTTCTCACTGGCGTAGAAGCTAGCTTCAAAAGTGTTTCATTCCTCTTTGAGCTGAATCCAACTTTTCTGCATTTCCTCCCACGATGTAGGCATGTCTGAATGTAGGATGGTGTAGGGAACCTCTCCTTCATTGACGGGCTCTTTAATCACCGGGAGTACATGAGGATAAGGCATCATTAGACTTTGGGCCCGGGCTCGTACCCACTTGAGATAAGGCTCAAGAGGGATGGAGTTCTTGTGTCCCAGAGTCTTGCTATCAACCTTGTTGGGTCTTCCCCAAGCTCTGATGAATCTTTGGCGAAGTCCTTGCGCATCATTGTCGAAGTCAAAAACTAGGTCGGGAATCAACATGTCATGAGGGCCATCCCTCCGTGCATATCCAAATTGCCTCAAAGCTAGGCAAGGGTTGTAGGTGATACCTCCTCTGATTCCAAGTAAAGGAACATTAGGAAATTCTCCGCAACGATCGACGATGATGACATTTTCTCTGGACCGAGAACACCAATGTACATCAGAGTGAGTAAGAGTCATCAACCATTGGGACCACCTTGAGCCTTGGTCATTCTTCAAGACAGATTGTGGAAGGTGCGAAATAAACCACCTTGCAAGGAGAGGAGTACAGCACATGAGAACACCCCTCTTTTTCATTGTTCGTGTGTAAAATGAGTGAAGAATGTCCCCCAGCAATGTTGGTATTGGATTTCTGGACAAGAAGATTTTGACGGCATTGACATCTACTAATTGGTCAGGATTTGGGAACAAGACCAACCCATAGATAAGGAGTGCCACAATCTCTTCAAAGGCTTGTAGGTCCAATGAGTTCCAACATTCTTGTGCCTTCTCAAACAAGAATTTTGCTAAGAATCCTTTGACGCCGCTTCTGGTTTCCCAATGCCCCTTGATGTCGGATGGTTGTAGATGTAATGCTCGAGCAACATCTTCCGGCTTTGGTTCCTTTTCCGTACCGTTGAAGGGTAGTTGATTAAGGATAGGGATTCTCAGGAGTTGAGAAAACTCCTCCAAAGTGGGCACCAACTGGTAATCAGGGAAAGTGAAACAGTGGTGAAGAGGGTCAAAGAACTGGAATAACACTTTCATCATGTCTTCTTCAATGTTGGTGTTGACTAGGCTGAGCAGTCTACCATGTCTTTCACTGAAGGATGAGCTTTCCGGAATTCTTGAGGTGAGCTCCTTGAGTTTAGGAGAAATTCTCACAAGGTTGACTTGGATGGTGTTTCTGCGAGGAATTTCCATGACCTACAAAACAGGAACAAAGATGAAGATCCAAACCCTTGAAATGGTTAGTGAATGCATATGATGTTTTATGATGTTTATGATGTATGCACAAAACATATGCACAAGCAAATCACACCAAACCCTAGTTTCAGGCTTGCATGGGGTTTCATAGGTAAGTACCCTCTTGAGTGTAGTTGGCTTAAAAACCTGTCCTATAAATAGTAACCGGGTTCTAAGGAGCTCAATATCACGGGATTGTTTTCATTGTTCATTGTTTTGGTTTAGCCACTTAACTAGCGACCAAAATATTCCAAGAAAACAACCCTCAACGAGTGTAGTATCGAGTATCTACCAGCTTCGGACTGCACCAAAGCCGGTCATCTCACTACTCCTAATAAAAGGCCAAGATGGTCAAGTAAGGTTCTAGGTCATTAGTGCTTAGTGACATCACTCAGCGGCCCCGTACTCTCCTTGATTGAACTCAAGGGTTACCGGTACTCACAAATATGTCGCACTAATATAGCTATTGCTTTGACCGTGTCGGTATACCCCCGCACAGTTTCCACAACGTATTGCTATCTATGAAATGTTTCCCAAAATCCGGGTGTAGGATTGCAAACCCAAACAATAGAGCCAAGATATAAAGCAATCAATTCAAACAATTAGTCATGCAAGAGGGTGATCTAAGCCCTAAGGTTACTCCACTTTTAAATTTGTCCCCAACAGAGTCGCCAGTTCTGTGATACGGTGGGAGAACTGACTATGGTTTTGCGTTTGTTTTCGCAAATGTTTCAGTTGAGCAAGAGTCGCCACCGACTTTTTATTTTATCCTAAGGAAAGGTTTAAAAAGCACAGCAAAAACCTTTGAGATATTTTCTTGGGTTCGGGGAGTAGATTATAAAAAGGGAAGGTATTAGCACCCTTTCTATCCATGGTTATCCATGGGCTCTTAGGTACTTGCTTAGATCAACTTGCCTTGGTTTTCAATTGTTTGAAATGGTGCTTTGTGTGTGGTTTTGAAAATGTTTTGAAAAATATGCCTTATCGAGGCTACCCTTGTAACAATTCTTTACTCGAATGTTTTATAAAAGGTGCTTGTCTTTTTGAAAAGATGTTTCAAGGTTTTTTGAAAGTTTGTTTTGAAAGTGTTTGTGAAGTGTGGTTTGAAAAATAGGCAAGTGTTTTTGTTTTGCAAGTTGACAAGTACTTAAGAGCTATCTACCCTAAAGTTCTCAAAGATTTTTGCTATGTTTTAACCCTTTTAACAATTTTGTTCCACCATTGCATTTGGTGGACAATCTTGTGTTAGGATGTGAAAGGGACGGGCGCGGGTCATCGTTTAGACCATAGTTGCAATGGTGCCAAGTATCTTTGGGCAATTTTTCTTTAAGGGACTTGATCATTTTTAGGCAACTTTCGAAAGCGTCATCGAGGGACTATGATCATTTGATTGTTTGTTTTGTTTTTTGCCCAAAGAGACCTAACATGCAATATGGCCCATTATTGAAGGCAACAAGTGGAATACCCTAGGGGTGCAAGGGTGATATGTGTTGTCCATTTTCATGCTGTTTATCTTGAAATTAGGTCAAACTATTTTTTGTTCTTTTTATTTGCATACAAACCCTAATTCTAACATGGTATATTTAGAAAGCATTAAAGTGCGGAAAGTAAAATTCCTACACTATTACAACACAATATGGGAAGGGGGGTAAAAATGTTCAAATGGGGGGATATTTAGACAAGGAATTTAAACCTAGCTATTACATCAATTTTGGAATATTTACAAAATAATTAATTGCACAAATTAAATGAAAAATAAAATAAAAATGCAAAATGCAAAAAGGGTTTTCATATGTATGGAAAAAGGATATTTTTTATGTCCAATAAACAAAAATGAATAAAATAAAAAAAGTAACATTTTTGGAGTTTTTGTGTTTTAAAGGGTAAAACCCTAATTTCATTAAATAAGTATATTAACTATTTAATATGTATAATATTTAATAATTATATACAAAAAATAAAATAAAATGGAGTATATTTATAAAAAGTATTTTTTGAAGTCAAATATTAATAAAAGAAAAATATGTAGGTATTTTTGTATTTTAAACTAAATATACTAATAAATATATATATATATATATATATATATATATATATATATATATATATATATATATATATATATATATATATATATATATATATATATATATATATATATATATATATATATATATATATATATATATATATATATATATATATATATATATATATATATATATATATATATATATATATATATATATATATATATATATATATATATATATATATATATATATATATATATATATATATATATATATATATATATATATATATATATATATATATATATATATATATATATATATATATTAATTTCTAAATATGTATTATGTATATAAAAATAATAATATTTAATATTTATAAAAAAGGTATATTTTGTATAAAATATTTTCAAAAGAAAAAAATGAAATAAAAATCAGAAATAAAATATATTTACATTATTTCTAGTTTTTCTAAATAATAGTATATATATATTATTTATGTACAAATGGTTCATATAAACAAATAAATGCCTAAAAATATAAAAATGGTGTAAAAATAATTTTTTATGTTTTTAATATTATGAGAAAAAATAAATAAGTCAAAATGAAAAAAGAAAAGTAAAAAAAACATGAAAATAAACATAATGGGCTCAGGGGGTATGAAAATGAAAATAGGGTGTGAAAAGAAAAGACAAAGCAGGCCCAGCCCATGTGGCTTCTTCTTCAACCTTCAGACAAAAAATGTTCCAAAACGCGCGCCTGTTTTCCAAGTTCAAACATCTGGATTCTTTGATCTTTTGCACAAACTCACAACATAAGAAATGTTAAGCATTGAATCACGATTCTAAATATATAAAGAACTCATCCTAACTCTCAGAAATGAGAGAGAATTTTGGCATTCCCAAATCCTGACCTAACTTTTCTTCCATATTCAAACCTTAAATTCTCACAGCTCAAGCAAAATAAATGAAAAGTAAAAGCATGTACAGATTCAGGGGCATGAGTAGAACACTTCTTATTCACAAACTTAGAGCTAATGATGCCTAGACTAAGAGTTAGAAGTTCAAGAAGATACCTGTTCAGTTGAAGTTCTATCTGGCAATGGGGGAGCTTTCAGAGCAAGATGACGATCTGTATAGCTTGCCTGAAGTGTGGTGATGCTATTCCAATGCTTACTTTGCTTTGAAACACCTTGAATCGAGCTATGGACCTCCAACTGCAAAACAAGAAAGTGAAAATGGTGGAACTGGTTAGAGGAATTACAGGTCGTGTTTTGTGCTTTGGTTAGCTTCAAGTGATGCTAGGGAATGTGTTTGATGAGCTTTTAGCAAGGAAGCATGAAAGGAATGAGTTGTGGGATTCAATCTGCAGACCCTGCCCTGTTTTTGCAGTTTGAGAGTGATTCTGGGAATGGGAGTGTTTGGGACCTTGTTTACTCGTGTTCTAGCTTGTGCTTAATGATTAGAAAGTGTATACAATATTTGCTTAGGCTGTCTTTTTGCTGAGATCAAAGTTGGTGATGTTATGATGTGTTTCTTCACACTTAAGCAAGCAAAGGCCACTTGATTTTCTAGGCAGGTAGAGGCCCCTTAAACATGCTGCAAAACCTCTCCTTGATCAGTGTGTTTTGTTCATGATCTTGTGCCAATTAGATTTGATCTGTACTTCTTGGATTTGCATTATGACATAAAGCTTGCTTTTGCAAAAATGGCTATTTCACTTTTTCCATTTATGGCCTAATCCAACATGTAATGCTTACACTCATGAAACAAGGCCTTAGCACAATGAACATGCATTAAATTATTGAGTGTTGGATGGTTTAAGGTCCTGTAATCAAGTGGCATGCTGGTTTGAGAAATTTGCACAAGTTATGATCATGGAAATTGGCCAATTCAAAAGTGAGTTTTTGCCATATTGCAAAATTCGAATCTCTCAAGTTATGAGGTTGTTTGATGAGTTCTTGGACATATTGGAAAGCTTGGAATGTGTAATACAATCCATCTTTGAAGTGAAAATTGAAATTCAAATTGGAAGTGTATGGAAAATGGTCTTGAAGTTAGGTAGAAAACCTTGCCAAAATAGGTCAAATTTTCACTAAGTTAAGAATGGTTTAGTACCCTTATTCCAAAAATTGTAACTTGAGATACAAGCTTCTTTTGGGAAAACTTTGTGAATCAAAGTTGTAGATTATGCAATAGGCTACAACTTTAATGTTTTGACTTTTGCTTGAATCCAAATAAATCTTGGTGAGAAAGTGGGGCAAAGTTGGGAAAAAATTAGGGTTTTTCATAACTTAGAAAAATTCTAAGTTATGAAAAATTCTCATTTCAAACCCTAAATTGCAATTTTTGATTTCTTGGTGAACAAATTTCATGATTTGGCATGTTTTGATGAAAAATGAATCTTGACTCTTGATTTTGACCAAAAAGTCAAAGTTTGACTTTTCAGTATACAGTCAAAATTGATCAATTGACTGGGAAATTCAACTGTCAATCTTGTGTACTTGGGATCTTTTGAACTTGTTGAGCATGTCAAGATAATTCCATGGGGTCCTTGAGCCCATATGTGAGCTTGGTTTGCCATTGGCTAGGTCAAACAGTCAAAATTTGCCTTTGTGCAGTCAAAACCCTAAAAATGACCATTTTGCCCTTTTGATGATCTGATCAAATTTCTTATGGATTTGTGATCCAAACTTGATCAAATGGTCCCTATGAGTTCATAATGTTGATGTGGGTCAATTTTCATGAGATTTGACTGTCAATTGGCTACAGTTGACTTTTTCCCCAATACAATTGATTTCTAGGTCAATTGTCCAATTGACTGGGTAAAACTTGGAATCAAAACTTGAAACTTGATGTGGATAAACTTGGGAGTCCAATATGAAGCATGAAAGTCATCTTAGGCAATTTAGGTCAAAACATCTTTGTGCAAACACAAGCCCTAATTTGGGTCAATAGTGCAAGGAGAAGTCTTGAGCAGATGAAACCCTAACTGGATCTTGATCTCCAAAGGCTTTGTGATGAGAAATCAATGAGAAATGGGAGGGAAAATTTTAGGGTACAACAGTCGGCATCAGAGAAACCTAATCCATTGTCTGCAGTAAGGCTGGCCACGCAATTTTGGAATTGGTCTGCAGAGGTTTCCTGGGGCACATGGGCTGCCTTTAGGAATTTTATCAATGCTTTAGCGTGTGCCTCAGAGCAAAGTAGTAATGCTAACATGGAGATCTTCGAGGGGGTTTGCCCCAGTTTCTCTACCACGTCATAATCACTCTTTTTAATTATCTTCAGGATCTCCTCTATCTCTTTCTTAGAGGTCTCCGGGATGACCAAAGGTTGATCCCTCGTCCTGACGAGCTCATCTTGGATCCCTTTTCCCTTGTCAGCTGGAGAAGGAGGGACAACCACAGGAATAACAGTTTCTTCAATCAACGGAGTTTTGGCGGAAAGTTTTATTGGCGCAGGATTATCTCTGGCAGCAGCTGAGGGTCCAAAGATCGCCTTTGGGGGGGCAATCTCTGGAGAAAAAATTCTCCCACTTCGGGTGATCTTGCTTGTACCAGCAACGTTTCCAATGCTGGCATCCTCTTCATCAGAGCTTTCTTCAGTCACTTCAACTTGTTTAACACCATGGTAGTAGATGTCTCCACCGTAATTCCATGGTATTGACTTGTCAGAACTGTAGGGGACAGGCCCAGGCATAGTTATTTTCAAGGGAACAATCTTGGTAGCTGATGTAATCTTAACAGGCTTTCTGACGGCCTTGGAAAGCTTGGCGTGAATGGTGATAATTGAGACATCTTCAGTAGGGGTTGGAATAGCAGGAATCTTCTCAATTAGAATTTGTCGACTGTCCATCAGGCTTTGGATGCCTTTCTTCAGTGACGGGCAGTCAAATGGCAGAGAGTAGCAACAGTAACAGTCTTCTTTGCATCCCGGGAAAATCCAGACTCTTAGCAGGTTTAACTTGATTGTTAACAGCGGAGTCATCAGGTCATTGACATCAGAAACATACAAATCTCCCTCACTAGCATTGACATTTCGACCATGTTTCGGCATCAGAGCAGATATCACGTTCGGCTTCTCTGGAGCATCGAACTCCACCTCTTTTGCATCTATCAAGTCTTGGATTTTATTTTTGAGCGCCCAACAATCATTTGTGTCATGTCCGACGCTATCGGAATGGTAGGCGCACTTAGCATGGGGATGATAGTGCGGTGAAGCAGTACTCACAACCTTTGGTGCTTCTCTAATCTTGGTGAGATTCAATTTCAACAGATGTGGAAGAACTTGCGCAGGTGTCATATTGATACGGGTAAACTGCCGTGGTGGCCGTTCTGCCCATTGTTGTTTAGGTCTGGACTGGTTATTGCGAGGCTGATCATTTGATGGATTTTGGATCATTACGGCCCCCACAGTCGACCGGCGCTCACTTCTTCCTGCTCCTCTCTGAGAGTACACAACAGCCGTTTCCTTTTTCGCTGGAAATGATTTCTTAACAGTTGTAGATGCAGAGGCCTCCTTCTGAATCTTCCCATTCTTGATACCGACCTCTACCCGCTCACCAGTCAGAATTAATTCAGTAAACCCTACGGAAGAGCTACTGATCAGGTGGTTAAAGAATGGACCAGACAGGGTCCCCAGGAACATATCAACAAGTTCTCTATCAGAAAGAGGTGGTTGCACCCTTCCAGCCAAATCACGCCATTTTTGGGCATACTCCTTGAATCCCTCACCTGAGGCCATCCCCATACTCTGTAGCTAAGTACGGGTTGGTGCCATGTCAGAGTTATACTGATATTGGCGATAAAAAGCAGATGCCAGATCCTCCCAACTACGTATCTCCGACCTTTCCAGCTTGTAAAACCAATCTAGCTGAGTGCAAGATAGACTATCTTGAAAGAAATGTACCCAAAGGTTTCTGTCAGATGTGTGAGGTTGGATTCTTCGAACATATGACCTTAGGTGCATTTTTGGGCAGGACAGCCCGTCATATCTTGCAAAAATAGGCACTTTGAACTTCGAGGGGATCACAACTCCGGCAATTAATCCCAAATCTTCAAAATCCAAGCCTGGAACTCTCTGCAGCTCCATAGCTGCCAACCTTTCTTCCAAACCTTTGTACTTATCATCGGCGGGCGGGTATTGTTGATCTGAGTAGTCTTCGTCCTCTTCAGCCTCCTCTTCTTCCAAATCGGACTCGGAAGGTACTGCAGCCGCATTCCCTTTACTGGTTCCTTCCTCAGAAGTAGGGGGAAATTCAAGCACTCTTCTGGCTTCACCTTCAAACCTTCTCCCCAAGGTAGCCACCCCGACTCTCTTCTTCTTTTTCTTTACTTGGTCTTTATTCCCAAGCAAGGTTTTCAGATCCTCCTGACCCTTAGCCAAGGTCATCAGGAGTTGTTGAAACTGTGCGTTTTGAGACTGCAAGTCCTTAACCGTTTGCTCGAGATCCATCTTACTGAAATAAACAGCAGAAAGATAAGGAAACCTGGTGTGGAGACCTGCTTATGCACATGATGAATGGTATGCTTTTGTATGCAATGCATTCAAGGATTTAGAATATTCAAAATTGTTGCAAACAAAAGAGAACGCACGTCATATTAATAAGAAGAAATTTGTCAGTACATAAATGCCCCATGGGCCAAATATTACAAAAAAAAAACTTCTCAAGGTAAAAAGACGTTGCGCATCCTCTTTGGTGCGATGTAGGTGTTAAGGGTCTCTTCCTCATGGAGTCGGCGGGTGAGCTCTAAAACCTTCTTCTCGCTGGCGTAGAAGCTGGCTTCAAAAGTGTTTTGTTCCTCCCTGAGTTGAATCCAACTCTTCTGCATCTCCTCCCACGATGTAGGCATGTCAGGATATAGGATGGTATAGGGAACCTCTCCTTCCGTAACGGGCTCTTTAATCACAGGGAGAACATGAGGATAAGGCATCATTAGACTCTGGGCCCGGGTTCGTACCCACTTGAGATAAGGCTCAAGAGGAATGGAGTTCTTGTGCCCCAGTGTCTTGCTGTCAACCTTGTTAGGCATTCTCAAAGCTCTGATGAATTTTTGGCGAAGTCCTTGCGCATCGTTGTCGAAGTCAAAAACTAGGTCAGGAATCAACATGTCATAAGGGCTATCCCTCCGTGCATATCCAAATTGTCTTAAAGCTAGGCAAGGGTTGTAAGTAATGCCTCCCCTAATGCCAAGTAAAGGAACATTAGGGAACTCTCCACAACGATCGATGATGATGACATTTTCTCTGGACCGAGAACACCAATGTACATCAGAGTGAGTAAGGGTCATCAACCGTTGTGACCACCTTAGGCCTTGGTCATTCTTCAAGACAGATTGTGGAAGGTGCGAAATAAACCACCTTGCAAGGAGAGGAGTACAGCACATGAGAACACCCCTCTTTCTCATTGTTCGAGTGTAAAATGAGTGAAGAATGTCCCCAAGCAATGTTGGTATTAGATTTCTGGATAAGAAGATTTTGACGGCGTTGACATCTACAAGATGGTCAGGATTTGGGAACAAGACCAGCCCATAGATAAGAAGGGCCACAATTTCTTCAAAGGCTTGTAGGTCCAATGAATTCCAACATTCTTGTGCCTTCTCAAACAAGAATTTTGCTAAGAAGCCTCTGACACCGCTTCTAGTTTCCCAATGCCCCTTGATGTCAGATGGTTGTAGATGTAGTGCTCGAGCAACATCTTCAGGCTTTGGCTCCTTTTCTGTACCGTTGAAAGGTAGTTGATTAAGGATAGGAATTCTCAGGAGTTGAGAAAATTCCTCCAAAGTGGGTACCAACTGGTAGTCAGGGAACGTGAAACAGTGGTGAAGGGGGTCAAAGAACTGAAACAACACCTTTACCATGTCCTCTTCAATGTTGGTGCCGACTAGGTTGAGCAGTCTACCATGTCTTTCACTGAAGGGAGAGTTTTCTGGAATTCTTGATGTGAGCTCCTTGAGTTAAGGAGGGATCCTCACAAGGTTGACTTGGATGGTTTTCCTATGAGGAACTTCCATGACCTACAAAACAAGAACAAAGATGAAAATCTAAACCCTTGAAATGGTTAGTATATGCATATGATGCTTTATGATGTTTATGATGTATGCACAAACATATGTATAGGCAAATCACACAAAACCCTAGTTTCAGGCTTGCATGGGTTTCATAGGTAAGTACCCTCTTGAGTGTAGTTGGCTTAAAACCTGTCCTATGAATAGTAATCGGGTTCTAAGGAGCTCAATATCATTGGATTGTTTTCAATGTTCATTGTTTTGGTTTAGCCACTTAACTAGCGACCAAAATATTCCAAGAAAACAACCCTCAGTGAGTGTAGTATCGAGTATCTACCAACTTCGGACTGCACCAAAGCCGGTCATCTCACTACCCCTAATAAAAGGCCAAGATGGTCAAGTAAGGTTCTAGGTCATTAGTGCTTAGTGACATCACTCAGCGGCCCCGTACACTCCTTGATTGAACTCAAGGGTTACCGGTACTCACAAATATGTCGCACTAATATAGCTATTGCTTCAACCGTGTCGGTATACCCCGCACAGTTTCCACAACGTATTGCTATCTATGAATGTTTCCCAAATCCGGGTGTAAGATTTCAAGCCCAAACAAGAGAACCACAAAGGTAAAGCAAACAAAGCAAACAATTAATCATGCAAGAGGGTGATCTAAAAACCCTAAGGTAACCCCACTTTTTTCAATTATCCCCAGCAGAGTCACCAGTTCTATGATGCGGTGGGAGAACTGACTTGAGGTTTTGCGTTTGTATTTTCACTTGTTCGGTTTAGCAAGAGTCGCCACCGACTTTTTATTTTATCCTAAAGGAAAGGTTAAAAAAGCACAGGAAAAAAACCTTTTTGAGATATTTCGTGGGTTCGGGGGGTAGATTATGAAAAGGGAAGGTATTAGCACCCTTTTCATCCATGGTTATCCATGGGCTCTTAGTTACTTGGTTTTAGATCACTTGCCTTGATTTTTGATTTCTTGAAAAATGGTGTGTGTGTGTGTGTGTTTTTGAAAATGTTTTGAAATAGACGCCTTTGTTTCGGCAACCATTATAATGACTCGTGTTTGAGTATATACAACGGTGTGTATCTTTTCGAAAATATGTTTCAAAGTGTTTTTGGAAGTTTGTTTTGAAAGTGTTTGTGAAGTGTGGTTTTTGAAAAGGAGGCAAGTGTTTTTGCAAGTTGATTTCAAGTAACTAAGAGTTTGGTCTACCCCTATTGTACTCGAAGGTTTTCTCTATGCTTTCAACCCCTTTTTAACAATTTTGTTCCACCATTGAATTTGGTGGACAATCTTGCGTTTAGGATGTTTAATGGAACGGGCGCGGGTCATCGTATGGACCATGAATGCAATGGTGCCAAGTGTCTTTGGCAATTTACTTGAAGGGGCTATGATCATTCCATTTTAGGCAACTTTCGAAAGCGTCATCGAGGGACTTATGATCATTTGAATTTGTTTTGCCAAAGAAACTCGACGTGCGAGCATGGTCCATTTTGGCAGGCAACATGTGGGATTACCCTAGGGGGTGCAAGTGTGATTGTGTATTGATTTCATGTATTTGTCTTGTATTAGGTCATCTAGCGTTTGATTTTATGTACATACAAACCCTAGGTCTAACCATGGTATAATTAAAAAGCGGTAAATTGCGGGAATTTAAAGTCCTAAACTATTACAAATGAGTATCCGGGATGGGGGTACAAATGTACAAGTGGGGATGAGACTTAAATAATTACAACCAAATCGAATCGATCGCCATATGTAATGCATAGAAATGTATAAGAAATAGCAATTGTATAGGTGTAAAGCAAAGTAAATGTATTAGTGTATGGTGTAAGTGTAAGTGTAAGGGTATGTGTATGATTATTTACAAGTTAAGAAACGTGAACTTAAATGTATTATTATGTATGTTTGATTTAAATTTTTGTATTCTTATATTTTGTGTTTAATATGTGTAAATCAAAAAGTTTTAATTTTAAGAAAAATATTAACTTTTAAAGAAAAAATTATGTAATTATGTACAAATTATTTTATGAAAAGAAAAGTTTTAAGATTTAGAAAATGTTTTAAGTTAAAACATTTGAATGTTTTGGTGTATTTTAATAATATCTTATATATAAAAAAAAAGATGTTATTTTATTTATAAAAAAAATTGTTTTTAAATGGTGTATAAAATGATTATTACGTTGCTTTTATTTACAAACAAAATCATGTTAATTTGAACTTATAAAAGAAAAAATATAATGATAAAAAAAATGGTTAGTTTTTTATGTAAAAGGGGATGGGCTGAAGGGGGGACACTTGGCCCAAACAAAATGTGAAACAGAAGCCAAAGGAGGGGGTGTATCAGTTGAAACGCATTTGGGTCTATGCTGAACGGGACAAGGCCTACAGGTTTCATAATATTTTGTTTAGGGTTTGTCAAAATTGTCTCATTTGGTGAAAGGCTTAGGGTTTGTGCCGTTTACTTCACTCCGTCTTCGTTCCTTCATCTTCTTCAGTTGCCATGGAGTCTTGAGTTGCGTCCTTCCCGCCCAAGCCACCAACGCCACCGCCTGGATTCCTCTCTCCGCGGCCAAGCATGCGATGGTTCGTTCAAGGTTAAATTTCATCTTAATCTCGTTAGGGTTTTATGATTTGCATGTTATGATTTTGTGATCTGATGGTTATGTTTATCATTATTTGTTATTGAGGTGCATGAAAGGAAGGAAAAATAAGGGAAACTACCTTGACGGAGGAGGGGGACAAAAGATTTGGAGGCGTTTGGAGGCTTGACAGTGGGGAAGCACGTGATGTGAGCTCGCTTGGGCTCCTGGTTTGTGTATTCTTTGGCCCTTTGTTGGTTTGATGATGACACGCTGAAAACCGAGTATATCTTTCTTTCTTTTTCTGTTTGCTTTGTTGTATGCTTCAGTATACTTCTTTATCTCCTTCTTCTGTTTGTCTTGATGCCTGCCTTGTATGCTTGGCTATTGTTGTGCTGGATCTGTTGCCTTGCTTCTGATATGTATGCTTTAGCGTGATGCTTCGTACCTGTATGATGACCCAGTGATGAGGAAACTCTTAGGGCTTATGTTGCATGAGTATGCTTCTTTGTGTTTGATTGTCTTGATGCCTTGTATGCTGGATAATTTTGGTTTGAAATACTTGATATTTGGTATGCTTTGGATGGCCCAATGATGAACTTTTCTGAGGGCTTGTGGCTTGGTTATGATTTAGGCTTGAAACAGGTTGACAGCTTTTTGGGGCCTTGATGGGTTTGGAAACTTTGAATGTTTGATGTTTTTTGGCTTTGGACGGGTGGTTGATTTGCTCAGGCCGGTTTGGGTGTTTATCTGGTTTTGAAGCTTTAGCAGGTTGATGTTGTTAGCTTTGAATGCAGGTTCTTGAGGCCTTGAAAGGTTAACAGGATTTTGATGAGTTTACTGGTTTTTGAAAGGTTGAGGGCTTTACTGGTTTTTGAGACTTGGACAGTTTGTGTTTTTTTTTTTGACAGGTTCAGGCTTGTATCTTTTGAGCTTATTGAATGCAGGGAGCCTTTGAAAACTGAAGGCTTTGGTGTTATATGCCCAAAAAAAAGGGGTTCAAGGTTTGAATCCGGTTTGAATGGTTTTTTGTGGAAAGATAATTCTGTTTCTTTTTATTGACAGTTTTGTTTGCATTCTGATTTCTTCATATCTCTGCCTTCTGCCTCACTGTTTTATTGCAGTTTTTGTTTTTATATATCTTGTCTTCATGCCTAAACCTGTAAGCCTATTCTTTTCCTCTCTTCTTCTCTCTCCAGTACAGCTTTAAGCATTAAATAATGTTATGTGTGTACTGTTCTAAAAAGGCAATGCTGGAACATGATGAAAATAGGAGGTTACTTGCAATGTAGCTTAGTCCTGCATATTTTATCTCTTTTCCATATTGCCTGCTTCTTTGGGATAGTTTGAACATGAACTCAGTTTGGACTCTTGACTTGGTTTAGGCCATTCAGTTTGGTCTTGGACTTTGCAGTTTGTTTGGTAATTTTGAAATTATGCAGTAGGTTTGACAACATTTGAATTTGTGCATTTCAACGTTGTGCATTCATGTTTTAGCAAGCATTATCCATCCCTCTCTGTGAACCGGGAGAAATCCCGTGATTTGCAGAGAGGGCTAACTGATTCCAGTCAGTTGCCTTTAATGATGAGCCCAAATTAATTGTCTGCTTTTAATTATTTATCTGCTTCTGACTTTTTCTTCTTTTCTTTGCAGATAAAAAATTAAATGGAGAGGAATAACAACTGATGGAGGATGAAGAATTGAAGACTTAGAAAAATATTAGGATAGTTTTATTTAAATTTAAATAACTGTAATATTATTATTGTAAATACTTTGTAAACGAATACTTGTATTTAAATAACAATTGCAACAAATATTTAAAGATGAAATAAAAATTCCTTTTATCCAATTAATCCTTATTATTTCCAATTGTTTATTTATTATTTAAAATTCTTTAAATTATAATAATTGAAAATAAATTCCAATCATTTATCTCAGAATGATAAATAATCCATAAACATTGTGGTCTTTAGCATCGATCCATTAATAAACCTGGCGTTTCAAAAATCCAAAGTAATGCACAGTCAAACACAACAACTGCCCAAATATCTTTTCTTCTCACTGATTTTAAACAAACACTGCAAACTCAATCCAAATGTTTCAATCCACATCTCAGAATAACTTGACAAGCACTGTAGAACTAGTCTTTCTGAAAAATCTGCGCACAAAGAACCTAGTTCCTGATCAAATGCCAAAGAAGCGTTCGCCTGATCAAAGTTGAGCCAAAATCAACCAAACCCTAAGCAAACTGTTTGAATTGTTCCAGAGCCATGAAAATCAATAAAACCCTAATTTTATCTGACTGACGAGAAAAGTCTGCTTGACCGATCCTTGAGCCAGTTTGAAAAATCAGGAAACGCCTGAAGCTGTGATTTCTTGTGAAAAAATGCGAGGGCAAATTTTGGGGTACAACACTGTCCAAAAATCCAATCAAAATAAATCTTTGCTATTATTTACCAATTATTTGATTTAACTCAATTTTAATAAATAAAAATCAAAATAAAATAAATAATGAAGAAAATAATATGTGAGTGCACATTTGGGTCATGGACCACATTATAAGTGAAGTGCAAGCATAAAAAGTTGGGCCCATTTAACAAAAAATGCAAATTTGGGCATATTTGACTTTTGGCAATTTTGCAAAAATGGTCAACTTGGCCAATGCATAACTCTCTCAATTTTGACCCTAGAGAGGTGTTCTTGGACTTTTTAGAAATCTTAGGATGTCCTCTAAGCACCCTTTTGGTCTCATCTCAATTGGGTCTTCCATGTTCATGTATGAAGCTTTGACCCAAAAGGTGTTTTTGTTGACTTTTCAAAATGACCCATAATGTCAAAATTCATATCTTTTTGTGAGTGCAGATTCTGAACTTGAGAGATGAATATGAATTGTAGGTAATTGCTTCCTATTCAAAATGAGATTTGGATGGGTCATTTATGATGAAGTATGAGAAAGTTATGCTTGGTCAAAGTTGTGTTGACTTTTCTTGTAAAACCCTAATTTAGCAACTTTTGGGTTTTGATGAATTGTGAGAAATCCTTGGGGAATCATGATCGACCCTTGATCAAATGATGAATAATACTTCAAAATTAGGATGTTAACCAAAAATATTGAAGTTTGACTGTATGTGGGCCCTAGT
Source organism: Vicia faba (assembly GCA_948472305.1). Lineage (NCBI taxonomy): Eukaryota > Viridiplantae > Streptophyta > Magnoliopsida > Fabales > Fabaceae > Vicia > Vicia faba. The sequence continues at coordinate 580,182,621 of OX451736.1, read as the reverse complement.
TGACTTTTGACCTAGTACAATTGATTTTCAGGCATTTGAGCAATTGACTGAGCAAACTTCTTCTGCAACGCTTGAAACTTGACATGGATGATCTTAAGAACATATTAGAACAATTGTGAGAATTTGAGTCCTTTGTGGTTCACACATCTTGATGAAAATAGAAACCCTAATTTGAGATAGATTGCCTTAGGAGAGAGTTTGTCTGGTCAACTCTTGAACTTCCTTGAGCAATTTGGGGACCTCACTTGCCATGTGTTGAGAAATATGGGAAGGAAAATTTTGGGGTACAACAACTTGCCCCCATGGACATAATCTGGAGTTGAGTACGAGTATGAGCAAGGTCGGTGTTGTATTGATACTGCTTATAGAAAGCAGCAGCCAGATCTTCCCAAATTTTGGACATTGGCTCTCTCCAGCTGGTAGAACCATTCAAGCTGAGTCCCTGATAGACTATCTTGAAAGAAATGAACCCACAAATTTCTATTAGCGGTGTAGGGCTGGATTTTTATGACGTAGGAACGGAGATGGAGCTTTGGGCAGGACACCCCATCATACTTGGAAAAAACTGGAGCTTTGAACTTCTGCGGGATGACCACTCCCGACACCAAACCCAATTCTTCAAAATCTAATCCAGGTATCCTCTGAACTTCCATGGCACTCAGACGATCTTCCAACTATTTGTATCTATCCTCAGCAGGAGGATATTGCTCATCGTTATAATCAGTATCATTGTCAGAGACTGCAGGACTAGGGTCCTTCTCTCCTTCTTGGTTCTCCCCTTCCTTAGATGAAGAGGTCAGGTCGACTTGTCGCTTCAACCGCTCTCCAAACCTTCTGCCCATATTCAGAATACCGACAACCTTCTTCTTCTTCTTCTTCTTCTCTTTCAGAATGAGGGCTTTCAGATCCTCCTGCCCTTTTGCCAGACTTATGACCATTTGTTGGAACTGGGCGTTATAGGCCTGAAGATCCTTGATGCTTTGTTCAGAAGACATTTCTGCTGAAATAAACAGCGAATAAGATGAGAAACTTGTAATGGTGCCTGTTTATGCAATGTTATGGATGACATGTGTATGCAATGATTTCAAGGATTCTTAAAGGCCCAGATTTGTTTAACCAAAAGAAACACACATCATTTGCATTAATAAGTTCAAAATTGTTACAAAGAACGCCTTTCAGGCTTACAAATAAACAAAATTGAAAGCAAAAATAAACTAAGTCTCCCATAAGCGCATCCTCTTTGGTGCGATGTAGGCATTTATGTTCCTTTCTTCACGAAGTAGCCTAGTGAGCTCCAGGACCTTCTTCTCGCTGGCATAAAACCGAGCTTCAAACGTGTCCCGCTCTTCTTTGAGTTGGACCTAAGACTTCTGTAATTCTTCACGATCAGTTGGCATATCGGGATGATGACTAAGTGAAGTAGTGTCTCCTTCAGCAGCTGGCTCCACGGTTATTGGTAGGACAGCTGGGTAAGGCATCCTAAGACTTTGGGCGCGAGCTCGTACCCACCGGAGATAAGGCTCAAGAGGAATGGAATTCTTGTGCCCTAGCATCTTGCTATCAATTTTATGTATCATGCCCCAAGCTTTTATGAACCTTCTATGATAGCCTTGAACTTCGTTCTCATAATTGAAGGTGATTCCTTGGATAACCGTATCATGAGGACCATCTCTTCTCGCATAACCAAACTGACGTAAGGCCAAACAAGGATTGTAAGTGATTCCTCCCCTAATGCCTAAAAGAGGGACATTAAGGAATTCACCACAATGATCAATGATGGTAATATCTTCCGAGAATCGTGAACACCAATGAATGCCTGAATGCTTAAGGGACATCAGCCTGCGAGACCATTTCAAACCCTATTCATTCTTCAAAACAGCCCTGGGTAGGTGCAGAATAAACCACCTAGCCAATAGAGGAGTGCAACACAGGAGGGTCCCCCTTCTCTTTAGAGTGCGAGCATGCAGATAATGCAGAATATCCCTGAGTAATGTAGGTACTGGATTATGAGACAGGAAAACCTTGATAGTGCTCACATCTATAAGTTGATCAGCATTAGGGAAAAGTACCGTCCCATAGACGAGAAGTGCCAGTACCTCTTCGAAAGCTTGTAAATCTAAGGTATCCCAAAAATGACAGGCCTTCTCAAATAGAAACTTAACCAGAACTCCTTGGACACTCCCTCTAGTCTCCCAATTTGCCACTATGTCAGACCGGTGTAAAGATAGAGCTCTAGCAATTTCTTCAGGCTTTGGATGTTCTTCTGTACCATTAAAAGGCAACTAGTCAAGAATAGGTACCCCCAACAACTGAGAAAACTCCTCCATAGTAGGTACTAGCTGATAATCCGGGAAGGTGAAACAATGGTGCACCGATTCGAAGAACTGAAACAACACTTTTAACAACTCTTCATCAGGTTTTGCAGTGACCAGGTTGAGCAACTGACCATGCTTTCTAGTGAAATGAGAACCTTCAAGAACCCTTAATGCCAGATCCTTTAGTTGGAGATACACTTTCACACGGTTGATTTGTATAGTGTTCCTACGGGCAGATGCCATGTCCTACAAAACAGAGAAAAAATGAGCCCTAGGGAATCCTTGAAATGGTTAGTGCAATAAGAATGGATGTTATGTTATGATGCATGATATCATGATAAAACACAGGTATAGCAAACACAGGTATAGCAAGCACAGTCAAATCACACGAAGTCCTTAGGTTTAAGGCTTGCACGGGGTCAAAGGTAGTACCCTATTAAAGTTTAGTTGGTTTCAAACCTGTCTTAAAAAGTAACCGGGTTCTAGAGGATCTCAATATCACTGACCATCCTTTATCGGCATTGTCTCAGCTCACGCAATCTTTTCTTGCGGATGAAATATCCCGAAAGTTTGATCCCAATGAGTGTAGCATCGAGTATCAACCAGCTCTCAGCTCTACGCCGAGGCCGGCTACCTCACTACTTTCTAATGGCTAAGTTTGTGCAATTAAAGGTTTTAAGGTCAGTTGATGCTTCACGACACCACGTGGCGGCCCCGTACTCTCCCTGATTAACTTAAGGGTTACTGGTACCAACCAAAGTGCCATATCAACGTAGCTACTACTTCAACCGTGCCGGTATACCCCAGCATAGTTCCCTCACAGTTTATTGCTACTTACCTAAAAGGTGTTTCCCCAATCTGGGTGTAGGATCAAATAACCCAAATAGTTCCATGGGATCTTAGGCACTTGCTCGTCTTTTTAAAATTGCTTGTGTGTGTGCTTGCTTTGAAAATGTTTTACTTCGTGATAACCCTTGTATCAGTCCTCAAGGGTGTGACGAAGTTGTTTTTTGAAAATTGTTTTGAAAAGGTGTTAGTGTGAAAAGATTTGTTTTGAGCAAGTACTTAAGATTCTACCTACTCGAAAAAAGATTGTTCATTCTATTTCCTTTAGACAATGCTATCCCACTATTAAGGAGTAGGTAGCACCGCCGTTGGAGTTTGTAAGGGACGTTCGAAAGGGACAAGTACAATCACTAAAGCAATAGTTAGAAAACCTTAGTAGTAACCCTAGAGTCTTAAGATCTTTTCAAGGCAACGCTTCGAGGCAACATTTCTGAGGTAACACTTCCGAGACAACATCCGAATGGGACATTTGATCTTTTAGACAGGAGGGCGACCACTAAAATTTCCTATGCTTAATGACTGTTTACCGAAGGCAACCGTAGTGAGGCAAACCCTAGGAGTGAACATGTGCATGTGAACTTTGTTCAGTTATTTAGTCTTTGCACATTAAGTGATCTACCGTTTTAAATTTCAAGCATTCTTCTCATACAATCCTATTAGCCATACATCTAGACAGTTAAAGATTGTGGAAATTAAAAGCAAAAAAGTAAATCTAATTATTACAAGGCTTCGGGGAATGGGGATTACATAACCAAAACTTGGGGGGAAATTAAACAGTAAATAAAACCCTAGTTTAAAAGACTATTACAACCTCGGAGCAATTACAAAAATATAATGAAAAGTACGTACGACAAACGTAAATGCGAGAAATTAGGGTTTTGACCCTTGAAAACCAAATTGAATTTAATTAAAGAAAAAAAATCATTTTTTTGTCATTTTTATTTAAGGAAATAAAGAATAAATTGCAAAATATCCTAATCACTAATTAAGTTTTAATTATGAAAAATCATTAAATTAATGAAAAAACAATTAACCTATTTTTGTGTTTTTATTTTGAGAAGGAATTAAAATTAAGAATTAAACTTAATTTCTATTTGATTTTAATTATGAAAAAAAGATTTAAGTTAACCTAATTAAACTAATTAATGCAATTAAATATTTTACAAAAAAAAAGACTAACCCTAATATTGTTTGTGATTTTCTGATTTTTATGTTTTGATTAAAAATGATTTTTGGAAAATAAATAAAATAAATAAATTAAAACAATAAAAAGAATTGAAATAAAATAAAAAACAAAAGATTGGGCCTGTGTGGTAGAATGCAGACTGGGGGGTGCATTGCCAAATTGTTAGGCTCAAATTAGTTGACTCATGTTCCTCGCATGTGATCCCATATGGATTAGCTTCAGAGAGTGCACCATGGGCTGCTGTGGTTGGACGCAGGATCTGGACCAAGGGATGATCCAAAGGGTAGGATTTGTGAGCGTATGATGGACGCATGGAATGGTGATGTACTTAATCTGCAGTAAATTGTTAGGAAAATAATAAAAGTGTGAATTAATAATTAAAAACCTAACTCTGATTAATTTACAAGTTAATTATGAAATAAAATCAATATTGATTAAATCAAAACAACTTTTATGTCAAAAATTATTTTAATTAATTGAAAGCCTAAAACTAATATTTAATGATTTTTTTTGTGATTTTATATGTTAATTAAATTAATGATAGAAAACAAATCAAGTGAAAAATAAATAAATGAAAAGGGTTAGAAAAGAAAATAGTCAAAAAAGTTAAAAATGCATGGGGTGGGTGATGAACCCATTCCCCTTGGGTCACAGTTAGGCGCCTCATCCACCAAGCCAAGCTATTGTTTGTGATTCAAACCTGTTCTATGTAACAACAAGAACTCATTTGGACAGTTAATAAACATTAGCAATGCATGAAATTAATTATATGAATGTTTGAAAGAAAAGCAAATCGGAGAAGATGAGTATGCTTGTTTCACGCATCAATGGCCATGAATTTCGACCTATTCTTACCCTTAAATACCTCAGGAATGATTTTTAATTGATGGCTTAGACTGAAAGTGGCTGGATCTTCGGTTTTGACTTTGCACTAGTTTTGACAGACTTTGAGGTTTTTAGAGAGCGTTCTTGGGCAGCCAATTTCGTCCTCCCTAGTGTATGAGGGTGTTGTTTTTATATAGAGGAGGAATTTAGGTCAAAAATAATGGAAGAAGTATCATGGTATCTTGAGGAATTATGAAGATTTGATTTGATTTTGGCCTTGTATGATTTCTTTCCAAAATAGCTCCAATCATGACTTTTTCAATCTAAATCATCCTTGCATGAATTACATGCCACACTAGCTGTATATGGACTCATAATGTGCATAAAAATCCCAAGATTTGATTTGCTTTTATTATTTTACCATTTAATTTGATTTATTTTGGTTTAAATGAATAAAAAATCAAAATAAATGATAAAAATAATAAACTAATAGGTGGAAAACCTCAGGGGTCGTGGGTCCTATTATAAAAATGTTTCAAACAAGAAAACATGGGCCCCTTTGGAAAAAATGCAAATTTGATCAATGTTGACTTTTGACAATTTTTCAAAAATTGCCAACTTTGACAATGCACAACTCTCTCAATTTTGACCCTAGGAGGGTGTTCTTGGACTTTTTAGAAAGCTTAGGATGTCTTCTAAACAAAAAATTTGGTTTCATCTCAATTGGGTCTTCCATGTTCATGTATGAAGCTTTGACCCAAAAGGTGTTTTTGTTGACTTTTCAAAAGGACCTATAATGTCAAAATTCATATCTTTTTATGAGTGCATATTTTGAACTTGAGCGCTGAAGATGAATTGTAGGGAATTGCATCCTGTTCAAAATGAGCCTTGGATGTAAAATTTCTGATAAAGTATGAAGAAGTTATGCTTGATCAAAGTTGGGTTGATTTTTACTAAGAAACCTTAATTTACAACTTTTGGGTTTTGATAAATTTGGAGCATTCCTTGAGGAATCATGATCAACCCTTGATAAAATGATGGAAGTCACTTCAAAATTTTGATGTTGACCCAAAATCTTGAGGTTTGACTGTATGTGGGCCACAATTGACTTTTGACCTAATACAGTCAATTTCCCAAGCATCTGAGCAGTTGACTGAGCAAACTTCTTATGCAAGGCATGAAACTTGACATGTAGGGTCTTGAGAACATATTAAGACCATGGAGAGCATATGAGACCTTTATGGTCCACCCATCTTGATGAAAATAGAAACCCTAATTTGGGGTATACTGCCTTAGGAGAGAGTTTGTCTGGTCAACTCTTGGGCAATCTTGAGCAAATTGGGGACCTCACTTAACATTTGTTGAGTAAAGTGAGAGGGAAAATTTTGGGGTACAACAGTATCGACTCATCCTGAGTCCAAAAACCTACATGTATCGACGCATGGCTTTTGAGGTCGACGCATATTATTTTGTCATGAATATTTTCTATGATTTCACTGCGTTTTCACTACGGTTTCCCTGCCTTAGGCCCTAAAAACATCCTGTAATCATAGGTAATCTTCAATTATAATAATCCTATATTTCTACATCAATTATACAACATTAGGGCATCATTATTCATCTCTAAATCATTGGTCTTCATCATACAACAATATATACATTCAAATCATGAACAAGACAACTTTTCACATCTAATCCCATATACTACTCATCATAAACCCTATTATAGAGTCAGAACCCCACCCTTACCTTATATTTAAGGTTGCTCTATAACTTTTCCGGTTGAATTCCGTTCTGCCTCTTTTCCTTCTTTTCAGCAACTTTCACGTTCTCTTCCAACCCTTATTTCTTTCTCTTCTTACTGCTTCTTCTTTTTCCTTATTATTTCTTAAAACTAATATAATAACCCTATAATTCTCATTATGTCTTAATGGGCTTAAAACTCCTACACCCCCCTTTCTACTACTTCTATTTCTTAAAATAAGCACACATCAAATAATATTATTATTCTAATATTATTCCACAACTTAATAGAATAAATAAATCCAATAACAATAACACATCAACTATTATCATAACACAACTTCACAAATAATCCAAAAATAATTTAATTAAATAATTAATTAAATTACAGGCGTTACAACTATGGTGTGCGTGCTAAAAATCTGGAGACATTATATTTTTGGCTCTAAATTTGAAGTGTTCAGTGATCATAAGAGTTTAAAATACTTATTTGATCAGAAGGAGTTAAACATGAGGCAGAGAAGATGGCTCAAATTGTTGAAGGATTATGATTTTGATTTGAGTTACCATCCTGGTAAAGCAAATGTAGTAGTTGATGCTTTGAGTAGGAAATGTTTTCATATGTCAATGCTTATGGTTCGAGAGTTAGAGATGATCGAACAATTTAGAGATATGAGCTTGGTATGGGAAGAGACATCCAATAGTGTGAAGACGGGAATGTTGAAACTGACTAGTGGGATTCTTAAAGAGATCCTAGAAGGTCATAATTCTGATTTAAGTTTGGTGGATCGACTAACATTGATTAACCAAGGCAACATAGGTGAATACCTAGTGGATGAGAATGGTGTGGTGAGACTTGGTGATAGAGTATGTGTTCCTGATATTCCAGAACTTAAGAAGAGCATTGTTGAGGAAGGGCATTGAAGCGATTTAAGTATTCATCCAGGTGCTACAAAAATGTATCAGGATTTAAAGAAAATGTTTTAATGGCCAGGTATGAAGAAAGAAATTGCTAAGTTTGTGTATGCTTGCTTGACTTGCCAGAAGTCGAAGATTGAACATCAGAAGCCTACAGGTCTTATGCAACCTTTGAGTATTCCAGAGTGGAAATGGGAAAATGTTTCTATGGATTTCATGTTGGGGTTACCGAAGACTGTTATAGGTGATAATTTAATTTGGGTAATAGTGGATAGGTTGACTAAGTCGGATCATTTCTTGTCGATGAGGATCAATTATCCTATAGAAAAGCTGGCTAAGATGTATGTTGATGAGATTGTAAAGTTGCATGGGATACATTCGAGTATCGTGTCGGATAGAGACCAGGGGTTTACATCAAAATTCTGGACAAGTTTGCATAATGCTTTCGGTACCAAGTTGAAGTTGAGTTCCGTATATCATCCACAGACAGACAGTCAAACAGAGAGGATTATCCAGTCTTTAGAGGATTTGCTGAGGTATTGTATGCTAGAACAAGGAGGATCTTGGGATAGTCACTTGCCATTGATTGAATTTACATACAATAATAGTTTCCATTCAAGTATTGGAATGGCACCGTACGAAACATTGTATGGTAGGAGGTGTAGAACTCCATTGTATTGGTATGAGTCGGGTGAGAGTGTTGTACTTGAACCTGAGATTGTGAGAGAAACAACTAAGAAGATTAATATGATCCAAGAGAGGATGAAGGCTTCTCAGAGTCGTCAGAAAAGCTATCATGATAAGATAAAGAAGGCCTTGAAATTTTAGAAAGATGATCATGTGTTTTTGAGACTTACTCTGGTAACATGTATTGGTAGGGCTCTGAAACCAAGGAAGCTTACATCGTGTTTCATTGGACCATATCAGATATCTGAGAAGATAGGTGAGGCAGCCTATCGGATTACTTTACCTCCGTCACTTGTAAATCTTCATGATATGTTTCATGTATCTCAGTTGAGAAAGTACATTCTGAATCCCTCACATATAATACAGATGGATGATGTACATATGAGAGATAACTTGATTGTCAAAGCATTACCGTTGAGAATAGAAGGTCGTGAAGTGAAGCAATTGAGAGTTAAGGATATTGCCTTAGTAAAGGTGTTGTGGGGTGGATTAGTCGATGAAGGTTTGAATTGGGAGCGTGAGGATCAGATGAACGAGTCGTATCCGACTCTGTTTTGCTCAGGTCATTTTCGAGGGCGAAAATTCTTTAAGTGGGGTAGAGTTATAACACCCCAATTTTTAGAAGTTATTTATTTGATGAATTATTAGGAGTATTTATGAATAATTGATGTTTTATATGATTATATGTGTGATGTGCTGGTATGGGGTTAGGCATGATGTGAATTATGATGATTAGAAGTATTAGAATGGTTAAATAATTATTTAGTAATTATTTGGATTATTATTGAGAATATAATAATAAGAATAATTATTTAAATGATTATTTTAATTAGAGTGGTGTGTTGGTAATTAGTAGGAAGAGTGAGGACGTGATGGTAAATAGAGGTTGACTAAGAGAGGGCAATTAAGGAAGATATTAGGGGTTCTTTGTGATAACAGAGAAGAGATAGTTGTTATTCTCACAATCAATCGTAAAAGTTGGAGAAGAGAGGCTAGGGCACGAAGGCTTTAGAGAGAATCATCGTAAGAGACATGGAGAACATAATAAATTACTCAAAACAATAAGGTAAGGGGTGTTTATCTAATTATTATATTTGATTTAAATGGTAGATGGAGGTAGGGTTTGCCTTAGGTTTCATAGATGGTGATTCGATGTTGTTTGATGGAGAATTGATAGATTAGAGATGAATAATGATGCCCAAATGATGTATAATTGATGTAGAAACATAGGATGATAATAGATGATGATTACCTATGATTAGATAATGTTTTAGGACCTATAAGATAGTTAAATTGCAGAAAAATCACAGAAAAATTCAGCACAAAACAGCATGCGTCGACTCAAAGAGGTCATGCATCGACTCATGCAGGTTCAAGAATCAGTATGAATCGACTCATTGGGTCGACTTGAGCACACCTGGGGCAGAAAAAATACCTATGTGTCGACTCAAAGGGGGAATGCGTCGACTCAAGCAATCCAATTTTTGACAGATTTTTCTAAAGGTCGTAACTTGAGTTTCCGGACTCCGTTTGAGGTGCCGTTCGAAGTATTGGATAGCTAATGCGATGAACTATATTTATAAGGAGTAAAATGAAGAATAAGAAGGATAATTCTAGTACCCAAGTTAGGATAGAATTAGTTTCCCTGTGTTGAATCGCTATGATGTTTTGTGGTAATGAAGTATGATGATGATATGACGATCTTATGATAATGCTTGGTTCATAATGATGATATGTTGTTAATATGATGATTATGTTTTATATGATGATATGATGATGATTCCCTAATTATATGAGTACATATGATGAGGTTTATATGACGATGTTGGTGAATACATGAATGATGATGCGTATGACTAGTTGTGGTCGTTTATATTGTTGTTGCACATCATGCATTCATTGGACAACTTTGGTCTGTTTTGATGATTTAGGACGTTGGTCCAGTGGTTTGCTCTCAATCCCATTGTGTGGATTTTGGATGTCTACGATTTGCTCCGGTTCCAAGTGGGAATCGATCCCATGATTGGGGTATTTGGAGGGTGATGGCCCAATGTCCATCAAATGAATTGGTACCACTTGCATGAGCCTATGTACTTGCACTATATCTTATGTGGCATTGCATGGTTCTTAAATTGATGATGTTATATTGTGTTGTTGAATTTGTATGATTGTTGAGGTAATTGGAATATAACAATGCCGAGTTTATGTTGTGATACTTTTGGTTTATTTTGCTATGTCTATTACTTATATCTTATATAATGATTGTGATGAACTCATCCTTTCTGCTCGAATGTTGCCTCTATGTGGGTAACGTGCAGGTAATCAGGAGTAGTCCCTAAAGGCTTAGAAGAATAGCTTGGAGCGTGTGTTTTATTTCTGTTGAGTCTAGAAGGTCTTGCTATGATATGTAACATCGGGGACGAGAATGATTTGTTTTGAAAACTATTTTGTTCTTGTTTTGTTATAAATTTTTTATTGTTTCTATGGAGTTTAAATTATGTTGAATTGTGAACCATGAACCATAGGGCACTATGAAGTGTTTTAATGAACTTGTTTGAACTATGATTCCGCTGCAAGTATGTGAAACCTTGATAATAGATATGTACATGAATAATTTTGAAAACCCGTGTTACGGAGTAAGACTAGCACGTATGATTATTTCACGAATAAAATGTGACGCCCTTTTATTGTATTACTCTCATATTATTTTAAATAATTATGAATATTTTATGGGGTTTAGAAGGGTGTTACAGTTGGCAGACGTATTATCTACCATTCCATCTATGTTCAAAGTCATATGGGATAATGAAGCTCCTCGAATTACTATTGAGAGATTAGACAAACTGATGCATTCCTACAAAGTTAATACTGATGGAGTGGAGGAAAAACCTTGGCACCACGAAGTAAAAAGATACCTCTAAACTCAAGAGTATCCCAAAGGAGAATCTATCAATGATAATAAATTTCTAAGGAGGTTCTCCGCCAAGTTCTTTCTAAGTAACGAAATCTTGTACAAGTGCAATCACGATTCAACTATGCTTCGTTGTGTAGAAAAGAAGGAAGCTGAGAATATTATGAAAGATATGCACGAAGGAGTCTTTGGTACTCACTCCAGTGGACATACAATGACTAAGAAGATTATGAGAGCGGGCTATTATTGGTCTACCATGGAAACTGATTGCCATCATCATTTCAGAACTTGCCACAAATTCCAGATTTATGCTGACAAATTACATGTGCCTCCAGTTCCTTTGAATGTCTTGTCTTCTCCTTGGTCGTTTGCAATGTGGGGCATTGATATGATTTGGGAGATTAAGCCTACTGCTTCTAATGGGCATCATTCCATCCTTGTCGCTATTGATTATTTCACGAAATGGGTAGAAGCAGCTTTGTTTGCTTCTGTTACCAAGAATGTTGTGGCTCAGTTCATTAAGCATAACCTTATATATCGGTATGGCATCCCTGAAAGAATCATCACATGCAATGGTACCAATCTCAACTATACTATAATCACAGAACTCTACACGCAGTTCAAGATTCATGAATGCATGTGACACTAACATGCAACAACTTAATTTCACATTGATTATTCTTACCTATCAATGCCTCACCAATATATGCCATCACCACCATCATTATCATGCATATCATGTCACACAATTAAAACATTCATGCAACATCATCGTACTCAATCACAATACCAATCTCATTGATTCCATCATCATATTCACAATTTCATATTACATCAAAATACTGGAATAATACAAGAATCTAGAAAATCATCTCACGATGTTTTCAAAATATTTTTATTAGATATAAAATATTTTTAGCTTCCTGTGGGTTCGAACGACACGTCAAACGGACACCCGAGTCAAAAATTATGAAGTTTTCAATTTTTGAAAAACCTGGTCGCTTCAGTGGTAACCGGCTACCACAGGCCAGTTTGTAGAACCAAAAACCTGCTATGTTTTTGTATGAAAATCCATTATTTTCAATCTCCAAAGCCCTAGTTTGCAACAACAACAAATTTATCACTACCTCAATTCATATCCACAAATCATACAACAATTATATGTATTCCATAACATCAATGGCATCAATTTCAATCGATTGTAACAATCAATTTCACATACAATCATACAAAAAAGTATCTAAACTCAATAATGGGAGAAAATCCCAAGGACACCAATTAGGGAGAAATCAAAACATACAATCATGGAACCTAAACTCTACCATACCTCATCATTAGGCAACCCATTATAGTGTTAAAATCCCCACTTACCTTAGATTGACAATTCAAGATCTCTATGGTGAAATCCCTTTCTCTAGCTTCCTAATGCTCTTCCTCTTCTCCTCTCTTATGCTTTTCCTCTCGTTTTCTATAAGAGATCAGAATAACCAAAATATCTTCTCTCTTTTAGACCCCTAATATATATCCCCATCATACTCCTCTTCTTATTACTAGATTAATCTAATTATTTAATTATTAATATTATAATTACTATTTACCTCATATAATAGCAATAGTAAATATAATAATAATAATAACAATGTGTAATACGATGGGAGAACTGACTTTTTAGCATTTTATTGCAAATGTTGCGGTTAGTAAGAATCGCCATCGACTTTTCTTTTATCCAACAAGGAAAAGGTGAAAATAACAGGAAAGACCTTGATAGATTTTGAGTTCGGAGGGTAAGTTATGAAAATGGAAGGTGTTAACACCCTTTTCATCCGTAGTTATCTACGGGCTCTTAACCGCTAGCTCACTTTTTTAAATTTGCTTTGTGTATGTGTTTTGAAAAGCCAAAGTACGACTAACTTTGTAATGATTCTTGTATCAGTCCTCAAGAACGCGTATAAAGTGTTTGAAAATATTTTTGAAAATTGTGATGTGTCAAAATGTTTGTTTTAGAAAAGAGTTGTGAGCAAGCGATTAAAAGTTCTTTACCCACTCAAGTTCGTTTTTATTCTTTTCCTTCTCCTTTAGAGATAGTGTTATCCATACCATTAGTTGGTAAGTAGCCCTATCTATTGGATGTGAAGGGACATGCGAAGGGTCATCAAATGGTCATTGAAGGCAACATATAGAGATACTTTAGCAATTTCGTATCGGGGGGACTAGATCATTTTTGCAGGAAACTTCGAAGGGTCATCGAGGGACTATGATCTTTATTCGAGGGTCCTTTGTTAAAGTATCTCTACTTTCGAGGGACATGACCATGTTTCCGAAGGCAACGAAGAGAGGTTACCCCAGAGGTGCAAAGTGTGCAAAGGTGATTCAGTTCAGTTATATTATCTCGAGTTAAGATTTTCTAACGTTTGTTTTTGTCTTTCCATACAAACCCTATTAGCACACATCTAACAGTTATGTATACAGGTATATAAAATATAAGTGTGAAAAGTAAAGTCCTAGGACTATTACATGGATTCAACGCAGTTACAATATTTAATAAAAACCTTGCGAGAAATTAAACACTAAGCTATTATAATTTTTATACAACCTATACACTTGTCTAAAAATAAATAGCAAATAAATAAAAATACATGTTAAAAATTATTTAAAAGAAAACTAAATGTCTAAAATGTCACATTTTATTTTTTTGTATTTTAGGTTAATTTTAAGCATTTAGAAATTAATTAGTTATTTAATCCTAAATTAATTATAAAGGTTAATTAATTAAAAAAACTAAGTTTAATAAAATTGAGTTAAAAATATGTCCAAAATTAGATTAATTAATAAAAATCCTAAGACTATTTTTTTATATATTTTTTATGGATTAAAACGATTAGTAGAAAATTAAATAGGAAAATAAGTAAAAATAATGGAAAGTGGAAAAGATTAGAAAACAGATAAAAGATGATTACAAGCGTCCATGCTCAAACCCACGCCCTCTCCTTTGCCGAGCAATAACACTACCACTGCGCCATGAAACAAACAAAATTTTATGTCCTAAAATGGCATTTTGTATTCCTCCTGTTAAAACTTGCATGTAAGGCTTCAAACATGTTCTAAACAATCGTGCTAAACAATCTGAATTGTTAGAATCAATTAACAATGTGTATAATTTGTAATACGAATAATCAAAAAATGCAAACTGGACATGGCATGCATGCAAGTTTTAGGTACAAATAAGTATGGAAAGTTACCTATTCTTACCTTGGAGATGTTCTAGAAGTGATTTGAGGTGGTGGTTTGGACTGAATTAAACTGGAACTTGAGATTCAATTCTGCACTTTCTTTGAAAATTTGTGGTTTTTGAGACTTTTCTTGAGGCAAAATTTTTGTGTCATTGTAGTGTGAGGGCTTGAGTATTTATAGAGCAGGACATTCAAGTCACCAATGAAGGAAAGAATTAAGTGATCATGGTGTTACCAAAAATCAATGAAACATGTTTTCTAACTTGCCATTTTTTAATATCCTTACCTCAAACATGTCTCTCAGGGTTTTGGAAAGCTTTTATAAGGTCTCGAGCCTTCTAGAAGATGTCCAAATGATCAGAGTCCAACATTAATCCAACTATTTGTTATTTTTAATTTAATTCTTTTATAAAAATTAAATAAAAATTTAAATAAATAGGATAAAAAATATGACCATGTACCAATAGACTTAGAGGTCTTTTATCATGTCATAAACATGTTTGATCCTCAAAAGTTAGGCCCATTAGTCCAAAATTTAAAAAATGCTCAATTGAGGTTTCATGCATTTCTCAAAAATCGTCCAACTTGTGCCAACCATAGCTCTCATAATTTTTGTCATATGAAGGTGATCTTGGAATTTTTGGAAACCTCAAGATGTATCATATAACTTTTATGTTGGTCATTTTTTCATTTGACATCTTCAACTTGATGTAAATTGCCTTGACAAAAAATGTCTTTTTGTTGACTTTCAAAATGACCTGTAATATTTTGGCTCATATCTCTCAAATGAAGCATTTTTAGCCTTGATCTTAGAGAGACAGAGTTGTAGATAATTGAATTTCCATAAAAATGAACTTTGGTTAATAATTTTCTAATGAAGCATGTGAAAGTTATGCTTGGTCAAAGTTCAGTTGACTTCTCCTAAAGAAAACCCTAATTTAGCAACTTTTGACTTTTGATGAATCTTGAGTTTTCTTGATGAATCATGATCAAACCTTGATCAAATGATGAATGTGACTTCAAAATAATGATGTTGACCAAAAATCTTGAGTTTTGATTGTATGTTGACCATCGTTGACTTTTATCCAATACAGTTGATCTTCAATCATCTAAGTAATTGACTGAGCAAACTTGTGATGCAAGGCTTGAAACTTGTCATGAGGGTACCTTAAGGCATATATGGAATTATGGAATCCAGTTGAGGCATTAGAATCTCAATTTCCTTTGAGAAAACACAAAACCCTAGTTATAGGTCAATTGCTTAGGAGAGGGGTTTGTATGCTCAAACCCTTGAGTATTCTTGAGCAATTGAGAATCCTAGGAACATGAAGAGGTGTCTTGAATCAATTGTCTTCAAAAATGGGAAGGGAAATTTTGGGGTACAACACAATGATACTAATATTCTCCATTCACCCCCATGTCTCTACACTTTTAGCCACACATCCATACATCTTAACTTCTATAATTCTCACTACTTATAATCTTCCAATAATCCCATCAAAACACATCTTAAAATTAATCAACACATATAAACACATCATATCATCTAATTATTTTAAATAAAATAATTCTAATTAAATCAGGGTGTTACATAAGGTATACCATATTGGTAAAGGACAAATGGTGACCATGGATCCCCTGGAAATAGTGGTCAATTTGGGTAAAATGGTGATATCCCATGCCTAGGTTATGTCATTGTGACTGTTGTCACTGAACCATGAACAACGGTCAATCTCATGGGAGATAAAACTGTCGCATTTTGAGTTGTGGTACTCACTGGTATGACGTCCATATTTTGTGTAGAAATCTGTGTATGTACAATGTTTGTATCAGAGCGTGGCATTCTAGACATGGACAAAATTTTACCACTTCTTAAATTTATACACACACCAACTAATTGTAAGAAACTTTATAAAATCACACACAAAATACGAAATTATTAGCACTATCCCACCAGGTGTGCCAATTTGTTTACCTCTGGTTTTGGCAAACAACGCTGGTCTCTTAACAAAAATTTTACTGGCGAGATCAACCAGGGAATCTCAGTACAATGCTTCAGTTTTCGAGTGTTTTCATAAAGTATGTTCAAAAGGTTTCGTTCGACTAAGGCGAAACGAGTTTAAAAGTAATAAAGCAGGACTTGTAAAATAAAACAAAAGACGTTGTAAACTATAAAAATAGATGACATAACATCAAAGTAGTTGAAAATGGGTTGATTCAAACGTACATTTCTCTAGCTTGACTCATTTCGCCCGTCCGATTGGGTACTCTAAGTGACTAGCGTGTAGGAACGTGAAAGTTTGAACCTTTGACACTATGCACTAAGTGCTTTATTTATAATACAGAAAATAACTACTTTTCAGCGGGTTTTGCTTCTTTATAATCCACGTGTCTCTTGTAACTTCCCTCCACGAACTCACATTCTCCACTGCTATCAAACCCATGTTCTCCATCTATAACACTTTGCTTTGATAGTTATGCACTCTTTGGGATTTTTAACATTCATGGGCTCAATCCATTCCTCATGAGGCCTCTTTTCTGGACGACTGCGTCCACAAGCCCAATTGACTATTTGTGAAATTTCTCCTGATCGACTGCTTCTGTAGTCAAATTCTTATAATTCAAAGTTCTCAAAGAACCCTTTTGACTTTTGGTTGAATTTTAATCCTTTGTGAAAATCCTAGCCAAAACCTCCTCTAAGTCTCTTATGAAACCGAGATAAAATTTCTTTTCCAACCGAGGTAAACAAGATATATATATATATATATATATATATATATATATATATATATATATATATATATATATATATATATATATATATATATATATATATATATATATATATATATATATATATATATATATATATATATATATATATATATATATATATATATATATATATATATATATATATAAAAAAACTATTCTCAATGTTATTAATAATACTATTAAATGATAATAAAGTCATTTAGTAGCATATGCTTTGTGTAACATTTGTTTAAGTAGAGATGCCAATTTGCATATGTAAATGCAAATACACGTGGAGATTAATTCCAACCGAGAGGTAAAATGACACGTTTTGAAAATAACAAAATATTGCTGCTAGAGATCAAATCTATGATCAATTCCATTTTTCTCCTTGATGGAACTTTATTCGAGGAAAAAAGTGACAAATTTTCATGACATCCTTCGTTAACTCGGCTACGAGACCGAGATAAAACTCCTTTTTCAACCGGAATTATATATATATATATATATATATATATATATATATATATATATATATATATATATATATATATATATATATATATATATATATATATATATATATATATATATATTCTCAAATGTTAATAGTCATTTAGTAGCATATGCTTTGTGTAACATTTGTTCAAAGTAGGGATATCAATTTGCATATGTGAATGCGAATTCCAGTAGAGATTATCTGTTTGGAACTCCGAAGTCAAAGATTTTTTTCCCATAGGGACGGAGATAAGGGAAATTCCCCCGAATGATACTTCGGGGCAGGGATAGGAGAAGCACCTGTGAAGACAAGTTTCCAACATATTTTGATTAAGACAAACTCACACTACCTTATCAAATAAGGAGAAAAAGATATATAAAGATATGACTTGGTTCACAAGATTTTGTTCATCATCTCAAGTATATGAATTTCATATCATATACGTTTCTCAGTGTTCAAAAAATATTCATGCATTAGAAAATTTATTTTTCATATTTGAAACCATGTTAAATCACTTTCAAATATAATATTTTTCATGTTTGAATCATGTTAAATCACTTTCAAATATAACATTTTTCATGTTTGAACCATGTTAAATCACTTTCAAATATAATATATTGACTTATATAAATTAATAGATGTTGTATAAAGTAGGTTCAAATAATTAGACAAATTTTCAATTTTTTCAATTTTTCAAATATTCTGTCTTTAATAAATTGTAGCAGTTTAACCCGTTGTAACACCACTAAAAACCGTCACAATTTTCAACGTTCTGAATCAGTATTTTAATTTTGAAAATTTTAAAAATGTTCTGCACTTGTTAAGTCAAGTATCCGTTTAACCAACTTAACAAGTCCTATACATAATTCAAAATTATATTTTTTTTCATGAACCATCATTGTCATGCTAAACTATTGCAAACCTTCATGAAAATGTCTCAAACTTTTGCATTAATTCAAAAAGGTTTCTTAGAAACTATTTAAGAAAAAACATATTAGTTTTCATATCACCTATTTTAATCAAAATTCTACAAAACTCTCTACATAAGTTTCATGACAAATTTCGGTACTTAGATGTTTTTTGAGAAAATTTTCATATCATTGTAAAAGCATAATTGAAAACTTAGAGAGTATATGATATTAATATTTCATATTTGAAAGAGAAAAAGGCTTTATTGAGTCTTTTTCTACTTGTTTGTTTTGTATACCTTGTTGTCAAGGATTATTGGAAGCAAAATAGTTGAGTGAAGATGATTGTTCTCATTTCAACTTGGTTAATCACAAGAGGATTGTTCTTGGTGATTTTGTTAGATAGGAAGACTAGGAGGGTCTTGTCCATAAGATCTAACAATAATAAAATCTCTTACACGTGATAAGGAGACTAGATGTACTCTCGAATTGTTAGGGAAACTAGGATAGATTTCTTGTGTTCTTTACTTTTCCGCATTTACCTCTTTCATCACAAATCATAACTAGAAAAAAAAAGAAACACATCTCTAAAAACTAGAAAAAATTTATTACACCTAATTCACTCCCCCTCTTAGGCGCACTCTTAAACTTATAGTATCCTAAGCTCGACAGATTCCCCGACCCCGACCATATTATTTGACTTTGATATATAATTTATAATTATGTGATTTTGCAAGTTTTTTTATAAAAAAATAATCAATATATAAGGAAATGAAAATTCATAAGTGAATCATTTTATTTTTTTTTGTTTCATTGTATAATGTATTGTTTTACTATCCAAATATCTAACCCTCAAAAAAACATTCATTATATACAATATATACACAATCTCTTCTTCTTATTTTCTCAATTCTCTTTGTCATCTCCATTCCTCATCTCCTTTGTTCTCATCATCATCACAATAATTATTCTCCTTTGTTCCTTGTGCTTATGATAATTATTCTTCAACTTCACTATACTTTAATTAGTAACCTGTTTTCCATTCTATTAGTAAATTAGTGGTTTTATTTTCGTAACTGAAAGTGTTTTTTCTTTTCTTTTTTTGTTATTGATGCAAGATGTGTTTTTAATTTTTAAAAAAGAAAGATGTAAAATATATTTTTTTTTAAAAGAAAAGAAAAAATAATGAAATACTAGGGTCATAGTTTTGATCGAAAAGTATATAAATTTTGTTAAGATTTAATCTCCGTAGATCTCCTATTTTCTGTAGGGATCTGTAGGGATAAGGATGGAGAAAATATTTATTCGTGACGGAGATCCAGGATGGGGATGGAGAAAATATTCACCCGTGATAGAGATTGAAGATGAGGATGAGGATGGGAAAAACATGTTGGAAATCCACCAATACTTTATGATGAATTTTGACCACCACTAATGATTAGTTATGACAAACAAATAAAAGAACAATGGAGATATTTCTATAGAATTTCTATTCTGCCCACAAACTGTGGAATCTTTATTAATTCACTTTGCAACTGCAAAATACTGTGAATGACTTGATTACAAAATAGGGGTTACTCCCTCTATTTATAGATTTAGGTTAGCTTGCTCCCTAAGCTAAAACCTAAGCCCAAAATATCTTTTTACTAAATCAAATC
The DNA here is from genome assembly GCA_948472305.1 of Vicia faba. NCBI lineage: Eukaryota > Viridiplantae > Streptophyta > Magnoliopsida > Fabales > Fabaceae > Vicia > Vicia faba. The sequence continues at coordinate 580,162,141 of OX451736.1, read as the reverse complement.
TAATCAAATCTATTCTAGATTTAAATTCAAATCTATTTAAATCTAAACAAATCAAATCTTCTTTTGACACATATGAATTACAATTTAACACACCACCTAATTCATTGTGTCTAAACTGTCTATGTTCATCATGGCCCTTAGCTTTCTGAATACTTCGACCTGTACTCCCTTCGTCATAATGTCTGCAATCTGATTCTCAGTTCTGCAGTGTTCCAAATTCATCTTCCCATCTGCTACTTGCTCTCGAAGATAATGGAACCTCATTTCGATGTGCTTACTTCGACCATGTGTTATTGGGTTCTTCGCCAGATTAATAGCTGACATGCTGTCTATCTTCATGGTAATTGTTCCATGACTTTTCCCTGTTATCTCTTCGACCAAGCTCATCATCCAAGTTGCTTGACATGCACAAAGAGAAGCAGCTATGTATTCTGCTTCACATGATGATAATGCCACTACTGGTTCTTTTCTCGAATTCCAAGCAATTGGTGCACCACCTAGCATAAACACATATCCTGCTGTTGACTTTCGATCTTCAGCATCACTACACCAACTCGAATCAGTGTATCCCACTAACTTGCATTCTTTTCCTTTATCAACTGCAGGAAACAGAATGCCATAATCGAAAGTTCCTTTGAGATACCTTAGTATCCTCTTCACTGCTGCTAGATGTGATACCTTTGGCTTCTGCATGAATCTACTTACCATACCTACACTGTATGCTAAGTCAGGCCTTGTATGACAAAGGTATCTTAATGATCCAATAAGTCTTCTGTATTGGGTTGGATCAACATCATCTTCATCTGCATCTTTCGACAGTTGTAGTCTTGGTTCTGCAGGTGTCGAAGTTGAGTTGCATTCTTCCATCTCAAACCTCTTGAGAGTTTCTCCTGCATATCTTCTTTGATGCATCATCAAACCTCTACTGCTCTTGTAGAATTCGATACCAAGGAAATATGAGATCTCACCCAAATCAGACATTTCGAATTCCTTGCTAAGGTCAACTTTGAAGTCTTCAATCTCACTCTTGCAGCTACCTGTTATCAACAAATCATCTACATAGATACATAGTTGTTGGCTGAAGATTTTGATAATATTATTAGAAGCCAAATGAATTAAACGTTTCGATTGAAATGAAGTAAAGTGTCATGTTTCGAAGTAGCAGAGGCAGTGTTTCGAATAAGCATGTCAAAGCTTGGAGCTTCGAGTGGCAATTATGGGAACATATCTAAAGAAGTCTCGAAATAACAACAAGGCTGTGTCTGGGAAGTACGTTCGAAACGGAGAAATACCAAAGCATTTGAAATTCAAATGGAAGCGGGACATTCGAAGTTTGAAATTTATATGCTGGAGCATTTGGAGACACGTGGAAAGAAGAAAAAGGCATTATTCTGCATGTTATGAACGTGGCATAATCCTATAGCAAGACCGTTATGGTCGAATTAGTATAAATAGAAGTCTTAGTATTAGGATTTCGTGTGGCATATCTATTGTACTAAATACTCAGTAACATTCAAACTACCACATGGCAAGGGAAACGAATGCAAGAGCAACGTACGTATGATAGCACCATATATTTCTGATTTAATGAAAACCTTTTACCATTTCCAGCACTTTCCTTTATCTTTCTGTCAAATAACATTTACAAGTTTTCTCATTTACAGTCTTTTCACTTCGTAATCTCTTCATTAAAGTTTTACATTTCAATGCTTTCTTCACATTTCAAGCACTTTACATTTCAGAAAACTGTCATATTTTCCATGTCTTTACCTTCAAGCTTTATCCTTCGAACGCCTATTTTTACTTAAAGTCATTTACAGATTTCTTGCATTAAACGCTTTCTTCATATTTCAAATCTTTTACGTTCCAGAAATCCTTTACATTAACTGTTTTTATAATTCGAAACCATTTACTTGCCTTTTATGCAATTTTACATGTCTTTACAATTAACATTTATTCATGCAACTTAGTTTCGTACACGCACATTTTGATTACATCTTTAGACCTTTAAGAGAGAAATCGAAATAAGCCAAACACCTATACAACACTCAAATATCAACCATGAATATCTGTTCGATCATGAGAGTTACCCTAATGACCAAGGAATCCTAGGATCAATCTAGTCGATCCTGTGAGTTACCAGAGGAATTGAATAACAATCAGAAAGATTATTCGATAGTTTGGAAGACTAGCGGTTGTTTACCAGAAATCACTGGAAACAATAGTATAAGCAATTTATTCTTGCTTCTTCTTACATATACTCCATGTTCAGTTATGCACTTCTCAAATTTCTTCTCCCTTAGAAAACTATCAATTTTCTTATTCCAAGCCCTTGGAGCTTGTTTCAAACCATACAGGGCTTTATGTAGCCTATACACCTTTCTTTCTTCGTCATGTTTCACAAACCCAACTGGTTGTTTAACATAGACTTCTTCATCTAAGGGTCTATTTAGGAATGCACACTTCACGTCCATCTGACATATGTGCCAACTGTTGATTTCTGCTAGACCAACAACCAGCCTGATTGTTTCGATCCTAGCCACAGGTGCAAAAACTTCGTCGAAGTCTATTCCTTCTTTCTGTAGAAATCCTTTCGCCACAAGTCTTGCCTTGTGTCGAGTTACTTCACCTTTCGAATTCGTCTTCACTTTGTATACCCACTTGACATCAATTGCCTTCTTGCCTTGAGGCAATTCGACAAGTGACCAAGTGTTGTTGTCTTCGATAGACTTTACTTCTTCATTCATTGCTTTCACCCACTTCGAATCCTTTAATGCTTCAGCTGCATTAACAGGTTCGACATCTGCATAGAAAGCATAATGTACCAGCTCACCTTCATCATCTATCACATCATCTGATGTAATCACACAATCTTGCAATCTTGCAGGCATGCGTCTTGTTCTTTGAGGTCTGCTTGTACTGGGTATATCTGCTGGCTCCTCTTGTCGAACTTCTCTTTCGACTTGAGTTTCTGGCTCTTCGAATAAGATTCCCACTGAATCTTTCTTGACATTTGCAGTCCAATCCCATTCTTTGAACTCATCTATGATCACGTCCCTGCTGATCACAATCTTCTTGTTCTCTGGATCGAATAACTTGTAGCCTCCTGTCGAATGATATCCAACTAGGATCATTTGACTTGACTTGTCATTAAGTTTCTTTCTCAACTGATTTGGCACATGTCTATGTGCAATAGATCTAAATACTTTTAGATGACTTAAGCTAGGCTTCACACCAGACCAACATTCTTCTGGAGTAATTTCTTCTAGCTTCTTTGTAGGACTTCTGTTCAAAATGTATGTTGCAGTCGAAACAGCTTCACCCCAGAACTCTTTGGGTAAATTCTTGCCTTTCAACATACTTCTCACCATATTCATGATGGTTCAATTTTTCCTTTCTGCAATTCCATTTTGCTGTGGAGTATAGGGTGGCACCACCTCATGCACAATCCCTTCTTTTTCACATAATCTGTCGAAATCTTTCGTCACATATTCTCCACCACCATCAGTTCTCAAAACTTTGAGCTTTCGACCACTTTGTCTTTCGACCATGGACTTGAACTTGGTGAATACTTCGAACACTTCACTTTTCTTCTTGATCAGGTAAGTCCATAGCTTTCGACTGAAATCATCTATGAATGTAACAAAGTATTTGTTACCTCCTATCAAATCCACCTGAATTGGTCCACATACATCAGAGTATATGATTTCGAGATTAGCCTTCGATCTGCTTCCTGCATCCTTGCTGAAGCTGTTCTTGTGTTGCTTCGCCTGCACACATTCTTCACATACTTCGTTTGGAATGTCAATTTCAGGCAATCCTGAAACCATATTTCTTCTCTTCAAATCTCTGATGTCTCTGAAGTTGAGATGACCAAGTCTATAATGCCATATCCATTCATCTCTGCTAGCTGCAGTCGAAAGGCACTTGTGCTCCATCACATTTAGTTCAATCTTGAAGGTTCGATTCTGAGACATAGGAGCCTTCAAGATTAATCTCCCATTTGCATCAACGACTCTCATCAACTTATCTTCGATTGACAGTTTATAATTCTTTTCGACCAACTGCCCTATACTGAGCAAATTGCTCTTCATGCCTGGTATGTACAATACATTCGAAATTACTGACTTCTTGCCATCTTTCCTCATGATCATAACATCACCAATACCTTCAGCTGCTAGGGTGTTGTCATTTGCAAATTTTACCAAAATTTTCATTGAGGGTTTTATATTGACGAACCAGTCTTTACTTCCAGACATATGTGATGAACATCCTGAATCCAAGTACCATTGGTCCTTGAATCTGTCTTCATCTCTTGTTGTGACCATCAGCATCATCTCTTCTTCTTCTTCATGTTTTGCAAGCCTTGCATCAGTTTCTTGATTCTTTCGTTTTTCTGGACAATCACTCGAATATTGACCATACTTCTGACAATTGTAACATTGAATGTGACTCTTATCAGGTTTTCGACCACCACCTCTTCCTCTGTTTGCAGCACCACCTCTTTGGTTGCCGTGGTGTGGTCTTCTTTGATTCGACACGTCTCCTTCGATTTGGTTTCCTCTACCATTCGATTTGTTGTAGCCACCTCTACTTCTGTCGAAATACTTTCCTTTGCCTTTGGTTTCTTTTGCTGAATGTGCCTGCAAGGCTACGTCACTCTTCGATTTTCCTGCAGCTCTTTCGTTCATTCTTTGTTCATGAGATTCGAGCGTCCCTTGAAGCTCTTCCTTTGTCAATTTCGACAAGTCTTTCCCTTCTTCGATCGCCACCACTATGTGGTCGAACTTAGGAGCTAAGGATCTCAGGATCTTCGAAACAACAGCTCTTGTTGTTAATGTTTCTCCACATGTCTTGATTTGATTTACTAGTTTTGTAACTCTAGTGAAGAAATCATATATGTTTTCACTGTCTTCCATCTGAAGCAGTTCATAGGTCCTTTTGTGAGTTTGTAACCTCACTTCTTTCACCTTCTCAGCGCCTCCAAAAGATTTCTCCAGGATCTCCCAAGCTTCTTTTGCAGATTCTGAATCACTAATCTTTTCGAAATTGTCTGGGCTGACACATTGATGAATTATAAACAATGCTTTATAACTCTGTTTCTCAGATTCTGTATATTTCTTATTTTCTTCTTCTGAAGCGTTTTCGCCAAGCGCTTCGACTCCATCTTTTACAAGATCCCAAAGGCCTTGACACCTTAATTATTTTTCCACACACAAATTATTTTTCTTTAGAACTTAAACACGTGTGTTTTATTCAATATAATTAAATTGGACCGAAGCAGTCGGTTCGACCATTTGGCCCATGAACTAGTTCTATATATATTCGATCCAAACAAATTGAAAAACTGTTCAAATATAAAATTTATATTCGAACCAACCAGAAATTCGGAACAAAAAAAATCAGCGATTCATGCAGAAGTGTTAAAAATAAAAATTTATAAAAAAAAAAAGGAGAGGAGAAAATATTTTTTCATGACCTTAAAAAAAAATGATTATATCTTGATGAAATAGTGATTATGTGCATAGATGAAAGAGGAGTGAATGATATATTTTGCGATTACATGTTTTATATTGGGCGGTAAGATAAAAGAAAGATTTGAGATATTAGATTTTTTTTTAGTCGAGCTTAAAGAAATAATGATATATTTCTCATTTAATTCCGTAAAATTTAAATGTAAATAAATTTATATATTATAAGGTATGTTTTTTTTTTTGGAAAACTCTTTCTCCACCTTTCATATGTCTCAAACACTTCCCAAAATTTTAATATTGACACTATCTAGAAGGATCATCCAAACTATTTTTCTTTTCTATTTAAATAAAATTATTTTTAAAATCTACAAACACCAAAAGATCAAAATCATATATTTCATCCAAACTAAGTAAAAAGGACTATGAATTATTTCTATTCGTCTAACATTAAACTATATATTATTCACTTTTTTAATTTATTTATCATTTATATTATTATTAGTGATAGAATTCTTAGGCATTTGTTAATGGATAGTTTTTTTTTTTTTTTTTTGATATAGTACAATTTATTCTATATACTATATTTTTAATATAGTAAAAAAACTCATTGAGAACCCTCCTGTATTAATGTCATCTAGACTTATTTTTATAAAATAATAGTAAATAATTCATTTTTTCTATATTTTAAATATGATTATATTTTTTTTTATGTTTATTAAAAAATGAAAAAATAATTAAAATTTATATAATTTTTAAGATTGATTTTCTCATCATACCTATACAATGCACAAGTATTATCTCTAGTGAAACATTTTTTTGGGACTAATAATAGCTTAAAAATAAAAGTATAATTTTTTATGAATAAAATATTTTGAATCTAAAGAAAAAATTGAAGTATAGTATTTTGAGTCAAAAGAAAATTAAAAAAGTACTTTGAGTCAAAAAAGAAATTCAAGTAAAGTATTTATTTGACCAATTTGAAATAAAACTAGTTTATTAGTACTTGTGATTTTATAAATTTGAAATATTGAATATATTTTATGAAATACTAGAGTATTTTTGTCAAAAATTTCTAGATTATTTTAAATATTTACTATTCCGAGCTTTAATATAATCAAAAAATAAAGTTTTAAAAAATTGATGTATATTGCCTAATTTTTGAATTAAATTAGTCAATTTTTTGAATAAATTACTATTTATATTTAACACTGGAATGAGTATTGTTAAAAGCTTAAACATGTCACCAATAAGACCTCACACAAAATTTACAAAGAATTTTATGAAATTAAACATGTCATCAACCTCACACAAAATTTACAAAGAATTTTATAAAATTAAACATGCCATCAATAAGACCTCACACAAAATTATTATTTATAGAATTTAATTTCTTTACATGTTGGATATAAAATTGGATGGAATATGTGTTTAGTAAAATTACTTTTGTAAAATATTTATAGAGATATTTTATGAACTAATATATTAAAGTGACACTACGATCTAAATTTATTGAATGTATGATTAATTTTAAAATAATAATAATAATAAATATATATTTGGTGTTTTAAAATTATTTTATAGCAAAAATATTTTAAATAAAATTTGTAAGAATAAATTATATAATAAGAATCATTTAAGAAAGACAAGAATACATATTTGTCATTTTTTAAAAGATATTTTTAAATTAATTTTAAATTTAATTTTCTTTTTAATATAAATCAATGAGATAATGATAATAATGAATGATTTAAATTTAATTCTATCATTACTTGCTTTCATACATTTTTAGTAATAATTTTTCAATTTATATTTGAATCATAACTACTATATTTTATTTATTCTGTGAATAATTATTTAAGTGTTCATAAATTACTAGATAAATAGTTAGATGATGGGAAGACTTCAAAAAATATATTTATTAAATATAGTTTTCTTAATATCATTACTATATTTCATAATTTGAAAGGAAAAATTATTTAATAATATTGTATTTATTTAAAATGCTCAATTCTAAAGATATAAATTATTTTAAATTATATATTAATTAAATATGAGACAAAAATAAGTTGAGTTGTGTTAGACTTTTTGAATGTCTCGTTGGGTTGTTAGTCAATTTAGAGTTTATTTTATTTAAATATATTTAAATAAACAATTTAATTAATATTTAAACAGATTAAAATTTAAAGACTAATAAAAGTAAATGTTTATTTTCATTAATTTATGTGAACTTATTTAATAAGTTTTATGAGATTATTTATGAAGTTATTCATAACAAAATTTAATTCATTTTCATAATTTTTTAAAGGTGACTAAGATTTATTTTGGTATTTTATTTAAAATACAAAAATACAATATAATAATAAATTTATTAATATTTATTTAAATAAATTATTTTGATAACTTTTATAAATTTATTTATAAAAATTGACCTAACCTTTTTAATTAATAGATTGGTAAAAATATCTAAGTCTTTTTATGTAAAAAAATTTAACAAGAAATATTTAAGTTAATGAAAATTAAAATTATTCTTTTAATTTATAAAGAATAATTTAAATAAATCCTACAATAATTGGGTTGTATTAAATTAATCATTTTTATAAAAAAATGTAAATTTTCAAAATCAAATCAATTTTATATACTATAATTTTAGATAGGATAAGACAAGTATACTCAAATCATTTAAGTGTAATTCTTATTATTTTCAAAAATGAAAATATAATAAATATATTTAAATATAATTTAATTACTGAAAATTAATATATATATATATATATATATATATATATATATATATATATATATATATATATATATATATATATATATATATATATATATATATATATATATATATATATATATATATATATATATATATATATATATATATATATATATATATATATATATATATATATATATATAAGAAAAAATTATATTTTTATTAAAAAAATAATAAAAATCAGATCTAAAATATTTTATTTAATTTTTTTTAGATAAACTCATAATTTTTAAATATTAAACACAACCATTTTCATTATTTTTTCAGTCAAACATTGACCATAGCATAGATTAAGGAATAGTTGAAAACAATAAAACTCCTATTCATTTAAAAATAATAATTTAATCCAAAAAAATTAAAATAAAATTACATTTTATATTTTAAAATATAAGAAAATAATTATAAAAAAAGACCAAAAAACAGTATAAAAGCACATAGTATGCATCACATCATCACAACACAATACACATAAAATATCATACATATTCTACGCGTCTGTTTAGAGAGAGAAAGAGAAAGAGAGAGAGAGAGTGGACTTTTGTTCCTTATTTTGTGTTTTATTCTTTTGTTTTGGTCAAATAATAAAACACTTTCACTCTTTGTTATTGCTTCCATCCAAACATAACAAAAACTCATCAACATAATAAAACACCTTTCACTTCACTTCTCTTTCTTCATGGTAATGCTCTTTCTCTTTATGAACTGTTCAATTTGTCTCTGTTTTTTTTAGTATTATTTTGTTCTTATTATGGTAAAATTGATGTTGTCTTTTTGGAAATTGTGGTATTATCATTTGCTGGTTTTGATTTCCAGTTTCTGATATGCAGCAAATTCTGAATTTTTATTACAGTTTGATATCTAACTATTCAAACCCCTTCTTTTGGCATACATGATAATTCACAAGTGAAACCCTAATTTAGTTTTTTAATTTCTTGTGATTATGTAATTTGGTAGCTTGCTCGATTTAGTCGGTCGAATTTGTGAAATATTCTTTATGTAACTAGGTAGCTCGCCCGATTTTGTCCATCAAATTTCCAAAATGCTCTATGTAATAAGGTAGCTTGCCCGATTTTGACCGTCAATTTCGCAAAATACCTTTTGTGTAACAAAGGATCTCGCTCGATTTTGTCCGTCAAATTTGTGAAATACTCTGTATGTAACAAGGTTGCTCGATCAATTTTGTCAGTCAAATTTGTGAAATACTCTTGATGTAACTAGGTCGCTTGATCGTTCGTCAAATTTGTGAAACACTCTTTATGTAACAAGGTTGCTCGATCGATCTTGTCTGTCTGCGAAATACTCTTGATGTAGGTCACTCGATCGATCTAGTCTGTCAAATTTGTGAAATACTCTTTATGTAACAAGGTCGCTCAATCGATCCTGTCCGTCAAATTTGCGAAATATTCTTCATGTATCTAGGTCGCTTGATCGATATAGTCCTATAAATTTGTGAAATACTCTGTATGTAACAAGGTTGCTTGATCGATTTTGTCAGTCAAATTTCTGAAATACTCTTGATGTAACTAGGTCGCTAGATCGATCTAGTTCGTCAAATTTGTGAAATACTCTTTATGTAACAAGGTCGCTCGATCGATCTTATCCGTCAAATATGAGAAATACTCTTGATGTAACAAGGTCGCTCGCTCGATCTAGTCCGACAAATTTGTAAAATACACTTTATGTAACATGGTAGCTCGCTCGATTTTGTCCGTCAAATTTGCAAAATACTCTTTATGTAACAAGTAGCTCACTCGATTTTGTCCGTCAAATTTGCAAAACACTATTTTTGTGACATGGTTGCTCTTCCAAATACTCTTTATGTAACAAGGTACGCTCGATTTTGTCCGTCAAATTTGCAAAATACTCGATAAGTAACAAAATATAAGTAAAAAATTACATGTATCTAGTCAATATTACAACCAGATGGATGCATGTACTTTTTTGGTCAAAAATATGAATCAATAATCATTTCTTTTTTCTATATTTGCGGGATCAAATTGACCGATCTTTTCATTTTTGTGCCGATACCATGTCGTGAGTTCGATTCCTGTGTTCTCCCTATTTCAAGGGTTTAATGTTTATCTACTTGCAAAAATGGTAATTCACTTAATAAAAGATTCAGTACTTCCAAAATGTTATGTTTCTATAACTTAATTATTTTCTTCCTTTAAAAGCTCTAGTCCACTCTCAGTAAGCACTTATGGAAAAAAAAGATTATTAAAAGAATTTTTTAAACAGTTAAAATTAGTTTTTGTATTTTTTTTTCCTTTCAGAAACCCTCTCATTTATCTTTTCATTAACATCTATGAACTTATAAGAACTTTTTAAATGTTGTCAGGTTTGTTCAAGTTCAAGTTCGTCTTTTCTATAAGATATCTGTTAACATGGTTTCTTCGCAAGGAAATGCTGATCAAAATGGTTCGTCTGATAAAGAACAGAAGCAAGTGAGTCCTGAGACGGAGGTTGCACTGTCACAAGGGGTTGACGACGTAGCTAACAATGAATCATCGGATTCCGATGTCAATGCCATGCCGAATGAATTGCCTCCATCGCCGGACGCTTCACCGCTCAAGACACATTCCCAGAGCCCCTGTACACCTTCTAATGGATTGCCTCTGTCGCAATCTAGTCAGCGCACTTCCGCTATAATTCGTGAAAAGGTGACATCAGATGGCTTTAACTGGCGAAAGTATGGCCAGAAGAGCCTCAAGGCAGAAGGATTTAGAAGATGCTATTACAAATGTTCGCATTCAAACTGCATGGCGAAAAAGAAATTTGTGATGTCACCCGATGGAAACTTCGAAAATTACACTTACGCCGGTCAGCATAATCATCCTAAACCTCAATTGAACACCGTACCATCGGTTGAATGTGTTCTTCCCGTTGTTGAACAAGGACCGCAACAATCCTCTTTGGCTGACATGGAAGGTCAAGGTAAGAAGTAAACTCCGTTAGCATTTTAGTTTTCGTCGTCACATGAAAAAGTTCTTAATATATTTTTACTGTATCACACACGCAGACAAGTCATCGGTTGAGTATGAATCTACGCCTCAACAGATCAGTCCTTTACGTTGCTGCCCACCTTCAAATGCTTCTGAAACTCATGACTCAAAGCGACTGTATGTTATCCGACTGTTTTCTAGAATTGTTGTACTGATATATCTATATACGATATCTAACCTTCAATTTACCGTTGCATTGACATCTAACAGGAAGAAAGACGATAACAACACTCATACCGTTGGAGTTGACGTGTCAACTGGTGAATCTCGCTTGGTTGTTCAAACTCCAAGTGCATCCGGAATCGTAGAAGATGGGTATCGCTGGCGCAAATACGGGCAAAAAAACGTTAAAGGGAATGAAAATCCAAGGTACCTGGTAGCTTTTGCTCTTGAATTGGTTCATAAACACACGAATTCGTGAATGGTTTAATCTAATTGATTGCGTTTTCTCTCAAATCTTCTAGAAACTATTATCGATGCACGTCTCCTGGATGCCATGTCAAAAAGCATGTTGAAAAATCCCCTGAGAATCCAATAAATATCGTAACTACCTATGAGGGAGAACATGATCACGAACCCCCTACTGCAAGACGCGTGCATTCCTTGTAATACAAGTTCCGTGCACATCAAGTGAACATGATACTGTTAAGGTTTCTGGTGATGATACTCCTAGTACTACAAGTGAACTCAATAAGGTTCCTGAAGATATAAATAGTTGGAATTGACATAGGTTATAGATATTCCTATTCTAACCTTCTATTTTCGCTTTTTCTAGTTCATCTTTATTTGTCTGGCCCGATTGATTGCATATTCAAATCACAGTGATTTATTACATTGAATGTACATTTTGGTACATATCTATGTAAAATTCCAATATATTGTAATTCGGCTCGAATTCATGTTTTGAGCATGGTGATGCTTTAAGTTGTCTTTCTTACTTTGATTGAGTTTAAAAAATGTTATGCGGAGTTTCTGGGTCGGGTTTATGTCCCTAAATTATTGTTCTTTTCTAGGTCGGGTTAATGTCCCTTATGATATTTGTGTTTTTTTAGGTCAAGTTTAAGTCTTTTAGATCTTTTGTTCTTCAATAAGTCAGGCTTATGTTTTTCCCGAAATCGGGTTTATGTTTTCCCAAATTATTGTTCTTTTCTAGGTTAGAATTATGTCTCCTTGTTATTTGTTCTGTTTAAGGTTAAGTTTATGTCCCTCAGGTTATTTGTTTTTCTTTTTCGGGTCTTCTGGGTCAGGTTTATGTCCCCCCAGATTATTTGTTCTTTTATCATTTTCATTAATAAATTTTTGACTTTGCTTCAAACGATCGTTAGGTCTCTTCGTATCGAAGTTGAGATCATCTGACAAGATGCCTTAACATGTCTATTTTGCTTTAAATTTTTTTTTGAGCATTAGTTATGTCGTCAAGATTTAATTAAATCTAGATCTTACCAATATGCAATTTGTTCTTTAAAAAATAAAAATAAAATAAAGAACAATCAGATTCCCTAAATATATAGTTAGTCGCACAATATTAATAAAAAAAATAAAGATAGAGAGCAACTTAAATGGAAAGGAGGGAAAAATTAATAGAATTCAATTGTACACATCCAAAATAAAATTAATTGTGGATGTTCAAAATGTAAGATCATACATTACAACTTTCTTTTCTGGTATTCAACCATGCCATGAAACATATGCCTAGTGCACTCGATGAATATCAAGATTTACCAATTTTACATATTACATGAATTTTATAAATTACCATACATATCTTACACGTCAATTAGTAGTTACAAGGACATCTAGTGAATACTGATATATTTCCTTGCCTCAATCGTTCGAAATTTTAATTCCTAAATCCTCAGAATGTTTGGAAAGTACTTGTCCAAAAAGATAACTTGAAAGTGTTCTCAATCCTTTGAAATATTCTTCCCCGTCATAAAGGCCTCAACACCATCCCAGCATCTTTTCAACGGCTCCCCATAGCATATGAGTAGCAAAAACAACAGTCTCTTCAATAGTGCACAATATCCCTATGAATTTTTTTCCTATTTCTTTCAGCCACCCTTAAGCGATAAGTGGGTCGTGGCTTCCTTTAAATGCTGGTAGATTCATCTTGTAATTTTTTTGAAAGGTCCAATTCCCCATATCTTGTGGAGTGAGGTGAGGTGGTTGTTGGACTCTCTGTATTTATTGTATCATTTGCATCATTAAGTCATGTTATTATTGTTGTATCTGCATATGTTGTTGTTGTTGATGCATCATCTGAATTTAAATTAAAGAAAAGATTATGATCGCTAGACTAGAAAAAAACTATCATATATAAATCATTTTACAATTAACAAGATTTAATTTAAATATATTTATCATACTTTAAGAATGTTAATTGCATTATTCCTTTGTTGTTATAAATGACAATAGCAATGTAACCCCTTCAAATGAATTCATTCAATCTCCTAGAGTATCATATATTTTAAGACATTACTTTATCCACTCCATGGGTTGAGGGTGAACACATTGAAAACCCGATCTTGCCATTTCCATATTTCAGAGATATATCTTTGGGCTCACTCAATACACACAAAAAAGGTGTTGTAGGTGAGCTACACCTTGGTTATGCCAAAAACTACTTCAGAGATGCATCTCCGGAATCACCAATGTATGCTAATAATGGTGTTTTAAGTTGAATGATCTAGTTTAATCAAATCAATGAAAATTTTAGAGATGCATCTCCAGAATCACCATTAAATGTCATTGATGGTGTTTTAAGTTGATTCAACTAGTTTAATTAAATCAATGAAAATTTTGGTGATTCATCTCAAGAAATGTTAAGTGAGAAATTTAATAAAACACCATCCTTACATGTTTTTCTTCATGATTAAACACCATTATTCTATCAAAACCTTAAAAAAAAACTCCTCCCATTCTCAATCAATTTTTGTATTCCAAAACACCATTTTTGTGTTTTATCACATCAAAAGGAGCAAAAAAAAATTGCAATTTAAGGTAAAGGACATCTATTTTCTTCCACATTGCTTGCATTGATTTGGTTTTAATAATTTAATAATGAACGTTGAGTCTGAAGATGCATCTCCAGATTAGATTCCACGTGTTCCAGATACGCACATCCGGATTGCTCTAAAGTTGAATTTGAATATTAAACTTTTTTCTTTTATGCATGGTTGTAGATATGGTGCAACTTGGTACTTTTCCTAAAGCTACTACATATGTGGATATTAAACTGAATGAAGTGGAGGATGATGTTAAACCATGTGATGTTGAAGATGATTTTAAATCAGTTGATGTCGAGGTGGATGTTAAATTGGTTGTTACCGATGTAGATGTTCAGAATAATTTATAACTAAGAAAGAGTTTATTGAGCGTGAACATATGCTTCAATGGATCCATACAGAGGCTTCCTAACTTGTGTTCAATATTGTAATTGGGAGGTCTGATAATAGTTCTGATAGAAAATAAATATTTTTAACAATGAGATGTAAAAAAAATGGCACATACCAACAACCTATTCAGTAGTTCAAACGGAATGACACTAGATTGGAAAATTGTGATTGTCCTTTTAAGGTTCATGGATACCGTAAGGCCAATAGTATATGGAAATTTAATGTGGTTTCTGGTATATATAATAATTACTCGTGTCACAAGTTAGCTGGTTATACCATTGTATGTTGCTTTAATCCTGAGGAGAAGGAACTTGTTTTTGATATGAAATTGAATATGGTACCTCTCAAAAACATACTTGAAACATTGAAACAGAAAATAACTCAAAATGTATGAAATATCAAGCAAATATACAATGTATGTGCTGTAAAAACCAAGGTGATAAGAGGACAAAGAAATAAAATGCAACAACTATTGAAGCTTCTGGATGATGATCACTATGTTTCTAGGAACAGAGAGTCTGGGGATGGAGTCACTGTTCAAGATATATTTTAGACTCATCCTGATTCCATCAAATCGTTCAACATATTTTTCAATGTGCTTATAATTGATTCAACATACAAAACAAACAAGTATATGCTTCTGTGACACCCCAAATTAATTCATGTGTTAAATAATTAGGAATTTAATTATTAAATTAATTAAAGGCTTAATTAATAATATTTTGGATTAAATGGATGAATTAATTATGGAATTAAAAAGGAAGATCGGGGGGTGTAAGGTTGAATTAGAGGTGTGTGAAGTAAAAAGCTCTACTAAAATAATTACTAATTTATTATTATTTGGCAAATAATAAAAGGAAATAAAAAGAAGAATAAAAAGGAAAAGAAAGAAAAGGAGGTTATTTGGAAAATCATTGTATGTGAAATTGGAGAAGAGAAGAGAAGAGAGGAAAAAGCCAAACGCCGTGAATTCGAAGGATCATCGCGAGGTAAGGGGTGATTTCGATTATTTAATATGTCTTACAGATTTTGGGATCAATAGAATTGATTAAGCATGTTAGGAATCCCAATTTAGGATTTATGAAATTCAAACCTCAATCCCATGAATTTTATGTTTTGATTCAATTTGAGGTTATGAGGAAATTGTATGATGTTATGGTGTGTTATAATCTCATTGGAATCATGCACTATAACTTGTTTTGACATTGTTGTGAGTTGGACTCGTATGGGTATGAATTGGATGGAATTGGAATGAATAAATGCTGTCAAAATAGCAGTTTTTGACTTTTCAGGTCGCAGGAATCGGTTCCCAGTGGGGAGGAACCAGGTTCCACTGTGTAAACTTATAAAAACTGGCATTTTTCAATGCAGGAACCGGTTCCTGTATAGGTAGGAACCGGGTTCCAGTACATTTTCCAGAAACGTAACTTTTTGAAAAATACTAAATTTTGAAAATTCATAACTTTCAAACCGTAAGTCCGATTTGAGTGCCGTTTTCGGCAGTATTTCTTAAATTAAAAATACTATCTTATAAAATAAGAAAAATATTATTTTATGAAAATTATTTTAAAAAGAGTCGAATTCCCGATTTTTATAAACTTTGGTATTTTGAGAACGATGTAGAATTGTTTGTAAATTGTTCTGATTTGGTGAATAAGAACTGATACTTATGTGTTGTGCCTGCTATCCATTATGATTGAGATGTGATCATGTGATATATTGGTTTTGGCATTATTTGGAATTATGTTGTGATCATATTCCGTTGATTTGATGTTGACTTTCCGATTATGCGGTTTGTTATTATGTGCATATTTGGTGTATATGCAATGGTGTATCCATGATAATTGATTGTATCAGGTCCTTGTGGATGAAGTGCATGTTTATGCTGTTTGATGTGTGTATGATAGATAATGATATCATGTTTATTTTGGTTTTAGTTCAGTTATGATAAATTGATGTATTTCATAGACTGATTTGATGTTGCATGCTGGTGATGTGCATGCATATGCATTGTTTTGGTGAAGTTAATTCCCATTGTGTGGAATTTGACTTGTATTGCCGTTAACCGATACCCGGGTGATGATGGGTGGTTAGGCTGGATTCGTGTCCGAGTGTTATGGACGAATCGATGATTGCTTCGGTTGGATTCATGTCCGAGTATTATGGACGAATCGATGGTTGCTGTATCCGGTTGATGATGGATCAGTGATGGGTGACTTGGTCACGTGATTGGTACCACATGCATTGTGTCTGCATTTGTGTTTGCATGGAATTGTAACATGTTAGGATGTCTTCCAGTGTTACAATTCTTTGGTTGATTATTGAATTGTGCATAATGACTTGTATGATTGGAACTGTGTGTTGAATCTGAGTTTATGCTAAAATGGGTGAAATAATATGCTTGTGATATAATGTTGATTGAGAAACTTATAATGCATGTTAATTATGAGAAATCTCACCCTTACTTTAATGATTTCAGATTAAAGTTAGCAGCTCAGGAGTTGGTGAGGATGGCTCTAGAGCTATGTTATTTTAAGTCCGCGTGTCAGTGTCGTGCTCTGATAGGTTGTAACACTGGGGGAAATGTTTGAATGACGAGTTTTATTTTATACTCTATTGTTTAATTTATGTTGGGAATACTTATGAAGTGAATTTATTCCGGTTTTGAGATATTTCCGCTGTGTAGAACATGATGTTGATTCGAATATTTATTTTAATAATTCCTTCAGTAAAGCATGACAATTGTAGATTTGAGGTTTTTATATTTATCTTGAGTTGTGACATCCCTGTTTTCCATGTTACCCTGATTTAATTAATATATTCGCGGGTTATTTAGAAGGGGTGATACAATAGTGGTATCAGAGCAGGTCGGTCTATCGGCCAGGTTCTTTATGTGTTTACTCCCTTTTGGTATGCGACATGTGTGTGAAACACTGTCGGTACTTGATTGTTTCCTTTTCGTTGTCTATAGAGGTACGTGTGAAATAAGTGGGGGATAAGTTTCTTCTCTGAAGTTTTGTGCAAGAGGTTGGTTCAATATACCGCCGATTGTAAGATGTAAGTATTACCGAGCAGTTGATGCTTCACGAATGGTTATGTTTAAGTAGCTTGAAGGGTAAGATTGAAGATTCTTTTGTGGTTTGGTAACGATGGTTGATGCCACCTCATGATTGTTGACTATCTATTGACAAATTGAGGAACTGATCACCCTTAATCTCTTGTTGATAGTAGTCGGGATCGCGTTGGATGGGATGTACTTATTGTGCCAGCTTTACAGTGTGTGAAATTAGTTGAGTCGGCAAGAAGAGAAGCGTTATGGTTTGCATAACGAGAGATTTAGATCTCGGCGAGAGCAAGATAAAGGCATGTGACCTATTGGATGTAATTTTTTTATGAAGTGTTCCGTGATGAAGTAAGTGGAACGGTGTGAGAGTGCAAGGTGAAGTCTTAATGGGTTTTGTTACTAGAACTAGTTCGAATTCGAGGATGCCTATAAGAGGTCTGCTTCTAGATTGAGAAAGTTGAAGAGTCAACTTGAGGATTTGTTTGAGAAGAAGTTTATTCGTCCGAGTGTTTCGCCGTGGGGTGCTCCGGTGTTGTTGGTTAAGAAGAAAGAAGGTTCAATGAGATTATGTGTTGATTACAGACAGCTGAATAAAGTTACAATCAAGAATCGGTATCCTTTGCCGAGGATCGATGATTTGATGGATCAACTAGTTGGAGCTTGTGTATTTAGTAAAATTGATCTGAGATCTGGATATCATCAGATTCGTGTGAAGTCGAAAGATATTCAGAAAACTGCATTTAGAACGAGGTATGGACATTATGAGTATTCTGTTATGCCGTTTGGAGTTACTAATGCACCTGGTGTTTTCATGGAGTATATGAACAGGATATTTCATCCGTATCTTGATGAGTTTGTGGTGTTGTTCATTGATGATATTCTAATTTATTCGAAGAGCGATGAAGAGCATGTATAACATCTCAGAGTTGTGTTGGAATTGTTGAAAGAGAAGGAGCTTTATGCGAAGTTGTCCAAGTGTGAATTCTGGTTAAGTGAAGTAAGTTTTCTTGGCCATTTCCAAGAATGGAATTGCTGTGGATCCTACGAAGGTAGAAGCAGTATCTCAGTGGGAAGCGCCGAAGAATGCTTCTGAGATCCGTAGTTTTCTGGGTCTTGCAGGTTATTACAGGAAGTTTATAGAAGTATTTTCCAAATTAGCGTTACCGTTGACTAAGTTGACCAGGAAGGGTCAGATGTTTGTTTGGGATGTTGAATGTGAGAAAGGATTTCAAGATCTGAAGAGGAGGTTGACAAGTGCTTCGATCTTGATTTTTCCAAATCCGACTAAGTCTTTTGTTGTGTATTGTGACGCATCATTAATGGCATTAGGTGGTGTGTTGATGCAAGATAAGCAGGTGGTGGCTTATGCTTCGAGACAATTGAAAGTACATGAAAGGAATTATCCGACTCATGATTTGGAGTTGGCAGCTGTTGTGTTTGTTTTGAAGTTGTGGAGGCATTATTTATATGGTTCTCGGTTTGATGTGTTCAGTGATCACAAAAGTCTGAGGTATCTCTTTGATAAGAAAGAGTTTAATATGAGGCAGAGGAGATGGTTAGAATTTCTAAAGGATTATGGTTTCGGTTTGAATTACCATCCTGGTAAGGCAATGTTGTTGCGGATGCCTTGAGTAGGAAGTCCTTGCATATGTCGATGTTAATGGTCCGTGAGTTAGATTTGGTTGAGCAGTTCAGAGATTTAAGTTTGGTATGTGAAACTACTCCGAATAGTGTGAAATTGGGTATGTTGAAACTGACTAGTGGTATTCTGGAAGAAATTCGGAATGGACAGAAGTCCGATGTTGGGTTAGTTGATAAATTTACATTGATCAACCAAGGTCAAGGAGGCGAGTTCCGGATTGATGAGAATGGTGTTATGAGATTTGGTAATAGGGTGTGTGTTCCGGATGTTGCAGAGATTAGGAAGAGTATTTTGGAAGAAGGACATCATAGTGGATTGAGTATTCATCCTGGTGCTACTAAAATGTACCATGATTTGAAGAAGTTGTTTTGGTGGCCGGGAATGAAAAAGGAAATTGCTGAGTTTGTGTATGCTTGTTTGGTTTGTCAGAAGTCGAAGATTGAGCATCAGAAACCGTCAGGATTGATGGAACCATTGTTTGTTCCGGAGTGGAAATGGGATGGAATCTCTATGGATTTTGTGTCTGGATTGCCAAGGACATCGAAGAATTGTGATTCTATCTGGGTTATTGTTTATCGGTTGACGAAATCTGCTCACTTTATTCCGATAAGAATGGATTATCCGATGGAAAGGTTGGCAGAATTGTATGTTGAGAAGATTGTGAGTTTGCACGATATTCCTTCTAGTATTGTGTCGGATCGAGATCCGAGGTTTACGTCTAAATTCTGGACGGGATTGCAAGAAGCTTTGGATACTAAGTTGCGTTTGAGTTCCGCTTATCATCCACAGACAGATGGTCAGACGGAGAGAACGATTCAGTCGTTGGAAGATTTGTTAAGAGCTTGTGTGTTGGAGAAAGGTGGAGCTTGGGATAGTTATCTACCATTGATTGAGTTTACCTACAACAATAGTTTTCATTCGAGTATTGGTATGGCTCCGTTTGAGGAATTGTATGGTAGAAGGTGTCGGACACTGTTGTGTTGGTATGAATCTGGAGAGAGTGCTGTGATTGGACCGGAAATTGTCCAACAGACTTCGGAAAAGATTAAGATGATTCAGGAGAAGATGAGGACTTCTCAGAGTCGTCAGAAAAGTTATCACGATAAGAGAAGGAAATATCTTGAGTTTAGCGAAGGAGAACGTGTTTTTATGCGAGTTACTCCGATGACTGGTATTGGTCGAGCTTTGAAGTCAAAGAAGTTGACTCCATGTTTTATTGGTCCGTTTCAGATTACCAAGAGAGTTGGGAAAGTTGCTTATCAGATTGCTTTGCCGCCGTCACTTGAAAATTTGCATGATGTTTTTCATGTATCTCAGTTGAGGAAGTACATTGCTGATCCGTCTCATGAGATTCGGGTAGGCGATATACAGGTACGAGAGAATTTGACTGTGGAAACGGTACCTGCGAGAATTGAGGATCGGAAGTTGAAACAGTTGCGAGGCAGGGAGATCGCGTTGGTAAGAGTGGCTTGGGGAGGACCAGCAGATGGAAATGTCACTTGGGAGCTGGAGAGTCAGATGAAGGACTCGTATCCCGAACTGTTCGTCTAAGGTATGTTTTCGAGGACGAAAAACTCTTTTAGTAGGGGAGAGTTGTGACACCCCAAATTAATTCATGTGTTAAATAATTAGGAATTTAATTATTAAATTAATTAAAGGCTTAATTAATACTCCCTCCGGTCTTATATGTAAGCAAAAAAAAAAAAAGCTCACCCTTTAAGAAAGTGGTCATATATTCATTTAAATGGTGAGAAATATGCATTTTTTCCATATTTACCCTTATTTATTAATTTAGAATTTAATTAATAATTTTTTTATAACCATTTAATTATTGGTCCTTTTGTTTCTATCGGTGCATCTATAATGCAACTAATAAATGTCCACTTTTAAACTCTTAAACTTTCTCACTCCACATACTCTCATTGCAACCAATAAACTCCCACCTTAAAAATGTAGTAAAATTTTAAGTTTTCATATAAAACTGTCCCGCCTGAAAAGTTTGCCAAAATTTTCATACTCCAAAATACATTCCCGCCTTGTACTACAAAGTTGAGCTCTATAAATACTAAAGCTTATTTTTCCTGTATCATTGTCATTTGGTTTTAATAAAAATGCCTCTTAATATTGATCTAAACTCTCCATATGTTGATCATGAAATGATGGAATGCAACATAACACCTTCCATTAATCTAAATGATCCTTCTTCAAGTAATGATAATGAAGTTGAACATGGATTTCCTAACCATGATGAAGACATTGATGTAGATGCTCTCTATTCAAATGAAGTTTATGTCATGGAAGAAGGTAATATGCTCTTTCATGTTGGATAACCATTAAACAACTTAATTAATTATTTTTACTTTCAATTTTTTTATTTATAAAGTTGCAGAGAGTGAATTTAATCCAAATGAAGATGATAGAGAGGAGACTTAATTTAATCAATATGAAGATGGATTTAGTAAGCAATACTGTAATCAATTTATTTTAAACATTTTGTTTATATCATTAATTTTGGTTTGTTTATATCATTACTTTTGGTTTGTTTATTACTGTGTCATCATACTTTTTCTATTCACTTTTTTATGATAAACATAAGACATGCATAAACACTTAGTAACAACATGCAGTAACATTTTTTATCATTATATTCACTTTTTTACATGCAGTGTCAACCATGGTTCAACATGAGACACAAACTGTTAAGAAAAAAAGATCATTCTTGAACAATGACCAGCGGAAAATAATTTCCCAATTATTGATAAAGAATAGTTATGGTGGAAAACTGGAATCCGGAATTGTTATATGGTTGGCATCCAAATACTCGGTATCCATCTACGTTATTTATCGCATTTGGAAGCAAGTATGTCAAACAGGTGACGCGTCTCATAAAAGAACAAAATATTGTGGTCGAAAAAGAGCTACGGTAGATATTGAAAAAGTGCGGGATATTCCGTTAGCTAAACGTAGAACTCTTCAGAGCCTCGCATTTGTCTTGGGCATTAGCAAAACAGCATTGTTAAAGTTTGTAAAAGATGGGACTTTGCGTCGGCATTCAAATGCTCTAAAGCCACACATGAAAGATAGTAATATGAAAGATCGTCTTAGATTTTGCTTGTCAATGCTTGAAGAAACTAGTCTTCCTCATGATCCAGAGTTTAAGTCTATGCATAATATCATCCACATAGATGAAAAGTGGTTCTACATGACCAAAAAATCGGCAAACTACTACCTTCTTGAAAATGAGGATGAGCCATATCGCACATGCAAAAATAAAAATTTTATTGGCAAGGTCATGTTTTTAGTAGCAGTCGCTAGGCCTAGATTTGATGACGATGATAAAGAGATATTTTCAGGAAAAATTGGCGTCTTTCCTCTGGTTCAGAAAGTAGCAGCAAAAAGGTCAAGTGTCAATAGAGCTTCGGGTACACTTGAAACTAAGCCAATTACTTCTATCACTAAAGAAGTTAGTCGAAATTTTCTAATCAATAAAGTGTTACCTGCAATTAAAGAAAAATGGCCCAGAGAACATGCAATGGAAACAATTTATATACAACAAGATAATGCTCCATGTCATGTTTCTATTGACGACGAAGAATTTTGTAAAGCAGCTTCTGAAGGTGGATTTGACATTCGTTTATCTTGTCAACCACCAAATTCTCCTGATTTAAATGTCTTAGATCTGGGTTTTTTTAATTCCATTCAGTCATTACAACATAAGGAAGCTTCAAAATCGGTTGATGAGCTCATTGAAGTTGTGCAAAAGTCATATGATAATTTTTCTAGCAAACAATCTGACAAAATTTTTCTCACACTCCAATCTTGTATGATTGAAATCATGAAAGTTAAAGGAACTAATAATTACCGAATTCCCCATATGAAGAAAGATGTGATGCTTACTCGAGGTATACTACCTAGTCAACTAAAATGTGACCGAGAGTTAGTTGAAAATACTTTAACTATTTAAGCAATGATAATTAAGGTATGAACTTGTTGGTTTATATAATCATATTTTCTATAAATTTTTCAATAAAATAGTGTATGCTAATTTTTGTCAAATTTAATTTATTCATTTTTCAGGAGGTTGGTCAAATAGATCATGGAATTTGCATGGAGAAGGAAATATCAAGAATGCAAATTGCAGTAGACTTTTTCTTCTTTTTAAGATGCTTATTAACTTATGCATGCAAGTTTCTTACCAGTATTGTACGTTACAATTTTAGTTATGCAAATTGCTTATTCCACTATTATAGTTATGCATATTATTTACACTATTCCATATTACTCGTACTGTACGTTACAAAATAAAATGGACAATGAAAGCATAATAGTAGAAAATGATTAGAAAAAGAAAACCAAATAAGAAACATAATGATAAAAAAACCAGAAACATTAAACCTCACAAAAATCCAAATAAGAACACCTAGTTCAAATAATCTAAATAAATTTTTATCATGTCTTTAACCTCTTCTTGCTTGACACCGAAGTCCAATGCCGGTAATTTGTTCAGATCAAAATCACTCATATCTAGTAATTCAACAATGGTGCTTTCATTTGTTGGAGTTAGAGCATCTTCACTTTCATTCT
Source organism: Vicia faba (assembly GCA_948472305.1). NCBI lineage: Eukaryota > Viridiplantae > Streptophyta > Magnoliopsida > Fabales > Fabaceae > Vicia > Vicia faba. The sequence goes on along the minus strand of OX451736.1, from coordinate 580,138,198 downwards.
TTGGAGTGAGATTTTCTGCACTTTCATTTGTTGGAGTTAGAGCATCTTCACTTTCATTCTTTGGAGTGAGATTTTCTGCACTTTCATTTGTTGGAGTTAGAACTACTTCAGGAACTTTGTTCAAATCCAGAGAGTCTTCAACAATGAGATTTGATAAATTCTCAGAGTCTTCAATGCCTAAATCAAAATATGGAAATTCATTAGCTATTTAATGTGGGTTTGCCATGTTTAGAGTATAAAAAAAATAGAAGAACAAGACTCGTGGTAGACAAAATACTGGATATGAAACATTTATAATAGGATATGGCATTTCAAAAGGCAATGGTAACAAATGCAACGTAAAAGTAAAAATAAATGCTCATTTAGAAACTATAAAAAGTGAAGTTATTAGAGGAATATTTTTGTTTTTGGAAAACTACAATATGAGGGTAAAATTGGAATGAAGAATTTAATTATATCAATGGTAATTAATTTTTGCTTATAATTGAGACTAGTAAAAAAATTTTTTTGTTGCTTACATATAAGACCGGAGGGAGTAATATTTTGGATTAAATTGATGAATTAATTATGGAATTAAAAAGGAAGACCGGAGGATGTAAGGTTGAATTAGAGGTGTGTGAAGTAAAAAGCTCTACTAAAATAATTACTAATTTATTATTATTATTTGGCAAATAATAAAAGGAAATAAAAAGAAGAATAAAAAGGAAAAGAAAGAAAAGGAGGTTATTTGGAAAACCATTGTACGTGAAATTGGAGAAGAGAAGAGAAGAGAGAAAAAAACCAAACGCCGTGAATTCGAAGGATCATCACGAGGTAAGGGGTGATTTCGATTATTTAATATGCCTTATAGATTTTGGGATCAATAGAATTGATTAAGCATGTTAGGAATCCCAATTTAGGATTTATGAAATTCAAACCCCAATCCCATGAATTTTATGTTTTGATTCAATTTGAGGTTATGAGGAAATTGTATGATGTTATGGTGTATTATAATCTCATTGGAATCATGTACTATAACTTGTTTTGACATTGCTGTGAGTTGGATTCGTATGGGTATGAATTGGATGAGATTGGAATGAATAAATGCGGTCAAAATAGCAGTTTTTGACTTTTCAGGTAGCAGGAACTGGTTCCCAGTGGGGAGGAACCGGGTTCCACTGTGTAAACTTACAAAAACTGGCATTTTTCAATGCAGGAACCGGTTCCTGTATAGGTAGGAACCGGGTTCCAGTATATTTTCCAGAAATGTAACTTTTTGAAAAATACTAAACTTTGAAAATTTATAACTTTCAAACCGTAAGTCCGATTTGAGTGCCGTTTTCGGCAGTATTTCTTAAATTAAAAATACTATCTTATAAAATAAGAAAAATATTATTTTATGAAAATTATTTTAAAAAGAGTCGAATTCCCGATTTTTGTAAACTTTGGTATTTGGAGAACGATGTAGAATTGTTTATAAATTGTTCTGATTTGGTGAATAAGAACTGATACTTATGTGTTGTGCCTGCTATCCATTATGATTGAGATGTGATCATGTGATATATTGGTTTTGGCATTATTTGGAATTATGTTGTGATCATATTCCGTTGATTTGATGTTGACTTTCCGATTATGCGGTTTGTTATTATGTGTATATTTGGTGTATATGCAATGGTGTATCCATGATAATTGATTGTATCAGGTCCTTGTGGATGAAGTGCATGTTTATGCTGTTTGATGTGTGTATGATAGATAATGATATCATGTTTCTTTTGGTTTTAGTTCAGTTATGATAAATTGATGTATTTCATAGACTGATTTGATGTTGCATGCTGGTGATGTGCATGCATATGCATTGTTTTGGTGAAGTTAATTCCCATTGTGTGGAATTTGACTTGTATTACCGTTAACCGATACCCGGGTGATGATGAGTGGTTAGGCTGGATTCGTGTCCGAGTGTTATGGACGAATCGATGATTGCTTCGGCTGGATTCATGTCCGAGTGTTATGGACGAATCGATGGTTGCTGTATCCGGTTGATGATGGATCAGTGATGGGTGACTTGGTCACGTGATTGGTACCACATGCATTGTGTCTGCATTTGTGTTTGCATGGAATTGTAACATGTTAGGATGTCTTCCAATGTTACAATTCTTTGGTTGATTATTGAATTGTGCATAATGACTTGTATGATTGGAACTGTGTGTTGAATCTGAGTTTATGCTAAAATGGGTGAAATAATATGCTTGTGATATAATGTTGATTGAGAAACTTATAATGCATGTTAATTATGATAAATCTCACCCTTACTTTAATGATTTCAGATTAAAGTTAGCAGCTCAGGAGTTGGTGAGGATGGCTCTAGAGCTATGTTATTTTAAGTCCGCGTGTCAGTGTCGTGCTCTGATAGGTTGTAACACCGGGGGAAACGTTTGAATGATGAGTTTTATTTTATACTCTATTGTTTAATTTATGTTGGGAATACTTATGAAGTGAAGTTATTCCGGTTTTGAGATATTTCCGTTGTGTAGAACATGATGTTGATTCGAATATTTATTTTAATAATTCCTTCAGTAAAGCATGACAACTGTAGATTTGAGGTTTTTATATTTATCTTGAGTTGTGACATCCCTGTTTTCCATGTTATCCTGATTTAATTAATATATTCGCGGGTTATTTAGAAGGGGTGTTACAGCTTTCGCTTCTGGAAATTGTTGGTGTTACTTCAACGAAGATGACTTTTTCAGTGGTTTTTTTAAAGCGAAAAAGAGGACAATATTATATTGACTTTAGAAGTGTGCAAGACTATGTTGAAGAACCAAAAAATATGCCAAAGGTCTTTGTAAACAATCGTGATACCACATCGATGAATTAGGTTGCAAAAGTGTTTTTTTTATATTCTATGCATTACTTTGTATGTATCACATAACAAAAATGTGAGAAACAAACTTAAACTTGCAGCATGGACCAAAAAAATAAAGGGTGAAGATGGAAAAAATGGCCAAATCTGGTGTGATAGTGGAAATAATAATGGATACCTGGAATGGTGTTATAAATTCTTCCACGAAAGAGTTATATGCAGAATCTGTCATTCAATTCAGAAGGGCGTGTGCGAGATATCCATATTTCTTGAAATATGTTGAGAGTACAATTCTAGATCAGGTGAAGGAGAAAATTTTATGTGCTTGGAGTGATGAAGTTAGACACTTTAGGAATACAACAACTAACAAAGTTGAATCTATATATTCTACACAAAAGAATTAGTTAGGAAATAATAAAGGTGATTTTTGTAGAGGTTGGGACTCCGTGGACCAAATGATCCAAAATAAACATAATGAGATACTAACATATTTTGGTCGTAGCATTATTGTATTAGAATATTGTTCAAAGATAACATCCTTTATTCATAGTTGGTTGGCAACACCTCTTGGACATTATTGGATTTTATTTATCACAAAGACAATCGAGCATAGAAAACAGGACCAAATGGTTCAAAGTGTGGTTGTAAACTTAGGAAGATGTACATTCTTTCACGTGCTTGTTTAATTGAAAGAAAATGAAGGTTATTACACTGATGCATATTGATGAGATTTACAATCACTGGAAGAGGCTCTGATTTAATGATGATAGTGTGATGAAGGATGATAAATCAATTATATCTATCATAATCGAATGGAAAGTGATCCACGAGAGATTTATGAAAGCTGGTGACAACATGATATTACATATCAAAGAGCGATTGGGGAAAATTGTCTATCCAGAAACCACGAATTTGAAACCACCCTTGGAACCGATTAAAACGAAGGTTGCTCCTAAAAAGTTTAAACGGACCAAAAGTGACAATTCTACAAAGTAGTCTCCTTTTTACATTGAACATGTTGACTCACATTTTCTGGATTCTCCAACTCCTAAGTCTAAAAAATTAATTTCAAGGGTACTCGCATTAGCAAACCATCTCCCTCACTAGTATGACCAAAACTCACCCATATTGAAAAGATACTGCTTTTTATGCAAAAATACATTGAGTGAATTGTAGATGTAAAGGTGATGACAACTACAATTTTTTAGCTATTTCAGGTTTGCTCGGTAAAAGATATGAGAACCACACATATGTCTGCCAATAACTTCTCTAAGATTTGAAGGCGCATAGAGAATCATACACATTGCTATACGGGAAAAAATAAAATTCCAATGCAATTCATGATGCTCTTGCTCCTGTTGTTTGCGGTCATACACCAATAGAAAAATGGATGTGCTTTCCTGAAATGAATCATCTTATAGAGAATGCTTATAATATGGTGTGTATTTATCTAACAAGATATAATTTCTTGGAAACATTTTTTCCACTTCGGAGTAGGCCACCTCAATGTATATTCAGACGCATCATGTGTATTGGGTGGTGTTGTACCCCAAAATTTGCCCTCCCATATTCTCCAATAAACTGCCAAGCCAAGCTACAAAATTCCCCAAGAGTTGCACAATGCAAAGGCCTCCATACAGTCAAAACTAGGGTTTGTGTGTTGATCAAGAAAAGGAAGTGTTCAAAGGTCCAATCAAGTCTCATATGATTACAAAGATGGTCAAGCATCCTCATATCAAGTTTCAAGGCATTCAGCTCAAGATTGCACAGCCAAAACCCTAAATTGCACTACAGTCAACTGTAGGGGCAAAATGGTCATTTGACAGTCAAAAGTTCAAATTTTTGGTCAACATATCATTTTGAAGCCACAAACATCATTTGATCAATGCTTGATCATGATTCTCAAAATTTGGCTCGGAAAATCATCAAGATGCAAAAGTTGCTATATTTGGACAGTTGAAAAAGTCAACTGAAATTGACCAGGGCATAACTTTCACATGGATTATCATAAAAATTCCATCCAAAGCTCATTTTGAAGAGAAAGACATTTCCTACCACTCATCTTCATACTTCAAGTCCAAGAAATGCTCTCACAAAAAGTTATCAATTTCAACATTATAGGTCATTTTCAAAAGTCAACAAAAAGGGACTTTAAGTCAAAGACCATAACTTGAGATTGGTAAATCAAAATGACATGGGACCAAAGGCATTGGTTAAAGGACTCAAAGACCTTTCCAAAATGTCCAAGAACATGTGAAAAGCTTAAATATTGAGCAAGTTATGCCTTGTAGAAGTTGGGAAATTTTTGTGAAATGGCAAAAGTCAACTATCCTTGAAAATCCAATTTTTGACAAAAGGGCCCCATTTTTTTTTCACTTGGTTCATCCTTGTCATGCCACACACGTGTCCCATGGTTAATTTCAAGACCAAATATTGATTTTTTTTATTTTATTTAATTTTTAATGATTTAATTCATTTTAATTCTTTGAAAATTCAAATAAAATTTAAAAACCAATGGAATAGTGTCATGTGAACTTGGACAATTTCTATGTATCATGAACCAACTCAAGAAATCAGGCTAAGGTTCATTTGCACACTAGGTCTAGGTTTTGGCTAAAAAGGAGGAAAAATGGTTAAGGGTGAAAACCCTAGGACTTATTCTTTCCCAAGCATGAATTAAGGTGAGTTAGCAAGCCAATTCCATTCCATGATCATCACTGAGTCAAACCCTAGGCCTAAGAGATCATAAGATGCGCCCAAACAAGCTTTGGCATTTTGAAATTTTTCCATAAAAGCTTAAAACTGAAATCAAAGTTGGAGGATTTTTCAAGGCTTGATTCATATACCAATAGCATCCTGAGGCATTTCTAAACGCATTCCATTTCCTAACATCAATCAAAACACCCTGAAACGGTATCTACAAGTCAAACTGTGAAGCAAAAAATCTCAAATCGCATAGCATAATTCAAGCATTTTCTTTCATTTTTATTTATGTATTCATGATCACAATGAAGTTTCAAAGCTAACCTTTACATTTAATTTGATTTTTGCATCGTGTATGGGATTTTACCATGATTGAAAATTAGGTTTTCAGAGTTTTTTGAATTGGGGTTTCTCACCCAAGGAAAAATTGGGACCCAAGATCACTACCATTGCAATCAGCGTGCTCCAACGAAGAAGAAGCACACCTCGCGAACAATTTATGAAGCTTGTGGACCTAATCGCTATTTTTTGAAAGCTAGCTTCAGACCACGCATGAAAAACCGTGGCTAATGTTTTTCTTTTTACAGGGATGAAGATGATGATGTCGTGTCATCCAGGGACAGGCCAGTTCAAATCTCGCGCGCAGTTCAAATAGCACTAACCATTTTCTTTTATAATGTTTGTTGATTAATATATATTAAATGAATTCAAAGTGGCTCAGTGGACAAGTATCAGCGCGTTAACCTCAATGACCTGGGTTCAAATCCCAGGTCTGGCCAATTTCCACATTATTTTTCTATTCAAGTTCCTGTGCAGGTTTCTCATTAAGGCGCACCATACTCCTTCATCCTCCCACCATCCACGCGTCCATCCCACTCAGATCAAGGGCATAAGATCAAGGAACACCATGAATCCCAGTCAAAGCATCACACAAGATTGGAAAAGTCAACCAATTCAATGCAAATGGGCCTGATTTGCTAGGCCTGCACCTCACAATTTTGGGGTCTACCCCCCTGGTTTGCCTTATTAATTTTTATTCTTTCTTTAACTTTTATTTTTTTATTTCTTTTATTTGCTATTTATTTAATTAATTATTTTTTACATAAATATAATAAAAACATCATAAAAATCAAAAAATGCCAAAATATATAATTTATATTATAATTATTTTCATAAATAATAACATGTAAATATTTAGTTTTAATTAGGTTTTCAACTTTAATTCCTTTTAATAAAAATCAAAACAAAAACATAGAATTAGGTTAATGACTTTTTCCTTTTAACTTTCCTTGTTTTTTGCCATAGTATTAGTATTTTTCATAATTAAACTAGGGTTGCATTTTAGGTTAGATTTTAATACTTTCTTAATAACTAAAAATCCAAAAAAATAGAGTTTAGGTTTAATAACTTTTATTTTCTTTTTTAATTTTCCTTTTATTTCAGAATAATAATATTATTTATTTATTTTCATAAATTAAAAATTGTACATAAATTAATTTAGAATTAAATTAGGTTAAAAGTCAATATTTTCATAATAAACTTAAAAGACATTAGAACTAGGATTTTAATTTTAATTAACTTTTCTTTTTTTTTTTCTTTTAAATCTAAAAACACAAAAATACCATTTTTCATTTAATTTTAATTTTAGATAACTTAATTATTTTAATTCTTTTAAAGGGTTCAACGCCCTCGCATTTGATTATTTTCTTTTTTTCGCGCGTTTCATTTATTTCTTTTGTAAATAATTATGTATATGTACCAAAGCCGTGTAATAGCTATTAGACATTTCTTTTCTGCAATTTATTTTAAAACGGGTCTGGATTAATTTGGCGTTGTAGACCCTCGCCCTTTGTAATAGCGTAGGACTTTTATTTTTTCCGCACTTTAAATTCCCGCACTTTTAACTTAAACAATAACATGAAAGAATGAATGCCCAAAAATAAAATCGAATCGTTAGATCACCAATGCATGACAAGACAAACAATAAACTGAAAATGACACACAATTCACACACCACCCCTAGGGTACGCCTCACTGTTGCCTTTCGAAAGGTGATCATCGAGTAGAGGATATTTTAGTAAGTCCTTGTGTCCATTGATCAAGTTGCCTAAAACAAAGTTGCCTCGAATAAGTTGCCTCGGAATAAAAGATCAATGGCATAAGGGTAGCTTCTAAGGTGTCTTCCCATTGCTCTGGTGATCACCATGTCCCTATAAACTCGAATTGACCCGAACACCTCCAACGGTGGTGCTACCTACCTCTCAATGGTGGGATGGCACTACTTTAAAGGACATTTACACAGACGAATTCCTTAGGGTAGGTAGGTTCTCAAGAATACTTGCTCTAATTTCAAACAAATCAAAAACATCTTTTCACACTGACACACTTTCAAAAAAAACTTTCAAAACAAACTTTTCAAACACTCTGACGTACGAGTTGAATTGAAACTTTTCAAAGAATATTTTTGAAACCCACATTGAAAAGCAAGCAAACATTTTGAAAACACATTGAGCAAGTACCTAAGAGCCCATGGATAACCATGGATAGAAAGGGTGCTAACACCTTCCCTTTCTATAACCTACCTCCCGAACCGAGAGCAATCTCTTTAAAGGAATTTTTCTGTGCTTTTGTCCTTTCCTATTGGAGAAAATAAAAGACGGTGGCGACTCTTGCTTACCGCGACATTTCGCGAACCAGCTTTAAAACAGTCAGTTCCAGATCCACCGATCACAGAACTGGCGACTCTGCTGGGGATAAACTTAAAGTGAGGTGTACCTTAGGGCTAGTTCATAACTGTGTTTTCAATTGTTTTCCTTGTGTGCTTTAAAATTGTGGGTTGCTTGGGAGTTCTATAGATCCTAACCCGGATCTGGGGATACCTTCTTAGAAAGTAGCAACAAGGCTGTGAGGGAACTGTGCGGGGTATACCGACATGGTTGAAACAGTCTGCTACGTTGATGTGGCACTTTGGTGTGTACCGGTAACCCTTGAGTCAGTCAAGGAGAGTACGGGGCCTCCATGTGGTGTCATGAAGCATCAACAGACCTTAGGAACCTTAATTGAACCATCTTGGCCTCTTTAGGGTAGTGAGATAACTGACTTTGGTGCAGTCCGAGGTTGGTTGATACTCGATACTACACTCAATTGAGGGTTGCTTTCCTGGAATATTTCGGTCGCCAGTTCAGTGGCTAAATCGAAACGATGAACAATGAAAGCAATCCCGTGATATTGGGAACCTTAGAACCCGGTTACTTTGATTAGGACAGGTTGAACCCACCAACTTCAAGAGGGTACTACCCAGACCCCATGCTGGCCTAAACCTAAGGGCTCTCTCTTGTGTGACTTGTGTGCCTTAGTACTTGACTATCTGCATGCTTGTGATCTAACACTTGTTTCTTGCAGGTTTGTTTCAGTCCTTAATTAGGACTCATAATAGGGTTACTGACATCACCCCATGCATACCATGACATCATACCATTGCATACATCCTAACCCATTTCAAGGATCTCAAGGGCTTGTGATGCAGGTCAGGACGAATCAACTGTCCCAGCAAGGGGCAAAGAGGATTTATTTTCCTCTAGACCAGGTTGTCAGGGGCTATGACCCACTTGATATGGTGAGCTTTTGACCCTTGGAGAAGGACTCTCAACAATATGAAGTACCTTCAATCAAGCCACCAGTTTCCAATGCTAACTATTTTCTTGTTTACCCCACGAGATTCTTGAAATCATTGCATGCATGTCATACATCTCGTTGCATTACAGGTATCCCCTTGACAGGTTGCTTACTGTTCTTCGCTGTTTATTTCAGCACTATGAACCCTGAATCATCAACCGAGGCATCTATCAAGGCTCTTCAGGCGCAGAACGCCCAATTTCAGGCGCAGAACGCCCAATTTCAGGAGCTGATCAAGGGCTTGGCTCAGGGTCAACAAGAGTTGAAGACCATGCTGCTGAAGAAGACTAAGAAGAAGAGGAGGACTGTGCTATTTAACACTGGGCGCAGACTCGGGAACACTTTGGTTGAAGCTGAAAGGACTCCTCCATCTGTGACGGAAGGTAGTCACCAAGAAAGGGAGGTCCCTACTCCCGTGGGCTCTGATACTGAAACAGACTTCAACGACGAACAGTACCCTCCTGCTGAAGACCGGTACAAACAGCTGGAAGACAGATTAAAGGCTATGGAGGTTCAGCAAGTGCCTGGACTGGATTTCGGAGACTTGGGGTTATCTACTGGGGTGGTGATTCCACACAAGTTCAAGGCACCTGCCTTTGTGAAGTATGACGGGGCTTCCTGTCCCAAGATGCACCTCCGTTCTTATGTAAGGAAGATCCAGCCTTACACAGCAGACAAGAACCTTTGGATCCATTTCTTCCAGGAGAGTCTTTCAGGGACTCACCTCGATTGGTTCTATCAGCTGGATGGAATCAGCATTCGTAACTGGGAGGATCTGGCCACTGCTTTTTACAAGCAGTATCAATATAATGCCGACCTTGCCCCCACACGTACCCAACTTCAGGGTATGTCGTTAGGTGCAAGTGAAGGTTTTAAAGAGTACGCTCAGAGGTGGAGAGACCTAGCTGGCAGAGTGCAGCCACCGTTGACTGATCGGGAGTTGGTAGACACGTTCTTGGGGACCCTGTCTGGTCCATTCTTCAACCACTTGATTGGGAATTCTGCTGCTGGGTTTACAGATCTAATCTTGACCGGAGAAAGAATCGAAGCGGGCATCAAGTCAGGGAAAATACAGAATGGTGACTCCTCGAACACTGAAAAGAAACCATCCAGGAGGGAATCTAGTGCTGTCAACGCATTAGCTATCGCAAAACCGGCCGGTGCTCCTCAGCGTCACCATCAACAAAGGGAAGAGAGACCTAAGAGGCAATTTACTCCCCTCGGCATGACCTTGTCACAAATATTGCCACAGTTGCTGGAAACCAAGTTGGTAACCCTCATGGACCCTCCAAAGAATCCTAACAGGACACCCTCGAGGTACAATCCCAATGCTCGCTGCGCCTATCATTCCGACAGCCCGGGGCATGCTACAGATGACTGTTGGACTTTGAGAAACAGGGTTCAAGATCTGATTGACGCAAAGGAAGTCCAGCTCGACTCTCCAGAGGCTCCCAATATGATCACTGCTCCCTTGCCAAGACATGGCTAGGATTAGTTTTTGTTCATTCAAATATTCAAGTTGTAATTTTCTTTCAATTGTTCAAACATTTTATTTCATGTCAAACTTGGTTATTTCATTAATGCGTTACACATGTCTGTTTTGAAGTAATTATTTCATATTCACTATGTGCAAATTATTTTCATATTTTTTTTCTGATGATCAACGTTCGACTAATAATTCTAAGCCTCTTGAGGGAGGATGACGAAAACGATACCACGATTTACAGTATGCTTTTGAACAGACCCCGCTGATGAGGTACAGGCATTGTTTCAACCCCTAAACACTGGAGTTATAAGGATGATAATCCCTCGTCAACCCATCAGAGCCAAAGAAGTAGGAGTTTGTATTTTCGAAAATCAAAACCCTTAATCATAACCTGGGGCAGGGTAGTTCTCTCAGTTGATCCAAGTGCACAATGAATGGCACCAAATGAGTTTTTTCAAAAACAAAAGACAGTGATGGTTCCGAACAATCATAAGGACAGGCAGTCATTATCAAAAAAAAAAAAAAATCATAAACGAAAAGCCCAAGAAGTCAAAACCTATGAAAAGAGACTTACGAAACTGGGGCATCCCGCTGACTGTAATTCCAAAAAGGAAACAGTTCAGGCAAAAAAAGAAAGGGATAACAAAAATCAAGAAAGAGGTCTCACAAACCCTCAACAAAAAATGACTGCCTAGTCAGAATAAATCATCAATGTTTGAACCATCACCGGAAAATCAGAGCAAAGACTCAAACAAGGTCTAACGTATGATCAACTGAGTTTAGGGTTGGAGAACATCACGAAAGAGCGGGTGGGTACAAATAATTTGGGCCTTTATCCTTTGTTTCTTAAACCGTGAACCAGGCCACGATATAACCCTTAAAAGTCCTAGCTGAAGCATGGGTTAGTTCGAAAGCATACTGTTACGAAGGTATCCTGACTCCTGAAGGTTTGCTGTAAAATCTTGAGTTGACACCGTATTGTATTACAACAAAATGCATTTTTAAAATATTCAAGACAGACATAGACTTTTGCATTCTTAAAATAACTTTGTTTGCATATGAATTTTTGTCTGAACAGCAAGGAAATTCGCACGATGAATATCTTGTGAACAGAAGTACCTCCAATCAAGAGGCACAGTAGGAGCATTGCCCATTATCTGGGGCATGACAAAGTATTTCCAACAGGGGCAACTCCCCACATTCTGAGAAATATGGACATAGTCGAAAGAATACTACGCAAAATCAAAGACCCGCTAGGTTGACACACCTAGGCAAAAATAAGGGATGAAATGAAAAAATCTGTACACCCGGCAAGTCGAAAACCTGAAAAGGCGGCTTGGGCAAAAATGGGTATCCCGGTGGACTGAAAACCCGAAAAGGCGGTCCAGGCAAAAGTTAGGGATCAAAGCGTACGAGTATGTCCCAGCATCTCGGCACCTGCCTACCAGAAGACTCGTCAAGTACTCCCACAAGTGCCTCCTCCCACTGAAACTGGGGCAATAAGGAGTTGTCGAAAAGATCCGGTTGCTCTGTCCATCATAGGTTCGGCTAAAGAATGCGACCCAGATATTTTCACTCCCCGCAGAACACGAACGCGTCGTCCGGCTTTATTCAAAGAGTTATTTCCTTAATAAGATATAACTGGGTTATCCTCAGCCAATAGCCACGGAAAAGACCGTCCTCAGTAAAGTCTTATCATCCCCAGCGGAAGCAAAAGCTTATTCTCCAACACCAGCCCAGGAGTGACTTCCCGGCACCCGTCAAGGATTTATTTTCCTAGACGAAAGCATACATTCATAAACATCACATTTTCGTACATCATGACACATGCATGTACGCATCATGTCATACAATTGCATTTATGCCGTTGCTTGATTCATATCACGTACTGCATATAACTGACCTTTACCTTTCAGGAAGGATACAGTTGAATGATCAGCTATGTCAAAATAGACAAAACACCGTCAGAAAAGACAAATCCCGTCATAAGAGACAAATCCGGTCAAAGAATACAAATCCAGTTTAAATCAATGCCTAAAGATTCCTCTGATACAACTCGTCGTTGTAGACACTCGTCGTGATAGACACTCGTCGTGATAGACACTCGTCGTGATAGACACTCGTCGTGATAGACACTCGTCGTGATAGACACTCGTCGTGATAGACACTCGTCGTGATAGACACTCGTCGTGATAGACACTCGTCGTGATAGACACTCGTCGTGATAGACACTCGTCGTGATAGACAATCGTCGTGATAGACACTCGTCGTGATAGACACTCGTCGTGATAGACACTCGTCGTGATAGACACTCGTCGTGATAGACACTCGTCGTGATAGACACTCGTCGTGATAGACACTCGTCGTGATAGACACTCGTCGTGATAGACACTCGTCGTGATAGACACTCGTCGTGATAGACACTCGTCGTGATAGACACTCGTCGTGATAGACACTCGTCGTGATAGACACTCGTCGTGATAGACACTCGTCGTGATAGACACTCGTCGTGATAGACACTCGTCGTGATAGACACTCGTCGTGATAGACACTCGTCGTGATAGACACTCGTCGTGATAGACACTCGTCGTGATAGACACTCGTCGTGATAGACACTCGTCGTGATAGACACTCGTCGTGATAGACACTCGTCGTGATAGACACTCGTCGTGATAGACACTCGTCGTGATAGACACTCGTCGTGATAGACACTCGTCGTGATAGACACTCGTCGTGATAGACACTCGTCGTGATAGACACTCGTCGTGATAGACACTCGTCGTGATAGACACTCGTCGTGATAGACACTCGTCGTGATAGACACTCGTCGTGATAGACGCTCGTCGTGATAGACACTCGTCAGTGTAGACACTTGTCGTTATAGACATTCGTCATAGACACTAGTCGCTATAGACACCCATCGTTAAAGACCACTCGTCCTTGGAAACAACCTGTCAGTAGAGACAACTTCATCACCGTTTGAAGATCCAGACCCAGCTCCTGTAACCAGTCAGGACATATCTATACCAAGCATCTGAAAACCAGCTCCTGCGACGTGTCAGGTACTCATTTTCTTTTGCAGGTATGCAGGTTCTCGCTAAGGAATCTCTTACGCGATCAACATCCAGATGGCATCTATAAGCCCATCATCCTACCCATCAATCTCTAAATGGCATCTATAAGCCCATTCCCCCACCACACTGCTACCATGTGAGCGCAAATTTCTGGGCACTCTAGTGTCCAATCATCTTCTACCCTCGGATTACAAAAGGCACGTCAGCCAATCTCCATCCTCAGGTCTAAGAAGATTGAACAGGGGCAACTGTTGTACCCCAAAATTTGCCCTCCCATATTCTCCAATAAACTGCCAAGCCAAGCTACAAAATTCCCCAAGAGTTGCACAATGCAAAGGCCTCCATACAGTCAAAACTAGGGTTTGTGTGTTGATCAAGAAAAGGAAGTGTTCAAAGGTCCAATCAAGTCTCATATGATTACAAAGATGGTCAAGCATCCTCATATCAAGTTTCAAGGCATTCAGCTCAAGATTGCACAGCCAAAACCCTAAATTGCACTACAGTCAACTGTAGGGGCAAAATGGTCATTTGACAGTCAAAAGTTCAAATTTTTGGTCAACATATCATTTTGAAGCCACAAACATCATTTGATCAATGCTTGATCATGATTCTCAAAATTTGGCTCAGAAAATCATCAAGATGCAAAAGTTGCTATATTTGGACAGCTGAAAAAGTCAACTGAAATTGACCAGGGCATAACTTTCACATGGATTATCAGAAAAATTCCATACAAAGCTCATTTTGAAGAGAAAGACATTTCCTACCACTCATCTTCATACTTCAAGTCCAAGAAATGCTCTCACAAAAAGTTATCAATTTCAACATTATAGGTCATTTTCAAAAGTCAACAAAAAGGGACTTTAAGTCAAAGACCATAGCTTGAGATTGGTAAATCAAAATGACATGGGACCAAAGGCATTGGTTAAAGGACTCAAAGACCTTTCCAAAATGTCCAAGAACATGTGAAAAGCTTAAATATTGAGCAAGTTATGCCTTGTAGAAGTTGGGAAATTTTTGTGAAATGGCAAAAGTCAACTATCCTTGAAAATCCAATTTTTGACAAAAGGGCCCCATTTTTTTTTCACTTGGTTCATCCTTGTCATGCCACACACGTGTCCCATGGTTAATTTCAAGACCAAATATTGATTTTTTTTATTTTATTTAATTTTTAATGATTTAATTCATTTTAATTCTTTGAAAATTCAAATAAAATTTAAAAACCAATGGAATAGTGTCATGTGAACTTGGACAATTTCTATGTATCATGAACCAACTCAAGAAATCAGGCTAAGGTTCATTTGCACACTAGGTCTAGGTTTTGGCTAAAAAGGAGGAAAAATGGTTAAGGGTGAAAACCCTAGGACTTATTCTTTCCCAAGCATGAATTAAGGTGAGTTAGCAAGCCAATTCCATTCCATGATCATCACTGAGTCAAACCCTAGGCCTAAGAGATCATAAGATGCGCCCAAACAAGCTTTGGCATTTTGAAATTTTTCCATAAAAGCTTAAAACTGAAATCAAAGTTGGAGGATTTTTCAAGGCTTGATTCATATACCAATAGCATCCTGAGGCATTTCTGAACGCATTCCATTTCCTAACATCAATCAAAACACCCTGAAACGGTATCTACAAGTCAAACTGTGAAGCAAAAAATCTCAAATCGCATAGCATAATTCAAGCATTTTCTTTCATTTTTATTTATGTATTCATGATCACAATGAAGTTTCAAAGCTAACCTTTACATTTAATTTGATTTTTGCATCGTGTATGGGATTTTACCATGATTGAAAATTAGGTTTTCAGAGTTTTTTGAATTGGGGTTTCTCACCCAAGGAAAAATTGGGACCCAAGATCACTACCATTGCAATCAGCGTGCTCCAACGAAGAAGAAGCACACCTCGCGAACAATTTATGAAGCTTGTGGACCTAATCGCTATTTTTTGAAAGCTAGCTTCAGACCACGCATGAAAAACCGTGGCTAATGTGTTTTCTTTTTACAGGGATGAAGATGATGATGTCGTGTCATCCAGGGACAGGCCAGTTCAAATCTCGCGCGCAGTTCAAATAGCACTAACCATTTTCTTTTATAATGTTTGTTGATTAATATATATTAAATGAATTCAAAGTGGCTCAGTGGACAAGTATCAACGCGTTAACCTCAATGACCTGGGTTCAAATCCCAGGTCTGGCCAATTTCCACATTATTTTTCTATTCAAGTTCCTGTGCAGGTTTCTCATTAAGGCGCACCATACTCCTTCATCCTCCCACCATCCACGCGTCCATCCCACTCAGATCAAGGGCATAAGATCAAGGAACACCATGAATCCCAGTCAAAGCATCACACAAGATTGGAAAAGTCAACCAATTCAATGCAAATGGGCCTGATTTGCTAGGCCTGCACCTCACAATTTTGGGGTCTACCCCCCTGGTTTGCCTTATTAATTTTTATTCTTTCTTTAACTTTTCTTTTTTTATTTCTTTTATTTGCTATTTATTTAATTAATTATTTTTTACATAAATATAATAAAAACATCATAAAAATCAAAAAATGCCAAAATATATAATTTATATTATAATTATTTTCATAAATAATAACATGTAAATATTTAGTTTTAATTAGGTTTTCAACTTTAATTCCTTTTAATAAAAATCAAAACAAAAACATAGAATTAGGTTAATGACTTTTTCCTTTTAACTTTCCTTGTTTTTTGCCATAGTATTAGTATTTTTCATAATTAAACTAGGGTTGCATTTTAGGTTAGATTTTAATACTTTCTTAATAACTAAAAATCCAAAAAAATAGAGTTTAGGTTTAATAACTTTTATTTTCTTTTTTAATTTTCCTTTTATTTCAGAATAATAATATTATTTATTTATTTTCATAAATTAAAAATTGTACATAAATTAATTTAGAATTAAATTAGGTTAAAAGTCAATATTTTCATAATAAACTTAAAAGACATTAGAACTAGGATTTTAATTTTAATTAACTTTTTTTTTTTTTTCTTTTAAATCTAAAAACACAAAAATACCATTTTTCATTTAATTTTAATTTTAGATAACTTAATTATTTTAATTCTTTTAAAGGGTTCAACGCCCTCGCATTTGATTATTTTCTTTTTTTCGCGCGTTTCATTTATTTCTTTTGTAAATAATTATGTATATGTACCAAAGCCGTGTAATAGCTATTAGACATTTCTTTTCTGCAATTTATTTTAAAACGGGTCTGGATTAATTTGGCGTTGTAGACCCTCGCCCTTTGTAATAGCGTAGGACTTTTATTTTTTCCGCACTTTAAATTCCCGCACTTTTAACTTAAACAATAACATGAAAGAATGAATGCCCAAAAATAAAATCGAATCGTTAGATCACCAATGCATGACAAGACAAACAATAAACTGAAAATGACACACAATTCACACACCACCCCTAGGGTACGCCTCACTGTTGCCTTTCGAAAGGTGATCATCGAGTAGAGGATATTTTAGTAAGTCCTTGTGTCCATTGATCAAGTTGCCTAAAACAAAGTTGCCTCGAATAAGTTGCCTCGGAATAAAAGATCAATGGCATAAGGGTAGCTTCTAAGGTGTCTTCCTATTGCTCTGGTGATCACCATGTCCCTATAAACTCGAATTGACCCGAACACCTCCAACGGTGGTGCTACCTACCTCTCAATGGTGGGATGGCACTACTTTAAAGGACATTTACACAGACGAATTCCTTAGGGTAGGTAGGTTCTCAAGAATACTTGCTCTAATTTCAAACAAATCAAAAACATCTTTTCACACTGACACACTTTCAAAAAAAACTTTCAAAACAAACTTTTCAAACACTCTGACGTACGAGTTGAATTGAAACTTTTCAAAGAATATTTTTGAAACCCACATTGAAAAGCAAGCAAACATTTTGAAAACACATTGAGCAAGTACCTAAGAGCCCATGGATAACCATGGATAGAAAGGGTGCTAACACCTTCCCTTTCTATAACCTACCTCCCGAACCGAGAGCAATCTCTTTAAAGGAATTTTTCTGTGCTTTTGTCCTTTCCTATTGGAGAAAATAAAAGACGGTGGCGACTCTTGCTTACCGCGACATTTCGCGAACCAGCTTTAAAACAGTCAGTTCCAGATCCACCGATCACAGGTGGCTTTTAAAATCATAGCATTTTGATCAAGTTTCTTTGAAACCGGAGTGTTCTATACCAAAGACATTACTATAATGGACGATACATTCCATAAAAGAGGATGAAACTTGGCCGGATCACTTTTTGGAAAGGATGAAAGAGTTCTCCATATTGAGCGAGATCAAAAGAGAATCAAATAAAAAAGATTCAAAGACAACACCACCCATATAAATAGATCTAGGTGATGATACATGTTTTCATGCATTTTAGTTTTTATCTAATTATATTTTTAGATGGTGACTCATTTTTTATATATAATGTTGATACCATTTGATACATGTGTAAGGTATATTCAACATTAATTATATAACAGTTAGTGTCAACTTTGAGAAAACTTTCTGTTTCAACCTATTAACAAGTCTGTCCATGCATAAAACAAGTTCTGTATGAACAATGGATCAGTGGGGCGAGTCATGAGATGCACTTCTAATTAACTCCATTTTAACTACAAAACTACCAAACATGGGTATTTAGGAAATGTATTTCCGTAGAAACCATTGTTTTAAAAAAAGAAGGTGAGTTCGAAAATGCATATGTAGAATATCCTCTAAGACAAGATAGGGCTTCTAAGGTCCATAGTAATCTAAAATTTGTATAAATATGAGATCTGTCTCATGTTGTTTACAAAAACACATCACACCATAATGAACACATATTGACATGTCGCATTTCTCTACTTCAACGACGTGAAACCATCACTTAAATTTAAGGTCACAAAGTACACCTCTTTTGTAGATTTGAAATCCATATTATAAAATCTCCTATAATACTTAAATAATCGAAGAGTTGTGAAGCTTGAGTACCATTCACCCTAGATTGACAACGAAGGGAAGATTCAATTCAACAAGTTTGAGTTGAAAACGAATGAAGATTTAAGGGTTAGGTGAAGTATATTTCACCGTTATGAAATAAATGGTCCGATTGAAGTGTATGCGACAATTGCAAGATCAATCAATGATATTCTAATGATGTTGCAATATTCTGATTAAATGTAATGTTAAATTTATGTTAACAATTATCTATGTAATGTTACATATTTTGATGTTAATTTATGTTTTTCTTCAACTTTCGGCATTTGTTACTAGTTTGTGGTTTAAACTAATAGAGTATATTTCGGAGATGCATCTCCATAAAACTCATTGAATTTGAAATAAGGGTTATTAAGGAGATGTATTGTGGGGATTTTACACTAGGAGCATTGATACAAAGTTGAGGATTATGCACCTTTGTGAGAGACACACCACTTATCCACCTAAAATCTTAAGGTGATAAGTGAATGGGTTCTCCCACTCCATATTCTTATCCAATATGAGATTATTTCTCCACTTACTCACACTTG
Source organism: Vicia faba (assembly GCA_948472305.1). NCBI lineage: Eukaryota > Viridiplantae > Streptophyta > Magnoliopsida > Fabales > Fabaceae > Vicia > Vicia faba. The sequence goes on along the minus strand of OX451736.1, from coordinate 580,118,898 downwards.
CATTATTGTTGTAAGACTCCCCCTCAAATGTGAGTCCATAATACTCTCCCACTTGTGCCGTCGTTGACACCTTGCAATAAAACACCCCTTCTTGGACATTTTGATACTAAGTCGGTCCTTTTCTCGAACCAAAGGCTCATGATACCATTTGTTAGAGAGAGTTTACTAGAGAGCATTGATACAAAGTTGAGGATTATGTGATAGGTGAGTGGGTTCTACTACTTATATATTATTAAGTAACCCTTGCTATATTATTCTAACACTTTCCCTGAAGTGTGAGTCAACAATGCTCCCCCACTTGTTCCGTCGTTGACATCTTACAACAGACACCGCTTCTTGAGTGCATTTAGATACAAGTCCCTTTCGGTCCCTTTCTCGAACCGGGCTCTGATACCACAGTTGGATCATCATGAGGGGGAAGCATTCACATTGGGTCAAAGACTTACCTAAAGATCAAAGACTCATCCAAACAAAATGAGAGAGACACCATATATTCACCCAAAATCTTAAGGTGATAGATGAATGAGTTCTATTACATATATATTATTAAGTCTCCACATTCCTATCCAATGTGAGACTATTTTCCTACTTACTCATACTTGCATTATTATTCTAACAAGATGCACCTTCTAATTAACCATAATATGGATACGGATATGCATTCCGAACATTTTTTAGGACAACAAGAGGTGAGAAAAGCGTTGAGAATGTTTAATATAAGTACGCTCAAAAATACATCTTTAAAATCTAGAAATATTTGTGACTTTTTACCGTAGTGAATTAAAGAATCTCTAATAAAGTTATACCCATATTTTATATCTCTAAAATATCATATTTTATACACATTAGTATTACACTCTTCTCGGTCATTATAATAAACAAAAAATTAAATTTTATATTGATTAACATAGTTAGTTAAGTTTTTTATTTTTTATTTTATAGAAAAATATAAGATAAATTTTTTGAAATATTCTTAGTGATATTTAATAAATCAACTCTCCAGATTTAATTTTTTAAATAAATAAATATATATATTAAAAATATTAGCAATAGTAACGAAAAAAATTTAAAAATTATTTACTTTTACTTATAATACTCACTAAAATTTAAAGTTATTTTTTTGATAATAGACATAGTAAAGAGTAACTCTTACTCTTATAAATTTGAAAGGTCATCTTTGACCGCATATAAAGCAGACTATCCCAATGTCTAAAATTTATCAAAGTTAAAAGTTAAATAAAATCTTATAAAATATTTACACCCAGGTTTCCAATAACTTGGAAGAACTCGGAAAATTTGTATGTTGAAAATTGATGGGAGGTAAGATATATAGAGAGAAAACTGGTGAGTGGTTTGCAGAAACAATTATGTAGATACTTTTCTCAGACTCTAGTCAAGTTGTACCCTATTTAAATCCAAATTGTATGCATGCAAAATAACTTCAATACAATGTACACCTAATGTGTACCGGTAACAACCACTCAAGTGTTGGATGACAGTCCAGTATAAAACAACTGCAAAATGAAACTCTATTATTCTCTGAGAAAAGATCATGATATAAGAGATTAATATTACTGATAAAGAAAAAAGCTAGCTACATTTTCCATAAACACTTTTGAAACACAGACAATTAGATTGGATTAAATGTGGTATTAACTCATACATAGTAATGGAACAGAACAAGAACAAGAACAGGTTCTGCTTCATTCTCCCTCTGAAACTTGGATTCAGATTTGCTGCATTTAGCAACCGACACAGTCGACATGTAAGTGGCAGTTGAATGAGACCTAACCGTCCAAATTTCAATGCATATTGTGATTTTAGAAAACCATTGAAATCTGGATAATCTGATCTTGATTCAACTGCTACCGATACACCGACTGTGTGAATGCGTGAAATTGTTGACTGCAGCAAATCCAAATCCGTCGAACTTTCAGGAGTTATATAATTCCCGGCTCTCATTTCATTTCCAAGCACAAGAAGCAACCAAATCTCTATTCATCCAACCAAGGTATAAAGCTCCATCTCTCTCTTCAAGTCTATATCTATCACTATAGTTCTCAAGCAATTTCTTTATGGTACCATTCACCAAAGAACTCAAAGGGTAAGGAGTGAAACCAGCCATTGCGAATCTCGACCTCCACTTCCCAAGCAACTCGTGTCGTTCCACTCTCTCGACCCCTTCACAAGCTATGATGTTAACTAAGTCTCTTGCCAAGCAATGCTGCTCAACATTGATTCTCTCTTTATGTTCTCTCGGAAGAGTCACGTCTATTGACTCGAACATTGCTGTGTAATAGTCCATAGTTTCGAGAAAACGCGGAAAGAATGCAGCAGTGTTTGTGTTAGATTCTTGCTCAACAAGCGTCACGACTTTCGGTGATAGGCTCTTAACCAATCTTAAGAGCCTATCTCTATGATTCTGAGTGCTGACACTCTCGTCCGGCATGTGATGTAGCATGAATGCAAAATTTACTGCAAGAGCTTCTCCCGGCCGAACTCCGAGGTTATGCAGTTGAACATCACAACCTGAGATAGCTGCTGCGTGAAATTGAAATGGCACCTTGAAATGCTGAGCAAGCTTTGATAATCTCTTTTCAACTATATGTAGTCCACCTCCACGTGCATAAGCTGATGTTGAATCATCAATACCTGTAATGCGGATGTGCGGAGGCCCGCCGGGCCTAGCTGCAAAAGCTTGAATCAACGAAATCCATTGGCTTCCTTGAGCAATTTGGAAATCGATTATATGAACCCTTGCTTCATTTTTCATGGCTTCTGCAATGGCTCCATTGGCAGACATGTATCCAAATTTAAAGTAAGGGCAAACCTCATAAAGTATGTTCATGTAAGAGAGAAGTTCGGTACTTTCCGGTTCTTTGCATCTTAGAGATTTATAGATTGAACTCCCGGATGCAGACAATCGCGCAATGAGTCCTTCCAACATGTATGCTCCCAACCTTTGAATCGGTTCGCCAGAAACCGAAACCATCTGCCGTAATTCATCCATCAACCATTGTGCCATAAGCAAATCATTGTCTGCAATTGCTTTTGCACATGCAGTAAGGATGTGCTTTAGATTTTTACTCGAAATTGCTACCATTGTTTGTCTCCAACTGTCCATTTCAAGTGAAACAAAACCAGTTCCGTTGCTGATGGCGCTGTCGTAACTATCAAGATTATCAGAGTCAGGACCAAGCATTACATTTTCCAATTCTCTTAGCTTGTGTTTGAAGCTACTTAAATCTTCAGTTACGCACGATCCACTCATCGGTGAGTCATAGGTATCATCGGGGGAGTGATAAGGATCTTGTGGATATGTCTGACAATCTTGCTGCGACATTGGACTATCGTTAGTCGAGAAACTAACGGTCGAAGGAGAGTTGTAAACCACAAAACTTCCAGCTGCAGAAGACGACTCCAACGTGCAGTAAAAGTCAGAAGAATTTGGAGCCGAGAATTGAGTTCCACTGCCTCCATCATTGCTGTATAGCTGATGATTTAGATTTCGATATTGCGGCAAGCAATATGATTCGATTTGTTGCAATGGTTGATAGTACATACTCATACTCCTATGCCGCTCCGATGCCTGCATCGTAGAATCAATAACTAAGAATCTTACCGGCGTCTAAACTATAATTAATCTCTACAAGTTCATTCTTCTGCACAGATTCAACATTTTCTGCATAAACAAATCACAGAATCAGTACTAACATTAACAAACAATTTCAGCTTTCATACATCATACAATGCATATAAAAAAGAAGAAAAAAATATTTTCAAGTCTTGAAAAAATTAAGCACACTTGTAGATTCACTGTGCAGTTGACAATTAATCAACTTTTTCTTCTAAATTGAAATCAAATAACAAGTCAAACATTGAATTCTCTCTGTTTACTTTTTTTAAGAAAAAAAGAATAAAGAAACAAGTTGAATCAATTGGTGAAAATTTCCAGGAACCTGCACAAAAGAAAAGACCCTTCAACCTATCACTGATTTTTCTTGACCAAATAAAACAGGAAAATTATCTATAGAACACATACATCAGAAACACAACATCATCGTGACCAACACCGACACTCTCACGTCGACATTGGTAATAATTAAAAAAATAAATAAATTAAACATTATCACAAGTGTCAGTCAAGGACACAACAGTCAAGGACACAACGTTTATCAGAGGTGTCTAACATTTTTCAAAGGTGTCGGTGCTACTGAGAAAATTTATAGAAATTACATTAATTAAACAAAGAGAAGGGAATGAAAATTTAGAAAGGAAGAAGATTAAACAAAATTCAAAAGATAAGACAGACAAAAAATGTAAAAATTGCCCTTTATATCTAGATTTCATTAAAATGAAGTGTTTCAATCAATTTAGGAATTCACACATGCATAGAGAAAAATTCCTCAATCAATTACAGATGTCTATAAAATACAGATCAGAAGAAATTCTTAACCAACAACATAGTTAATTAATCAAATCACCTCTTATATAGTCCAAAGATATTCATAACATCATAGAAACCTTTTAACAAACAGATCATAGGCATACACAAAAAATGCATCAAAAACTGAAATGCAAAAAACTATGAGCTTAACAAACTTAACATTACAAACCCATTTGGAAAAACCATTTAAAACCAAAGAAGAACAAATAAAAAACCAAACTTTACAAGAAAAATCTGAATATGGCTTTCAAGATTTTTGAGAAATGAAACAAATTTCTTACTTGTTTTAGAGGAATGAAAACCAGAGGAGTGAAGTAGAAGAATGTAAGAGGAGGGTCTTATGATGATGAAGTTGAATATAGAAAAATGAATGAGAAATAGCCCTTATATTGATATAGAAACTACACAACAACCATCGGAGAGTGTTGGTGTTAAATTGATGTTTATGCTAAAGACAATTTTGTTTTTTTATGGGACGTTTGTTTTAAGGATTTATAAAAGATTTTCAAAAATAAGTTATTTATATGAATATTTAATTTTAAGATATTTTAAAATGTGTTTAATATATAATTTGAAATTCTTTGAAAAATGAATAATTATATATTTTTTTAAAAATAATTATGTGAAGCTTTATGGAAATAAATATTCCCCCACCTTCATGGGAAATAAAATAATGAAAGTTATTCTTAGGAGTAATTTCGTGGAGGTCAAGTAAGAAATATTTTTATTTTTAAGACTTTTTGTTTGAACAACACACATTTGTAAGAGATTTATCACATATTCATCCAAAATTTTAAAGATGATATGTGTGAATTCTCTCACTTATATAGTCTTCAATCTTCTATTTCCTAATTAATATAAGACTTTTTTCCTCACTTGATTTTTAAAAATTATTTCATTTCAAAGAATTTTTATTTTTAAAAATATTTTTTTTTCAATTTTCTACCAAATATAAAAATTACTTTTTTCCAATCATATATTCTCAAAAATATTATTTCTAAACTTGAAACAAAGACTCAAATAACCTCTCGTCTAGTGATGTAAGTGTGATCTTGTGAGGTCTATCTATAGTATGTTGGGTCAAATACATCCATTTTATCATATACTAGTATCTATAATTCAATACATTATTCAACCATAAAATAGAATGCATCACTATCTAATATAATAATGTGTATTATAAATAATCACACGTGGCCTTTTTCTGTTTACTAGAAACTTGACTTTGACTTTAATGCCCTTTTTCTTACACTCTCGATGAAAAAGTTGCATTTATATTATTTATGTATTTATTAATTATGCCATTCACTTTTTTACAAGAGGCGAATATTAGTTATTTATTAGTTATATTATTTATAAAATTTTACTTTTTTAAATTATTTTATTATAATACTTGTTTAATTTTAAAAATAACAATGAATATTTACGGTAGGATAAATAATTATTCATGATTAAAATAATATTTATGTTTTTTATATCACATATCTTTTAAATAGATGTTTAATAGTGTGTGATGTATATGCTGATATTTATGAATATTTATATATTAAATTTGTTTTTAAGAAAATATATGAAATTGAAGAAAATTTAAGTTTGAAATTGATTTAATACTAGTAATTCGTTTATTTATTAAACATGAATATTATTGTCTCTAGATTTTTTTAATTGAATAATGAAATTTATTTCTTATTTATGTATTAATTTTTTTATAAATAATAGATTAGTTACGACTGATTATTGTTTTTACTATCTATTTGATGATTTTTTATTCAATATTTTATTAAAAAATATTAATGAAATGAAATATTTATTTATTATTAAGAGATATCTTATACATTGACTGACTTATCAACAAATATTTGTGAATAAACTTTTTCCATCTTTTCTCTATGCTCATCAACCAATGAGAAGTCTACTTAGATATCATTGGTTCATAACTAACAATTACATGATAACTACTACCGAAATTGTTGATTAGTGTTAATTAAGCACCACTCCTAAAAGGATTTTACATTGATGACTTAACAACTTTGAAGCCAATTTGGTGGCTAAAGACATCATCATCACACAAAACCATAATCATATATCTTCAAAAACTTTGTTTGTACTTAAAATTTCTATAATTACTCATTTTTTTTCATTTATTTTAAATATTCCAAAATTCTTAAATGTTTATCTTTTAATTAAATTCAAAATGTACAATTCTTAACTCATTCTATAGGCCTTTTTAATTGGTAACATTTAATTATATATTGTACAGAAATAAAAAACTGAAGATAATGTAATATAATGAGATAGCAAACTAAGGTCTATTTGGTAATTCAAATGTATCTTATGATTTTCAATTTTGTTAATTTATTTAATCACTATCATATCTCATTATTATACTATAAAATAATGACCCACACGGTTGAGTCAGAGCATAGAAGAAATAGAAGAAATAGAAGAGAGAAACCTTACAATAAAGGCAAGGGACCAAGAAGTAGTGCCTTACACTTCACCTAACATGCACTTTGATTATTTGATACCTTTCAATTTGGTTTATTAATTATATTATTATTTTAAAAATATGCATCTTTAGTTTTATATTGTTTGCTTGTTCTGATTCTTCTCTTTTATAATCCATTGAACTTATCTCTAAACTATCATCTTAGAATCTTTAAAGTGTTGAGATAATTATTAGAACACATCATTGAAGAGTGCGCATTCTTAGAGGCTATCTTTTTCATCATTCCCTTTTCTACTTATTAACATCAAAAAGGTAATTAGTGAAGTGAAGTTTAATAATCCGTGATAATTATGTTTCAACCATGCATTTTGTTAATTGGGGTTTTGATCATGCCAAAGAATTATAAGATTATTTTAGTGGATGTTTTGGTACAATTTAAAAGAGTCTTTTAAAGATTATGTCATGATATTTTTTAAATAATATTTAGACCTTTTAATGGATCGTGATTTTTTTTTTTACGTTGTTCATTCTACTTTGATCTAATAGTGGGAAAAAAAATCAAATCTGTATTATAAAATAGGTAAGATGAAATGATTAGATTAACTTTAAAATAAGTAAGATAAAATGATTAGATTAAATTTAAGGATTAGAAATTGTGCAGGAGAAATGGAAGTAGAAAAAAATGTAGGAAATGATATATTTTCCCCTTCAATTTAATAACACATCAATCAATTAAATAAGACATGTTTTATCATTTAAAAGAAAAAATAGTGAGAGTTTCAGATCCAAATCAAACACTATTTTCAGAAGAAAAAAAAGAAGGTGTATGAGACTCAAGGTCTGGGACATTACTGATATTGTTGAAATTTAAGGTCTAAACCATGCATAATGAATGACAAGTCCTTTAAAGTGTTAAAATCATGGATATCGTCTTCAAGTTTTTAAGAATCGAAGGACTTGCTAAGTGCAAGTTATTTGTCTACATGATATAAAGTATAAAATTTAAATTTACCAAATTCACGAGGTGAAATGTGTAAACATTTCACAACTTTTGAGAAGTCGAAATCAATGTAAATTTTGAGAGGGATCAGACAAAAATAGATGAACCACTAAGGAGCTACATTTAGAGGTTGTTTTAGTGAATGATGCAGACGACAAGATGAAGAGGTATTTGCTCAATAAAATGCTTTAAAAAGGAACAAGGGTTGTTGAAAATGTGAGAATAAAAAGCTCAAAAATTTCAATGACTTGCTCGGTCAAGGAAAAAAGTATATCTAATACAAGAAGATGTTGGAGATGAGTAAGGCTATTTATGGCACCACAAAAAGGGTTGACATAAACAAATAAAGAGTGGTATGTCCTATCAGAGAAGATAGGAAAGAGGCCTCCGTCTAAGTACAAATATTATGCTCTCTTGAATACTTCTAGAGAATATATCTTTCAAGAATGTGCCATCGCCGAGTTCAAGGAATAAGAGGTTGAGTTTCCAAATAAGGTCCAAAAGCAGATAAGTCTAGACATGTCAAAATATTATTGTTTCCACAAGAGCAATGGGCACAACACTGAAGATTTATCTAGTTGAAAGACTTGATCAATGATATAATTCAAAGGAGTAAGTTTTCAAGGTCCACGATGTAGGACAAGGTCAAAACAAATGAGCATAAGTTTAGAGTCAAGCCCGCTCTTCCAAAAAGAAGATACGAAAATGCACAGGTCACATGGAGGAATCCTCAAAAGACAGGGACGACAAATAGATGCTGGTGTCGTGGCATATGACATGAAATTCTAGCACTTTCAAATAAATGTTAAGACAGATGTCTCAACACCAAAACACAATGTCAAGATAGATGTTAAGACATCATCTGCTGATAGAACACTTGTACCAAACAATAAATTATGCAGAAGTAAATTGCAGAATGTAAAAGATACAATGAATTGTTAACCCAGTTCAGTGCAACATCACCTACTTTGGGGGCATCCAAGCCATGAAGGAAATTCACTGTGTGTGTGGGTGGGGGCACTATAAGAAAACAACTCAGAAGCTTCGACCAAAAGTAGACCTTCACAAGACAAAAGCATACATTATTGGGTTTTTAGCATCGACTTAGCGCCTGGGTCGGGGCAGACTCATCAAGCATTAAAATTAACAATAACATATAGCCGAAGATAATTAGTGTTGGACATCTGAGACATTATAAAGAAGCAAAGACATGGTTGAAAATCCAACACTATTTCAAAGCTAAACAATCCTAGTTTACAACTTATCACTTAACCACTACCTTATGCAACTTCTACATATGAAAACCCCTCTCACTTCCCACAATCACCTCAGTGATAAAAACAAAAGACTAAAGCAGAAGAACATACTTCCAATTACACACAATACACTCTTTGCTTAAAATCTCATGAGTGATTGACAATGAACAATCAATCAAACTCTATGTATCAACATGATACATGAGTGACATACACAAAAACACAATACTCTAAAAAGACTCCCAAACCCTAAAACTCTTGTAGAATAAATTCTTCTTATTTTTCACACCTTTCATTAGGTTTAGGTTTTTCCTTTTAATGATATCAGTTGTCTATGGGATTTGAATTCTCTGCCCAATTTGTTGTAGATTCACAAGCTGATAGTTACACCAATTATGTAGAAAAATCTCTTTGAATCTTGGAATAAAACATCATAAGTTTCCTACATTGTCTCAACATCCAATTTTAGAAACTGATGTACAGTTGGAGATAAAATCAATTGTTCCAAATAAAATCTTCTTGACCCACGCAAATAAGTGAGATGTATCCAAGAGAATCTCACAAAATCAAATCAAATATGTCAAGAAAGTAACAACATAATATGCTATATCAGTTGGCAAAGATGTCACAACATTTTGCTCAACATCTGGAGGCAGTAACACCTGCTATGATAGTTGTTCAAGATGTCTCAATATCTTGCTCAACATCTAACTGTGATATATGTTTTCCCAAATGAAACTTGTTTTACCAAAATTATTGCCAATCATAAAATCACAAACCTAACAAACTCTCCCTTTGGCAAATTTTGGCTAAAATAACCTTTTCACAATAAACCCGGAGATAAGGAATAAAACCATAAAATAACAAAACACAAGCTACATGAAATACATGTAAAATTTGTACAAACTACAAACAGAAACATCAGTGAAAAATGCATCTATAGAGAGACCTAGTCTCACACACAAATCTTCTTCAAACTCCAAAAGTATTTAGGGATCAGATGTCATGACATGTGGTCTAACATCACATCAACACAACCAAAAACAACTCCAACAAAACACAACAAACTCAACACCATAGCACATTGCTCAACAACTTCAGAAAGGTCAATTACTCCCCCTCTCACATATAATCAATACTCCCCCTCAAGGGAACATCCAACAATCCAAATATGAACTGTCCAAGTTCACACATCAAAGGCACATGCAACAAAAGAAAAATATGCCTCACAAACAAAAACTAAGATAACTAGAGTTCTACACAAAATACTTCAGGAAAGATGTCAGGACATCTGGGATGATATCATGCATACACACACACACACACATACACATATTAGCATTAGTAGCAGAAGCAGAAGCAAAAGTAAAGTACCTGCACAGAGCATAACTGACAATCATGCTTCCCCTAAATAGTTGCATACATAAAAAGCAACAACAAAGACTACTCTCTCTCTAAGCAGTAGTATATTCCTATCACAATTTTAATCAACATGCCAAGACATTTAACATGACATCAACATCAAGACAAACAAACTTCCAAGAAAATTCACTAACACTTTACTCCCCCTTTTTAGCCAAAAATTGACAAAAAAATAGAGTAAATGTATAATAAAATTGGAAGCACACATGCAAACAAGCATAATCAACAGATGGAAGCACAAATAGTTGGAAACACACACTTGATCATCTTCAGGTGGTCTTCCATATTTTACCCCTGTCAAAAATCCTTCTGCACTTCTTGCTGATGTTACATGTTTTAGAAGTGTTGACACTGAACTCCCTTTCCACTGTAACACCCCAATTCTACCCCAAGCAATTAGCGGAAAATCAGAGTATAAAAATTTCCAATATAATTAGGATGTCACATATTCAACAAAGACACATAAAACTGTCATGCTTTTAGAATAGATACATAACACTTAAAGAAGCGAAAAGAACACGATTCATGAATATAGTATTCATAACATAAACCAAACTTTGATTAATCACGCAGCGAACTCATAATAGTTCTCTAAATATGATATAACATATTTTGAATCATAAAACAACATCAACACCATAACTCCTCAATAACAACATAAGGTTCAATAAATAAACAACACAATAAGACAAGCGTTCATTTCCCCCTGAGTGCTACATATCAAAGCAAATGACACCAAACTCGAACTAACAATGCTATCGGCTACTCCTCTTGGTTACCCGCACGTTATCAACAAGGGAAACATTCAAACAGAAGGGGTGAAATATCGAACACTATAATAAAATGTATGATAAATAATATATCGGAAATTAGTTCATATAAAATCACCACTTCATACAACATCAACATAAAGCAACACCATTCACAACCACTTCAATTCAACTTATAACATTACCGTGCATAAAAACACTTCAAATAAGCAACAAATCAACGACTCCAAATGCGACTCAACTGTGCAAATACATGTGATACCATTGGAGCAGAATTCCCAACTTAGAAAATGCCAGTTTACCGAGGCATAAGGCAAAGCCTTCAACTTAGGACATGCCAATCCAGGCCAACATAGGTGAGCATTCGCTCCAACTTAGAACATGCCAATTCAGGCCAACTTTAATTATATGCTATGCTATGCGACGATATAAACAACCACAACTCGGTAACCGCAACAACGACAACAACATAACAACGGTCGACATAACAATAATTCACACCGTTCAACATTCGCCAAAGGCCTACAACACAACATATCAACGGAATCAACAACTTTTCATGGCAACAACATATTCACATTATCGATCAACACAAAATAACACAACATTGGTCATAAGACCTATAATTCAACAATGTCCATAATACTACTTCAGCTATTTAATTAATCCTCCAAAACAGTTACTGCAACTTTACTAATTATTTCTAACTCTGTCTTATTACTACAGACTGTTAAAATTAAGTTGAATTGCTAAATTAAGATTACTGACATATAGGTGCTTCTATTAAAGTTGCTTCTGCTATATCATACTACTGATAATAGTAGTTTAATTTTTTCCTAAGTGCTTTTGTATTTAATAAACTCCATACTAATACCATATAAATATTTTATAGCATAGTGCCATAAAAACAGAAACAGAAACAAGCGCCCCTGCCTAACACTCAGTGTCAAACGGCACTTTCCTTCTACAAGCACCCTAGTGTCGAACGACATTCTTCCCTTTCTCTCAAAGCTGCCGAACGGCAGCCCCCCTCACCTTAAGCACCTAGTGCCGGTCGGCACACAACAACAACACAAGTTACCGCCCGACAGCATCCCCACATACAACAAATGTCGAACGACACTTCCACCCCCAGGCCAATTTTTTTTCTTCTTCTTTTTGATACCGTTTCAATGAATTTCCTGCTATACTGTCTAGCGATATCAAATCCATTCCAGAGACAAGTTTATAACACAACAACACACCTATTCTTTGACAATTCTATAATCAAATCAATTATTAATAATGCTTATCACAACAACTCAAACCAACCCAAATCAACAGACATTAATAATCCCACATACTAATTCCCACATGCAAAATATCATATACCCCATTATAGGATAAGAAACCCCACCCTTACCTGGTTTGGTTTGAAGGAAACTCTAAGAAAATTCAACCGAATTTCTGGGAATTTGGCTCTGGAAGCAATTTCCTTGCTCTTCTTCTCCTCTCACAAAACCTTATTTCTTCTATTCTTTCTTTCCTCATAGCTCTACCCCTTCTTTCTCCTTCTATTTCCTAATAAAATACTATTATTTAATCCTTAGTAAACTTAAATGGGCCTAATCAATACACCCCCTTATTACCTCGCCACACCATAAATTAAGCCCAACATCAATTCTAAGCTTATTAATAAAATAATACCTCAACTTAATTCCACCAAGTTAAATCCGATTATTTAACATACCAACTTAATAAAAATAATTCAGACTTTGACGATAAAAAATTCAAATTAATATAAAATATTCAAAATAATATTTAGTTAAATAAATAATTAAATATCGGAGCGTTATAACTCTCCCCCACTTAGAATATTTTCGTCCTCGAAAATAAAATTTACTTGGTTCAAATAACTCGGAATAGGAGTCTCGCATCTTTCTCTCCAACTCCCAGGTCATACTCTCTCCAGTAGCTCCTAACCAAACAACTTTCACCAATGCAATCTCCTTTCCTCTTAGAATCTTCATCTCGCGATCCACGACTCGCACAGGCATCGTCTCCACCGTGAGATTATCCCGTACTTGCACGTCGTCCATCTGAATCACATGAGACGGATCGTGAATATACTTCTGGAGTTGCGATACATGAAATACATCGTGCAAATTGGCAAGATTTGGCGGTAATGCCACACGGTAAGCAACTTTCCCAACTTGATACGATATCTGATACGGACCAATAAAACGAGGAGTGAGATTCTTAGACTTCAGAGCTCGCCCAACACCAGTCACAGGTGTGACTCTCAAAAACACATGATCACCAGCTTGGAATTCTAAATATTTTCTTCTCTTGTCATGGTAACTTTTCTGTCTACTTTGAGAAACCTTCATCTTCTCTCGAATAAGCTTCACTTTCTCAGTAGTCTCTCAAACAATCTCAGGTCCAAGTACCACACTTTCACCAAATTCATGCCAACACAACGGAGTTCTACACCTCCGACCATACAACGCCTCAAAAGGTGCCATCCCAATACTAGAATGGTAACTGTTATTATAAGTGAACTCAATCAATGAAAGATAAGTATCCCATGAACCTCCTTGATCAAGAACACATGCTCTCAACAGATCCTCCAATGACTGAATAGTCCTCTCGGTCTGACCATCCATCTGAGGATGATACGGCGAACTCATCCTCAAATTAGATCCCAACGCCTCTTGTAAACTTTTCCAGAAATCAGAAGTAAACCCCAGATCTCTATCCGACACAATACACAAAGGAACACCATGCAAATTCACAATTATTCTGGTGTAAATCTCTTCCAACTTCGAAATCGGATATGTGATGTTAATAGGTATAAAGTGTGTCGACTTTGTAATCCTATCGACAATCACCCATATCGAATCGTGTCCTCTCAAGGTACTAGGTAATCCCGTTACAAAGTCCATCGAAATGCTATCCCATTTCCATTATGGAATCTCTAACGGTTGCATCAACCCTGCAGGTTTCTAATGCTCAATCTTCGACTTCTGACAAGTCAAACAAGCATACACAAACTGTGCCACATCTCGCTTCATACCAGGACACTAAAACAAACCTTTAAAATCTTGATACATTTTAGTAGCTCCTGGATGAATACTCAAACTACTTCTATGAATTTCCTCAAGAATCAATTTCTTAATCTCTTTATCATCAGGAATGCAAATACGATCTCAGAATCTCAATACACCTTGCGCATCTATCTTGAAATTATCACTCTCAGATTGATCGATTCCCATCATCATATCCACCAACTTCACATCTAGCTTTTGAGCCTTACTGATACTGTTGAGAAAGTCATTATTAATCTTTAACATTCCCAATATAACACTCTGTGGTGTCACTTCACAAACTAAACTCAAATCTTGAAATTTCTCAATCAACTCCAACTCTTTAACTATCATTGCCGACATGTGCAAAGTCTTTCGGCTTAAAGCATCGTCCACAACATTAGCTTTTCCTGGATGATAATTCAAACCGAAATCACAATCCTTTAACAATTCTAACCACCTTCGTTGCCTCATATTCAACTCTTTCTGATTAAAAAGGTACTTCAAACTCGTATGGTCACTAAACACTTCGAATCTAGAACCATAAAGATAATGCCTCCAGATTTTCAACACAAAGACAAATGCAACCAATTCTAAATCATGCGTAGGATAATTATTTTCGTGATTCCTCAATTGCCTCGACGCATAAGCAACCACCTTACTATTCTGCATGAGTACACCACCTAACCCCACCAGACAAGCATCACAATACACAACAAAAGGTTCCCCTGGATTAGGCAAAGTCAAAATCGGAGCCGACGTAAACCTCTTCTTCAACTTGGTAAAACTTTCTTCACACCGACCATCCCACACAAAGGCTTTACCCTTACAAGTCAACTTGGTCAACAAAAGGGCCAACTTAGAAAAACCTTCAATAAATCGTCTATAGTAACCGGCTAATCCCAAGAAACTTCTAATCTCGGTAACCGACTTCAGAGCTTCCCATTGCAATACAACATCAACTTTAGAAGGATCCACGACAATGCCACTACCGGAAATGACATGACCAAGGAAACTAACCTCATGCAACTAGAATTCACACTTGAACAACTTCACATATAACTTATTCTCTTTCAAAACTTGCAATACAACTCTTAGGTGCTCTTCGCGTTCTTCTTCTGATTTAGAGTAAATCAGAATGTCATCAATGAATACCACCACAAATCAATCCAAATAAGTATAAAAGACACGATTCATGTACTCCATGAATACTCCCGGTGCATTGGTCACACCGAAAGGCATCACCGAATACTCGTAGTGTCCATACCAAGTTCTGAATGCGGTCTTCTGAATATCATCTTCTTTCACTCTAATCTGGTGATACCCTGACCTCAAATCAATCTTAGAAAACACACTCGCACCCACCAATTGATCCATCAAGTCATCAATTCTCAGAAGCGGATACTTGTGTTAGAACATAGTTTGATTCTACAACCCTCAATTAGAGTTTTGATGATAACAAAATACAAGAATAAATAAATTATAAGATTTATATATAAGACATATATGTTACTTAAAATTATGTTGTGTATTTACATAAGTTCTGATGGAATCAGCATCAGAAGATAAATATCAACATCAGCATCAGAAGATATGTCAGCATCAGAAGATCAAACATGTGCTACACGCTGAAGTTACCAGATCATACGCTGAAGCCTGATGACCAGAATCTGCGCATAAAATACTCTGACTCTGATCAAGATCCTTACCAAGTCATCAGCACTCAGAAGCGTCAGCATAAGCTAAAGCAAAGAACATTCTGAAGCGCTATCAATAGCAGAACACTCTGAAGTGTTACTAAGCATCCAAGACAGATTTATTTCCAACGGCTTTATCCAAGACAAGATCTTCTCAAAAAGGAAAGAACGTTATGGTCATTGAAATGGATATATGGACAACCAACGTATCTCTTCCGTGGCTATATAAATAAGTCTGTGTGAGAAAAGAAAAGGCTAATAATCTTCACGCATTTACACGCCTACGTAAACGAACTCTCTCATTCAAATTGCTAAAGCTTTCAACCACGCCTACTCAAAAGCATTAGCAATCTAGTTTTTATTCTAAGCTTAATATTGTGTATTATCACAGTTGTGATATATAGTTTTATTAGAAAACATCAAACACACTTTTTGTTCAATTATCTGTAAGAGAATTTCCTTGAGATAAATCGGTCTGTGGTTAGACTCAAGAAGGCTTTAACAGTTGTTAAAGTAGTTGTTGTATTCAGTTGAATATAGTGGATTAAGACCTCGTTGGAGAGAGGCGAAATCACCTTGACGGGTGGACTAGAGTAGTTTGAGATCAAACGAACCAGGATAAAAATACAGTGTTGTCTGCATTTGATTTTAAGTTTTACAATTCAACCCCCCTTCTTGTGTTTTTCACATCTTCAACTTGTTCTTAATCATCACTTTATTCAACTGTCGATAATCGACACAAAGTCTTATACTTCCATCATTCTTCTTCACTAACAATACGGACGCTCCCCACGGTGATACACTTGGTCTTACAAACTTTTTCTCAAGCAACTCTTCTAACTGCTTCTTTAATTCAAACAATTCGGATGCAGACATCCTATACGGTGCCATAGGAACAGGTCTAGTACCAGGTACACGATCGATCGTAAACTCAACTTCTCTTTCCGGTGGTACATCAGGAATTTCATCAGGAAACACTTCAGGAAATTTGCGCACCACCTGTAACTCATCAATTCTAACTTGGTTCTCCATTGATAGCGACGCCATCAACAAGAACATCTGCGCTTCTTCTTGCATCAATTGCCGCAACTATTTACCAGTCAACAAACCAACTCATTCCTCTTCAGAAGTAGAAAAACTCAGACTTGTTATAGCAATTGATATGAAAATAGTTATACTCTAACCAGTTCATACCCAAGATCACATCCAATCCGCTTAATGGCAAAAAAATCAAGTCAACAAAAAAGTCTTTGTCGAAGATCGACAAAGGGAAATTCAAACACACACGAGAAGTAGTCACCGATCCCTTAGTCGGAATCTCGACGACCATTTCTCCATTCATAGAAGACAACACAAGATCCAATCTTTCAACACAATCAGCAACAATAAAACAATGAGTAGCACTAGTATCAATAATAGTAATTAAAGGAGTACTATTAATGAAACATGTACCTCTGATGAGTCTGTCCTCACTAGCTGTCGGAGTCCCAGCCAAAGAAAACACCTTACCACCAGTTTGTGCCTTCTTTAATTTCGGAAAATGACTACCGATGTGTCCTTCTTCACCATAGTTGAAACAAATCCTATCCCTATGCCTGCAGTCAGATATCGTATGCCCAATCTTACCACAATGGAAACACCTCTTCCCATTAGCAGTAGTGAACACATTACTCTTGTGACCAGGTTGCCCACATTTGAAACATATAACTCTAGTAGGAGCATCTCCCCCACTAGTCCTCTGACCATGAGCAACTCTTTGTTTACCTCTACCATCATCATAAGGCTTGCCACGGTTCTATTGATTCTTGCCTCTTTTATCACTAACAATCTTGTGACGAGCATTGCTATCCTCTTCAAAGATCCTGCAACTATCAACCAAATCAAAAAAGACACGAATCTTCTGATATCCAACAACCTTCTTAATTTCCGAGCGCAACCCATTCTCAAACTTGATACACTTAGAAAATTCAGCACCTTCACCATCAAAATGTGGGTAGAACTTAGCTAGCTCAATGAATTTAGCAGCATACTCAGTGACATATTTGTTCCCTTGCTTCAACTCAAGGAACTCAATCTCTTTCTTACCCCAAACATCTTCAGGATAATACTTCCTCAGAAACTCCCCACGGAACACAATCCAAGTGATTTCCTCACCTGCAGCTTCCAGCCTTACACGCATTTCTAGCCACCAGTCATCAACTTCAACTGCTAGCATATGAGTGCCATACCGAACCTTCTGTGCTGGAGTGCAATCCATCACACGGAAGATCCCCTCAATCTCTTTCAACCAATCTAGTGCTCCATCAGGATCATGCTTACCCTTGAACACCGACGGATTCTCCCTTTGGAAAGTCGCCAAACTACGAGATCCAGCATTCTCGTCAGCATTAGGTTGATTTTGCATAGCTTGAGCCATCGCTTGCAGAGCAGCATCAATCACAACATCGTTCCTTCTAGCCATCATATCTTATCATTGCATACAAACAACGGTTAAAAAAACTAACAATACTTGATTGTTAAACAACTACGACTCGATAACTTGAATGGACTGACTAACCAGGCTTTGATACCACTAATGTAACACCCCAATTCTACCCCAAGCAATTAGCGGAAAATCAGAGTATAAAATTTTCCAATATAATTAGGATGTCACATGTTCAACAAAGACACATAAAACTATCATGCTTTTAGAATAGATACATAACACTTAAAGAAGCAGAAAGAACACGACTCATGAATATAGTATTCATAACATAAACCAAACTTTGATTAATCACGCAGCGGACTCATAATAGTTCTCTAAATATGATATAACATCTTTTGAATCATAAAACAACATCAACACCATAAATCCTCAATAACAACATAAGGTTTAATAAATAAACAACAAAATAAGACAAGCGTTCATTTTCCCCCGAGTGCTACGTATCAGAGCAAATGACACCAAACTCGAACTAACAATGCTATCGGCTACTCCTCTTGGTTATCTGCATGTTACCAACAAGGGAAACATTCAAACAGAAGGGGTGAGATATCGAACACTATAATAGAACGTATGATAAATAATATATCGAAAATTAGTTCATATAAAGTCACCACTTCATACAACATCAACATAAAGCAACACCATTCACCAACACTTCAATTCAACTTATAACATTACCGTGCATAAACAACACTTCAAATAAGCAACAAATCAACGACTCCAAATGCGACTCAACTGCGCAAATTCATGTGGTACCATTGGAGCAGAACTCCCAACTTAGAAAATGCCAGTTTACCGAGGCATAAGGCAAAGCCTTCAACTTAGGACATGCCAATCCAGGCCAACATAGGTGAGCATTTGCTCCAACTTAGAACATGCCAATCCAGGCCAACTTTAATGCTATGCTATGCTATGCGACAATATAAACAACCACAACTCGGTAATGCAACAACGACAACAACATAACAACGGTTCACATAACAACAATTCACACCGTTCAACATTGGCCAAAGGCCTACAACACAACATATCAGCGAACTCAACAACTTTTCATGGCAACAACATATTCACATTATCGATCAGTACAAAATAACACAACATTGGTCATAAGACCTATAATTCAACAATGTACATAATACTACTTCTGCTATTTTATTAATCCTCCAAAACAGTTACTGCAACTTTACTAATTATTTCTAACTTTGACTTAATACTACAGACTGTTAAAATTAAGTTGAATTGCTAAATTAAGATTACTGACATATAAGTGCTTCTATTAAAGTTGCTTCTGCTATATCATACTACTGATAAGAATAGTTTAATTTTTCCCTAAGTGCTTTTGTATTTAATAAACTCCATACTGATACCATATAAAAATTATATAGCATAGTGCCACAGAAACAGAAACATAAACAAGCGCCCCTGCCTAACACTCAGTGCCAAACAAAACTTTCCTTCTACAAGAACCCTAGTGCCGAACGACACTCTTCCCTTTCTCTCAAGGCTGCCGAACGACAGCCCCCCTCACCTTAAGCACCTAGTGCCAGTCGACACACAACAATAACACAAGCTACCGCCCGACAGCATCCCCATATACAACAAGTGTCGAATGACACTTCCACCCCCATACCAATTTTTATTTCTTCTTCTTATTTTCGATACTGTTTCAATGAATTTCCTGCTATACTGTCTAGCGATACCAAATCCATTCCAGAGACAAGTTTGTAACACAGCAACACACCTATTCTTTGACAATTCTATAATTAAATCAATTATTAATAATTCTTATCACAACAACCAAAACAACCCAAATCAACAGACATTAATAATCCCACATACTAATTCCCACATACAAAATATCATATACCCCATTATAGGATAAGAAACCCCAACCTTACCTGGTTTGGTTTGAAGGCAACTCTAAGAAAATTGAACCGAATTTCTAGGAATTTGGCTCTGGAAGCAATTTCCTTGCTCTTCTTCTCCTCTCACAAAACCCTATTTCTTCTATTCTTTCTTTCTCCTTCCATTTTCTAATAAAATACTATTATTTAATCCTTAGTAAACTTAAATGGGCCTAATAAATACACCCCCTTATTACCTCGCGACACCATAAATTAAGCCCAACATCAATTCTAAGCTTATTAATAAAATAATACCTCAACTTAATTCCACCAAATTAAATCTGATTATTTAACATACCAACTTAATAAAAATAATTCCGACTTTGACGATAAAAAAATCAAATTAATATAAAATATTCAAAACAATATTTAGTTAAATAAATAATTAAATATCGGAGCGTTATAGCCACCACCTTAGAACATGTTTCCTTTAAACTAGCCATTTTATCTTGTAGAGATCCTTTGTTCCATCTTTTAACAATAGTAACTTGCTTAGGCTTATCATGCATCAAAAAATAGAGGAAGGATACAATGTCTATTACATTCCTACACACCCGTAATTCCTATAACTCCTTAATAGTGCAAGTTCCTAGTCTACTGCTTATGTTCTCAACTTGGTTTGCATATAAGGCTTTAGTAAACATAATAGTCAGTTGTTCCTTAGTGTCTACATGCTCCAGAGTAACAACCTTGCCTTCAACCAGATTCCTGATGAGGTGTTTATGACAGTCAAAGTTCTTGTTCCAACTATGTTGTATGAAATATTTGATCTCATTCAGATCTTAATAATGTAATATCATGACACCCTAATTGAAATTATATTACTTCAACATTTGTTTCATCCATACTAGTTGAGAACAACTACTTCTTGTTTCATCATATTTAGCTTCAACAGTACACCAAGAAGCATATATTTGCTTCTTATTAAAACAAAAAATCAGACTGTTTCACAAAGAGAAACATCTATTAGTACTACTATCCCACTTTGCATTGTAAAAATATTTTAGCATTAAATTTGTGTTGTAAGAGTAAATCACACCATAGAGACTTGTTCCGATGATACATTCCAAGATTATCTTTTCTTGAATAATAGGGCTCATCCTTGGTTCAAGTTTAAATACAAGACGTGAATTTGATATTTCCTTATTAAATTCAATGTTGTCTCCTTCATTAAGGTGTCTTGTAATGATTTCTTTGGATTATTCTGTCTTAAATCTAATAGAGAGACCTAAAGTGGCTTGAGAGTTATCTGATTCAATACATGTGAACTCACAAATTACTTCCTTTCCTGTCTTATCAGTCTGCACAAAAGATGTTCCAACATTGTCTTTGTCATCCATCTCTTTTTCAGTGATTGAATCATCAATCACCACACTTGTGGATTCCGTTGTAACTCTAGTTCTGGAGTTAAAAACTCTATAAGCTCTGTAGTTTGAAGAGTAACCCAAAAATATCCCTTTATCACGTATGGGATCCATCTTGCCCTTTTGATCTTTGTCTGTCAAGACATAACATTTACTTCTAAAGATATGAAAGTATTTGACTGTAGGCTTCCTTCTTTTCCATAACTCATAGAGAGTGGTTGAAGTGTCTTTCCTCAAAGTGACCCTATTATGAATATAACATGCAATATTCATAGCTTCATCCCAAAACTGCAATGGAAATTGCTTAGCGTGAAGCATGACTCTAGTTGATTCTTGTATAGCCCTAGTCTTTTGCTCAACAATTCCATCTTGCTTAGAAGTGATGGAAAAAGAAAATTCATGATTGATATCCTCAAAAGAACAAAATCCAGAGAATTTTGCATTCTCAAATTCCTTGTCATGGTCACTTATAACCTTGACAATCACACTATCCTGCTTCTTTTGAATACTTTGACACATATCTTTGAAGACTTCAAAAATGTCTGATTTTTCTCTAAGAAATTTCACCCATGTAAACCCTGAAAAGTCATATATAACCATATAGACATACCTCTTTCCACCCAAGCTTTTTGCCTGCATTGGTCCCATTAAGTCCATGTGAAGAAGTTCCATCACTTTGGAAGTAGTCTGATGTTGCAACATTGGGTGTGACATTTTGGTTTGCTTCTTAATCTCAAACTCACCATAGGATTTCTTTTCCTCAACCTTGAGTTATGGCATTCCTCTAACAACTCCTTAAGATATAATTTCCTTCATTCTTTTGAGGTGGAGGTGTCTAAGCTTCTGGTGCTATACCTTCACATCCTCCTCCTTGGTTATCAAACATGTGGAAGAGTAAGCAGTTATTTAAGGTTCCCATAGATAACAATTGTCTTTAGACCTTATACCCTTCATTAAAACAACATCTTTATCATCTTTGACTAAACATTATGACTTTGAGAAATTGACTAACAACCCTTGGTCACACAACTGACTAATGCTGATAAGATTAATAGTTAGTCCTTCCACCAAAAAAAACATCTTATAGACTAGGAGAGCCATCACACAACAATTTTCCAACTCCCTTGATTTCACCTTGAATCCATCACCAAATATGACAGAACCTGTGGGCTGAGACCTGATACCCACCAACAACTTCTGAAACCCAGTCATATGTCTAGAGCATCCACTGTCAAAGTATCAATTTTCTCTAGTTGAAGTTCTCAAAGAAGTATGAGCTATAAGTTTAACATCCATATCTTTAAAACTTCTCTTTTTTACTTACTCGATTGGCCTTGGAATGAGGTGAAGGTTTTTGAACTCCACACAATTTGTAACAAAAAATATTTATATGATCATACTCACCATAATAATGACATTTCCAAGTTGGGGTTGGAATTTAGTTGAATTTACATCATGTCTGCTAGGATGTTGTAACATGTGCGTGGACATGGTGATCATTTTCTTCTTTTCAGAAGAAAAGAACTTTTATGCAGATCATTTCTTTTGTTGATTATCAGATGGATAATTAACTTTTGTATCTTCAGTCTCTTTCATCATATCAGCTCCATTTTTCATACTTCTCAAGGAATCTGTCATGTTATTAAGCTTGGCATTTAAGAGAGTTACCCCCATTTTGTAGATAAGAAACAGTGCATAGAAGTCCCGTCTTCTCATTCTCAAATTCAGCTATGATCTTTCTCTGATTTTCTTATGTCTTAATAATTTCTTCACACTTGCCACAAGTTTCTTTGTAGGACATATAACACCCTTCTAAAACCCCATGAATATCATAATTAATAAATCAGAGTAATGCACCAAAAGGGTGTCACATGCTTCATAAAAACATCATACATACATATCTTTTCAGTAACACAAGCTCTCAACGATTATAATCACTTCCTTTTAGATATCAAGTTATAAATCATTTATTACACAATGAAATCCATAGTCAAAACAACTTAATGAAATAATATCCTTCAAAACATCATTAAGTCTCATCTTTCATGAGTTAAGATCTTAAAACACCTCAAACAACATAACCAACTTATGAATCATTCAATAAAATAAACAAAGTTTCACTTCAAACATTCCCAACCCCGATGTTACATATCAGAGCAAGACCTTCTAAATAAACAGAAATAAACAACACACTTCGAAGCTATCCTCTAAGCTTCTACGAACTACTCCTGATCACCTTTGTGTTGCCCACGTGGAGGCAACATTCAAACAAAAAGAGTGAGTAATCACATTCATTACAAAAGATACACGGAATAGACATAGTAGTTTAAACAACATTATCATACAATCTATATACCACATATCTTCATGCTTCACCTATTATACTCGAGCTTTCATATCGTTATAACACATCATCATCATGTCATCAAATTAATAATCATCACCAAGGAATCATTAAGTCACACATAATCAAAACATCACTTAATCATTCATCATGCAATATCACAAAGAATGTAATGCACATTATTGACTCATGCATGTGGTACCAAAACTTCACTAATGACCAAGTCATCATTCTCTAAAGATCCCCACTATAGGATCGATTTCCGCTTGGAACCGTGAAACAACCGGAAGAACAAATCATCGAGATGAAATCAATGAAGTCGTCATCAAATGTTTTTTATCCCGCCGAAAGGGAAAGGCAAACATGGAGTAAACTTGAGAAGGGTGAAATCACGATCAAACGAACGAGAGATTGGGTAAGGGAGTCAGTTACGCGAGGGGATGGTATTAGCACCCCTCACGCCCGTAGTACTCTACGATATCCACTCTTGTTGTTCATCTAATGGGTGTGGTCAAAATATAAAGCTTAAGATCTAAAAGAAAATGAAAAAAGGGAATGCATGCAAAAGAAAAGAGAAAATAATGTTGTGCTTGTTCGGGTCCTACCCCAATGCCTACATATCCTTTTTGAGGAATCAAATTTACCGTAGTTCGACTCACATATTTTGGTTTATTTTGTCTTTTTTAATGAACAATATTAATTCAATCATTCCACTGCTGCTCGACCATTGGAGACTCACAATCTGTAATGGAAAGGAACTAACATGTTCTCACCTAACCAGGTGCTTTCAAAAGAAAAAAGTGTCCGAAGACGAGCGATATTACGTTCACGACTCTTAGCAAGTAGACATGGTGCAACCCAACCCTTGGGGAATTACGTGTCGTATTGCATAGACTGGAAGTAACATATCCTTTTTAAATTCAATGTAATGCCCATAGGCGAGAAAAAAGTTTGAATTGGTTGGTGTCTTTTACCTTAAAGAAGGATTTGAAAGTTTTAGAGATGTTTTATGATTTTCCAAGAAAAAGAAGGTTTTAGTTTTAAATGCAATATGCAAAAGAAAAGAAAACAACTAAGGGAGACTATCCTAATCTCTAACCCTAGTGTGATCATACAATGATGTCCCTATGGTTGAGTTTTGAAAGGGAAAGCTCTACCCTATGTTAGAATGCATGGATACCTATCCTAATGTCTAGCTAGAAAGCTACTCTAATTGAGCGATCCTAAGGGAAGCATACAAATTATTATTCTAAGGGAACATGGTATAGCAAAAAAATAATCAAACAAGTGCTTTGGCAAAAGCACACAAACATGAGTAACACATACTAGCTCAAAGGGATGGGGAAAACAAGAGAAATGCTTTAGCTAAGGGGAGCGGATCACCCGAAGCAAACAAGAGGGTAGCTAAGTATCAGTAATAACCATTGCGAACTCCTGACAAAGTGTGTGGTTTGGTTGTGAACCCTTTTCCATTTGACCTACTCGATACACATGATATGTGTGTGATACGGTGGGAGAACTGACTTGAGGTTTTGCATTTGTGTTTGCAAATGTTTCAGTTTAGCAAGAGTCGCCACCGACTTTTTATTTTATCCAAAGGAAAGGTCAAAAAGCATAGGAAAGACCTTTGAGATGTTTTCTTGGGTTCGGGGGGTAGATTATGAAAAGGGAAGGTGCAAGCACCCTTTTCATCCATGGTTATCCATGGGCTCTTAGTTACTTGTTTAGATCACTTGCTTTTTCTTTTCAATTGTTTGAAATGGTGCTTTGTGTATGGTTTTGAAAGTATTTTGAAAAGAGGCCATCGTTGTGGCAACCTTTGTAATGATTCTTGTTTGAATGTATAGGTGTTTTGTATTTTGAAAAATGTTCAATGTTTGGATGTTTGTTTTGGGAAATGTTCTGAAATTGTGTTGTGATGTGTTTTTGAAAATAACAAGGACGTTTGCAAGTTTTGTTCAAGTAACTAAGAGCATCTACCCTATCTACTCAAAGATCTTTCCCACACATTTTTAACCCGTTTACATTTGTTGTTTTACCATTGTACTTGGTAAACAACCTTGTATTTGGATGTTAAACGGGACAGGCGCGGGTCATAGTATTGACCATGATAACAATAGTGCTAAATATCTTAGCAAGTTTTTTGAGGGACTAGATCATTTTGTATAGGCAACCAAGATAGCGTCATCGAGGGACTATGATCTTTGTTTTGTTTTTGTTTTGCCAAGATACTCAACATGCATACCATGGCCATTTTAAAGGCAACAAGTGGATGAAACCCTAGGAGTGCATGTGTGCATTGTGTTGTCAATTTACATGTTTTTATGTCTTGTATTAGGTCTAGCTATTTGTTTTGATTTTGGATATTGCATACAAACCCTAATCTCTATCATGTCATATTTGTAAGCAATAAGTGCGTAAAAGTAATCTAAGCTATTACAACATTGATATGGGGAGGGGGATACAATTTTGAATAGGGGATTATTTGCAAGAAATTAAAACCCTAAGATTATTACAACCAAATTGAATTCTTTGTTCAAATAATAAATAAGCAAATATTTAAATGGACAATTAAATAAATATGAAATATATTATAAATATGCAAAAATGTTTTTTGTATTATGTTTATGTATGTAAAAATAAAATATTTAATGTATCAAAAATAAGAAAAATATTATTTTTATTAAGGGTGGAAACCCTAATTTGTTTTAAGAAAGTATATATATATTATGCATTATTTATTTATGTACAATAAAATAAAAATATATATAAATGTCAAAAAATAAAAATATGTTAGGAAAATATTATTTAAGTATATAAATAATAAAAATAAAATAAAATATTTTTATAGTATTTACAAGTTTTTTTATTAAGAAAATAAATGTATATATTATTTAATAATTGTTTCTATGTCTAAAAAAATAACAAAAAAATAAAATAAAATGTGAAAAATAAATAAAATATTTTTGGTAATTTTTAAAGTTTAGAAAAATAAAATAAAATCAGAAATTAAAAATAAGAAATGAAAAATATATAAAATAGATTAAATGGGCCAAGGGGGTGTGAGAAGCAAATCAGGGGTGCAAAAAGTGAGAAATAGCCAGGTCCAGCCCAGCTGGCCTTCATCTTCAACCTCTGTTCAAAAAAACACGCTTCTCCTGTACAAATGGCTAACTCCTGCATACGTGCTCTAAAGCAAAAACTCACAACACAAAAGTTATAACTTTTTCAACACGATTCCAACCATGTAAAGAACTTAATCTAACTCTCAAAGACCAGAGAGAATTTCTCTGGCCCTAATTTCTAACCTAACTTTTTCAGAAAGTTCATCAATCAAATTCTCTCAACATAGTTAACTTAAATGAAATCTATGCATATGTACAGCTTAAGGGCAATGAGTACTACATTTTTTATTCACAAACCTAAGCCTAATGATTCCTAAATAGAGAGATAGAAAGTTGGAAAATACCTGCTTCAGTTGAACTCGAGTATGGCAATGTGGAGGTTTTCAATGAGGCCTGAGATGTTTGGGAGCTTGCTTGAACTTCCTTTGACCTTCCCCAATGCTTAGTTTGCTTTGAGTTTGCTTGAATAAGCCTGTAGAAGTCAACCTACACAAGCAGAATTTAAAAATGGTGAAGCTTGTAAATGGAGTTACAGTCACTGGCCAATGGTTGGGAGAGCTTAGATGGGTTGTATGGAGTGTGTTGGAAGAGGTTTGGGACAAAACGCACGAGTGGTTTGTGAGATGGAGGTGCAACTGCAGAGACTGCCCTGTTTTGAAAGTTTATGGTGTTTTGGTGTTTTGGAAGGCTTGAGAAGTGGATAGCTCGTGTTTCTGGCTCAATGTGATATGCAAAAGTTGTTTGGAATGGTTACAAGAGTTGTTTTTATCAGATACCAGAGTTCTCCTCTTTTTGCAAGTTGACTTGGCTTTTAAGAAAAGTGTGAAGTGATCAAGCAAAGAGCCTTTACATGCCTCCTTCCTAGCTGCACAAAGTGGTTGTCCTTTGCCCTGAGTTTATGGAGTTTGTTTGCTGTAAAAGAAAGGGTTCAAGGCTCAAGAGGAACAACTTGACATAAAGCCAACTTTATGAAAATGGCAATGTTCACTTTTTGCCAAAAATGGATTAAACCCTTGTGTAATCTTCCATAGATCATAAAAATGCATTAAACCATTTAGTTTTCATTCAATTTTTGAGTGTGTAAAGGTTTAAATACCTGTGAGCAAGTACAAGTGAGGCTAGACAGGAATTGCAACTTGTAGCATAGTGAAAAATGCCATGGATCAAAGTGATTTTTTTGCCAAATTCAAACCTTCGATTCTCCCAAACCACAAATGATTTTGGAGAGTTCTTGGACATTTTGGAAAGCTTGTAACATGCTCTAAAATCCATATTTGAAATGAAATTTGAGATTCCAAGTGTAACTATGTGAAAAATTTCCATGAAGATAGGTCAAAATCCTGCCTAAACTAGGGCAAAATTTCACTAAGTTAGAAAGTTTTTGGACCCTTGTTCATAAAATCATAACTTGAGATCCAAGCATCTTTTGGGAAAAATTTGTGAATAAAAGTTGTAGATTTTGTGGAGGACTACAACTTTCATGTTGGAGGTTTTGTTTGAATCCAATTGCATCATGGTGAAAATGTTGGGCAAAGTTGGGAAAAAATAAGAAAATTTCATAACTTAGAAAATTTCTAAGTTATGAAAATTTTCAATCTTAAACCCTAATTTGAAAAATTAGGTTTATTGGTGAACAAGTTTCATGTTTTGACACATCTTGATGAAAAATGACCCTTGGCACTTGGTTTTGACCAAAAGTCAAAGTTTGACTTTTCAGTGTACAATTGATTTTTGATCAGTTGACTGGAAAATTCATCTGTCAATCCAATGCTTTTGAGATCTTTTGAACCTTGTGATTAGGTAAAGATGATGCCATTGAGTCTTTGAATCCATGCTTGAACCCAATTTTCCATTGGCTAGGTTAAAAATCAAAAATTGCCCTTCTACAGTTAAAACCCTAATTTTGACCATTTTGCCCTTTTGATGATCTGATCAAATTTCTTGAGGAGTTGTGGTCCAAACTTGATCAAATGGTGCATATGAGTCCATAATGTTGATATGGATAAAAAATTATGAGGTTTGACTGTAAATTGGCCACAATTGACTTTTTCCCCAATACAATTGATTTCTAGGTCAATTGTCCAATTGATTGGGCAAAAATTTAATTCAAGGCTTGAAACTTGGTATGGGCAATCTTGTAAGTCCAACATGAAGTATGAAAGTCACATTGAGAATTGAAAGTCCAAAAATCCTTGTGCAAACTCAAACCCTAATTTCAGGTCAACAGTGTAAGGAGATGTCTTGAACAGAGCAAACTCTAATCTGGTCTTGAGTCCAAAGAGTCTTGTGAGGGGAAATCTTGATAAAATGAGAGGGCAAATTTTGGGGTACAACAATGTGCAACTCCGAAGCATCGGCGCACAATGCGAGCTAAGGAGACACAGACTAGAATGTGCGGGGGTTGATTGTGAACTCTTTCCGCTCGCCTCCTTTTAAGGACTTCAATGAGGGATGGGGAATATATGCAAACACAAATGTAAACACGCGTGCGGAATACCTACTTCAAAGGTAGGGTTTTAAAGAAACACAAGTAGCAAACAAGTCACACATGCAGAATTGCATTAAAAAGGTCTTAAAACAAACCAGAGGGATTTCTGACATATATCAGCAACGTAGATCCCCTTCATACATCTCTACCATACTTGACATGGTAAGGAAAGCATTGAAATACCTACTTCTCACGATCTCTAGAAAGTAGTAGAATTTCGAGAGAAAATAGAAAAGAGGTGTACTGAACGAATAACAATCTGTAGATGCTAAGAAATAATAAAGAAACCCGGAAAACTTCACGAGTTGCTAGCACCAACAAAGAAAATATCATCAGAATATGCGTCAAAGTATCAACAGTCAAAATCAGAATATGTAGCAGACACATCTGAATATCAAGACACATCCGCACCAGATATCGATCCAGACACAAGTATAATAACACAATACACAACAAATGTGAGCATATGGCACAAAATATGTAACAGACATTCCCACACCATCAACAAAGTACCTGCACGAATTACAATCCATACAAGATACAAAATAACAACCACACGGTGGAATGTGTAGCAGACATATCCGTGTGATACCAGAGTACCTGCACAAAAACAAGATTTATGCAAGGATAATATCATTTGCGCATCATACGCAAACTTTCCCTAACAAGTGATCGCATGAAGTGCCTTTCAACCAATAATCAAGTGCTAATTAAAGGTTGAAGGCCTAACAATGTACCTTGAAAATCATTCACAAAAGGAGTTAGAATTAACAAGGCAAAGTGTGCAAACATGCAATAAAACAAAACAAAAATTGATGTTTCTGCCTGGATAACCGGTTACCATAACTGGGTAACCGGTTATCAAAAGTTGAAATTGGCTACTGACTTGGGGTAACCGGTTACCATAACAGGGTAACTGGTTACCATAAGCCAAAATAGAGGGAAAATGCCACTGACTTGGGGTAACCGGTTATCATAACTGGGTAACCAGTTACCGTGTAACAACTTTGAAATTTTTTGTGAAGGAATGGGTGGTAACCAGTTACCATAACTGGGTAACCCGTTACCTTCATGCAGAAAGCAGTTTTTAACAGTTTTTTGAGATTTGGCTCATGGCGTAGGCATTTGATCAAACATAAAATCTCCACATTCAACACATAATTTTGCATAATTCAATATCTAAATTCAAACTATACATGATGGATTAAGGATCAACAATTAAACTTCATGCAACATCATCAATTTGTTTAATTAATTAAGCACTTTCATGTAAATCAACTTAATTCATAAGCACTTAATTCAACTATCCAATTCTGGATTTACACGTGATTATCAAATCAATTCATAATTTTAGGCTTAAATCTATATTCTCAATTCAAAATTCAACCTAGATTCAGTTCATGCTTGATAAAAAAGTGCTTCTCAAATAATCACTTATTCCAAGAAGTGCTTAATTCAAGAAAACTCACTAATAGAAGTGAAGAGGGGGCTTAGGTATAGAGATCGCAACGAACATATCAACAATTGGAGAATAATTGCTCTTGATCTTGACTTTTGGATCTTGATGAAATTGTTATTGTGTTGGTGAAAAAGGTGTAGAACCTTTATTTGATCTTCACTATGCCAAACAAGACATTAGACAACACTTTTTTTGGCTTTTAACAGCGCTTAAAAGCGTTGCCTAAAGCAGCGCTGCTAAAAGTAAAGACAACACTTTTTTTCAATGTAAAAGCGCTGTCTTATGCCCACTTTAAGCAACACTTTTACATTAAAAGCGCTCTCTTATGCACCCCCTTTAGACAACGCTTTTAAACTAGACAACGCTTTTTATATACCCTTTTAGCAACGCTTTTGCTTTAGACAACGCTTTATGTTATTTTTTAAGTTAGGCTTTAGACAACGCTTTTCTTTAAAAGCGCTGTCTATTCCCCCACTTTAGGCAGTGTTTTCCCACTTTAGGCAGCGCTTTTTTTGACTTTTTACAGCGCTTTTCTCTTAAAGCGCTGTCTATTGATCACAATTTTTTTTTAATAAAATACCTATTTTGACTTACAAAAGCGCTGTCCAATATATATAATACATTTTAATCAAATTTGAACCATATTTGAACCAGGTTTTCAGCACATTATGCACCATATTTGGTAGTTTCATTCAAATAAAATATGCATATGTAAAAATTCCACATATATATAAATTGATGATATATACAACAACAACTACAAAATTTATGATACAAGTTAAAATTCTACAAGTTGAAAATCCTAAAATTCAAAATTGATGTTACATCTACATCTTACTATCTTCGAGAATTCTCATAAAACAACAACAACATGAATATCTTAGCTCTATCTTCTACACATGCACCTATAAACCTGGAAAAAAAAACCAAATGATCGAAATTCATAACATGATAATATTAATGTTAAACTTTATTCGAATTTAATTTATACTCAAAAATCGAAAGTTCTCATAAAAGGAAATAAGACAATATACCTTAACTTATAAAATTCTCAACCCGATAATGAATTGACACCATTCCTCCTTAAGTTCATCCAATTGATCTTTTGAGTAATGTGCACAATTGAATTCCTCAAAGTACTACATATGTAATAATATAACATAGTATGCGATTTAGTTAAAACAATATGTCATTTTATGAGAAACACAAAATATGAAAATAGTATGTAATTCTTAAGTTAGAAATCCATATCGTGGATGGAATCTCTAATCGATCCAAAAGAATAGTTTCTTTCATAAACCTCAACATGAAATAGCCGCAATCTATACCGTTACGCTGGCAAGGACACTACACATGGAAAGAAAATACGAATATATATCAGGATATACCCCTTAAATTGTTTTATCAAGTATCATGACTAATATAATCAAAACTAAATATCTCTTTGTGAAAATATACCTCCACTCTGATTCATGTAACGTTGTTGGCTCTACTTTTTGGCACTTGAATATCTCTTTGGGAGTGACAAGCTAGTAGAACACTATAATAAAAATATAAACGAATGTTTAGAATAA
The DNA here is from genome assembly GCA_948472305.1 of Vicia faba. Classification (NCBI taxonomy): domain Eukaryota; kingdom Viridiplantae; phylum Streptophyta; class Magnoliopsida; order Fabales; family Fabaceae; genus Vicia; species Vicia faba. Next base: position 580,086,049 of record OX451736.1, on the reverse strand, counting down.
TCTCACATAGAAAACATAAACATAAACACAAATCCAGATATATATCTTTGGGAGCGAAAAACTTACACGTCAATCATCTTCTTCAAATCTGGATATGTTGACCAATCATTGTATAACGAATCCAGATAATACATAGTATCTCTTACAGGATTAATCACAACCAATAACCAGCGTCCACTGTAAGATTAAACTAAGATTAAATAATGGCCAAAAATGGAAAATTATAATTGATCAAGTTAGGATGAAAATCTAACCCGTTGCCATTATTATATGGTAAAAAGAACAACTTTTCAGTATCTTTGCTGGCCATGAATAAACCGAGTACATATGCTATGACATCATCTGGGCTTGTTATGATTAACCCTGAATTGACAGTGTTGGGAGCTAAGAAGCCAAATCTTGCTTCTAATCCATGCGGGCGCACAATGTTGTCATGCATAAACCTTAAATTAAAACATCATTAACATTATACTATATTCATTGAAATGAGGAAATAAATTATTCATCTATTTAAACAAAGTTGGTCGGAGTATACCTGATGTATGTATCGATAACACTGAGGCCTAATTCCAAATGTTTAAAAACTTGCTCCATATCCTCTCTACCAATTGCTTTCATGTATTCAAAACCAAAGATGTCTGCACTCATAGGTATAAGGCGGGTACCACCATCCGAAATATCTGTTATTACTAAATATGTCTGAAGGCACGACCTATACTGAGCATTAGTTTTTTTGCTAGCCACGGTCTTCTTAGCAACATTATTTTTTTGTGTGGAAATATTGCTAATTTCAAGAGCCTTACCCCTACTGACTTGTGCAATCTCTTTAGCATGAATCTAATTATCATATAATTAGTTAGGTGAAGTATAAAATCACAAATTAGCATTTTTCATAGCATAAATGTCATATAATTATGTTGTACCTCAATTGATGCAACTGACTCAGTTTCCCGCCTAATCCCCTTATCTTTTGGAATGGATTTTGTTGGAGTCTAACATTACCACGTAAACAAAATTTAAGTAAAATTTCCTTAAAAAATTTAAATAGTAAACGGTTTTAAGCATATCTCATGATCTATGCAAACGAGGCTTGACGGCCATACAACAAATGATCCTATTGCATCTGTCACCAATGTTGCATCTGCCACATCGTCAGGTAGTGGTAACAATGCACCCCCCTCTAAAACAACATCAACCAATACTTTCAAAAATACATTTGGGAGCGGTTTATGGTGAAGCATTTCTCCCGAAGTATTATGCACTTTTCCATTGCCAACCATTCGATAATTCAGTGATGATAAATAGAGTTGACACCGGGAAATGCCCTATAACCATTAATAAATATGGTTATATAATTAATAAATATGGTTATATAATTAATAAATATGGTATATAATTACCTCGGGAATATTCGGTCCAAAGTTACCATTGATACTACCTTTGTCACCAGTATCTTTAAAACCTGTAGCTTGATCTATTTCTTTTTCCTTTCTCAGCTCATAAACTTCTTGTTGTAACTTTTCCAACTTTTCCTGAAGTTCTTTATTGCTAAGAGCTTTTGTCTTTGATTTTTTCTTCAAGGATGTTGGAGTGATCCCAAATCCCTTACCCCTCACCCGACCAGAATACTCACGAATATCTAATGTTCGACTAAGTATTCTCCTGCAATGATTATCTTCATCTGGAGGTATAGACTGAGAAAGAGTCTCCTGAAATTTATATGAATATTGTAATTAAAGAATGATATGTTAATAAAATAATGATGTAATTAAATAAATAAAATAATGATGTACTTAAATAAATAATGTTATACTTACACATCTCTCGAAAATTTGTTGAACATTTTCTTTAACAACTCCATCCTTACACACACGAGCTTCCTTCCATAAAACATGTTCCAGAAGAGATGTTTCAGAACTATTCTCCTTTGTTAACTACACATTAAGCCAAATATCATTATCAAATATAAGCGTGCATATATTATAAATACTTTTCAATTTATAGATACTTACAATAGATTGTTGTAAGCGTGCATATCCCATACGCCCTTTTCTGTATGGATACGTGAGACTTGATGCTCGTTGTCAATTTACGACACGTAAACTCTCAAATTTCTGGGTTTTTCTTTTGGATTTAAAAGTTTCCCATTATTCAGGTTTAATCAAATCTGCATATTAATTTGGAAGCTCTGCATCAAGAAATTTTTTATCCGCATTCCTAAGAAACTTGTTTGATAAAAAAGCTCTAAACCCTCTATGTAATTTTCCTGCCAATTTGAGTATATAATCTCTCCTGGTATCATCAATGTTGAACGACCTCTACAAAAATCATACACAAAGTGCGTTAGTATAAGTAATTTAAAGACATAATCATCATTAAAAACAAATAACATCACATATGGTACCTGTATCTCACTCCACATTTTATCCTTAGCGTCGTTCAACACTTTTGCTCTCCAATCTTCACAAGTAATTGGAATTTCCCTCCCTACCACCGAACCAAGATAACTCGTCAATGTTGAACCGTTAGGCTCAATTAGTTGGCCTTCTTGACTCCAATGCACATCATACTTTATGCCTCGATCTCTATCTCGAATGATTCTCTTCATAATTGTTATTCCTCGTCTAATTTCCATTTTTGTTTTATTAACGGGCTCATCTCCATCATGCATAGAATCATCATGTGGGTGATCCTCGTTAATAGCCATCTAACCTGTAATAAACATAAACATAAACCCAATATAAATTTCCATAATCATTTGAATATATATAAAATGACAAACACAAACATTAACATAAACATAAACTTAAACATAAACACAAACATAAACATAAACATTTTAATATATTACCTCTTTCACTAACATCTCTTTATTTTCTTGGTTGTAACATCAATTACTTGTTTCTTAACAATGCGGACGGATGGATTTATCCAAATTCCCTCATTATGATCATTTCTGATATATGATTCATCCGCTATAATATTCTCATCTTGATCATTTATAATATACGACTCATTCCGTCTAATACATGACTCATTCTCATCATCAATATCACCTTGGTCTACACCGTTATCATCAACCACTTTGTTAGATAAAAGAACTATAGACCATTTTGTACTCGCCAGGTCAGTGACATAGAACACTTGTTTATCTTGAGAGGCTAGAATAAAAGGCTCATCTTTGTACTCCTCCCTATTAAGATCCACTTGCAAAAATACTGACTTATCCATTCGTATGCCACTACTACTTACCCACTTGCAACCAAAGATAGGAATCTGAAACTTCTCGTAATCAAACACCCAAATATGCTCGATAACCCCAAAATATGACAAATTTGCATATTTGGGGTTTAGGTCCTTCATACTTGAAATGTGCATTGCTTCAGCAAGCACGATGACACCATTATTTTGCATAGTACTTTTATCATCTTGTTCTTTGGTATAAAATATGTATCCATTAATTGCGTATGCGCTATAAGAAAACACATGCAAACTTGGACCATATGCCAAACATCTCAACCTTTCTGTTATTGAAGCGAGATCTGAATGAAGCTTTGAAAAAATATGATCCTTAAACCATGGTATAAAACTTTGACTGTGCTCCCATACTATCCAATTTTCATTTCTATTCTGATTTAACCCTCAGAGTACATCCTTGTGCATTTCAACATATGGCTCAACCTCACTGTCATTGTGCAGAACATACAGATGCACTTGATCCCGTTCATCCCTTGATACTATCACAATTTTATTTCCAATTAATCTTTTTCCTTCCTTTTTTTCAAAAATATGACTTTTGGGGAGTCCAATGGATTGAACTTTGGATAAATATTCAGTACAAAACTCAACCTCTTCTTCAACAATGTATCGCTTAATAATACAACCCTCCGGGCGACTTCGGTTTTTCACGTACTCTTTTAATATTTTCATATAATGTTCAGTAGGGTACATCCATCTTATGTAAGCTGGTCCGTACAACTGTGTCTCTTTCACAAGATGGACAACTAGATGTACCATTATGTCAAAAAATGAGGGAGGAAAATACATTTCAAGCTCACACAAAGTAATAACAATTTCTTTTTGCAATGGTGGTAAGATCTCAGGATCGATCACCTTACTACAAATTGACCTAACTAAAAAACACAACTTAGTTATCTGGCAAAATAGAATGTCTTTAAACTCTTTAACTTGAGGTTTTTCATAGACATAAGTCTTCTAATATCTGAAGAGTATCCTTCTGGAACTTTAACTTAACTTAGAAACTTACACAATATTTTTTCTCCTTTCTAGATAGAGTAAAAGCAGCATGTGGTAGATATGTCCGACTTCCTTTCTTCATGGGTCCTAGTTCAGTTCGTATTCCCATCTTTAACATGTCCTCCCTTGCTTTAAGGCCATCCTTATACTTTCCTTTAATATTGAGTAACATACCAATAACACTTTCAAATACAATTTTTTCAATATGCATAACATCGAGAAAATGTCTCACATACAGAGACTTCCAATATGGAAATTCAAAAAAAATTGATCTCTTCTTCCACCCACCTTTGACAACCGCATGCGCAAAAGGCTTTCCAAACTGAGTACACACATCTTTCACCTTTTCAAAAATTTGGTCACCTGACAATGCAGGTGGAGATTTACGTTGTTCGGTGTCTCCGTTGAATGATTTTCTCCACGCACGGTAGTGATGTTTAGAATGTAAGAATCTATGATGACCAAGAAACACATTCTTCTGACAAAGTTCTAAATGCGTCGTATCGGTTCCATCTTCACAAACAGGACACGCACGTTAACCTTTAATGCTATACCCAGATAGATTCCCGTATGCTGGAAAATCATTAATTGTGCCAAACAACATCGCCCTCAAATTGAAACTTTGTTTCCTAAATCCATCATAAACCTCCACCCCGTTCTCCCACAAAATCTTTAAATCTTCGATCAAAGGTGTCAAGTATACGTCTATGTCATTCCCTGGTTGTTTAGGCCCAGAAATTAACATAGATAACATCATGTACTTACACTTCATACATAACCATGGAGGTAGGTTATAAATCATAAGAATCACATGACATGTGGTATGTGAGATACTTTGAAGACCATGCGGGTTCATTCCATCAGTAGATAAAGCCAAGCGAAGGTTTCTTTCTTCTTCTCCAAAATCAGGACAATCATTATCAATTTTCGACCACGGTGGTGAATCTGCTGGATGTCGATACTTTCCATCAATAATTCTTTCATCTGCATGCTAAGTCAGGTGTCTTGCATCGGTTTCACTACGAAACATGCGCCTAAATCTCGGAATTATAGGAAAATACCATAAGACTTTTGTTGGAGACAATTTTTTCTTATATCGAGACAAACTGCATTTAGGACACTCATTTAACGATGCATATTCCTTTCAAAACAAAACACAGTCATTTGGACAAGCATGTATCTTATCATAGCTCATGCCAATAGAGCACAACATTTTTTTGGCCTCATAGGTTCGATTAGGAAGAACATTATCCTCCGGAAGCATATCTCTCATAAGGGCTAATAACTTTGAAACTTTTATCCGACCATCCATTGCCCTCCTTTAAGTTGTATAACTTTAATACCACAGACAGTCTTGTGAATTTAGTGCAACCTTTATACAACGGTTTCTCTATATCACTTACCAATCTCTCAAACTTTTGGGACAATCCTGGAGATCTTCTTCAAGTGCTTCTGAAATCTCTTCGACTCGATCAAAATCGTATATATCTGTGTCCTTGTCATCTGAAGCATAGGCCGTACTACTTTTCTCCCCCGGTTCAACATTTTTATTACTTTTTTCACTGTGAAATATCTAACACGTATAACTTCTATCAATTCCATGCATCAGTAAATGAGATTTCAATCCATCTGCGTCAACCCGACCCACATAACAACAACCCAAGCAAGGACACTTCATTCGACTGGGGTCTTTGGCGTGTTCAACAACAAACTTAACGAATTCCAATACCCCATTCTCGTACTCTTTTGACAATCGATCGACATACATCCATTTTTATCCATTGTTTTACTACTAAGTGTCGTTCAAAATATTGGAACAGAACAGAAACACTGAACAGAACAAGCGTTATTTCAGTTATGCAAAAATATTATATCAATCAACGATAACACTACAGAGTAACAACTAAAGACTAACACACACAAGCACACTTGAAATCCTACAAACAACAAGAATCAATAATGTTGAATTTGATGTTAATATTTTCCAGTAATGAGAAATAGAAATAGATCCCGCCATTTTGAATCATCAAACTATATTTTTCTGGACAAATGAATTAGAACATAAAACCCTTTTCATCTTCCCGTGTACCTGAAGAATTCGAGGGTTTGAGAGGGGTTTGCGTGGGAAGAGGTGGTTGTAAGAAGGGTGTATACTCTTTGTACGTCGTCGTTTGGATTGAAGGTGAAGAGGCGGAGGAGGGTGGCATTTGAAGGAAGAATGGACCTTGAAAGTGAGAAAGAGAGAAGAGAAAGAGAGAAGAGTACCTTGAAAGTGACGGTGGAGGACGACAATCAGTGGTGGAGAGAGAGCCTCGTTTTGCAGAGAGAGACGGTGGAGGACGACAGACAGTAGTGGAGAGAGAGACGTTGAAAAGGGTTTCGCGTGAGGAGGGAATTCGATCAATGAAAACAGAAACAATACTAATTCTAATTTTTAATTTCTAATTATATGACTTTAGACATCACTTTTGAGAAAACCGCTGGCTAATATGGGCCTTTAGCAGCGCTTTTGAAAAGCGCTGGCTAATGTGGTCCTTTAGCAGCACTTTTGAGATTATTTTTTTAAATAAATTTATATGACTTTAGACATCGCTTTTGAGAAAAGCACTGGCTAATATGGGTCTTTAGCAGCGCTTTTGAATAGTGCTGGCTAATGTGGTCCTTTAGCAGCTCTATTGAGATTATTTTTTTTAAAATTTATATGACTTTAGACAACGCTTTTGAAAAGCGCTGTCTAAAGTGGTCCTTTACCAACGCTTTTGATAAAGCGCTTTCTAAAGCAACACTTTTAGCAGCACTTTTTAAAAGTGCTGTCTAAGGTCACATTTTAGCAGTGCTTTTATTTATTATTGTATACAGTTTCTGTGTTTTTTTTAATTTCACTTATAGCAGCGCTTTTGTATAAAAGCGCCATCTAATGTGCGCTGTTAAAAGCCCTTTTTGGCGTAGTGCTTGGAGAAAATTGAGAGAAAAGAAGTTTAGTGTTTGTGATATTTTGTCAATTATAAGAGCCTCTCCTTGAAAATTGGAGTCAAAATAAATATATAGTGTGAAATTATGTGATTGAATTTGGTTAATGAGCCTCAAATAATCACAAACAATAGTGTAAAATTTCAATTCATCAGAGTTCGACACGTTCAGGTCAAATTCGCAGGAACTTCAATGAGATTTATGAAGCTGAAATGTAAAACCAAAATATAGAAAATGTTGAGAACGACCTTGTGTACGAAGATGGGCTCAATCGGATAAACGATGAGAAAGTTATGAATTTTTGAAGTTTCACCTCAGATAACTTTAATTCACAACTCAAAATTTTCAGTTTGTTGCACGTACTTCGTGCCAAAAACAGAAGCCTTCAGGGTACCGTTTCCTTGTGGAAATAGAACCAATATTTATCTAACACAATTTTTTAGACAATGCCACTGGAACGGGCTCGATAGGATAAAAATCGATCGAGTTATGATTTTTTGAATGTGGTACAGATAAACATTTGCCGCAAATTTCCTGTGCGAACGCACTTGATAAATCCACAATTCTGGAGACCTTCTAAGCAGAATTAGCTCACGGACATGAGATATGAAAATGTAGAGGACATCAAGATAGAGTTTTTGCCACTGGAACATGTTCAAAATGAGCCACGAGCTCCGAGTTATGAACTTTTTAGTACGCAAAAACTGCACTTTCAGCATACTTTTTTACTGTATTTCTTCAAGAAAACTCGCACATTCAAAGACCTTCTTCAAAGGATTGGCTTTCAGGCTACACATGAATTTGAGAATACGTCACCGGAGACATCTGGTGAAAGAAAACCTGAATATGACAAACCCAAATGGCCTTGTGAACTTCCGGATACCCGAACCGTTGCGAAACCGCGGATCGATTTTTAGCATAAAAAATTATCCTGAGAACGTCTATTGAAAAAATAAACATCTCTTGCAATTTATCGAGGCTCATCTAAAATACCTTGATCCCATAATCATAGAACCAATGATATG